>CM060924.1:582927481-584177481 GCA_030737875.1 Allium sativum | reverse complement strand
ATATATTCGTTATTATATTTCGAATCGAAACTCAACCACATCTCGTATGCTATTCAATTCACACTCTATTGTGAATTCTACTATTTCTTACTATTTCGACATTATAATATATTATTATATTATAATTATTTGTTAAATATTCAATATTTTTTTATTAAACGATCATTAACTTCTCTAAATCACCAATTATATAATTAAATAAATTAATTATATATCTCTAAAAATGCGGGTCATTACATGAGCCATCTATGGTATTGATGGCGGCAGTATCCGGCGTTCTGGACAACCCGAAGTTCAAAAAATCCTTGTACCGAGACCCACCATGGAATCTCAGCGAATTCTACTTGAATCTGATAGATTTCTGCGTGAAGAAGACGCAACGTCTGAAAAGAAAACTCTCGATGTCAACTTGCTCAAAGACGAAGAACCGTCAGACTCCGAAAAAGGCAAAGGGAAAGCTCCTGTCAAGAATGACCGCAATGCTCAGCCCCGGAGAGGGCCCAGATATAAAAAGTACACCGAACTCATTTTGACCTTGACTGACATCTACATGAACACAAACGGTGACGTCTCCTATCCAAAGCCTCCCAGGAGGGATGTTTACGAACGAATTATACAATTGTAAACAACTGTAAAATCCGTTCGGTTTTCCTAAACAACAAGGATTGTTGTAGAGGGTGTCGAACTCTGGGACCAAAAATATTTTACTTAATAAATCCAATCAAGTTATTCCAAAATTTTGATTGATTGAAAACACAGAAAATAACAGCAATTAAATAAAAAAAGAGATTTATCTAATAAGAGAAAGAATTAGGGGATAATGACATAGATTAGATTCACACTCATCAATAGGCAACAAATAAATATAGATCTAATTCATGTTTCTGTCACACACATGAATCAACAATAAATAGGTTCTTAGAAACAAATAAGTAAATAACAACAAGCATAGCCTATGCAGGAGCTGAGCTCTTAAACAACCATAGACTATCAGGACAGATTCACTAATTAATTTCTAAAAACCTAAAATTAGATCTAAATCTGATAATTGTTAGATTGAACACGAATATACCCTGTGAAGGAGCATAGCTCTTAAACGACACAGAATATGAAGGTTCAGATCTAACCCTTGATTCAGATCCAGATCTACTGGCTATGTGATTCAATTTGAATCATATCTATTAGCGTCATCACCCCCTAATCAAAGGGGATTAGCTAGGCATAGCTAAAGAAGAAGAGAAGCAGAAACTAAATAACATAAACATAAATAAAATAATATAACAACTGAGAGAAAGGAAGAAGAGTTTTATTCCAAGAAGAGAATTACAGAATAAAAATAAGTATGTTTTACAATGAATGAGATACAAGGTATTTATAGCTGATATGACAAAGATTACTTGGAAAATTCCACAATGTGGGACTAAAGAATTAGCCCAAATACACATAAACTAGTGTGAACGGGGTTGTAGAGTAAGAGGCCTTGTAAGTGAGCCAGTGTGAACGCGTGCAGTGCATGAATGAGAAGCCTTGCAAAGGAGCTAATGTGAACGCTACATGAGTGAAATGGTCTGCAATTGAGCCAATGTGAACACAATATGAGTCTTTAGTGAGCCAAATCTACCCAACTGAAATCTATTTGCAACCGTTCTTCAAGCTTTAAACTCTTCAAGCTTTAGTAATTTTAACTTCATCTTTTTCAGCAAATTCTTCATGCTTTATTAATCAAATGCTCTAAACCATGATTCTTGTCAACAATCTGAAAACACAGCTATAAATACACAATATCAATTATTTAATAGATAAATATGCGGATAAAATATACACATTTACGTGTATATCAAATACCCCCACACTTATCTTTTTATTCGTCCTCGAATAAACTAAACTAAGATATGTCACACTTTCGTAGGAAACACGTTTGCATTTAGCGTATGCAACAAGCCGTTAAACCTCTGGGTGTCCCCGGTAGGACGAGTGTTGTCTCGTGAGGGTTTTCAGCGGATACTACCCACAAAATCCAGAGCGTCTTAAGTACGCGAATTAATCAAATGATATATTTAAGGTCTTTCACATTCCAAGGATTTCACCTAAATTCAATAGTAACGGTTTAGCCCCAAATTGTCCATCCCATAATTAGTGCAAAAATGAACAAAAATTTTCAAGCTGAATCGTAATTCCTTGATAATACTGTAATTGTCTTGAAGGTTAAGAGTGTGGTGTCAACCAAAGTTCTACACATTGACAATGTGCACCCAATCATTTCTTTATTCCTTCTTTTTTTTGAATGATTTCGCACCAATGTAACTGTAAAGTATTTGATATGAGTTATTCATAGATGAAGGAAAATTTTGTAAGTTCTAAAAGTATTCTAGATAAGAGGGCAAGTGTATTAGTTGAATTTCAAGCTACAAAAGATAAAGTAATACTAAGGCACATTTGGACATTTTGTTTCCTTTCATCTCCTCAACTACAATCCTCGCTTCTAAGTACGGTATGATGGATGTGGATGGAATGGAATTGAACGCTTTATAGTCAAGAACGATGACTGACTATTTTATTCAGAGAGACTCTCTCTTTATTTCTTTTTTTTTTTTTTTTTTGCATGATGAATGATGAATGGAGATGGAATGGAATGATACCGTACATTATTTCATTTGATTCCTCCTCTACTAAACCAACACTTCATGAAAGGAAAGTTTTGTGCCCTAGTTACTCTACTTCTATAACCTTAATTCAACACACAAGTCTGGATTGATGTTATACAAAAAGCTGAAAGGAATGATAAGCAAAGTTTCGTAAGATAGATAACCCATATAAAATAAGATGTGGTATATGGTTATCCTACCTTAAAACAAGTACAGAGTGGGTGGTGTAATATTGGTATAAAAAGTGACGTTTTTGACCTTTAAACAAAGGTTCTTGAGTATACCAATATAAGATAAACATGTCAAAACATGGATGTAAATCGACTAAAAACTTGGGTTTGAATAATGTGGGGTATCGAAGAAGAACGCTACAATGAGTCATTTCTCCTTAATTGGGCCAAGTGGAATTTAGAACTTACAAGTGTGAAAATTTGAGTGAGAGAAATATTATGCATGAAAACGAACTCAGAAATTCCAACATATGTAGGTGCAAACTCATTTGTTTTTTTTTTTTTTTTTTTTTTTTGATTATTTTTACTTGCACATTCTAACATGTATAACAAAGGTTGACACGCTTACTACAGAACACGTCTAACGTCTGCACAGTCTCAAGCTAGCTTCTTAAAAAGACACATTACGATTCAATGAATAAATAATGTTCATTCCCATCACCCAACAATTCAACTTATCAAACAAGAACCAAGGTGTTATTTATGAATTTTAAGTTAATCCTTGTTCAATGAATGACCTACTTCATAAAATTTGATTGTTGATGTAATGTAAATTCCCCCCACACTTGAGTGTGACTGTGTCCTCACAGTCGTTAATCAGGCATATCTTAGTGAAAGGGAAATAAAATAAGAGGGTCAGCACGACTTACCAGACGTGTGTGCAGAAAATACGCAGTCATCGAATAGATGTACTGCTCCACAATGGACCAATGGATCGGCCTCATCAAGATTATGAGACACAACTGAAGCACAGAAAACCAAATCATAAAGGATTTTATATTACGTGTCAGATTTGGAAAAACAAATCTTGTTTTTTCAAAAGTTTGAGTTGCTAATTTTAAAGTTTTGAGCTTACAATTGATCCTAAAATCGAATTGAATTTCTGTAGCAACTAAAGAGAGGTCATCGAGCTGGGGTTCAGTAAAAGTTTCAAAAACAAAGTTTGATTTGTTCAGATGATGTATAAATTGAGAGACATGTGCAGCATTCTCACCCCCACAATGGATTTTAGAAATATTGTTCAGTTTTGCTTTGATATTGCAAATTTTGTTGACTAAAGGTTCATTCATAAACCTAAAGTTAAAACCAAACAAGTGAATTTTCAGTAAATTTCGAAATCGTGTTTTCTCAAAAACCGTGTTATTCCAAAAAGAGTTCATATACTGCAGAAATTTATCAGTGAAAAACGAGTGATCACGGTGTGGTTTAGTTGAAATGATCAAGTCGCAAGGATTTTCAACAATTTTAAAAAAATCGTCAATGTGTTTAAGATCACATTCAGCAATGTCGTTGTTTTCAACATCAAGAATTTCAAAGTTTTCAAAAGTTTCATTTTCAGTTTTAGACCCATCAACATCATCGTCAATTAATTCAAGAAGTTTTCGCTCATCAATGTCATCCTCACTCAAACAGTTGTTACCAACTTCGTCATTTCGTTCAAGTTGACAATCTAAAATTGTTAAATTTTCAAAATTTTCAGAATTTGAAAGAGGAAGATCAAATTGAAGATTGAATTCTTTGTTTTCAAGGGAATTTAAATTCAAATCAATTACAGAGATTTCAACAACTTCATTAAGATTTTCATCAATTTCAAAAGTTGTTAGTTGAAATTTTTTGATTTCAGTACGAGCTGAATTTTCAGCAGAAACATCATTTTGAATTTGAATTTCAGTTTCGCAGAAATCAGAGTTTTTCACCAGAGATTTTTCAAAATTTTCATTTTCATCAACAGTCATATCGTCGGAATCATCAATAATCGTTATGTACTATTGTGACGAAGTTAATGGCTGACTATTCGTTTCAAAAGAAACATTGGAAGAAAGTTGTTTGTCACTAGATTGGGATTTGTAGTTGTTGAACAAGTTTGTAACGTCAGTTTGAAGAAGAGAAATTTGATAAACAATCCAATAAGAAACTTGTTCGCTATTGTCCATTCTTTGAGCCAGTTTTTCAATGTAAGTCAAGCCAAGTTTCATGGAATCCTCAAAGTCATCAACATCATTAATTCCCTCAAGTAATTGATTTTCTAGATTTTGCCAAAATTCAATGGTGTATTGAGACAGTTGTTCAATGATACGCATGTTTTCGATATCTTTATTTTCAGAAGCTTGTTTTCATCAAAAGTTCGCGCCCATTCCTTGATTTCCTCGCGACAAATCCAAATTTCATGGATTAATTAATTGATTTCACTCAGGCTGCCTTTAATAAAATTGGTAGACACATCAGATTTCAAAATGTTGTTTTTTAGAGTCGTCGTTTCTATGTGTTCCTCACTGGTTGACCTTAAAAATTCATCCACCTCATCTCTTAGAAGTTGTTCATTATTAAATTTCCACCACCAACATCGCCAAAAATTTAGCTTGTTCGCAACACATTTTTCATATTCGATAACCAAAATTCTACCTCCACTCGTATTACAAAAATCATTTTGGTTTTCAAAATTTTCGTTGAAACCCATGTTGAAATTGTTTTGAAATTCAGCATTTTGCTTATCCATTTGCGCTAATAGTCGACTCATCTCAGATAAATTCTCATTAATCCTAGAATGACAATTTTCATATTCGGGTACAATCGTTTGATGAGATTGGTAGAAATTATTCGAAAAGTTTGCAACTTGAAATTCATTCTGATTTGAATTGAAACCAAAATCATTTGAATTTTGTAAAGAATTGTAGTTTTGGTTGTTCATGGGGCAAGCGCGCATATACTAGAAGAAGAGAGTTTTTCGTCGAAAAATCAGTTGCAAAATTTGTGGTTCAAAAGAAGCTCTAGAAAAATTGTTAAAATTAACAACTTCGGATTGTATGAATACAGGTCTGGGCCAGGTTCGAACAGGGGTTATCAGTGTGCCACGAATCACCATAGAAACACGACTGAAGGTTTAAGAACCTGTTTGAGTTCTAGACTCTACCGTTCCTTAGACACCTCAGAGAGTATCAATCCTAATTGTCAATTTACCGAATATTTTGCTATATGAGCTCTGGGGAATCCTCTAGTCGATTTCAAAAATAAACTTTTCAGTTAATCCCACATTCTTTTTAAAATTTTAAACCCCACATCAACAGGCAAAATATTCAGTCACAGGATGAACAGTCTCAAAACAGTCGCAGAATAGGAAACTGCAGAAATAAATTTTTTTTTTACAAGCAAGCCAATCTCCTGCAGAAGATTTTTACAAGCGATTTTGTAAAAACCCGTAACTTCCCCGGTGAGGAAAGCTCGAATAGTTCGAGAACAAGCCACAACAGAACGCAGACGAAAGAACATTTCATTGTATATTACACAATCCATTAGATTACAAGAATATACAGAGTATAAACAAATAATATACAACACAAATTATCAGAGATTACAATAAATTACATAGCAGCAGAAAATAATACAATACACAACTAGAAGAGATATACGGATACAAAGCTTTCCAGATATTGTTCCAGCTATAAACCAGGATCCTGTGAATATAAATCTGCAAAACCAAATCTACTAGTTGCCCGTGTCAAAATAAGGGCACCCAGAGTTTAGGTTAAAACAATAAAACCCAGGTCAGTCATGGGACTGGTGTGAGAACTAAAACAGTTAATCTTTATTTTAAAGTTAGGTAAATCAAGGGACCACGCCGTATAACACGGAATGGGTTTCCTCCCAAGAATACCAGTGCATAAAACAAACAGCGCAATGCTAAATAAAGAAAAATGAAGCTATTATAAGACCCAGTTCCCATCACACAATGCAACGCAAGCCGGAGGATAGAGTTTTTACCTTATAATAGCGAAGAATGCTTGATACGTTTAAAAGAAATCATTTGATGCTATTATAAGTGTATAGTGTATAAAACAACTTCAAATCATAAGTATCAATCATATGCGGCATGAATGCCCCATACCACTATGTCGCCATATATAGGTTATACAATCAAAATCGCAAAGTCACGTATTTGGAAATTCGGTTTCCATCTATGAACCGAGGCAAAAGAAAGTCCTCAACCGATTCGAGACTCTCTAGCCCGAGCCTCGGGACCAAGACTCAGGTGGGCCCTTGGATCGCCAGGGCCGGTCCACACGGAGTGGATTAAAATGCCTGAATTATATGCTAGTCTGCCCTATGGGGCATAAATGAGTCTACTGACTCCATCGGTTCGAGAACGAATGATATAACCGAGGCGCCTCCAATTCAAACACCAACATGAGTCAAACTCGTCAGCCAGTTCAAGCACTGACGCCACTCCTAACTAGAAACCAGCATATGTACGTATCCCTGATGTCTGTCTCCAGTTTTTGGTTCATACCGTGGTGTGAGGCTCGCAAATTCACGTTACTCAAAGCTGTGCCACACAGGCTGTGCTTTGATCATCAACCACAAGACTTTGCTTTTCAACAGAAGCCTTGATCATTTGCATCTTAGCATGCCACACAGGTAAACCATTCTATGCAACCGATATCAGTCACAGAGAATGAAATCCGATGTCAGACACACAGTCCATTTACAAGTCCGTTCTGGGTCTGAACGAAACCGGAGGCACCTAATACCCCGCATATCCATCGATCTCCAAGTACGTCTGGACGATCACCAACTGTTTCCATCTTCTTAGGTGTACAGCCCAATCAAGATCATCAGTAATCACCCAAACGACGTGAAGACTTCCGGTCTTCGACCATCGTCTTCATCTTCGGTTTATCGTCGTATCAGTTATTCAGAATGGGATAAACCCGGTCTTTCTGAATAACTCGCGTATATTTTAAATAAGTGTTACACAAACACAACATACGCCTCATTCCAATTCATCAGTCACTAACCGTAAATTAATCAGGAGAATAATTTCCCAAATGTTAACCCCGAAGGCCGAAACCAACATCAGATCAATTTCCAGAAAACCATTCTGCTAGGCTAACCGACAGTTAGTTTCTAAATTTCACATTCATAGGGAAAGGTTCCCATTAATTTTATCCAAGATAAATTCCTTGAATTTATTCTCTAATCTCCTTTTGAATTTCGATTCAACTAGTCGAGATTAACGAACCTATTCATCCCATGAAGTAAAACGGGTCTTACTTCATATCTAACACCACGGTGTTATCGGTAAATTCAATTACCATTTCACGTTCAAATCTAATTAAAGATTTAACTAACGCCTAGAGCAAAACTGGTGATACTCCATTCTCGATTGTTTCAATCTAATTAAAGATTCATTAAAACTCCACTTAGTTTTAATCTGTGACTGGGTTAAAGAATCAGTGTCATTTAAAACACGGTTCACGATAAACCCAAAATCACATCACATTAATTATCAGGTTAAAGAACAAGTGTTATTTAAGACACTATTCACGATAAACCCAAAATCAATATCAATTCAATTCCAATTAAATATTATTTAATTGGTACACTTCATTAAATCTAAATAAAAAGATTTAATCTTTTCTCAACTGGGTCCAAGAACAGTGTTAATGAAGACACCACTCACGACAAACCCAAATCACATTTGGTATTAAACACAAGGCTCTGAATAGAAAATATATCGGCTTATATTCAATATCAAATTCTACGACCAACAGATATCGTATTGGAAATAACGATATATAAATATCTTTCAAATTTCCATAACAACATCTGTATAATCACGAAATCCAACATCGAAATATTCCGAAGACAATTTCGATTCAAATCCATTCCAATGAAATTATTGGAAATTCTGGTTATTTTCAAAACCATTTCTAATCTAGTTTATTTATTTTAAAAATAAATAGAATTATAATTCTAGTTCAAAACTAGTTCATTTCGATAAAAAAATCTATTTTTATCTTTTCAAATATGGAGTTTTTCATCCCAATTCTTTCTAAATAAGTTCTTATGATTTTACACAAATTATTACTATTTTTAATAATTTTATCAAGGCCCGTACAGTCGATTTCCATCAACGGTCATTAAACTGCACTTACAGCGACCTTTTTCAAATTTGATTTGGACGTATCTCCAAATCCAACCGTTAGATTTTGAATTTCTAATATTCATTAGAAAGCTCTTTTCGATACGAACCCAACGGTCGGATCTCCCGTAATGTCCATTTGAAATAAAAGGTCGAAATTCACGAACTGCCGTGGCGCGGCGCATTCTATTTAGGCCATTATATTATATATATAATATATATAATAAATAATTCATCGATTCCTATTTAAAACGAATTTTATAAATAGTTTTGAATTCGTTTCAAAAACAATTTAACTTCCATTTCCAATTCAAATCAAAATTGAATTTTTCCTTATAATTTCGTTTTAAAATTCATTTGAATTCAATTCAAATTTCAATTCAATTTGAATTCATTTCAATTTGTTTTCAATTCAATTCGAATTCGCCTTCAATTCAATTCGAATTCGTTCTATATTCAATTCGAATCAAATTCGTTTCCTTTTCAAATCAAATCAAATTCGTTATATATTCAATTGAAATCAAATCCGTTTTGTTTTCAAATTAAAACAAATTCGTTATATATTTAATTGAAATCAAATTCGTTTTCTTTTCAAATCAAATCAAATTCGTTGTATATTCAATTCAAATCAAATTTCATTTCAAAATATTCGATTTCGAAATCACTTTTCAATATTCATTTTAAATTCATTTGAAATTGATTTCAATTCAAATTGATTTCTAATTCAATTTCAGTTCGATTTCAATTCGAATTCATTTCTATTCCATTTCAATTCGAATTCGTTTATATTCGATTTCAATTCAATTCAATTTCAATTCGAATTCATTTCTATTCCATTTCAATTCAAATTCGTTTATATTCGATTTCAATTCGAATTTATTTATATTCAATTTCAATTCGAATTTATTTATATTCAATTTCAATTCGAATTTATTTATATTCAATTCTCTTCAAAATATCAGATTTTGAAATCACTTTCGATATTCATTATAAAATGAATAAAATCGATATAAATATCGTTCACGTCAAAATGGCGTCAATCTAATCAATACGGCTTCATATATTCCTATTTTCAAATATTCTATTTCAAATATTTCTTTTTCAAATATTTCTATTTTAAAACTGGAATGAGGCCCAATCAATTACCATATAATGTTAATTATATGGATTTTCTACAACACATGTATATATCAACAACGATGAATAATCAACCATCATCCAAAGTGCATTCTACACTGTATAAGCATCTAATATAAATATTCAACGCTTATAACAGCCTGTCAATCAATCGATTGACATACAACTAAAAAATCGGGATTAGTGTACGTCAAATATCATCCCAATACCCGTGTGGGGTTTCAAGCAAACAAACACAGATTTTTATTTGTGCAGTTGGGCGATGTGTAAAATTTATCGCCCCAATCAATGTCCTTCAAATAGGTGTACATAAACAAACCGTTCGGTTTGTAAAATGAATATTTATTTATTCACGTTCACGTTAAAAATTATATTTTTAACGATCAAACTATTTTATTCAACCTATGAATATTCTATTTGGTTCATTTATTAAATAAAATGTTGTCTTTATTTTTCTAACTTATTTTTAGGAAATTTGGGCGACATAACTACACGATACTAGAAACGGGACAAGGCCTTGCCTTATCCCCGGTCTAGTGAAGGCCCACGCCATTCACACATCAATCAAATCAATTTCATTTCACCAAACAATTCAATTCAAACCAAATAATCTAACCAACTACACAACCAAACAAACAAGTCCATGGTCTGTGGACGATTGTGTCGGGTGCTACTAAGCACCGTCTGCATCCTAGTATACATATGTATAACTAGAAAAGAAATTGAAGAGTGAGAAATTCTCACCGATAGCTATCCAACCATCTCGACTCTTCTTTTATAGAAGTCTTCGTCGTTCTCGCCTTTTTGTCACCTTCGTTGACCGTAGCCACTACATATATAAAAATCGAATTTTTACTTCGTTGTTCAATATATAAAAATCGAATTTTTACTTCGCTATTCAATATATAAAAATCGAATTTTTACTTCGCTATTCAATATATAAAAATCGAATTTTTACTTCGCTATTCAATATATAAAAATCGAATTTTTACTTTGTTATTCAATATAGAAAAATCGAATTTTTACTTTGTTATTCAATATAGAAAAATCGAATTTTTACTTTGTTATTCAATATAGAAAAATCGAATTTTTACTTTGTTATTCAATATAGAAAAATCGAATTTTTACTTTGTTATTCAATATAGAAAAATCGAATTTTTACTTCGCTCTACTTCCAATAAAGATTATATTTTTATATCAAAGATATTTATATTCAAGTCAATGAGGTTTATATTTTTCAATTCACAGATATTTTTAAATCAAACAGATTTATATATTTTCAAAGAGGTGTTATTTTTATTTTCAAAAAGGTATTATTTTTCAACACAATGCTATTCATTTATTTAAAAACAAAACTTTAAACAATTTTCATTTCAAAACGATGATATTTATTTTCATTTCAAAACAATGATATTTATTTTCATTTCAAAACAATGATATTTATTTTCATTTCAAAACAATGATATTTATTTGTTTAATTCTCTTTTTACATCAATGATATATATTTTGTAAAAACAATTTCATATATCTTTTCTAAAACAATTTCAAATATATTTTCTAAAACAATTTCAAATATATTTTCTAAAACTATTTCAAACTGATTTTAAATTGCTTTTAAACTGATGTTAAAACCAATTTTTAAACTATGAATTTATATATGAAAAAAATAAAGGGAGGGCTCACTGTTTTACTTCAGACTGGACGTCAAACTAATCTTCTGCCCTAGGGTTGATAACGGCTGCCGCCACAGCCCCCTTCACTGGGATCGGAGGCCACCCCAACGTCGCTCTCCACGTCGCCTACCCACTCCAGGTGCACCGCCCCTCTCAAAGCCACCATCCTCTCCAGATTCCCGCTCGACGCTGGCGGTTCCGTGCTCAAAAATCACCCTGTTCATCTCATTAAAACTGATCACCGCCGCATCATTTTGAAGAGGTTGAAACCCTCTTTGATTTCGGTTTGGGACTCTAACCTAATTCAGAATGGATTGTGTAAATTTGAGGGGGGGATGAGGGAGCTTTTCTGTCGTTCGATTTTTGAGGGGGGGGCGCTGTGTTTGACCACGGGATATATTAATGAGGGTTTGACCAATTGGATGGGGCTATTTATATATTTAATTATTTACTTTATTTAATTGCATTTCAAAAAGTTGACTTTTATTTTGAACTCAGAATCAAACCCACCGCCTGTCGTCAATAGCTGATTACCCCCATTCTGAACACAATGGGATATGTATCGTAGGCCAATTCGGCTGTTTGAATCAGTTTTCGTCAAAATCAAAATATAACTCGATATACTGAATTTGAACACGCATTTCAATTTACCGGGACCACAAACTAACTAGAAAAATTCCCGAAAAATATTTTCTAGCTTCGTATTGACGATACAGTCCTAACAAAACTAGTTTCGTCGGATTCTGAGACAGTTGGAAAAATGGCCATTTTCCAGTCGATTAAAATCAACTGAAACTGGTCAAACGCGTTTTCCTTTGCCACGCTCACATATTAATTTGAAAAATTATGAAATTTGAAACCTAGCAATAACTTGACATCACGGACCCAACAAAAGTGGTTTCGTCGAAATCCGAGGTCGTTTGCAAAATTTCCATTTTTAAGGACTTGAATTCCATAGCGACTATTCAGAATTTTCAACTGGACATATCTTTTGATTCTCGCTATGAAATCTTGATTTTCCGGATTCGTTGGAAAGATATTCTCAAATAGATCCCAATGTTTTTGGTTTCACTAAAATCCGGATTGTTTTGCACCCGGTACATTCAATTGAAGTTAGAAATCGAATTATCGAACTACCGCGCCATTTTCAATTCCTTTTATAATTATAAATAATTATTTATATTCTAACGACGAACTATATAATATATATGTTCGAATTCTGTTCAAAATAAATTTCTCGTCGATATTGTTTAAAATAATCTATTTTAAATGTTCAAAGTTCGCTAAAATTGCCAAAATAATAATTTTAAACTGGCCCAGATTTTTGGGTTGTTACAATCTCCCCCACTTAAAACTTTTCGTCCCCGAAAAGGAACAAAGTCGAAAGTGGTTTGATTAATCAACTCTACGTTCGATCTGGCTTCCATTCTCCAACTTTTCAGTTTCTGAGAATTTTCAAATTTTCAAAAATTTGGCTAACACCCTAAATTTTCGAAAAATTTCGCCATAACCTCCCCTGTACCAGGAGCCACGGGAAAATCCCGAAATTGCCATACAGGCCTTCTGATCTCAAAAAGAAAAAGAAAAAGCCAAGCGGCTAGCCAAGCGGCTAGCCAATAGGCTCATAAAATCATCATCACCCAAACAAAACAGTAAATTATGATAAACATGTACCTATTTGTCGGGCAAACAAATTTTATTCTCTGCTCTAGCCTCCTTGCTATGACCTGTTCAATGTAAGTACATGTATATGCAAGCAAATGTGACAAATTTTCAATACAATTCAATATTTGATACAATTAGGAGATATGGTACAAATTTATCAAACAAATAAACAAACAACAAAAACATCAATCCATTAGTTAATTAGCTTTTCAAATTCATAACTTTGATACATAGTCAAAAAATCAAATTTTTGATGCCAAATCACAACAATAAGCACTATTTAGTTTTGGTTCTCACACCAGTCTAATGGAAATATATAGAAATCCCACCTTCGAAACTCGAACGTAAATGTTGATGATGCGATCGCTATCATCAATATCATCTCCGGGCGATTAGAGTGTGATGCTATATCTATCCAATATATTAAAACTTTGAATATATGTTTGCAAGGCGTATATGCAAATTCTTTATATACTGAATTGTCCAAAATCAATATAAATAAATTATTCAAATACGTGTAAAACGATTTAAATTTCAAAAAAGAATTGTTTTCATTTGAAAAATATACTCTTCACACTCGTTCTAGGATACTACTGGTCCCATCTCTAACGAGTCATCCCATTGGATATTACTAATCCAATATCTGATGAATTCTTTCGTATGGTTCTAATGTGCCTTGTTCTCTGAGCTTTGTAAACCAAAGCTCTGATACCAACTGTAAAAACCCGTAACTTCCCCGGTGAGGAAAGCGCGGATAGTTCGAGAACAAGCCACAACAGAACGCAGACGAAAGAACATTTCATTGTATATTACAACAATCCATCAGATTACAAGAATATACAGAGTATAAACAAATAATATACAACACAAATTATCAGAGATTACAATAAATTACATAGCAGCGGAAAATAATACAATACACAACTAGAAGAGATATACGGATACAAAGCTTTCCGGATATCGTTCCAGCTGTAAACCAGGATCCTGTGAATATAAATCTGCAAAACCAAAACTACTAGCTGCCCATGTCAAAATAAGGGCACATAGAGTTTAGGTTAAAACAATAAACCCCAGGTCAGTCATGGGACTGGTGTGAGAACTAAAACAGTTAATCTTTATTTTAAAGTTAGGTAAATCAAGGGACCACGCCGTATAACACGGAATGGGTTTCCTCCCAAGAATACCAGCGCATAAAACAAACAGCGCAGTGCTAAATAAAGAAAAATGAAGCTATTATAAGACCCAGTTCCCATCACACAATGCAACGCAAGCTGGAGGATAGGGTTTTTACCTTATAATAGCCAAGAATGCTTGATACGTTTAAAAGAAATCATTTGATACTGTTATAAGTGTATAGTGTATAAAACAACTTCAAATCATAAGTATCAATCATAGGCGGCATGAATGCCCCATACCACTATGTCGCCATATATAGGTTATACAATCAAAATCGCAAAGTCACGTATTTGGAAATTGAGTTTCCATCTATGAACCGAGGCAAAAGATAGTCCTCAACCGATTCGAGACTCTCTAGCCCGAGCCTCAGGACCCAGACTCAGATGGGCCCTTGGATCGCCAGGGCCGGTCCACACGGAGTGGATTAAAATGCCTGAACTATATGCTAGTCTGCCCTATGGGGCATAAATGAGTCTGCTGACTCCATCGGTTCGAGAACGACCGATATAACCGAGGCGCCTCCAATTCCAACAACCACATGAGTCAAACTCATCAGCCGGTTCAAGCACTGACGCCACTCCTAACTAGAAACCAGCATATGTTTGTATCCCTGATGTCCGTCTCCAGTTTTTGGTTCATACCGGGGTGTGAGGCTCGCGAATTCACGTTACTCAAAGCTGTGCCACACAGGCTGTGCTTTGATCATCAACCACAAGACTTTGCTTTTCAACAGAAGCCTTGATCATTTGCATCTTAGCATGCCACACAGGCAAACCATTCTATGCAACCGATATCAGTCACGGAGAATGAAATCCGATGTCAGACATACAGTCCATTTACAAGTCCGTTCTGGGTCTGAACGAAACTGGAGGCACCTAGTACCCCGCATTTCCATCAATCTCCAAGTACGTCTGGACGATCACCAATTGTTTCCATCTTCTTGGGTGTACAGCCCAATCAAGATCATCAGTAATCACCCAAACGACGTGAAGACTTCCGGTCTTCGACCATCGTCTTCATCTTCGACTTATCGTCGTTTCAGTTATTCAGAATGGGATAAACCCGGTCTTTCCGAATAACTCGCGTATATTTTAAATAAGTGTTACACAAACACAACATACGCCTCATTCCAATTAATCAGTCACTAACCGTAAATTAATCAAGAGAATAATTTCCCAAATGTTAACCCCGAAGGCCGAAACCAACATCAGATCAATTTCCAGAAAACCATTCTGCTTGGCTAACCGACAGTTAGTTTCTAAATTTCATATTCATAGGGAAAGGTTCCCATTAATTTTATCCAAGATAAATTCCTTGAATTTATTCTCTAATCTCCTTTTGAATTTCAATTCAACTAGTCGAGATTAACAAACCTTACCGAAGTATCATTGGTTTTAATTTCCCAGTCCCAACCTATTCATCCCATGAAGTAAAACGGGTCTTACTTCATATCTAACACACTACACCAAAAATGCCAATTTGGCAGTGCTCATAGCCGTATAAAAATTGATTTGATACGGTTTTAAGCCGTATCAAAAAAGGGCGTCTTTGTTGTTTGATGCGGTTTTAAGCCGTATCAATTTATGATTTTGATACGGCTTAAAACCGTATCAATTGATGTTTTTGATACGGCTTTAGACCATATTAAATTATCAATTTGGTATGGCATTAGGCCTTATCAAATACATGCATTTGATACGGACATTAGCCATATCAAATTGATAATTTGATACGGCTATTGGCCGTATCAAATTAAAAAAAAAAAAAAAAAAATCACAATTTGTTGGTATCCATCAATTCTGCTTTCATCATCACACAATATTGTAACAAGACTAGTCAGTCATAAACTCAGCTTACATAATTTGTTTGCAAAACCTTACAATGAGCATTTGTCTACAACATTGCAGTATGAAAACATCGATACCAAAAGGCATTATATATAAATACAAGGAGATGAATTTATTGGTAGAAAATTATCCAACTTACAAAAATCAATGTATAGAAGTACTCAATTGTCGCAAGCAGGAGATCAAAGCAACAAAGCCTAAAACATACATAAGACAATGGATTGATACACCTCATAGACTTCAGTTTCACTACTAAGATACAATGATACATATTACATATTACATACTGATATTGTGACACTACTATGGTACTAAGCTGAAAGTCTGAAACTTACATGTCTCCACTTCCGGTCTTCCACCACTGCTCCTCTCAGTCCTCACCTGCGGTTTTAAATGAAGTGGAATGAAAATGAATCAAAACAGGGTTGATCCGGTCTAAAAAGGGATTTAAACTGTGAGATTTTAAATTTTCTGATAACAATGAATGGATAAATACAAAGCTTCCATGTAAAGTAGTAAAGCCAAAGCTAGAAGATACTGTGTGATTCACATGTTGACTAATACAACTCTCGTGCACTTCATGTGTACATCTGTGTTAAGATTAAAAAGGATACCTGCACTGTCAAGTCCATTTTCATTTTAGATGAATAGGTCATGTTTTGTAGTCTGGCATGCCTGGGATACAATTTTAACTCATCCTCCTTGTCTTCTTTGTCGGTTCAAAAGGCAGGTTTTTCTAGTTTAACTTTTCCATACTTCTGCATTCGCAAACTCAGTTCTGGAACTGAGTTCACGAACTCGGTTCCGGAATGAAATAGTCAATCCTAACCTAAAACGTAAAATTTCAAGATGCTAAACATCTATATAAAAACTTTTAAAGTATATTTTCCAACATTGTAGCAACCTGGAAGTAGACAGATTAAGGAATCTATAGGTATATATTGGTCTTCAAGCATAAGTTTCTGAAATTTTCTAGCATATAAATGTTCGTTTATTTACATGTGAAGGTAGTGTGTTCATGGTACAAATAAGACGTGCACTGCAGTGTAACAAGTCAAGTACTTATATACAGGTACGAGTAACAAGCATACTTCAGGTTTCATTCAACAAGCATAAACAACAATGGCATTGTTGTGGCCACGCATGTTGCCATAGTGCGATGCAAGGAAGTGCGACTGAATAAAAAATTTCCCATGGCAGCCTAATCTGGTGTAGAGAACAAGTTCCCAAAATATGTCAAAGACTCGACCCAGTTATGACAGTAAATTGTTTCCCCTTCAAATTTTGATACAAACCAAAATTCAGTTTAATGTATTAACACATACATTATTGAGGTGCGCACATAACATATTCTCACAAAAGGACAAGGTATATAAACTAAGCCAGCTTGCTTTGATTTAGCATCACAGCATAAATTTATTTTTCATGCATATTTGATGTCCTAATGTACATGCAAAGGTAAACAGGTTCAAACTAAGGAAGTATGAGTTTCTAAACAGAAAATTTAAGTTGCTAAAATAACATACAACAATAAGGCGATTTTATATTACTGACAACATTTACACTTTCACGTGACTTGGTGCTGAAATTCCAAACAGACAGTAAATGAAATGATATAGCTAACCCAAAGTTCGTATTCAGGTTTGATTTTCTAAATACTTAAGCATAGAGACAAAGAGGTATGAATTTATATTTCAGGTTTACACCTAAACAAAAATATTTCAGGAGAAGTGATAACAAAAGTGACAAGGTACTGTACTGGCAACATGTCAAGCCCTATTGGTCTACATGAACAACAATACAATTGGTACACATGACCAATCCCACAAAGCCGAGCCAGTGCAAGGAGGTTTACCCACATATCAATCAAAATTATCTTAGTATTTAAAACAAAGTAAGAAAGTGGTCACGGTTTCGCAAACTCGGTTCTGGACTGAGTTCGCAAACTCGATTCGAAACGAGTTTGCTGCAAACTCAGTTCCGGAACAAGTTTGCGAACTCGGTTCTGGATTGAGTTTGCGAACTCAGTTCCGGAACTGAGTTTGCGAACTCAGTTCCGGAACTGAGTTTGTTCCGGAACTGAGTTTGCGAACTCGGTTCCGGAACGAGTTCGCGAACTACTCGGTTCCGGAACGAGTTCGCGAACTACTCGGTTCCGGAACGAGTTCGCGAACTACTCGGTTCCGGAACGAGTTCGCGAACTCGGTTTGGAACTGAGTTCGCAAACTCGGTTTGGAACTGAGTTTGCAAACTCGGTTCGAGTTTGAACTCAGTTCGAAATAGAGTTTGTTGCAAACTCAGTTACTAGGAGAAAAATATTATAGTCATACTAACTCGAAATGAAGTGGAAGAAGTTTACAGAGCAGAATGGGAACAGAGCTCAAACAAGAACTATTTTTTATGAAAAACTTAAAATATTTCTTGAAATAACATTTAGTTACTAACCTAGACTTCAATCAACACCTTCTGAGATGTTCACATGCAACAACGACTAGCTCAACCAACAACCATAAAATGAAATTTCGGATCTTGCGATATTCAGCTCTACGAAGTTCAGCCAAATGTTAACCTGCATTTTTGAAATGCATAGATAAATGTACGACTGAATAATGTATTAGTTACTGTGGGAAATATAAATTTTAAGTAAATCATATTTTGCTGGTACCTTTGACAATCTGCAATCTAGCAGCAAGAGAGTGAGGGCATAATGAAAGCAGAAAAAGTGGCCTCTCAATAATCCACAAAAGCTGACAAATTATCCAACTACAGTTATTAGTTTTATTTTCTAAAAAAAAATTAAATAAAAATAAAAAGATAGAGACACAACACATACTTATACTGTGCACCAGATTGCAGGTCTGTTGTAGCTTAGTAACATTCAAGAATAAGTTTGACAACCAGACAAATGATACATACATTATTATACAAACATAATAAAAACCGACAATTCAAAATATATGGTAATGAACTTATACTTACAATTTGCGAGATCAATATAAGCAACTGATACAAGAAAACGAGGGACCAAATATTTAAGGCCGTAGCAGACGGTTGTACGAAGAAATATTACGTATACCACACCAACTGTTCAAACTCAGTTCGAAACTGAGTTTGCAAACTCGGTTCGAAACTGAGTTTGCAAACTCAGTTAAATAATTAGTACTTCTGACTAGTTTAACTGAAATTAATCATAATTAGTACTTCTGACTAATTTAACTTAGTTAAATAACAACTAAGAAATAAAATATGGATGATACAACTATAATAAGAAGGCTGATACTATAAATTGTATTATCAAAAACCGAATCAATGTTCAAAGTCTAAAACTGAAAGTAAACAACATTTTTAATATGTTTTTAAAGCTCAAAGTCTCATGTGAATTGGCATCTAATTTTGATTTAAGTTTTACACTTCAATTGTAAGTGTGGTATTGTAAATGTTGTGCCCAGAAAATGTTTAGACATTGTTGTGGATTGATTTGTTTGGGAGTATAAGATATGATAAAAGAATAAAATGAAATGGATTTTTAGTTTGTGGCTGTAAATGAAACTAGAAGAATATATGATTTTATTTGTATCTATGCACTCAACTCACTCTTTTTATCTGTAAGGGTTAAGAGTTTGTCTATAATAGACTTTTCATGTGAAGGATTTTGTTGCTTAAAAACAGTAACATCAAGGTCTCAAATAATGAAATAATGTTATGAAATTTAGACAGAGCTGGACCATTTTAATATGTATAAATAGTTCAAGTTCGCTTTTTAACAAATGCATAAATAGGAATTTTTCTTCCATGGATGTAATATCTGAGAACCAATGTTGATAGATACACAAACTTGATTGATTATATTACTCCTAATGTTGCACTGTAAACTTCCAAGGGTAGAAGAATGGAGGATTTATTGAAGAGATGCTGCAAAACAATTGCTAATTTGAACTAACACCAATAGGTGACGCTGATTGTAGAAATTAAACTCGAAGACTAGCAAAAAAAGGCACTCTGATAAAAACTTATGATGTGCAAGTATAAAGACCATGTAAATATACTACACATAACACTCGAACATGCAGCTACTATCAATGACCATTGCAGTCAAGTCCCCCAAAAAATAATCCTAGTTGCAGCTATTAAATACAAGGAGACAAGGTTTACCGCCCCATGTAAAACTCAAACATGTATTTAGGCAGTGATTAGGCATTAATTAAGGCTCAATGTCACGTGTAAACATCAATGTGCTAGTTTTAAACAATTTTGCATATTAAGTTATTAACAAATCATGAGCACAATCAAAATTTTAAAATTTCAGTTTACATTAATCGACAATAAACAAAACACTAAAATAATATCCACAAACACTAGTTACCAAAACTTTCTACCTCCGATTGATCCTTGATTAATCCCTTCTTAAACGGTTAATTTTTAATCAATACTAATCGCCTAGTTTCTACCTAGCGTTATTTATAACCTTACCCCTAAGGAGTAAAAATAATAATCAAATTTGAGACCACACTGGTATAATTCTTCAGTATAATTGAGGATGTATGTAAGATTCATTCTTAGTATGTGCTTTAAAATATGAAAGACAGTATATTCCCAAATAAAAGAAGACATATTTAGGAAACAAATATGAATTTTAATCTAACAGCAAGGAAGTTAGGATATGATTTCAGCCATAATCCATATGTCCGATTTTTATTTTATAGCATATGTTTTTCAGTGTAACATGTGCCCTAACTAAAGATCCCTTTTTTAAGCATATTAGAAATATTAATTATAGGTTTTCAACAAATCAAAATAACAATATTACAAAAAAATTAACAGTAAACTAGTTCCATGTCCAATTTTGCCTCTTGTAGTCCAAAATAATGTCCATTTACTACTACAGCATTAAAAAAATTGCAAGAGTAAAAAAAGACAAGCTTTTTCTTTAAAAGTGATACTTTAAAAGTAAGATTTAATTTCTAGCTCAAGAAATAATTTGATTTCAAGCATTAACTTTATATTAATGTTCTAATTTCTTGCTTCCAGGATGGATACTGTTGTTCCAATCCATTTCCAATTTTTGGGTCGGAACAGTACTAAAATACAACTCAGGATTACAAGAAAAAATAATTTTGTGATTTCTTGATAAATTAACCGTACTTTCGTTCAAGGAAAGCAACTCGTTGAGTTTGATAATCAATTTAGCAAGATTTGGCAATACTGCAACGGGCTAAAATTAAAATTGTCATGCTAACTAGAAGCAATTCAATCCATGATTATAGATCGTCAAGCTAGCTAGAAGCAATACCATGCATGTTAATTGGAACATTCAAGGTTAAGAATATGAAAACTAGGGTTAAGAATATGAAAGTTCACCAGTCCCACCAAGTTTAGGGCAGTCAAACGCGGGTTCGACGAGCACTAGAAAAGGAAGATGCTCAGTCGAAATCAGAATTGGAGGATGAAGGAATATTCGATTTCTGGAGCAGACGAATTGAAATTAAAATGGAAGAAAGAGAATATGAACAAAGGGGGAAACTAATTTCGATATAAGTTGTGAGAAATGGAAAAATAGTGGGGAAGCTGGGAGCGAATATTTGATGCGGATTTGATAAGGATGGCAACCGTATCAAATCTAGTGATCCGAGAAACTGAAGATGTGCGGTTGGATTTTAGTTGTTGGGATGACGCGGATTGCAAAAGAAAATTAGATACGGGTATGAGCTCTGTCAAATTTGATACGGCTTAAAGCCGTATCAAATATCTACATCCTGGTGTGCTAAATTCGCTGTTTTGGTGTAGTGACACCACGGTGTTATCGGTAAATTCAATTACCATTTCACGTTCAAATCTAATTAAAGATTTAACTAACGCCTGGAGCAAAACAGGTGATACTCCATTCTCGATTGTTTCAATCTAATTAAAGATTCATTAAAACTCCACTTAGTTTTAATTTGTGACTGGGTTAAAGAATCAGTGTCATTTAAAACACGGTTCACGATAAACCCAAAATCACATCACATTAATTATCGGGTTAAAAAACAAGTGTTATTTAAGACACTGTTCACGATAAACCCAAAATCAATATCAATTCAATTCCAATTAAATATTATTTAATTGGTACACTTCATTAAATCTAAATAAAAAGATTTAATCTTTTCTCAACTGGGTTCAAGAACAGTGTTAATGAAGACACCATTCATGACAAACCCAAATCACATTTGGTATTAAACACAAGGCTCTGAATAGAAAATATATCGGCTTATATTGAATATCAAATTCTACGACCAACAGATATCGTATTGGAAATAACGATATATAAATATCTTTCAAATTTCCATAACAACATCTGTATAATCACGAAATCCAACATCGAAATATTCCGAAGACAATTTCGATTCAAATCCATTCCAATGCAATTATTGGAAATTCTGGTTATTTTCAAAACCATTTCTAATCCAGTTTATTTATTTTAAAAATAAATAGAATTATAATTCTAGTTCAAAACTAGTTCATTTCGATAAAAAAATCTATTTTTATCTTTTCAAATATGGAGTTTTTCATCCCAATTCTTTCTAAATCATTTCTTATGATTTTACACAAATTATTACTATTTTTAATAATTTTATCAAGGCCCGTACAGTCGATTTCCATCAACAGTCATCGAACTGCACTTACAGCGACCTTTTTCAAATTTGATTTGGACGTATCTCCAAATCCAACCATTAGATTTTGAATTTCTAATATTCATTAGAAAGCTCTTTTCGATATGAACCCAACGATTCCGGTTTTAGGAGAATCCGGCGGTCGGATCTCCCTTAATGTCCGTTTGAAATAAATGGTCGAAATTCACGAACTACCGCGGCGCGGCGCGTTCTATTCAGGCCATTATATTATATATATAATATATATAATAAATATTTCGTCGATTCCTATTTAAAATGAATTTTATAAATAGTTTTGAATTCGTTTCAAAAACAATTTAACTTCCATTTCGAGTTCAAATCAAAATTGAATTTTTCCTTATAATTTCGTTTTAAAATTCATTTGAATTCAATTCAAATTTCAATTCAATTTGAATTCATTTCAATTCGTTTTCAATTCAATTCGAATTCGCCTTCAATTCAATTTGAATTCGTTCTATATTCAATTCGAATCAAATTCGTTTCCTTTTCAAATCAAATCAAATTCGTTATATATTCAATTGAAATCAAATCCGTTTTCTTTTCAAATCAAATCAAATTCGTTATATATTTAATTGAAATCAAATTCGTTTTCTTTTCAAATCAAATTTGTTGTATATTCAATTCATATCAAATTTAATTTCAAAATATACGATTTCGAAATCAATTTTCAATATTCGTTTTAAATTCATTTGAAATTGATTTCAATTCAAATTGATTTCTAATTCAATTTCAGTTCGATTTCGATTCAATTTCAATTCGAATTCATTTCTATTCCATTTCAATTCGAATTCGTTTATATTCGATTTCAATTCAATTCAATTTAAATTCAAATTCATTTCTATTCCATTTCAATTCGAATTCGTTTATATTCGATTTCAATTCGAATTTATTTATATTCAATTTCAATTCGAATTTATTTATATTCAATTTCAATTCGAATTTATTTATATTCAATTCTCTTCAAAATATCAGATTTTGAAATCACTTTCGATATTCATTATAAAATGAATAAAATCGATATAAATATCGTTCACGTCAAAATGGCGTCAATCTAATCAATACGGCTTCATATATTCCTATTTTCAAATATTCTATTTCAAATATTTATTTTTCAAATATTTCTATTTTAAAACTGGAATGAGGCCCAATCAATTACCATATAATGTTAATTATATGGATTTTCTACAACACATGTATATATCAACAACGATGAATAATCAACCATCATCCAAAGTGCATTCTACACTGTATAAGCATCAAATATAAATATTCAACGCTTATAAAAGCCTGTCAATCAATCGATCGACATACAACTAAACAATCGGGATTAGTGTACGTCAAATATCATCCTAATACCCATGTGGGGTTTCAAGCAATCAAACACAGATTTTTATTTGTGCAGTTGGGCGATGTGTAAAATTTATCGCCCCAATCAATGTCCTTCAAATAGGTGTACATAAACAAACCGTCCGGTTTGTAAAATGAATATTTATTTATTCACAATCACGTTAAAAATTATATTTTTAACGATCAAACTATTTTATTCAACCTATGAATATTCTATTCGGTTCTTTTATTAAATAAAATGTTGTCTTTATTTTTCGAACTTATTTTTAGGAAATTTCGGCGACATAACGGCACGTAACTAGAAACGGGACAAGGCCTAGCCTTATCCCCGGTCTAGTGAAGGCCCACGCCATTCACACATCAATCAAATCAATTTAATTTCTCCAAACAATTCAATTCAAACCAAATAATCTAACCAACTACACAACCAAACAAACAAGTCCATGGTCTGTGGACGATTGTGTCGGGTGCTACTAAGCACCGTCTGCATCCTAGTATATATATATAACTAGAAAAGAAATTGAAGAGTGAGAAATTCTCACCGATAGCTATCCAACCATCTCGACTCTTCTTTTGCAGAAGTCTTCGTCATTCTCGCCTTTTTGTCACCTTCGTTGACCGTAGCCACTACATATATAAAAATTGAATTTTTACTTCGTTGTTCAATATATAAAAATAGAATTTTTAGTTCGCTATTCAATGTATAAAAATCGAATTTTTACTTCGCTATTCAATGTATAAAAATCGAATTTTTACTTTGTTATTCAATATAGAAAAATCGAATTTTTATTTTGTTATTCAATATAGAAAAATCGAATTTTTACTTTGTTATTCAATATAGAAAAATCAATTTTTTACTTTGTTATTCAATATAGAAAAATCGAATTTTTACTTTGTTATTCAATATAGAAAAATCGAATTTTTACTTCGCTCTACTTCTAATAAAGATTATATTTTTATATCAAAGATATTTATATTCAAATCAATGAGGTTTATATTTTTCAATTCACAGGTATTTTTAAATCAAAAAGATTTATATATTTTCAAAGAGGTGTTATTTTTATTTTCAAAAAGGTATTATTTTTCAACATAATGCTATTCATTTATTTAAAAACAGAACTTTAAACAATTTTCATTTCAAAACAATGATATTTATTTTCATTTCAAAACAATGATATTTATTTTCATTTCAAAACAATGATATTTATTTGTTTAATTCTCTTTTTACATCAATGATATATATTTTGTAAAAACAATTTCATATATGTTTTCTAAAACAATTTCAAATTTATTTTCTAAAACAATTTCAAATATATTTTCTAAAATGATTTCAAACTGATTTTAAATTGCTTTTAAACTGATGTTAAAACTGATTTTTAAACTATGAATTTATATGTGAAAAAAACGAAGGGAGGGCTCACTGTTTTACTTCAGACTGGACGTCGAACTAAGCTTCTGCCCTAGGGTTGATAACGGTTGCCGCCACAGCCACCTTCACCGAGATCGGAGGCCACCCCAACGTCGCTCTCCACGTCGCCTACCCATACCAGGTGCACCGCCCCTCTCAAAGCCACCATCCGCTCCAGAATCCCGCTCGACGCTGGCGGTTCCATGCCCAAAAATCACCCCGTTCATCTTGATCGGCAGTCCGTCCAGTGCAGTTGAGTCGCACTAGCGCGTTCACACACCACTTGGTGTGCAACCGCTCCAACCCTGAACAATCCACTGCTTTTTGTTGTTGTCGCCTCCTATTATTTGCTTGAATGTACCTACTTTAAAAAAACCTTTTTCTAATTTCCGTACCTGCTTTAAAAAAAACTCCTTTTTTAAAAAAAAAAAACTTTGCTGAAACAAGACTTCAAAAAGGTGAAAAGGAAGGAAAACACAAAAACAAACACAGAATTAAAACTAATTAGCCCAATCGGCCCACACATATGCCCGGCCCACTTCCGAAACCGACCCAGCTAAAATAGGCTAAATCAACTATAAACAACGGCGGTCAAAATTACAAGCAATCAAGTAATCTAAAAACCCAGAAGGATCCAGACGCCAATTTTTCTTTCAAAAAAACAAATTTGAGATCGGTTCTATCATATTCTTGAGTTCACAAGTTCCGGTTGCTCGATTCTATGGAAGGCGATTGGATTTCTGATGGGGTTTCGAAGTGAAGGCGATTAGGGCTCGGCGAATTTTGGAGGATGAGGTTGCGATTTGGGTGTGTGATGAAGTCGTTCGATTTTGGGTTCTGAAGGGATTTTGGTGGTTGCGAGTTGGTTGTAGGAGGTCTCGGTTGGGACTGGAATTCGATTTCTGGTGGAGTTTTCTGCGAAACAGTTGAGATTTTCCAGGGATGAAATTGACGTGGTATGATGGTGTGGACAGTGTGCGTGAAGGCAGTGGTGAAGTATGTATGGTGTAGAGGTATGTGTGAGGAGATGATGTGGGATGAGTGTGATGATGAAGTTGTGTTCTGATGTGTGGTGGTGGTTATGTAGGTGAACGTGAGAGGAGCAGCCGAAGTGGCTGAACTTTTGGCAGTTGGGGACTTGGCAGAGGGGTTTGTGTGACTTTTGTGATGGTGTAGGGGAAGTCAAATGGGGCTGTTAACTTGCGGTGTGGTGGATCGTATTTGTGGAAGTCGCGGTGATGTATGAATTGGTGAAGTGGTGAACCAAAGGTTGTGGCAGAAATGAATGATGGTGGTTTGTGAGGAGGACTGGTGACTCAGTAACGAAGGCAGTGAATTGAAGCTTTTGTCGTAGTGGGGTTAGCGTGAAGCAGGCAGTTTTAGAGAAGGGGTTGTGTTGCAGTTTGGTTGGTATGTGGTTTTGCTTTCGATTAATTGAATTGTTTCAGGGATCCAATTTGTTGAATTGATGTTTGGGATGTGAGAAGTTGGGTGAAAGCAAGGGGTTCGGTGATGGCAATGGTGATGTTGAGATGTTATGGAAATTTTGTTTGTCGATGACGAGAAGGATGGTGGTTGTAATTGATGTATCGGTTGACAATCCCGAGCGAAGAAAAGAAGCAGAGAAGAAATTATCAAAGAAAACTTTTTTTAAAAAAAATATTGTAAGAATTGTCAACTGGAAAGGAAAGAGAATTGTAGAAAATTGGAAGGAAATCAATGAAAGACTGAGAAGGGAATTGCAATGAAAATGGGAAAGAAATTAAAGAAAAGGGAAAAGTATCAAAGAAGGAAAATTTGCAAAAGGATTTTTTTATTTAAAATAGGAAAAAGAGAATTTGTAAACAAATGGAGGAAAGTAAAAAAAAAAAAGGAAACAAATAAAACAAAAAGTGCAAATATTTTTTTTCTTTCTCTTAATCAGCAGTACTAAATCAAAAAATAATCAAGAGATATTTTTTCATATAAATGAAGGAAAATAAAATAAAACTAAAAAAAATATTTATTTTTGTTTTTTTATATAGGAAAAATAAGAAAATAAAAGGAAAAAAAATTATTATTTTTTGTGTTGTTTTTTTTATATGAAGGAAAACTAAAGGAAAAAAAATTATAACTCGAAGGATATAAAAATAAAAATTATTTTGGTCCCCGGCAACGGCGCCAAAATTTGTTTACGAACAAGTTATACAATTGTAAACAACTGTAAAATCCGTTCGGTTTTCCTAAACAACAAGGATTGTTGTAGAGGGTGTCGAACTCTAGGACCAAAAATATTTTTGTTAATAAATCCAATCAAGTTATTCCAGAATTTTGATTGATTGAAAACATAGAAAATAACAGCAATTA
This sequence comes from Allium sativum, assembly GCA_030737875.1. Classification (NCBI taxonomy): domain Eukaryota; kingdom Viridiplantae; phylum Streptophyta; class Magnoliopsida; order Asparagales; family Amaryllidaceae; genus Allium; species Allium sativum. The sequence continues at coordinate 584,149,419 of CM060924.1, read as the reverse complement.
AATAAAAAAAGAGATTTATCTAATAAGAGAAAGAATTAGGGGATAATGACATAGATTAGATTCACACTCATCAATAGCCAACAAATAAATATAGATTTAATTCATGTTTCTGTCACACACATGAATCAACAATAATTAGGTTCTCAGAAACAAATAAGTAAATAACAACAAGCATAGCCTATGCAGGAGCTGAGCTCTTAAACAACCATAGACTATCAGGACAGATTCACTAATTAATTTCTAAAACCCTAAAATTAGATCTAAATCTGATAATTGTTAGATTGAACACGAATATACCCTGTGAAGGAGCATAGCTCTTAAACGACACAGAATATGAAGGTTCAGATCTAACCCTTGATTCAGATCCAGATCTACATATATAAAGTCCTCATCTACTGGCTATGTGATTCATGTTGAATCATATCTATTAGCGTCATCACCCCCTAATCAAAGGGGATTAGCTAGACATAGCTAAAGAAGAAGAGAAGCAGAAACTAAATAACATAAACATAAATAAAATAAAATAACAACTGAGAGAAAGGAAGAAGAGTTTTATTCCAAGAAGAGAATTACAGAATAAAACTAAGTGTGTTTTACAATGAATGAGATACAAGGTATTTATAGCTGATATGACAAAGACAACTTGGCAAATTCCACAATGTGGGACTAAAGAATTAGCCCAAATACGCATAAGCTAGTGTGAACGGGGTTGTAGAGTAAGAGGCCTTGTAAGTGAGCCAGTGTGAACGCGTGCAGTGCATGAATGAGAAGCCTTGCAAAGGAGCTAATGTGAACGCTACATGAGTGAAATGGTCTGCAATTGAGCCAATGTGAACACAATATGAGTCTTTAGTGAGCCAAATCTACCCAACTGAACTCTATTTGCAACCGTTCTTCAAGCTTTAGTAATTTTAACTTCACTCTTTTTCAGCAAATTCTTCATGCTTTATTCATCAAATGCTCTAAACCATGAATCTTGTCGACAATCTGAAAACACAGCTATAAATAAACAATATCAATTATTTAAATGATAAAATAAGATAAATATGCGAATAAAATATACACATTTACGTGTATATCAAGGGAGCCATCGAAAAAAGAACGCGATTCTGGAAAATACTGCATATTTCATGATATGGACAGCCATGACACAAATGATTGTAGGCACTTACGAGACTTGATTGAGGAACGGTTTAGATGTGGAGAGCTACCCGAGTATGTGAAACAACCTACAACGCCTGCACCCGCGTTGCCACCACCTCCTTCCCGGAGAGGGAATGACCCTGGATCGAGCTCTCGTACGCTCATCATCAACTGATTTGGATTGGACCACTCTGCATTTTCAGCATTTCTTAGGATTTAAGATATGTCTCTTTGCTTTATTGAGGTTTTCCGATTGGATAAATCGGAGTACGTACATTCAGGGTTAGGATTTAGCTCCAAAGCGTGCTCTGCACCCGATAACAAACCGATCAGGATTTGCTTTGGTTTTGTACTTTGAATTGAATAAGGAAGGACTTTCCGAACATGGATTATGTTTGGTGAATTTAAGTATCTTGTCAGGTTGTGGCAAGATTCTCAATCTCAATTAAAGTATGGCTTATACTTATCTTGGACCCCTAGGCATGGATTATGCCTAGGGACATATTGTCTTGTCAGGTTTTGGCAAGTATAGCTTTTTGTCCCGACATGAGTTTGGATTGTAATCACTAGGATGCTTAAGTATGAATTATACTCAGGAACGACGAACGATCTTGTCAGGATTGGGCAAATGAACTCAATAAAACTCGAGTATGTCTTATGCTCAGTTTGAACTTCCTGGTATGACTTATACTCGGAAGGTTAGGTTCCTCGCCAGGTTTTGGCAGGATGATTCGAACGTCCCTCGAGTATGGTTTATGCTCAAACAATACCCCAAGAATTGTTCATGCTCGAAAGTGTAATCAGTCTTGTCAGGTTTTGACATACCTATTTGCTTTCTTTTCTACGCAGGTATGGATTATACTTGCAGATGGCAGGCCCGGCGTGGCCCCGGATTTCTTTGATTATCCAGAACACATCTTCCTTCGTTCAGCAAGATATGTTCTGGGGGCCAAAATGTTGACCTACTTTTTAGTCAAAGCTATCACAAATGAAATCTCCGGTTGACAATACGCACAAGTATGGGGAATATCTTCAGAAGACATGGAGCGATTTGGTTGACGTCGCATCACAGACAAAGAATAGCCCAAAACTCCTATCAGATGATCTCTTTTGGGCCCGGAAACAGCAATTACAAAGCTGAGCTCAATAACTCCTGTAGCTCTCTAAATATTCTTCGAATCGAGCTTTCGTTTGGCTAAATCGGAATTACAGTTTGAAAGTTACGCCCGTTTCCGTGAATGCGTGCAGAACCGGGAACTTGGAATCTAGAATTGGCATAACCCATTGGGATCGGAAATACGGTTCGGATCGGGTGAGAGGAAACAATGGCATAACTTTGCAAAAGGAAATTTAGTACTCCTCGGATCGGAACGGAGCACAGAAGACCCGACCCGCCTGAAGTATTTTACACTGAAGTGCTTCCAGTCTTTGGATCGGAGACATCAACTCAGTTCGGATCGGACTCGAACCGAACCGCCTCAACCTGCTTTTGCTCACGAGTTTGAACTGTTCTTAAGGAGTAACCGCCTCCAACATTTGCGGATCTGATTACACTTGGCAGAGCACGATCTGGAGAGGTTTTCTCCACTTTCTCCACTACATTCCGAGATGAAAGGGATTCGCGCCACGTGGCATCCGAACCATTCCCAGAAATCATCTGTAAATACACCGCTTGGAGGAGAATTAAGGGATCTTTTTGGCCACTCTCTTACCCAGTTTCCACCATTGCAACCGCAAAGACGTTGCGAACACATCAAAGCCGAATTCCACAATATAACACGAGGATTTCGTGTGTAATTTCCACTTTTTGCAAGTCTTTTCATTGTAAACACAAGGATTTCGTGTATAAACTGCAAACCAATAGAATTGTGCTTGTAACTTCTTAGGATTTAAGAAGAGATAAAGTGGACATAGGCTTGGTTTGAGCCGAACCACTATAAAATATTGTGTGTCTCCTCTTATTTTACTGCTTTTCTGCATTGATCTTTGATTGTGAGGTTCTCGCATTGAATTTGGGTGTTAGGCCCGGATTTCAGTCTAACACTAGATAACTTCGAAAAATCTTTAACGAATTTCCGATAATAACTAGCCAATCCCAGAAAACTTCGGACTTCTGTGGGTGTAGTAGGTTGCTTCCAATCTTGAATAGCTGTAATTTTGCTTGGATCCATAGAGATTTCTTCCTTTGATACTACGTGACCAAGGAACTTCACTTCTTCTTGCCAGAATATGCATTTAGAAAATTTGGCTTTTAAGACATTTCTTCTCAGAATCTCCCACACTTGTTCTAAATGTTTAGCATGCTCGCTAGTTGACTTAGAGAAGATTAAAATGTCGTCAGTGAAAACCGACGAAAATTTATTCAGGACTTCACGGAATACTTGATTCATTAAATCAACGAAATAAGCTGGAGCGTTACATAAGCCGAATGGCATTACAAACCACTCATAAAATAAGTCGGGACCTCTGAAAGCTGTCAAAGGAACACATTCTTCAGCAATTCGCAATTGATGGAAACCTGTTGCTAGGTCCATTCTCGAAAACACTTGCACTCCATCAGTTGATCCAATAAATCATTAATGCGGGGTAATGGATATTTATTCTTGAGCGCCTGCTTGTTGAGGTCTCGGTAATCAACACATAATCTTTGAGTACCGTATGACTTCGGAACAAACACTACTCCCGCTCCCCAACACGAGAAACTAGGCCTGATCACACCCTTCCATAGTAATTGTCGAGTCTGGTCGCCTAATTCTTCTTTCTCTTTCAACGTCATTCTCCGAATAGCATGCACTACTGGCCTTTGCATTCGGAATTAAATCGATCTTGAAGTCAATTTCTCTTCGCGGCGGTAAGCTATCAACTTCTTCAAACACATCCACATAATTTTTAACGATAGGAATCCTTTCTAATAAAGTGGGAGTAACTTCTAGCGCAGACCAAAATTCTTTTCTGTCTGAATCTGAGCCTTGGTATGGTATGTATATATTCCCGAGCTTCGTTTCAACTTTAACGATTCTTCCGGCACATCTAACTTCGGCCATATATTTCATTAATCAATCTAGCCGCAGAATAATATCGAACTCCGAAAAATTCATGACAATCAATTTAAAAGAAAGCTGGTAACAAGAATAAGAAATGGGCACTTTACAATACAAACCGAGAACAAGAGAACCTCCTATCGGATTATGAATTCTTATCGCTTCATTAAGGTTTCTCAACGTTAACTTTAACTTTTTAACTGTGTTACTCGAAATGAAACTTTGTGATGCACCAGTGTCAAATAATACTGAAACATGAATATTTTTAATAGTAGGGGAACCTCCCAAAACATCAGGTTTACTTACTCCCTAAGAAGAGGCTAGCGTATCTGCCCCATCATACACATGAGCCACTTGGGAACTTTTGAGCAATGGACAGTTCCTCCTAATATACCTGTCTTATGGCAATTGTAGCACTCCTTAGAATTACGAGGATTCTGACTGGAGTCTGATTGATTTGTCTTTTGCTGCTTTGGAGCGTTGCATTCATTTGCCCAATGCGCACTTTGATCACAGTTATGGCATTTTCCCTTTGGTTTTCTATTCGCTTGAGCCTTAGTTGCCTCTGTGTTGTTAGTTTCGGGTTTCTTTCCAGAAGATTTTCTTTTGTTGCTAGCTTGGTTCTTCTCATGATCCTCCTGAAAGTTCCTCTTATATAAAATTTCATACCTACATGCCATCTCAACCATCTGGGTGAATGTAAGGTCCATGTGTCCCATTATTCGACTTTGGTACCTACGAAGAAGGCCATGGATAAATCGTTTGTTCTTTTCGATAGGATCCCGAATAAGCTCGGGTGCGTAGCGAAATAATTCGGTGAATTTGTTGAGATACTCATGGATAGTGCGATCTCCTTGCTAGAGATTAGCGAACTCATCATGTAAGCGCTCGACCTCCTGTCGAGGGATGAATTTCTCATTCAATAATTCCTTGAATTTAGCCCATGCCATATCTACTTCAAGCTCGCCTACTGTGATGGCATCCCACCATATTAGTGCTTCATCCTTCAACAACCAGGATGCCATGAACCTCTTTATATGATCTTCTAGTGTAACAACCCGGAATTTTGGGGGTAAATTTAAAATTTATTTTGAGTAATTTTAATGAGTTTTTTATATTTAAAATGATTTATTTAAAATAAAAATGATTAAGAATTGAAGTTAGAATGAATAATTTAATTTTAATTATAAAAGGAGTTAGAAATAGCGCTGTAGTTTGAAAAGTCAAACTTTAACTTTGACTGACCGTACAGGATGCAAAATTTAACGGATTTTAGTGAAACCAAGAATATTAGAATCTATTTAAAAATATCTTTCTAACGAATCCGAAAAATCGAAATTTCATAGAGGGAATCAAAAGTTATGCCCAGTTTAAAATTTAGAAAGGTCGCTATGAAATATATAAAGGTCAAAAATGCTACTTTTCACATACGAAGGAATTTGGACTCGAAACCACTTCCATTGAGTTCAGAATGACGTTTCTGCATTGAAAAACAGTAAACTCTTATATATTTCGAGTTTCGGAAATTATTTGTTTAAAAACGTATTTTTAATATTAAATATATATGCCTTGAAAAAGGCCATTTTTCAAAAAATCTCAGAATTCGACGAAAATAATTTTTTTGGATTCGTATCGTCATAAGAAAGCTAAAAATATTTTTTTTAGAATTTTCTGAGGTCGTATGTGGCCACGGCATATTTAAATGTACGGTGGAAATTAAATTATTTATTTAATATTGCATTTTTAAATTAAAACCGAAAAAAACATTACAGACATCAGAATAGGAGCCCGGGACATAGCACATCGCGTTCAGAAGGCCTCAAAACGTTGAGATCGAAAATAAGCAGGCCCAAATCGGACAAAGTCCAAAAATCTACCTTTTTAGCACAAATTTCGAGATTTATTAATAAAATAATATTTAATTTTCGGGCTGAAACCCTAATGGCCAGCCGCCGCCAGTGTTCAATGGCCAGAATTGCTCCAGAATTCAAACATCAATAACTTTTGATCCGTTCAACGAAAATCAACATACTATATATCAAATCGAAGAGAATTTCGAGAGCTTCAAATCTATACGGACAAGATCGGGTTTTAGTTCACGGATTTAACGAATTCTCGACCTGAATGGGCTGCGGTTTTTGGTAGATGGCGGGTCCTAGGGGGGCGCGAGTTGGTCAAGGGTGGGGTCCGCGGGGAGCTGGTGTCGTGGCGGTTCAAATGGAGGCGATGGATCGGCTGCTGGTGGTCGGACGGTGGTGCAAAGATCAGTCAAAGTTTTGAAGCCTATGGGTTCTCTAATTACATGAAAGGTGCGGCTGTAACAAGATGATGAGGAGGATGATTAAGGTGGTTGACTTTTGCCTAATTACAGTTGACTAATTATTTAACTATTTAATTTATGCGATGTTTAAAAATCGATATCTCTCTCGTACGAGGTCCGATTGACGAACCGTAAATTGTGTTGGACTCGTCTTTCCGAGATCTTTGCGATGACTTAGACCAGAGCTGAATCTGAGACAGTCAAATTTTCAGCAAAAATCAATGTGAGAATTTCTAATTTTAATTATTAAATTAATTATTTTATCGCTGTTAGATAATTGTTTGTATCTTATTTAATTAGATTTGCGCTGTGATGAATTGTGATTGTGGTTCTAATGATTTGGCTTGTATTGTGTTGTTTAGATCTGTTGTTGTGTTGTTTTGATCTGATGAATACAATAAAAATCATCATGTTTTGCAAAGTGGATTAAACTAGAATTTTTAATCCAATTAAATATACTATCTTGTTTGGGAATTAGATCAGGTTAGAATCTTTAATCCAAATAAAATGTCATATTTTGTCATGTTTACCTTATGGACATTAAACTGATAAATATAACATCTTATATTTTGTTGTGTTGGAATTGACAACGAAATCAAATTATATTTTGTTGTGTTGGAATTGAGGACGAAATCAAACTATATTTTGTTGTGTTAGAATTGACGACAAGAAAAAATTAACAATTTTTGTTAATTAGGTATGTAAGACAGAATTTACATTTTCTATGTAAATAGAATTAAAAAGAGAAAATTTACATTTTATGTAAATTGAATAATTAGAAAAGAAATTTACATTTATGTAAATAAGATAATTGAAAAGGAAAATTTACATTTTATGTAAATAAACTATTGATTTACATTTTATGTAAATAGAACAAATAGAAGGAAGAAAATTTACATTTTATGTAAATGAACAAATAAGAATGTTAAGAAGGATTTAGCATAAATTATTTATGTTAAAAGAAATTGGTAAGAGAGATTTAACGTAAAATATATTTTTTTTATGTTAGGAAGAAATGTTTGGGAAGATTTAACATAGATTTTTTTTTTATGTTAACAAGAAAAGAAAATAGAAAGACAATAGAAGTTACACTTTATGTAATATGTTATATGAGAAATAGAATTTACGTCTTATCTAAATTATAGCATTAGATAGAAAAGTACATTTTATGTAAATATTATAATAGACAATTAAAATTATATTTTTATTGTAATGTGAATTATTAAAAAAAAGCGTGAACCAAAATTATACTTCTCTATCAAATGTAGAAGAAAGATAAAAATATACATTTTTATCAACTGTAAAAGAAGGACAAAACATTTTTTTTATATTTTTATTTCTTTGTGTCGATGAAAAGGAAACATTATTTATTTGTTTTTGTCGATAAAAAGAAACCCTTTTTGTCAATATTTCTTTTGTCGATAAAAAGAAACATTTTGTCGCTATTTCTTCTTAATGGTAAAAAGGAACATTTTTGTCGTTGATTCTTTATAACATTAAAAAGAATCGTTTTTATTGTTATTTCTTTTCAATGTAAAAAAAAAAAAAAAAATTCCTTTTTGTGTCATGATAGTTTAGATAAAAGTAGACACCTTTTTAGTGTCAAAATTGATGAATTAAAGAGTTGCATTGTTTACTTACATTTTTGATAAAAAAAAATATATGAATTTAGCAGTAGCATTTTTACTTACCTTTTAGATGTAAGTAAAAGCATGTTTTGAAGAGTCATATTTTTACTTACATGTCAGATGTAAATAAAAGTATAAATTGGAATGTTTATATTTTTATCAATATTTTGATGCGGTAAAAGAGAAATGTTGATATCACATTTTTATCGTTATTTCTGGTGCGATAAAAATAGCGATGTTAACATTTCATTCTTATCGTCATTTGTTACGATAGAATGAATACATTTCAAAACTGCGTTTTTGCTGCATTTCTTTTTGTTAATAAAAAGTTCATTGTTATGCTGCATATAAAGAAGATATATTTATTTGGTAATGCCATGTATTGCATATGACGGAAATATATTTATTTGTTATATACTGCATATGAAATGAAATGCATGGTTAAGATCATATTTTTGTCAATGAAAAATGGTAGCGATGAAATTTACATTTTTATTATGTAGAACAAAAGTACGAACTTGCAACGTAAATAAAATTTGCATTTTTATATGTAAACAAAAGTAGGAATGTGGACTGATAATAATGATTACATTTTTATTATGTAACTTAGAATGAGAACTTGCATTGCAAATAAAAATTACATTTTTATTTGAAACTATGATATGAAATTTGGCAAGCGAACAAGATTTACATTTTTATATGTAACTATAAATGGGAATTTGCACTATAAATTAGAATTACATTTTTATTATGTAATTAAGGTATGATATTACCTTTTAAATTAAAATTATATTTTTATGACGTCACCTAGGAATAGAATTTACATTGCCATTATAAAAAAAAAGTCAAGATCATTTTGGTTTTGCATTGAAAGAGATAAGAATTACTATTTTTGTTTGGCATTAAAAGAATAGAAAAATTATTTTTTTGTTACATTGAAATTAAACAAACAAAAATATATTCGTTTGTATAGAAATGAAGTTGACACCAAAATATATTGCATTTTTGATTAGGGATTGAAATGACACAAAAATACTCATTTTTGTTAAATATTCATTTTTGTTGTAATGGGGATGAAACACAAAAATACCTATTTTTGTTGTAATTTGAAGTGATACACAAGAAATACATTGTGTGTATAGTATATTTATGGAAATTGAAAAATAAAAGCAAACATTGTTGCGTGTGATGATATATATATCAATATTGGATAAAAATAAGAAGATTTGTTGTTAGCCAAATATAGTAAAATGAAATGGACGTGGAATTATATTTATAAAAATTATATATATATATATATGAATTAAAAGTACTTGAATCGAGCATGGTTGTTCACATTTTAGAATCGTACTTTTAATTGATCATACCAAAATATCCAACCGTCGGATTTTCCCAAAACTGAAACCATTAGGTTCGCCTTGGGAAGATCTATCCAATGATATGTACTGTGTCAAAATCCCATGGTTAGATTTAGAGAAATGCGTAAAACAAATTTGGGTAAAATCAGCGCCATTGTCTCCTGTTTGTATGAAGTGTTGCTAAATAGAATTTAATTATTTTTATATAAATAAAAATAAAGACTGATCGTTATAAATTAATACTAATGATAGGAAATTGTTTTCAAATGTATATATGCGAGAATTATTTTGAAAGTCCGAGTTTACTCTCATTCCAAATAATGATACGACGTTCGAAGAGTTGAAGACGATGATTGAAGGCCGACGATCTTCACATCGAATGAGCGTGTTGCTGTTGAGACACATGATGGGAGTAGCTACCTTGAAGGGGCGACAGTAGTAGCCGCCCGGACGTAGTGTTGATTGCACGGTTTTGGCTTTCGCTCAAACCCAGAGCATAAGCGCGTAAATGGATTGTATGTCTGACATTGTATTCCTTTATACTGTATTCGTTGATCTTTGCTAAACATATATCTGCTTGGTGTTTTACACCCTTCTCTGAGACGTACGAGCTTAGAGGTTATATGTTGGTAGAAATCAATGGTACGGTGTGGATTGACGATGTGGCATGCTAAGATGCATATGATCAAGGCTTTGTTGAAAAGCAGGCCTTGTGGGATGATCAAAGCATAGCCTGTTTAGGCATAGCTTTGGGTATAGCGTGACTTCACGAGCCTCACACACCGGCGGAGTCTAAAACGGGAGAAGGGAACGCAGGGAGAGCAGCACGTTTCTTTCTAGCTAGAGTGGTGTCAGTGACCTACCAGCCCTGACATTTTACTTATGTGGATGATGGAATGAGGCGCCTCGGATAGGTCCTATAGGATCGGGAAACGTGTGTTCAGGAATTGCCAATCCACGAAGCTGTATGTGTGGACCGGCCCTGCAAGATCCAAGGGTTCACTGCGGGGAATCCTGAGACATTAGCTAGAGTGTCTCGAATCGGTAGGAGCTCCTCCCTAGCCTTGACTCAGATGGAAATCCAAATTCCAAATACGACCTTACGGATTTGATTGTATTACTAGTACGGAGGCATAGCATATGGTACCTATGCTTCCTAGGATTGATACATTTACTTTGAAATGTTTTAAAACATATACACACTAATAATAATATCGTTTTTATCGTATCAAGCATGTTTGACCATTATAAGGTAAAACCCTATCCTCCGGTTTGCGTTGCATTGTGTGATGGGACTTGGGTCTTATGATGGTTTCATTTTTCTACGAAGCATTGCGTTGTTTTGGCGATTTACTTAAATTATGCATGACAATCCATTGGAATAAAACCCGTTCTGCTTTAGTGGCGTGGCCCTTGGATTTGCCTTATTACTATTAGTTATATTAGTTAAGAATTCTCACACCAGTCCCACGACTGACCCGTTGTTTGTTTCCCCTTTTGCAAACTCGGGTGCCCTCTTTTCCACACGGGCAGTCGAGTAGCTTTTTGCAGATATTTATCTCTTTAGCAGGATCCTGGATTGAAGCTCAAAGTTGTGTCCAGAGCATAGAAAAGTCTTCCGCTGTCTTAATTATTTTATTTCCGCTGCATTGTATTAAAGTAATGTAAAATTATCTTCCGCTGTAAATTTATTTAATGTACTCTGATATATATTCTATACTCTGATGTAACATTTACTATGATGTTATAAAAGTCTGCTGTTGTTATTCTGATGTGTTGTAGCCCAAAGTAAGCGTATCCGGCGATTTCCCGCAAGGGCGATTTTCGGGTCGTTTCATTTTGGTATCAGAGCTCTGGTTAGCTCAAATCTTTGGGGTACAACTCGTTAGAACTGAACAAAAGACTCATCAGAGATTGGATTAGTAATATCCAATAAGAATACTCATTAGAGATAGGATCAGCAGTATCCTAGAATGAGAAAACTCATTATAGATGGGGATAGTAATGCCCAAGAATAAGTTGAGAGTAACAAGACTATAATATACGTATTTGTAATTATAATCTATTTTAGAAAATATGATTTGGAATGGATAAAAGATTATACATTTGAAAGTTAATCAACTGTAAAATTATTTAAACCAATAAGAGTGGAAAATGGGGTAGGATAATTAAACACTTTTAGCTTCGGTCCTTTTCGAGGAAGAAAAGTTTTTAAGTGGGGGAGACTGTAACAACCCGGAATTTTGGGGGTAAATTTAAAGTTTATTTTGAGTAATTTTAATGAGATTTTGATATTTAAAATGATTTATTTAAAACAAAAATGATTAAGAATTGAAGTTAGAATGAATAATTTAATTTTAATAATAAAAGGAGTTAGAAATAGCGCTGTAGTTTGAAAAGTCAAACTTGAACTTTGACTGACCGTACAGGATGCAAAATTTAACGGATTTGAGTGAAACCAAAAATATTAGAATCTATTTAAAAATATCTTTCTCACAATCCGAAAAATCGAAATTTCATAGCAGGAATCAAAAGTTATGCCCAGTTTAAAATTTAGAAAGGTCGCTACGAAATATATAAAGGTCAAAAATGCTACTTTTCACATACGAAGGAATTTGGACTCGAAACCACTTCCATTGACTTCAGAATGACGTTTCTGCATTGAAAAACAGTAAACACTTATATATTTTGAGTTTCGGAAATTATTTCTTTAAAAACGTATTTTTAATATTAAATATATACGCCTTGAAAAAGGCCATTTTTCAAAAAGTCTCAGAATTCGACGAAAATAATTTTGTTGGATTCGTATCGTCATAAGAAAGCTAAAAATATTTTTTTTAGAATTTTCTGAGGTCGTATATGGCCCCGGCATATTTAAATGTACGGTAGAAATTAAATTATTTATTTAATAATGCATTTTTAAATTAAAACCGAAAAAAACCGTTACAGACATCAGAATTGGAGCCCGAGACATAGCCCATCGCGTTCAGAAGGCCTCAAAACGTTGAGATCGACAGTAAGCAGGCCCAAATCGGACAAAGTCCAAAAATCCACCTTTTTTGCACAAATTTCGAGATTTATTAATAAAATAATATTTAATTTTCGGGCTGAAACCCTAATGGCCAGCCGCCGCCAGTGTTCAATGGCCAGAATTGCTCCAGAATTCAAACATCAATAACTTTTGATTCGTTCAACGAAAATCAACATACTATATATCAAATCGACGAGAATTTCTAGAGCTTCAAATCTATACGGACAAGATCGGGTTTTAGTTCACGGATTTCGTGAATTCTCGACCTGAATGGGCTGCGGTTTTTGGTGGTTGGCGGGTCCTAGGGGGGCGCGAGTTGGTCAAGGGTGGGGTCCGCGGGGAGCTGGTGTCGTGGCGGTTCAAATGGAGGCGATGGATCGGCTGCTGGTGGTCGGACGGTGGTGCAAAGATCGGTCAAAGTTTTGAAGCCTATGGGTTCTCTAATTACATGAAAGGTGCGGCTGTAACATGATGATGAGGAGGATGATTAAGGTGGTTGACTTTTTCCTAATTACAGTTGACTAATTATTTAACTATTTAATTTATGCGATGTTTAAAAATCGATATCTCTCTCGTACGGGGTCCGATTGACGAACCGTAAATTGCGTTGGACTCGTCTTTCCGAGATCTTCGTGATGGCGTAGACCAGAGCTGAATCTAAGACAGTCAAATTTTCAGCAAAAATCAATGTGAGAATTTCTAATTTTAATTAATTAAATTAATTATTTTATCGCTGTTAGATAATTGTTTATATCTTATTTAATTAGATTTGCGCTGTGATGAATTGTGATTGTGGTTCTGATGAATTGGCTTGTATTGTGTTGTTTAGATCTGTTGTTGTGTTATTTTGATCTGATGAATACAATAAAAATCATCATGTTTTGCAAAGTGGATTAAACTAGAATTTTTAATCCAATTGAATATACTATCTTGTTTGGGAATTAGATCAGGTTAGAATCTCTAATCCAAATAAAATGTCATATTTTGTCATGTTTACCTTATGGACATTAAACTGATAAATATAACACCTTATATTTTGTTGTGTTGGAATTGACGACGAAATCAAATTATATTTTGTTATGTTGGAATTGACGACGAAATCAAACTATATTTTGTTGTGTTAAAATTGATGACAAGACAAAATTAACAATTTTTGTTAATTAGGTATGTAAGACAGAATTTACATTTTCTATGTAAATAGAATTAAAAAGAGAAAATTTACATTTTATGTAAATTGAATAATTAGAAAAGAAATTTACATTTATGTAAATAAGATAATTGAAAAGGAAAATTTACATTTTATGTAAATAAACTATTGATTTACATTTTATGTAAATAGAACAAATAGAAGGAAGAAAATTTACATTTTATGTAAATGAACAAATAAGAATGTTAAGAAGGATTTAGCATAAATTATTTATGTTAAAAGAAATTGGTAAGAGAGATTTAACGTAAAATATTTTTTTTTATGTTAGGAAGAAATGTTTGGGAAGATTTAACATAGATTTTTTTTTTATGTTAACAAGAAAAGAAAATAGAAAGACAATAGAAGTTACACTTTATGTAATATGTTATATGAGAAATAGAATTTACATCTTATCTAAATTATAGCATTAGATAGAAAAGTACATTTTATGTAAATATGATAATAGACAATTAAAATTATATTTTTATTGTAATGTGAATTATTAAAAAAAAAAAGCGTGAACTAAAATTATACTTCTCTATCAAATGTAGAAGAAAGATAAAAATATACATTTTTATCAACTTTAGAAGAAGGACAAAACATTTTTTTAATATTTTTATTTCTTTGTGTCGATGAAAAGGAAACATTATTTATTTCTTTTTGTCGATATAAAGAAACCCTTTTTGTCAATATTTCTTTTGTCGATAAAAAGAAACATTTTATCGCTATTTCTTCTTAATGGTAAAAAGGAACATTTTTGTCGTTGATTCTTTTTAACATTAAAAAGAATCATTTTTATTGTTATTTCTTTTCAATGTAAAAAAAAAAAAAAAACTTTTTCTGTCATGATAGTTTAGATAAAAGTAGACACCTTTTTAGTGTCAAAATTGTTAAATAGTTGCATTATTCACTTACATTTTTGATAAAAAAATATATATGAATTTAGCTATGCATTTTTACTTACCTTTAAATGTAAGTAAAAGCATGTTTTGAAGAGTCGTATTTTTATTTACATGTCAGATGTAAATAAAAGTATAAGTTGGAATGTTTATATTTTTATCAATATTTTGATGCGGTAAAAGAGAAATGTTGATATCACATTTTTATCGATATTTCTGGTGCGATAAAAATAGCGATGTTAACATTTCATTCTTATCGTCATTTGAGTTACGATAAAATGAATACATTTCAAAACTGCATTTTTGCTGCAATTCTTTTTGTTAATAAAAAGTTCATTGTTATGCTGCATATAAATAAGATATATTTATTTGGTAATGTCATGTATTGCATATGAGGGAAATATATTTATTTGTTATATACTGCATATGAAATGAAATGCATGGTTAAGATCATATTTTTGTCAATGAAAAATGGTAGCGATGAAATTTACATTTTTATTATGTAAAACAAAAGTATGAACTTGCATCGTAAATAAAATTTACATTTTTATATGTAAACAAAAGTAGGAATGTGCATTGATAATAAAGATTACATTTTTATCATGTAACTTAGAATGAGAACTTGCATTGCAAATAAAAATTACATTTTTATTTGAAACTATGATATGAAATTTGGCAAGCGAACAAGATTTACATTTTTATATGTAACTATAAATGGGAATTTGCACTGTAAATTACATTTTTATTATGTAATTAAGGTACGATATTACCTTTTAAATTAAAATTATATTTTTATGACGTTACCTAGGAATAGAATTTACATTGCCATTATAAAAAAAAAAGTCAAGATCATTTTGGTTTTGCATTGAAAGAGATAAGAAATACTATTTTTGTTTGGCATTAAAAGAATAGAAAAATTATTATTTTTTGTTACATTGAAATTAAACAAACAAAAATATATTCGTTTGTACAGAAATGAAGTTGACACCAAAATATATTGCATTTTTGATTAGGGATTGAAATGACACAAAAATACTCATTTTTGTTAAATATTCTTTTTTGTTGTAATGGGGATGAAACACAAAAATACCTATTTTTGTTGTAATTTGAAGTGATACACAAGATATACATTGTGTGTATAGTATATTTATGGAAATTGAAAAATAAAAGAAAACATTGTTCCGTGTGATGATATATATATCAATATTGGATATAAATAAGAAGATGTTAGCCAAATATAGTAAAATGAAATGGACGAGGAATTATATTTATACAAATTATATATATATATATATATATATGAATTAAAAGTACTTGAATCGAGCATGGTAGTTCACATTTTAGAATCGTACTTTTAATTGATCATACCAAAATATCCGACCGTCGGATTTTCCCAAAACTGAAACCGATAGGTTCGCCTTGGGAAGATCTTTCCAATGATATGTATTGTGTCAAAATCCTACGGTTAGATTTAGAGAAATGTGTAAAACAAATTTGGGTAAAAACAACACCATTGTCTCTTGTTTGTATGAAGTGTTGCTAAATAGAATTTAATTATTTTTATATAAATAAAAATAAAGACTGATCGTTATAAATTAATATTAACGATAGGAAATTGTTATCAAATTTATATATGCGAGAATTATTTGGAAAGTCCGAGTTTACTCTCATTCCAAATAATGATACGACGTTTGAAGAGTTGAAGACGGTGATTGAAGGCCGATGATCTTCACATCGAATGAGTGTGTTGCTATTGAGACCCATGATGGGAGTAGCTACCTTGAAGGGGCGACAGTAGTAGCCGCCCGGACGTAGTGTTGATTGCACGGTTTTGGCTTTCGCTCAAACCCAGAGCATAAGCGCGTAAATGGATTGTATGTCTGACATTGTATTCCTTTATACTGTATTCGTTGATCTCTGCTAAACATATATCTGCTTGGTGTTTTACACCCTTCTCTGAGACGTACGAGCTTAGAGGTTATATGTTGGTAGAAATCAATGGTACGGTGTGGATTGACGATGTGGCATGCTAAGATGCATATGATCAAGGCTTTGTTGAAAAGCAGGCCTTGTGGGATGATCAAAGCATAGCCTGTTTAGGCATAGCTTTGGGTATAGCGTGACTTCACGAGCCTCGCACACCGGCGGATTCTAAAACGGGAGAAGGGAACGCTGGGAGAGCAGCACGTTTCTTTCTAGCTAGAGTGGTGTCAGTGACCTACCAGCCCTGACATTTTACTTCTGTGGATGATGGAATGAGGCGCCTCGGATAGGTCCTATAGGATCGGGAAACGTGTGTTCAGGAATTTCCAATCCACGAAGCTGTATGTATGGACCGGCCCTGCAGGATCCAAGGGTTCACTGCGGGGAATCCTGAGACATTAGCTAGAGTGTCTCGAATCGGTAGGAGCTCCTCCCTAGCCTTGACTCAGATGGAAATCCAAATTCCAAATACGACCTTATGGATTTGATTGTATTATTAGTACGGAGGTATAGCATATGGTACCTATGCTTCCTAGGATTGATACATTTACTTTGAAATGTTTTAAAACATATACACACTAATAATAATATCGTTTTTATCGTATCAAGCATGTTTGACCATTATAATGTAAAACCCTATTCTCCGGTTTGTGTTGCATTGTGTGATGGGACTTGGGTCTTATGATGGTTTCATTTTTCTACAAAGCATTGCGTTGTTTTGACGATTTACTTAAATTATGCACGGCAATCCATTGGAATAAAACCCGTTCTGCTTTTGTGGCGTGGTCCTTGGATTTGCCTTATTACTATTAGTTATATTAGTTAAGAATTCTCACACCAGTCCCACGACTGACCCGTTGTTTGTTTCCACTTTTGCAAACTCGGTTGCCCTCTTTTCCACACGGGCAGTTGAGTAGCTTTTTGCAGATATTTATCTCTTTAGCAGGATCCTGGATTGAAGCTCAAAGCTGTGTCCAGAGCATAGAAAAGTCTTCCGTTGTCTCAATTATTTTATTTCCGCTGCACTGTATTAAAGTAATGTAAAATTATCTTCCGCTGTAAATTTATTTAACGTACTCTGATATATATTATGTACTATGATGTAACATTTACTATGATGTTATAAAAGTCTGCTGTTGTTATTCTGATGTGTTGTAGCCCAAAGTAAGCGTATCCGGCGATTTCCCGCAAGGGCGATTTTCGGGTCGTTTCATCTAGTTCCA
This sequence comes from Allium sativum, assembly GCA_030737875.1. NCBI lineage: Eukaryota > Viridiplantae > Streptophyta > Magnoliopsida > Asparagales > Amaryllidaceae > Allium > Allium sativum. Next base: position 584,131,607 of record CM060924.1, on the reverse strand, counting down.
GGCCTACGAAGATTCGTTCGCATGACTTCAACCATGCTTGGGCTTTTGCCACTGCACCATTGCCAGAGAATTGCATGTAACCTAGATTCCTATACTTCTTAGCCACCCTATCAAGATCAAACCGTTGCAGGGGCGGTTGTGATGGCACTGCAGCCTCAAGATTGGGTTGATTCGGAGCAGCGGGTATATCACCCCTTCCTCGGCCTCTGGCTGGCCTACCACTACCTCTAGCACTCATCTCAATCAGTTTTGTACAAGTAGGAAAAGAGTCAGGCCAACAGAAATGATAATTTTAAGGGATGGTAAAAGCAGAATGATATATGAAAAACAATGATGTACTGATCAAATTATTATGCTATTATGGTGTGCTCATTCTAGGATATTACTAATCCTATCTATAATGAGCTACTAGCCCTAGAATACTACTGATTCTATTTTTGACGAGGCATTTAATGTGTTTAATTCCAGAAATAAGATTAACCAAAGCTCTGATACCAACTGTGAAGACCCCAAACCCCCGTGCCACAGAAGCAAGGATAATCATTGGAATATATCACATTAATCACATCAGCAGATTACAGATAATAGCATAAACATTAAAATAGAATAATTTACATCAATATGACAACGGAATCATAAAATTATAAACATTAGAGTGGCACGGTTATAGGATACAACTTAGTGCATAAAGGAAATGATAAGTCTACATCGAGATCAATGGTACATATACATCAGATAGTATATAATAGAAATAATCAGTCTACAACGCGATCAGCGGTACATATACAGAAGATAATACTGGCGGTAATGTCAATAGTCCAAAATATAGATAAAAGCTAGTCTTCGCCATTAGCCAAAAGTACACTCCAAGCCATAGTGCTAAGACAAAATAAATCCTACAACCTGTTACTTGGCTGCCCGTGTAAAAATAAGGGCAACCGAGTTTGCAAGTAAAACAAACTACGAGTCAGTCATGAGACTAGTATGAGAAATCTACTTAGCTTATTTAATAATAAGGCTAATCACAGGACCACGCCGCTAACGCGGAACGGGTTTACTCCATTGAATTGCCAGTGCATAAAACAAGTAAATCATTTAAACAATGCGATGCTTTTTACAAAAATGAAGCCATTATAAGACTCAGGTCCCATCACATAATGCAACGCAAGCCGAAGGATAGAGTTTTACCTTATAATGGCCAAAATATGCTTCGTACGTATAAGATAAATTCATTTGATATTATCACTAGTGCATATATGTTTCAAAAGCAATTTCAATCATAATGTACCAATCATAGACGACATGAGCGTCCCATGCCTAGGTTTACAATCAAGACCGAAATGTTGTACTAGAAATTGGATTTCCATCATAAGTCGAGGCCAGAGATGGCTCCTCACTGATTCGAGGCACTCTAGCAAATGTCTCAGGATTACACGCTCTGGGCAACCCTGTGATGCTTCAGGGCCGGTCCTCTCTTATGTTTGAGGATTACTTATTCCTGAACACACGTTTGTCGGTCCTATCGGACCTATCCATCGGCCCCGTAGTGACAGATATAACTGAGGCGCCTCGTTATCCAACATCCACATAGGTAATAATAAATAAATGTCTGGGCTCCATACCATGACCCGCCCATAGCTAGAAAGAAACTCGTGCACTCCCTGCAGTCATGATCCCGTTTTTGACCATACCGAGGTGTGAGGCTTGTGAATTAATGCTATACACAAAGTTATGCTATTTAAAGCTGTGCTTTGATCATCAACCACAAGACTCTTCTTTTCAATAAAAGCCTTGATCACTTGCATCTCAGCATGCCACATTGACAATTCACGCCATGCGACTGATGTCTATCGATATATAACCTCTAAGCTCGTACGTCTTAGGGAAGTGTGTTAAACAAGAGAATAAATTTTCCACCACCAAACAGATATATATTTAATAGAGATCAATCAACACAGAACGAAATCCAATATCAGACACACATCCGTTACTAGTCCATTATAGGTTTAAACGAAACCGGAGGCACATTATTCCTCATTCCATATGTCCAATACGGTAGAGAGGCCCTCGCATATCCGAACAATCAACAAATGCGTCCGGACCACTACCACTATAACCCCTTCATGGGAGCTACCCATATCCAAGGCATCAGTAGTAATCCAATCGATGTGAAGATCACCGGTCTTGCACCATCTTCATATTTTCGACTTTTTAATCTTCAATCAATTATTTGAAATGAGAATTAGCTCGGCCTTTTAAATAATTCACGTATACATAGAATTCAAATCAATTATTTCCATGATTAAACTATTTGACATTCATGTTTCAGCTCATTAATATAATTTTCATGTCAAATACATCCAACCATCAAAATATCTGATAAACTAAGTAAAGTTGGTTTATCTCCATTCCATATCATTTATAATATTTTAAAACGATTTATCGCTATTTTTATTTATATAAAAATAACCCAATTCAACTAAACGACGCTTCAGGTCATTACGCGGCCCTGGCGCTGCTTTTCTTCAGATTTGAATTACACATTTCTCACAATCTAACCATTGGATCTTAACAAATTTTATATCTTTGGAAAGATCTTTCCAAAGCGAACCCAACGATTCTGGTTTCGGGATAATCCAACGGTCAAATCTCCCGGTATAATCGTTTAAAGTTACAATTCCAAAACGCGAACTGCAGCTGCGCGATTCATTTTATTTTAGTTTTTATATATATATATATATATATATTCATTCGACGGTTTGCAAACCATTTTCACTTCAAAAATTTGTCTACTGACATTAATTTTCGGAAAATTTTGCCATAGCCTCCTTTGCTCGAAGAGCGTTTTGGAAATTTATTAGGCCGTATTAGGCACTCAATAAATCTAGAAACAACATACACAATTTTTAGTCACCTATTCTATGCCCAAAGGAGTGTGTAAAGATCATAACTCCAGAGATAAATCTCGTCACCTTGTCCAATGTTGGGAAATAAATAATCCATGTGCCGTATGTAAAAACAGGAGAGACGTGAATTATTGTCAACTCCAGACCCGTGTGGGGTTTTATTAACCTTTCCATTTATCGTTATATTTTATTTAGTCCATATCAGTCCTCAGTTCAACCTATAGTTCAATCGTCGCCATACGAGCGTCTCACTCGTACGGTAATCTCAACCTCGTCATACAAGCTCCAAATGCTTATATGGAATATGATATGTTATGACATCAATAGTTCGTCATCGGTTCAACCTAAAATGTAGTCATCGCCATACAAGCCTCTCGCTTGTATGGTAATTCCAACCTCGTCATACAAGCTCCAAATGCTTATATGGTATATTATAGAGTATGCTATCTTCACGAAGTATGACATATAGTGTAGTTCAAAATTAGTTGTTACTATCCTATGGCGTTGTTTATAATCGCACACAGAACAACGAGTACACCGCATCCAATGGCATTCATAGGAGCTTATATAGTAAATAAAATTGTGCAGCCAACTCATTAAGATCTACCTGTTTGTCGGACACGCAAATAAATTCTTTACTCAACAACAAATCCATTTAACTGTCAAGCATGTGTATATATATGCATATCTAATCTAAAAATAATATTTTTAGCGAACGAATAATTATTTCCATACATGGTTATTTTTAACACTTCATATACATGTTAAAAATAATATTTCTAATGAAAAAACATTTATTTCAACCCTTGTTTATTTCTAACACTTTATACAAGTGATAGGAATAATATTTTTAACTAATAAAAATATATTTCAACACATTACTATTTTTATTACTTCACATACATGATAAAAATAATATTTTTGGCGAACAAAAATATATTTCAACACCTCACCATTTTTATTACTTCACATACATGATAAAAATATTTTTTTTGACAAACAAAAATATATTTCAACACATCACCATTTTTATTACTTCGCATACATGATAAAAATAATATTTTTGGGAAACAAAAATATATTTCAACACTTGACTATTTTTATTTAGTTCATACATACAATAAAAATGTTATTTTTATTGTTCAAACAATTTATTTCAAACATGAATATTTTATACACTTCATACAAATAATAAAAATGTTATTTTTATTGTTCAAACAATTTATTTCAAACATGAATATTTTATATACTTCATACATACAATAAAAATGTTATTTTTTTGTTCAAACAATTTATTTCAAACATGAATATTTTATATACTTCATACATACAATAAAAATGTTGTTTTTATTGGTCAAACAATTTATTTTAAACAACAACTATTTTATATACTTCATACATACAATAAAAATGTTATATTTATTGTTCAAACAATTTATTTTAAACAACAACTATTTTATATAGTCCATTTCAGAAAATTTTAGCATTACAACGGCAGGGAATTTAGCACCGGCACCATGTCTGAGCACGACTCCTCTGCTATCCTAGGCCTTGTAGCATTACAATAATTTCATTTCCATAATTTCCACAATACCATTCATTTTCACTACACAATGAATTTACCACAAACACATTCAATTTTGTTGCAACCACCATCAATCATTCACAATCACAACCAATTTCACACTACAATCATCACACAATCATTCATAGGTTTATAGAAAGTAGTTTCAGGGGCTACTAAGCCTCATGTGCAACCTAATATATTTTTTCCATTTTATTTGAATTTAGAAATCTCACTTTGGGTTCCACTCCTAATTTTGCAGATGGCTCCAAATTCGTTCTAGTTCGTTCTATAATGTCGTGCACGATGTCACGGTCACAATGCTTCATGTTTCATCAGATTTCGACATCGTATCAAAGAGATATGATTTTTATAGTTAAATTGAACTTCGCAACGGTTTTAAGTGTTATAAACCTTTAAATTAAACACAGCCGTTGCCTTTCAAACTTGTTCAAAACTATGTCAGCTAATTTTTCCAATCCATTGCACGAGAGAACGATCGGGTTGCACCACGCTGTAGCGCTTGGAAAGGTGCGCCTGAAGGTGGTGGTCACGTCGAACTCGGTGGTGGCACGGCGGAGAAAACTCGCGCGAGGTGGGAGGACTTTGGAGGCTCTTGTATGGATTTGAAGGTAGGGATGAGATCTACAAAATTCTCTGAAGAATCATTGAATTTCACTAAGTGGTTTGCAAGAAAGCGAAGAGACAAGGATTGAAAGGGTTCCGCCGTTCGTATCAAGGGTTTACAGGTAATTTTGGAAACCAAGAATAATGAATGGAAAATTTCTATTGGTTGGTTATATATTTATTTTATTTTATTTTCTAAAAAGGTGATTTTTCATCCGAACTCCAAATCAAACTCAATGATTGTCGCCCCCAGCTAAACACCCCCATTCCGAACACAATGGAATATGTTTCGTAAGCCCATTTGACTATTTCAGTAAGTTTTTTTCTAAATTAAAATATAAAACATTTAATATTGGATTTGAACATACATTTTAATTTACCGGGGCTACATACTGATTCCACAAATTCCTGAAAAATACATCTAGCTATGTTTGGACGATACGGTCCTTACAAAATTAATTTCATCGAATTTGGAGATCGTTTGAAAAATGGCCTTTTTATGGTCGATCCAATTCAAAATGAAATTATCAAACGCGTTTTAATTTACCATGCTCACATATAAATTCCAAAAATTATGGAATTTTAAACCTAGCAATAATTTGACAATTCGGATCCAACCAAAGTGGTCTCGTTGAAAACAGAGGTCTTTTGCAAAATGTCTAATTTTAAGGGCTTTGTTGTTATTTAAAAATGGAATTTTTAAATTCTAACCGAATTTTTATTAATATTTTCTTAAAATAAATTTTTAAATTGGTTTTGATTTTCTGGGTTGTTACAAAATAATTCCCTAAGTACTAATCCCGAAGACCGAAATCAACATCAGATTAATACTTATAAAATCACTCAACTCAACCAACCTCCTGTTAGGTTCTGATTCTTATCTTAACTCGTCATCAACCCATTATATTTGTCTTCTAATTTATTTGACTATTTTCCACTTTTAAAATCACTCTTCAAATCTCGTTGTCAAGTAACGTTAAATTTAAACTTAACGTTCTTGCTTCACGCCCCTTTTATAAACATCGTTTATACGACTTTGGTTTAATAAAAACCCTTATACCCCGCTTTCCTTTCTCTTAGCTCAAACAGTAATTATAACATTCATTTTAAACTATCACATTGGCTAAAAATCCCTTTTAGCTTTGTTTCAAATCTCGGTTATTATATAAAAATCCCTTCATAAACTCTTCTTAAAATCCCATTATACCTTAATATCAACTTTGATTACTTCAATTAATCTCATTTACGGATTGATCACTTAAATTATTATTCGTTAAAATAATAATTTACATGACCATTAACTATCATAGAAATAGTTAACTTCTTATTCAACTAAACCAGTACATAGGCACGTCCGATGGACGTATGCATAAATGAATTTGACCAAAGCTGAAAATGAAGTTTAGAATGAGCAGTCTTTATAGCACTTTGTATGCAGAAATTCGAATTAGGAAAATGAAGTAAACAAAGCAGAAAATAGTTCATGCAGCAAAAAAAATCTTATGGATAGAAAATATCGAGCGTTGCACATGATGTCTGAAGCATTGGAAGACAACAATAATAAATATTGTACATTAAATGAATAAAAATAGTTCAAAAAGAAACTGTTTGAAATGTAGGCAACATGTATAATTCAGAATTATATTTATTGACAATTAGACCTAATGTATTAACATATACATTATGTTATTATAATATACAATGTTGTTGTCAAGAAATAAACTGCATGCATCCACCCTTAAACAACCATTATTAGATAAAAGGTTCGAGATATGTGAAATCTCATGCGCATCAGTCCCCAATTAGCCAAGCCGCCTCGCGTTTTACACTTGTCCTTAAGCAATGAATGCGGTTCCAGATTATGGCTTTTACTATGATATTGAACAAAAAAGCAGAAAAATCAGTAGATAGACCTGATAATTAAAAGAAAACTCAGATATTACTGCTAAGGTTACACTATTGTTTATAATTATGTATGGTGTTCTGCATCCAATATGTTTGAAAAGATATTCTCATAACAAATCCCCTTTAATTTTATAAACTATAACCATGTTTGCTAAATATTCAGAAATTTAATCAGAATATATGACATACACACTTCTTTTCACTTTGAAGGCTCTTTGGATATGGTAGACATAACTTGATTCTAGGACGATTATATATTGGGTACGTAATCAACAACAAAATAGTAAAATTTAGATTACCTTTTTCTTTGCTCATGTGAAGATTAAAGTGTAATGAAGTTCCATAAACTATGAAAGGTGAAATTGAGTTTTCAAATTTGTGATAGTAGATAGTAGATAGTATGAGTGGGAATAAAAGGAATGAAATGAAAATATGATGAAAACGTCTACAATAGACGTGAGTTCCAAAGAGTTCTACGAAGTACGCTATGATGACAGTAAAAGAATGACCATAATTGATAGACAACTTGGTAAGCAGTAAGGTACATGCTCACTTTTCGGTATAACAGCAGTAAGGTACATGCTCACTTTTCGGTATAATAGCAATAAGGTACATGCTCACCTTTGTAATTTTGCAGAATGAAACGGGAAAACCTCTCTGTAGAATTTATTGGAATCGACACTGACCTGTCAGCATAGAACATATGTAAAGGCTATCAAGCAGTCAATTGCCAAGCCCGCTGCGTCGCAACATTAGCTGTTGTTTAGACAAAGATTTACCATTGATATCTTGTAATTTTTTTGTCTTTCCTGACATAAGGGAAGAATTTTTTTTTTGCTTGTACCTGAACTAAGAGCTTGCTGCAGTGATGTAATCAATCTGTTTCGTTAAAAAAGAAATCTATAGTAGCCTATTAGATTTATTGTTGGTTATGAATTCATTTGTTTTATTTGTTCAGTTTGCAGTCTCGAGTGCACAGTAGCACACTTTTAACTAAGACACGACATCAATCAAAAATAGCAATTTATATAGGGACCATTGCTTTTCTACAGTATTCACACCAAAGAAGGCGATTTTACTCGTTCGAACTGCAAAAATTTATTTAATCAAATACAACAAAAAATAGTGAATCAGGAGTAGTTTAAAATAAGAATGTAATAAAAATGTTTTAAACATTCACCAATGGTTATGGAACTCCAAGTATCCAAAAAGTTTGTGTAATTGGGTCATGAGAAATGAGAATCAATTAGAGTGCACTACTAAAACATAGTTTAGTAGAATGATCGATAAATGAAATTCATAGGATATAGAAAATAATTTAAAAATATGTACGTGTAGTAGGATGAAAGTAGACAGGCTTGCATGAGACAACATTTCAAAAGCTTGCATACAAAATCATTCTATACAACATAATCATTATGTTTGCTTTTTTTCTGGACTGTAATTGCTTTGAAAATTTACGAATAAATTTTGGATCGAATTTACAAAACAAAATTAGTAATATTAAAGCTGTATGAGTGTAAGGAATAAGTATATTTTGATGAATCAACTTGTACACCATAGGAGTGTACGTTCTATTACTAAAAAGTAAAAGGGACAGTGCAAAGGCACAATATCAAAGATCCATGATGCAATAATGAAAAGAATTTGCCGCAAATGCCCATGCCTTATTTTCATTATAGGACCATGTCATGGCGGATCCAAGCAATAATCAGAGAAGAAAAATAGTTGCACACATTGTTAAAACATACGGAAAAAAATTGTCTAAAAAATGAGTTAAAAATGAAGTAGCGGTAATAGAAAACAACAAAATATTTTGTTATTGTTCTTATTTGGAAGATCCAGCGAATTTATCTGATAAAAATTATACATGCTAAAGTGAACTTAAACTTGTGTCAGGAGGGTTATCAAAAATGCATGGATCAAATAGATGTCTGTTACTGTACATGTCAGATCGCAATCAATCTCATACAACAAACATGAATTAAAGGTGGAAGAAGCAAAAAAATCATAAACACAATAAGGATGTGATTTTTCAAACAAAGTTATCAATGAATTGCAAAATCAAAAAATAATATTATAATATTGAAAAAAAATAAGTTTGGAAGCTAGATGGAAGTGGATTCGAATATATTGATGTTAATGTCAAACAAAACAGGAAAGGATATAGAGCGAAATTCAGATAATTGAAGCATGGTGCTCAAGAATTGTGAAGTAGGTATGTTAAACAGGAAGACATATAGGTACCTTTGTTCGTAACTAAGCACAATGACTTAGTATTGCATCATAAACTGTTGGTCGCTCATCTGAATACACAAATAATACCATATGTTAATATGCATCTCTATAAGTAATAAAGTGTTAAGTTGAAACTGAATAATAAAGAGATAAAAGGATTAAACCTGAGAGCTCTCAAATATTTAGAAGGCAGCGACTGTTGGCTGATGCAAAAACGCAGTCCACTACCACTCGAAGTTCCAGGTGCTTCATCGTAGTTGTGGACGCCTTATGCTGGTGTTTCACATGATTAACATCTAACTACCAATTAGGCAATGGATGATATTGTAAACGTGAGGAGGCTGTAAATAAACAAAACATTCTATCAACATTGAACAAAATTAAGTTACCTATTAATAACATCTCCCACATTTAGCATACTACATAGAAAATGAATCCTACCTAAAAATAAAACTGCACTGCATAAATTTCAGAAATAACAGAATAGAGGACATAAAAAAATAATAATTTTAACTGATGTTCAGGAGCACATAAACAAACAAATTACTTTACATTGTTGAGTGTAGTAGCAGAAGATAGTAAACAACCTAAAGGAAGAAAGAAGAGCTAAACAATTACGAGCCCAAACATTTGTGTAACAGTGTAACACCCCACCTCTGTTAAGGTCACTCACAAAGGGAATGCCTTAACTTTGGTGGAGCGTTTTAGGTAAAAGATGCAGATAAATTACAAGACAGACAAATAAAGCAGCGGAAAATAAAGTCATTTTATAAACAATGTGGTTCAGTCAAACTTTTACAATAGTTATCTCAATCATACTTCAAAGTAATACATAGAACTAGTGTCTTGATTCAAAAACTTCCAAGTATAAAAGAAGCATAAAAATAACAATGATATTCCCCAATAAAGCATGAACTAGCCATAGCAGTGGAAGAGAGAGTCCAAAGCAATACATCGACTATCTCTGTCCTTGGAAAGAAAACTGAGCTTAAGTGGTAACATTTCCTCCCTGCGAACCTTGGGGGGGGGGGGGGGAACGGAAGAAAAGAGGCGAAACAAACTAGGTCAGACATAAGTCTGGTAAGTCCAGTGACTTTCAGCATGTAAACAGGCAAAAGCATCATGACATGAATAAACTGAATATAAGACAATACTGTGAGAACAAGGATAACAAGATAACATAAGACTAGCACAAGATATGACAAGGCAAGATAAACTGAATGCACTTCTACTCTTTCTCTGCTTCGCTACTACCTTGTTATTCTGATTTCTGTATCTATGCACCCCCTAACTAGTGTCCCAACTAGTAATCTGTGTAAAATGATAATATGATAACGTGATCCCAATCCCCGCAATTGTGGTAGCCTTCAGGTGTACATCTAGTATGAGGATCTTACCTCAATCAACCTAATTGCCATGAAGATGTTAGATGTACCCTTATTACCCTATCGATTGGCTCCTTACTCGTATTAACTTTCCTTGTGTCTGTGTCAATCGACCCTCTCTTGCGTGTAGATACCCTGTGATGGTCCCACCATAAGGTGTATAAATCCTTATGATAGCAACCCGACACGATTCAAGATGCACAGTGTATAACTACTGGTACCCAGTGCCTGCTTTTTCCCACTTCAGAGTACGTGCACGTTCGTAATTCGTCGGAGCTTAGACTGACGTACCCCCTGCTGCTGTTTTTGACCGCTTATAATCAGCCTAATAATCGTGCCCCACCCTGCCTAGTTTCAGGGTACCTTGATACATCTATGTGGGTTACTACTGAAATGGGTCCCCATTACTAGGGTTTCTTACTAGTTAAGTTAGTGGGCCTATATATATACAAATATTACCTACCTACACGAGATGTACCTAACCCTCCCATTGATTAAAACATGTTTATTTAACGGTTAAGTTTGTGGGCCTATATTTACTAATATTACCCACCAACCCAATATGTACTTAACCCTCCCACACATTATGTCATATTGGTTAAATATTGTCCATTCATGTTAACTTAACCCACCCATTCATCATGTCATGTTGGTTAAGTGTTTCTTATTAACCCTTCTCACTCGTCATGTTGGATTGGTTAAGTGTTTCCTATTAACTTAACCCCGTTCATTCATCATGTTATATTGGTTTAGTATTTCCCAATAACTTAACCCCATTCGTTCATCAAGTTACATTGGTTAACTGTTTCTTATTAACTTAACTCCACGCGTTCATCATGTTGTATTGGTTAAGTGTCATCAATCAATTCAGGTTAACTAAACCCTTCCACGCATCCTGTTATATTGGTTAAGTGTTGCTCTCTTGTTTTAACTTAATCCTACCCATTCATCATGTCATATTGGTTAAGCATTTCTTATTAACTTAACCCTTCTCATTCATCATGTTGTACCGGTTAACTTAACCCTGCTTACTTGTCTCGTTAACATGTTATAACGGTTAAGTGTTCTAAATTTACTTAACCCCACCGTCTTGTCCAATTAACATGTTATAATGGTTAAGTGTTCTAAATTTACTTAACCCCATCTTCTTGTCTTATCAACATGTTATAACGGTTAAGTGTTGCCTTAGTTAACTTAACCCTACCATTCTTAACATGTCTTGTTTATTAGCATTAATTGATTTATTAATGCACCAACCTCTCACATTTGATTATGTTGTTGTGGTTACTGGATGTGCCGGGCGGTTCCGGGTAGTTTTAAACCACAACTCAATCTAACCTCGGGTTTTTCTTGGGCATGATGCACTAACCTCTCACATTAGATTGGTGTTTTTGCGGTTACTGGATGTGCCTGGCAGTTCCGGGCAGTTTTACACCGCAAATCAATCTAACCTCGGGTTAGGCACGTTTATCTTTTAGCATATTTACCATACATGTCCAAGTCTAGATTTTATATGCTAATCATCCCGAATTCACTAAACTAGCCATGTTCCAATTCTCAAGTTATACCCCAACAAAGCTGATTGCAAGTTATGCCCCATAAATTCAAATTCAAATTATTAATCAAAACAGGTTACACCCAATTTTCCCAAATTTGCAATAACAGTCATGCCCTAAAAATCACGATATAACACATGCCCTAAGGTACAGTCATATCGCACCATACAAAATAATCTCCCAAAACCCCCAATCATGATTCACAATATAAACTATGCCAAATTATAGCCTTTAATTACAGTGCATGCCAATTACCCAAAATCCCAATTTAGGCATGTTCACATTTAATAGCTATCCCTATCTTACTATAGGTTTTCATGCCTAAGCCATATATCACTATACACAATAACCTCCTTCTTCCAAGTCATGAACTATCATATATAATATGCCACAATTTTAGGTCTTAAACCACATCATGTACAATGCCTTACATGTTTACAGTTCAATTTACGCACCAAATCCCAAGTCATATGTCCAATATACTTTATGCCTCAAATCTTAAGTCATATGTTCGATACACTTTATGTTTTAAATACAACATGTGTTATGTCCTCAAATCCGTTACAAATCCGTTATGCCCAATTATACATAATTTAATACTTTTCCCAATTTTAGCGTTGGTCATGTCCAAATCATATATTATGCCCAATTTTAGCATTGACCATGTTCAAATCATATATTATGCCCAATTTTATTTCCAACGTACGTTCAACTCTTATGAGATTTGGCTCAGGCTTGCAGTAGCCTAGCTATAAAAACAAAAAGGGAAGAAGGAATGAAGAGACAAAGAATGGACATAATATTATCAATGAGATAGATCCAATGGATATAGAAAGATAGATAGAAATAGGCATAATCTCATATTCAGATTTATTACAATGTCAGAATCACAATTAACTTTTATTTCTGAAAGTAACATGAACTTACAAATTACAGAACGGTCTTGAATTCTGGTATCTGATTTTTGAAATTGAAAAGCTATCCCTTGACGTAGACTATCGATTCTCTAATTTAGATTCGATTCGTAGCTTCTACCTTGTTTTCTAGTTTGCTTCCTAATTAGAGAAGAAACGGTGGCTATGCTAGGTTGACTATGGACAGCATGGTGGCTCCTTGGAATGAAATTATTTGATTTAGGGTTGAGGGTTGGGGTTGCTTTTATAGAGGTTTAGATTTATATGAGCCGTTAGATCAACCTAGGAGCAATCAGAACCGTCCAGACTAGATAGAGCTATCCAGAATCACCACCTATGCCCTGGTGACTCAGCAACTAGTCAGAAAATTGTAACAACGCGGAAAATACGAGCCAATTTAAAAATTTTAAATTGGTTATTTTAAAAGAATTTAAACAATTGAAATAGAATATTTCAATAAAATAATGAATTAGAAATAGTACGGCAGTTTGAAAATTTGAATTCAAACATTGACTGCCTGTACCGGGTGTAAAATATAACGGATTTTAGTGAAACCAAAAATATTTAAATCTGTTTATGAATATCTTTTAACGAATCTGAAAAATTGAAGTTTTGTAGCGGGAATCAAAAGTTATGGCCGAATGAATTTTCAGAAAGATCGCTATAGAGAATATATAGCCCTTGAAAATAGACATTTTGCAAACGACCTCGGAATTCGACGAAACAACTTTTGTTGGATCCGGGATGTCAAACTATTGCTAGGTTTCAAATTTCGTAATTTTTGAAGCTAGTATGTGAGTGTGGAAAAAGAAAATGTGATTGGTTAATTTTTGTTAAATTGGATCAACCAGAAAATGGCGATTTTTCAAATGATCTCAGAATTCGACGAAACTAGTTTTGTTGGGACTGTAGCGTCAAAACATAGCTAGACTTATTTGTCTGGAATTTTTCGAATCATTCTGTGGCTCTGGCAAATTGAAATGTACGTTCAAATTGAATATTCAATGTTTTATACTTTAATTTGAAAAATAACTGACTGTAACAGTCGAATTGGACTACGAAACATATCCCATTGTGTTCGGAATGGGGGTATTTAACTAGGGGCGACAGTCGTTGGGTTTGAAAAGGAGTTCATATGGAGAAACTGGTATTTTCAAATTTAAAGTAAATTAAAAATAAAATATATAGGCCAATCACTCCCCTTCTTTCTCACTTCCCTTTGACTGGTCAAACCCACCTCTCTCCTCTCGTTCACGACGGAAAAAGCTTCTGATCTTCTCTCCCATTTTCCGGCGAAACCAAGAAGAATCAGCCCTTCCCACTTTGCAACTTATTGAAGATCTCGATCCCCTCTTTAAATCCATACCAGATTCATCCACCCTTGTCGCCCAAGTCTCGAGATTCGTGCCCCCCAAGGTCCGCCGCGCCGACCAGATTTTCCCCCTCCACCGTGCTGCGAGTCAGCCGCCACCACCACGCGCCTGAAGCCCTCTCGACGCTCTTTCATGTGGTGCAGTCGGATTTTATCATCGTGCAACGATCGAAGTGAAAGATCGAAACCTAGTTTCGAAGGTTTGAGGAGGTAAACGACATTGAATTTTCTGAACTGAAAATAACACTTTTAAGTGTTGCAAACTTTGAAAAATCATATCTTTATCATGTGTTAACGAAATTCGATGGAACAGGAAACATCGTGACCGCAAGGATGCTCTCTACAATCTAGAAGAGACCGCGGATTTTTCTGAGCTAGCCACGATTTTTAGCATCTCGAAAACCAATGTGAGAAATCTAAATTGAAATGTGTGAATGAAATCGTGTTGTATAAGTTATATAAGCGAAGTGTAAATTATACACTCATGTACATGTGTTGTATAAGTTATATGAGCGATGTATAAATTATACAAGCGTTGTATGAAACATATATGCTTTGAATTGTGTTGAGATGGAAGTGAAATATATTTATATACATACATATATATATATACACACTCCCCTCGTCCACAAACCATGGACGATATTTATTGCTTGTGATTGGCATGAGAATATGTGGTATGACTAATGGTTGAAAATAATTGTTTGTGTTGGATTGTGGTTGAAAAATACCTTTGTGGTTGAAAAATACCCTCTTGTGGTTGAAACAAATTAGAATAGGATTATGGAAATGAAAATAAAACATGTCGCCTGCGTGCGAACTAGATGCATGAAATCCCCATTGTCAAAAACCGCGAGGTTTTAAGGTAGAGAGAGGAGCCGTACATCGGGACGGTGCCGGTTTTAACTACCCTGCCGTTATGCTGTCGAAATTTTCTGAAATATTCATCTGATAGAATTATTTTCATTTGTTGAAATTATTTTCATATGTTGAAACCGCATTCATGTGTTGAATAGAAATTCATTAGTTGAAATTATTTTCATATGTTAAAACCACATTCATGTGTTGAATAGAAATTCATTCGTTGAATAGAAATTCATGTGTTGAATGGTATTCGTGTTTTAAATAAATGGCTTTAACAATAAAAATCACATTTTTATTATATATACAAACTACAGAAAACATTCATGTGTTGAATAGAAATTCATTCGTTGAATAGAAATTCATGTGTTGAATGGTATTCGTGTTTTAAATAAATGGCTTTAACAATAAAAATCACATTTTTATTATATATACAAGCTATAGAAAACATTCATATGTCGAATAGAAATTCATTCGTTGAATAGAAATTCATGTGTTGAATGGTATTCGTGTTTTAAATAAATGGCGTTAACAATAAAAATCACATTTTTATTATATATACAAACTATAGAAAACATTCATGTGTTGAATAGAAATTCATTCGTTGAATAGAAATTCATGTGTTGAATGGTATTCGTGTTTTAAATAAATGGCTTTAACAATAAAAATCACATTTTTATTATATATACAAACTATAGAAAACATTCATGTATTGAATAGAAATTCATTCGTTGAATAGAAATTCATGTGTTGAATGGTATTCGTGTTTTAAATAAATGGCTTTAACAATAAAAATCACATTTTTATTATATATACAAACTATAGAAAACATTCATGTGTTGAATAGAAATTCATTCGTTGAATAGAAATTCATGTGTTGAATGGTATTCGTGATTTAAATAAATGGCTTTAACAATAAAAATCACATTTTTATTATATATACAAACTATAGAAAACATTCATGTGTTGAATAGAAATTCATTCGTTGAATAGAAATTCTTGTGTTGAATGGTATTCGTGTTTTAAATAAATGGCTTTAACAATAAAAATCACATTTTTATTATATATACAAACTATAGAAAACATTCACGTGTTGAATAGAAATTCATTAGTTGAATAGAAATTCATGTGTTGGATGGTATTCGTGTTTTAAATAAATTGCTTTAACAATAAAAATTACATTTTTATTGTAATATGAAGTGCTAAAAACATTCAAGTGTTGAATAAATATTTCTGATGATAGAAATATTATTTTATCATGTATACGCCTCGCTAAAAATACACACTTGTTGAAATAAATATTTGTTCGCTAGAAATATTATTATTAGCTTTGTTCTGCATATATATACACATGTGTTGAACAGAGAAAATGGATTAGCTGTTGAGTAAAGAATTTATTTGCGTGCCCGACAAATAGGTAAGCCTTAATGAGTTGGCTGCACAATTTTATTTTTATATCAACTCTTGTGAATGCCATTGGATGCAGAGTGCTGGGTATTCTGTGTGTAATAATAAACATCGCCATAGGATAGTAACAATTAATTTTGAACTACGCTATATGGCATACTTCTTGACGATAGACATACTTCATCATATACCACATAAGCATTTGGAGCTTGTGTGACGAGGTTGAAGATGTACCATACGAGCGAGAGGCTTGTATGGCGATGACTATATATTACAGGTTGAACTGATTACTGATCTGGACTATGTAAATTGTAACGGTAAATTGCCAGATTAATAAAAAAAAACCACACAAGTCTGAAGATGACAATAAACACGTCTCTCTGGTCATTAAGGCACAAAAACCATTTATAGGGTGATGAGAATTTATTCTCTGGAGTTATGATCTATACAAACTCCCCTGTGGACACCAGAATATATTATTATAAATATGTGTATGCTTATTAGGATTTATTGGGTAACTAACACGGCCCAATAAATTTCCAAACCCCTTCCCGTACAAAGGAGGCTATGACGAAATTTTTCGAAATATAAAGGCATTAGTGAAATAATTGAAGTGAAAACGATATTGAAATCGTCGAATGAATTATATATATATATTAAATTAAAAACGAATTGAGGTCGTGCAGTTCGCGTTTTGACATCGTAACTTCAAACCGCATTCATGTGTTGAATAGAAATTCATTAGTTGAAATTATTTTCATATGTTAAAACCACATTAATGTGTTGAATAGAAATTCATTCGTTGAATAGAAATTAATGTGTTGAATGGTATTCGTGTTTTAAATAAATGGCTTTAACAATAAAAATCACATTTTTATTATATATACAAACTATAGAAAACATTCATGTGTTGAATAGAAATTCATTCGTTGAATAGAAATTCATGTGTTGAATGGTATTCGTGTTTTAAATAAATGGCTTTAACAATAAAAATCACATTTTTATTATATATACAAACTATAGAAAACATTCATGTGTTGAAAAGAAATTCATTCGTTGGATAGAAATTCATGTGTTGAATGGTATTCATGTTTTAAATAGATGGCTTTAATAATAAAAATCACATTTTTATTATATATACAAACTATAGAAAACATTCATGTGTTGAATAGAAATTCATTCGTTGAATAGAAATTCATGTGTTGAATGGTATTCGTGTTTTAAATAAATGGCTTTAACAATAAAAATCACATTTTTATTATATATACAAACTATAGAAAACATTCATGTGTTGAATAGAAATTCATTCGTTGAATAGAAATTCATGTGTTGAACGGTATTCGTGTTTTAAATAAATGGCTTTAACAATAAAAATCACATTTTTATTATATTTACAAACTATAGAAAACATTCATGTGTTGAATAGAAATTCATGTGTTGAATGGTATTCGTGTTTTAAATAAACGGCCTTAACAATAAAAATCACATTTTTATTATATATACAAACTATAGAAAACATTCATGTGTTGAATAGAAATTCATTTGTTGAATAGAAATTCATGTGTTGGATGGTATTCGTGTTTTAAATAAATTGCTCTAACAATAAAAATTACATTTTTATTGTGAATATGAAGTGCTAAAAACATTCATTTATTGAATAAATATTTCTGATGATAGAAATATTACTTTTATCATGTATACGCCTTGCTAAAAATACACACGTGTTGAAATAAATATTTGTTCGCCAGAAATATTATTATTAGCTTTGTTCTGCATATATATATATATATATATATATACACACACACACATGTGTTGAACAGAGAAAATGTATTGGCTGTTGAGTAAAGAATTTATTTGCGTGCCCGACAAATATGTAAGCCGTAATGAGTTGGCTGCGCAATTTTATTTTTATATCAACTCCTGTGAATGCCAATGGATGCGGAGTGCTGGTTATTCTGTGTGTAATAATAAACATCGCCATTGGATAGTAACAATCAATTTTGAACTACGCTATATGGCATACTTCTTGACGATAGACATACTTCATCATATACCACATAAGCATTTGGAGCTTGTGTGACGAGGTTGAAGATGTACCATACGAGAGAGAGGTTTGTATGGCGATGACTATATATTACAGGTTGAACTGATGACTGATCTGGACTATATAAATTGTAATGGTAAATTGCTAGATTAATAAAAACCACACATGGGTCTGGAGATGACAATAAACACGTCTCTCTGGTCATTAAGGCACAAAAACCATTTATAGGGTGATGAGAATTTATTCTCTGGAGTTATGATCTATACACACTCCCCTGTGGACACTAGAATATATCACTATAAATATGTGTATGCTTATTAGGATTTATTGGGTACCCAACACAGCCCAATAAATTTCCAAACCTCTTCCCGTACAAAGGAGGTTATGGCGAAATTTTTCGAAATATAAAGGCGTTAGTGAAATAATTAAAGTGAAAACGATATTGAAATCGTCGAATGAATTATATTTATATATATACATAAATAAACTAAATTAAAAACGAATTGAGGCCGTGCAGTTCGCGTTTTGACATCGTAACTTCAAACGACTATACCGAAAGATCCGACCATCGGATTTTCACGAAACTAGAACCGTTGGGTTCGCTTTGGGAATATCTTCCCAGTGATATAAACTTTGTAGAAATCCAACGGTTAGATTTCCCGATATGTGTAAAACAAATTTGGGGAAAAACAGCGCCAGTGCCACGGCACGACCTGAAACGTCGTTTAATTAAATATGGCCATTTTTAAGTAAATAAAAATGGTGAAAAATCGTTATAAAATATTATAAGCGACATGGAATGGAAATAAACCGATTTTACTTGGTTTGCTTGATATTTGATGGTTGAATGTGTTGGACATGAAAATTATACTAAAGAACAGAAAATGTGAATGTCGAATAATTTAACCATAGAAAGAATTGATTTGAATTCTAAATATACGTGAATTATTTGAAAAGGCCGAGCTAACCCTCATTTCAAATAATTGATCGAACGATTCGAAGTTGAAAATACGAAGACGGCTCAAGACCGACGATCTTCGTATCGGATGGATGGGCGTTGCTGAGGTTCCTGGTTGGAGTAGCTACCTTGAAGGGACGGAAGTAGTAGTCGTCTGGACGTATGTATTGATTGTACGGATATGCGAGCAATATGGTGCCTCCGGTTTCGTTCAGACCCAGAACGGACTTGAAAATGGACTGTGTGTCTGACATTGGATTTTGTTTTGTGCTGATTGATCTCTGTTAAATATATATCTGTTTGGCGGCGGAGAATTTATTCTCTTACTTAACGCCCTTCTCTGAGACGTACGAGCTCAGAGGTTATATTGATAGAAATCAGTCGTATGGAGTGGATTGCCTGTGTGGAATACCAAGATGCAGTGATCAAGGCTTTTGTTGCAAAGCAAAGTCTTGTGGTCGATGATCAAAGCACGGCCTACGTGGCCTGGCTTTGTGTATAGCGTGGATTTGCGAGCCTCACACCTCGGTATGAGTTAAAAACGGGATAAGGACTACAGGGAGAGAACGACGTTTCTTTCTAGCTAACGGTAGTGTCAGTGCTTAAACTGGTTGACATTTATATTATTTTTACCTATGTGGATGTTGGAATGAGGTGCCTCGATTTTACGTCTGTTAGGACCGGGAAACGTGTGCTCAGGAATAATTAATCCTCAAACGTAAAGGAGGACCGGCCCTGAAGCATCCAAGGGTTACCCAGAGTGTGTAGTCCTGAGGCATTTGCTAGAGTGTCTCGAAGCGGGGAGGAGCTTGCCCCTTGCCTCGACTCATGACGGAAATCCAATTTCCAATACGAGATAACGGATTTGATTGTAGAACTAGTATGGCGACATAGTAGATGGTAGCTATGCCATCTATGATTGATATTTATGATTGAATTCGCTTTTGAAACATATATGCACTAGTAATAATATCAAGTGATTTTTCTTTGCACGTATTAAGCATATTTGACCATTATAAGGTAAAACTCTATCCTTCGGTTTGTGTTGCATTGTGTGATGGAACTGGAGTCGTATAACGGCTTCATTCTTTTTAAAAGCATTGCGTTGTTGAAAGAATTTACTTTGTTTTAAATGCACAGGCAATCACTGGAGTAAACCCGTTCCGCGAAAGTGGCGTGGTCCTATTATTTGCCTTATTACTGTTGTAGATCAAGTTGAGTAGATTTCTCATACCAGTCCCACGACTGACTCGTTGTTTGTTTCACTTTGTAAACTCGGGTGCCCTTATTTTCACACGGGCAGCCTAGTTGACAGATGACAGGTTATTTTGGCTTAGCACTGCAGCACGGAGTGCGTTTTTGGCTCGATGGCGAGGATTAGATTTACTTGTATTTTGGCTATTGACTTTCCGCTATCCTTATCTTATGTATATGATTCCGCCTATGGCAATGCAGAATGATTTACTTCCAGCATGTATTATCTTATGTATATGTACCGCCTCAGGCGATGTAGACTGATATCTTTATTTTGTCTCACTGTATGTATATATTCCTCTTATGGCGATGTTGACTGATCATTCCCTTTTTATGCACTAAGTTATATCCTACACTGTGCTACTCTGATGTTGTTACATGTTGTGATTCCGCTATCATATTTATGTAAAATTATTCTATTTGTTGTTTATGCTAATATCTGTACTCTGCTAATGATGATTAATGAGTTATATTCCAATGATTTCCTTAACACCGTCGTACGGGTTTTGAGATCGTCACAGTTGGTATCATAGCTTTGGTTAACCTTAGTTCTGGAATTTAACACATTAAACACCTCGTCAGAATGGAATCAATAGTGTTCTAAGGCGAGTGGCTCATTAGAGATAGGATTAGTAATATCCTAGAATGAGCTAAGCAGAATAGAAAAACAATTTGATCAGTACATCATTACCTTTCCTTATGTTCTTCTGCTTTATTGTATATGAATGTTATCATTTCTGTGAGATTGACTCTTTTCTTGCTTATACAGAACTTGACTTGATGGCTACACGAGCAGCTGCAGCCAGAGGCGACCGAGGAGGCCGAGCAGGCCGAGCTGGAGGACGGGGGAATATCCCGGTAGCAGAAGAGGGGCCTATGATACAGCCACCAGCACCTCAGGACTTTGAACTTGACCGAGTAGCGAAGAGATACAAAAACCTCGGGGGCAAACCCTTTTCTGGCACTGGCACCGTGACAGAGGCATTAGCATGGTTGAAGACATGCGAGAGGATCTTTGGTGGCATGAGACTTGGAACCCACGACAAAGCGTTAATGGGCGCTTGGCTTTTACAGGAAGAGGCCGAATTGTGGTGGGATGCCATCACCTCTGAGGATGAGGAAGATACAGAAAGGACTTGGGAGGAGTTCAAGACATTGTTCAAGGGGAAGTTCATCCCCGAGCAAGCATTAGAGCGTATGCGTGATGAGTTTGCTAATCTCCAGCAGGGAGACCGCTCTATTCAAGACTATCTCAACAAATTCACACAGTTATCACGTTATGCTCCAGAGCTTATCTTGACATCAAAAGCAAAGAATAAGAGGTTTATACTAGGGATACAACGCAAGTACCAGGACCGGGCCTTGAGCAACATCAAACTTCCATTTTCAAAACTGGTGGAGATGGCTTGCAACTACGAAGACTTGGATGAGAGGAACTGCAATCTAGACCGCGCTAAGAGCCAGGCAGGAAACAAGCGCAAAGCTTCTGGAGATCAGCCTGAGTCCAGCAATGCAACAGCCACTACTCAGCAATCTGGTAAGCCACCCAAAGGTAGCTGTTACAATTGCGGTAAGAAGGGGCATTATTCAAATGTGTGCACCACTCCAAAGCGGCTGAAGACAAAACCAGAAAGATCAAATCAGAACCCCCACAGCTTGGTTGAATGTTACAACTGCCATCAGAAGGGGCACGTTAGCAGAAATAGTCCTTTGAAGAAGAATGCACAGGTAGCACATGTTTATGAAGGGGGAAACCCGCTGGCTATCACTGATGGATCAGGTAAACCCGATGTCTTGGGAGGTAACCTTACAATTAAAAATATTCCTGTTTCTGTACTTATTGACACTGGTGCATCACGTAGCTTCATTTCTAGTAACGATGTTCACAAGTTAAAATTAAAAGTAAGAGACCTTAAAGAACCAATTAAAGTTCAAAATCCGATAGGAGGCTCTCTTGTTCTCAGTTCATATTGCAGAGTGCCAATCTCTTATTCTTGTTACAAGTTTCCCATCAACTTAATCGTCATGAATTTTTCTAAATTCGATGTTATTCTCGGGTTAGAATGGTTAACAAAATATAAGGCCGAAGTTAGATGTGTTGAAAGAATCGTTAAAGTTGAAACGAAGTTAGGACATATATATATATACCATGCCATGGCTCAGAAACAGATAGAAAAGAATTTTGGTCTACTTTAGAAGTTATTCCCACTTCATTAGAAAAGATTCCTGTCGTTAAAAACTATGCGGATGTGCTTGAAGAAGTCGAAAACTTACCTCCGCAAAGAGAAATTGAATTCAGAATCGATCTAATTCTGAATGCCAGACCAGTAGTACATCCAATTCGAAGAATGGCCCCGAAAGAAAAAGAAGAGTTGGGCAACCAAACTCGAGAATTGCTGTGGAAAGGTCTGATTAGGCCAAGCTTTTCAGATTGGGGAGCAGTAGTAGTGTTTGTCCCGAAATCAAACGGTACTCTACGACTATGTGTTGATTACCGAGATCTCAATAAGCAGGCACTAAAGAATAAATATCCATTGCCGCGAATCGATGATTTGCTAGATCAATTAAATGGAGCACGAGTATTCTCCAGAATGGACCTAGCTACAGGTTTCCACCAATTACGTATAGCCGAAGACTGTGTTCCTTTGACAGCCTTCAAGGGTCCCGATTTATTCTACGAATGGTTAGTGATGCCGTTCGGCTTGTGTAATGCTCCAGCCAACTTCGTCGATTTAATGAACAGAGTGTTCCGTGGTGTTTTGAATAAATTTATTCTGGCCTTCATCGATGACATTTTAATCTACTCCAAGTCAGAAGGCGAGAATGCAAAACATTTAGAACAAGTGTTGGAAATTCTGAGAAGAAATGTCTTGAAAGCTAAATTTTCTAAGTGTATCTTCTGGCAAGATGAAGTTAAGTTCCTTGGCCATGTAGTATCAAAAGAAGGGATTGTTGTGGATCCAAGCAAAATTACAGCGATTCAGGACTGGAAACAGCCTACTACCCCCACAAAAGTTCGAAGTTTTCTTGGATTGGCTAGTTATTATCGGAAATTCATTAAGGATTTTTCAAAGATATCCGGTGTATTAAAAAAGCTTACAAAGAAGCATGAGAAATTCAAGTGGACTCCAGAATGTGAGGAAGCTTTCAAAGAACTGAAACTGAAATTGACAACTGCTCCAGTATTAACAATTATAGATGGCAACCAGGACTTGATGGTATGGACGGATGCTTCTATTAGAGGTCTTGGCGCAGTATTAATGCAAAGAGGCCAAGTGGTCGCTTATGCTAGCCGTCAGCTGAAGCCGCATGAGAAGAACTATGCAACTCATGATCTTGAGTCGTTAGCCATCGTGTTTGCTTTGAGGATCTGGAGGCATTATTTATTGGGTGAGAAGTTCGAGCTGTTTACTGATCATCAATCACTGAAGTATCTATTCACTCAGAAAGATCTGAACTTAGGACAATAGCGTTGGTTGGAATTTCTTGCAGCATACGATTTTGAAATTTTGTACACTCCAGGGAAAGCCAACGTTGTGGCTGATGCGCTCAGCATAAAGAATGAAATCATCGCCAGTTTTATCGTTACGTCTTCATTGATTGACAAGATTTCGGTCCTTCAGAAAAACGATGAATTTATTCAAAGGATCAGTCAGAGAATCATGGAAGGTGAATCCACAAGTTTCCAGCTTGATGACAAGGGAGTTCTTAGGTTAAAGGGCAGAATTTACATCCCGAATCTTCCATAGCTTCGAAAGGAAGTCATGGATGAATGCCATAAGTCCAAACTCAGTATCCATCCCGGTGTGAGCAAAATGTATAATGATATCAAGCGCACATTCTGGTGGTGGGCATAGAAAAGGGACATTTCAATTTATGTTAGCCGGTGTCCCACCTGTCAACAAGTTAAAAGTGACCAACAAAAACTCGCTGGATTATTACAACCATTAGATATTCCAGGATGGAAGTGGGAGCAGATTTCCATGGACTTCATTGATGGTTTGCCTCGAACGAAGAAAGGAAACAACAGTATTTGGGTGATCGTAGATCGCTTCACGAAGACCGCCCATTTCATACGTGTCAGATCTAACAGAACAGCTCAAAGTTTAGCGCAGATTTACTTCAAAGAAATAGCTAAACTGCATGGAGTGCCTCTCAGTGTAGTCAGTGATAGAGATCCACTGTTTACTAGCAAATTCTGGGAAGCATTCCAGACAGAATTGTGAACCAAGTTGAATCTGAGTACCGCTTACCACCCTCAGACAGATAGCCAAACTGAGCGGGTGAATAGAATAATAGAAGATTTAATGCGGGCTTGTATTATTGATTTTGGCGGGTCATGGGAGGATCACTTGCATTTGGCAGAATTCTCTTATAACAACAGCTATCAGGCAAGTTTAAAAATGTCGCCATTTGAAGCATTATACGGTAGACCGTGCAGATCTCCTGCATGTTGGGTAGAAACTGGCAACAGACTGGTGTTGGGACCCGATATGATTAGAGAAGCATCTGATAAAGTCGATTTCATCAAGAAACAATTGAAAACCGCGCAAAGCCAACAAAAAAGTTATGCAGATTCTAGAAGAAGAGATTTATCATTTGTCGTTGGTGATTATGTGTATTTAAGAGTTTCTCCGAAGAGGGGAGTAATCAGATTTGGCAAAACTAGGAAGTTGGCACCAAGATTTATTGGTCCCTTTCCTATACTTGAACGAATTGGAACTCTTGCTTATAAAGTTCAATTACCTGACTGGTTGCCCGGAGTACATGATGTGTTTCACATATCTCAACTCAAAAAACATGTGCATGATCCGGATCTTGTTGTAGAAGATGCAGCGCAACAGGACTTGGAAATTACTCCAGAATTAGCAGTCAGAAGAGAGCCATTAAAGTTTTTTGGCAAAGAAACTAAAGAGCTAAGGAGCAAAAAGGTTCATTTAGTTAAAGTGCAGTGGAGTAGCGATCCTAGAGACTGTACTTGGGAGACTGAGGAAAGCATTAAGCAAGCTTATCCCTAATGCAGAGTGGACCTCTCTGACTAACTCCGGTGCAAGGTACCTTTACAATACTTTGCATTTACATTTTGTTCCCTACTGTAATGTTGTTTCCTTTTCGGGGACGAAACGTTTTAAGTGGGGGAGATTGTAACAACCCGGAAAATACGAGCCAATTTAAAAATTTTAAATTGGTTATTTTAAAAGAATTTAAACAATTGAAATAGAATATTTCAATAAAATAATGAATTAGAAATAGTACGACAGTTTAAAAATTTGAATTCAAACTTTGACTGACTGTATCGGGTGTAAAATATAACGGATTTTAGTGAAACCAAAAATATTTAAATCTGTTTATGAATATCTTTCTAAAAATCTGAAAAATTGAAGTTTCGTAGCGAGAATCAAAAGTTATGGCCGAATGAATTTTCAGAAAGATCGCTATAGAGAATATATAGCCCTTGAAAATAGACATTTTGCAAACGACCTCGGAATTCGACGAAACCACTTTTGTTGGATCCGGGATGTCAAACTATTGCTAGGTTTCAAATTTCGTAATTTTTGAAGCTAGTATGTGAGCGTGGCAAAAGAAAATGTGATTGGTTAATTTCCATTAAATATGATCGGCCAGAAAATGGCCATTTTTCAAACGATCTCAGAATTAGACGAAACTAGTTTTGTTGGGACAGTAGCGTTAAAACATAGCTAGATTTATTTTTCTGGAATTTTTCGAATCAGTTTGTGGCCCTGGCAAATTGAAATGTACGTTCAAATTGAATATTCAATGTTTTATACTTTAATTTGAAAAATAACTGACTGTAACAGTCGAATTGGCCTACGAAACATATCGTATTGTGTTCGGAATGGAGGTATTTAGCTAGGGGCGAAAGTCGTTGGGTTTGAAAAGGAGTTCGTATGGAGAAACTAGTATTTTCAAATTTAAAATAAATTAAAAATAAAGTATATAGGCCAATCACTCCCCTTCTCTCTCACTTCCCTTTGACTGGTCAAACCCGCCTCTCTCCTCTCGTTCACGACCGAAAAAGCTTCTGATCTTCTCTCCGATTTTCCGACGAAACAAAGAAGAATCAGTCCTTCCCCCTTTGCAACTTATTGAAGATCTCGATCCCCTCTTTAAATCCATACTCGATTCATCCACCCTCATCGCCCCAGTCTTGTGATTCGTGCCCCCCAAGGTCCGCTGCACCGACCAGATTTTCCCCCTCCACCTTGCTGCGAGTCAGCCGCCACCACCACGCGCCTGGAGCCCTCTCGAAGCTCTTTCACGTGGTGCAGTCGGATTTTATTATTGTCCAACGATCGAAGTGAAAGATCGAAACCTAGTTTCGAAGGTTTAAGGAGGTAAACGGGCTTGAATTTTCTGAACTGAAAATAACACTTTTAAGTGTTGCAAACTTTGAAAAATCGTATCTTTATCGTGTGTTAACGAAATTAGATGAATAGGAAACATCGTGACCGCAAGGACGCTCTCTACAATCAAGAAGAGAACGCGGATTTTTCTGAGCTAGCCACGATTCTTATCGTTCGAAAACCAATGTGAGAAACCTAAATTGAAATGTGTGAATGAAATCGTGTTGTATAAGTTATATAAGCGAAGTGTAAATTATATACACATTGTATACCTCATGTACATGTGCTGTATAAGTTATATGAGCGATGTATAAATTATACAAGCGTTGTATGAAACTTATATGCTTTGAATTATGTTGAAATGGAAGTGAAATATATTTATATACATATATATATATATATATATATATATATATATATATATATATATATACACTCCCCTCGTCCACAAACCATGGATGGTATTTATTGCTTGTGATTGGCGTGAAAATATGTGGTATGACGAATGGTTGAAAATAATTGTTTGTGTTGGATTGTGGTTGAAAAATACCTTTGTGGTTGAAAAAATACCCTCTTGTGGTTGAAACAAATTAGAATAGGATTGTGGAAATGAAAATAAAACATGCCGCCTACGTGCGAACTAGATGCATGAAATCCCCATTGTCAAAAACTGCGAGGTTTTAAGGTAGAGCGAGGAGCCGTACATCGGGACGGTGCCGGTTTTAACTACCCTGTCGTTATGCTGTCGAAATTTTCTGAAATATTCATGTGATAGAATTATTTTCATTTGTTGAAATTATTTTCATATGTTGAAACCGCATTCATGTGTTGAATAGAAATTCATTAGTTGAAATTATTTTCATATGTTAAAACCACATTCATGTGTTGAATAGAAATTCATTCGTTGAACAGAAATTCATGTGTTGAATGGTATTCGTGTTTTAAATAAATGGCTTTAACAATAAAAATCACATTTTTATTATATATACAAACTATAGAAAACATTCATGTGTTGAATAGAAATTCATTCGTTGAATAGAAATTCATGTGTTGAATGGTATTCGTGTTTTAAATAAATGGCTTTAACAATAAAAATCACATTTTTATTATATATACAAACTATAGAAAACATTCATGTGTCGAATAGAAATTCATTCGTTGAATAGAAATTCATGTGTTGAATGGTATTCGTGTTTTAAATAAATGGCGTTAACAATAAAAATCACATTTTTATTATATATACAAATTATAGAAAACATTCATGTGTTGAATAGAAATTCATTCGTTGAATAGAAATTCATGTGTTGAATGGTATTCGTGTTTTAAATAAATGGCTTTAACAATAAAAATCACATTTTTATTATATATACAAACTATAGAAAACATTCATGTGTTGAATAGAAATTCATTCGTTGAATAGAAATTCATGTGTTGAATGGTATTCGTGTTTTAAATAAATGGCTTTAACAATAAAAATCACATTTTTATTATATATACAAATTATAGAAAACATTCATGTGTTGAATAGAAATTCATTCGTTGAATAGAAATTCATGTGTTGAATGGTATTCGTGTTTTAAATAAATGGCTTTAACAATAAAAATCACATTTTTATTATATATACAAACTATAGAAAACATTCATGTGTTGAATAGAAATTCATTCGTTGAATAGAAATTCATGTGTTGAATGGTATTCGTGTTTTAAATAAATGGCTTTAACAATAAAAATCACATTTTTATTATATATACAAACTATAGAAAACATTCACGTGTTGAATAGAAATTCATTAGTTGAATAGAAATTCATGTGTTGGATGGGATTCGTGTTTTAAATAAATTGCTTTAACAATAAAAATTACATTTTTATTGTAAATATGAAGTGCTAAAAACATTCAAGTGTTGAATAAATATTTCTGATGATAGAAATATTATTTTATCATGTATACGCCTCGCTAAAAATACACACTTGTTGAAATAAATATTTGTTCGCTAGAAATATTATTATTAGCTTTGTTCTGCATATATATACACATGTGTTGAACAGAGAAAATGGATTAGCTGTTGAGTAAAGAATTTATTTGCGTGCCCGACAAATAGTTAAGCCTTAATGAGTTGGCTGCACAATTTTATTTTTATATCAACTCCTGTGAATGCCATTGGATGCAGAGTGTTGGGTATTCTGTGTGTAATAATAAACATCGCCATAGGATAGTAACAATTAATTTTGAACTACGCTATATGGCATACTTCTTGACGATAGACATACTTCATCATATACCACATAAGCATTTGGAGCTTGTGTGACAAGGTTGAAGATGTACCATGCGAGCGAGAGGCTTGTATGGCGATGACTATATATTACAGGTTGAACTGATGACTGATCTGGACTATATAAATTGTAACGGTAAATTGCCAGAATAATAAAAAAAACCACACAAGTCTGAAGATGACAATAAACACGTCTCTCTGGTCATTAAGGCACAAAAACCATTTATAAGGTGATGAGAATTTATTCTCTGGAGTTATGATCTATACAAACTCCCCTGTGGACACCAGAATATATCATTATAAATATGTGTATGCTTATTAGGATTTATTGGGTAACTAACACGGCCCAGTAAATTTCCAAACCCCTTCCCGTACAAAGGAGGTTATGACTAAATTTTTCGAAATATAAAGGCATTAGTGAAATAATTGAAGTGAAAACGATATTGAAATCGTCGAATGAATTATATTTATATTTATATATATATATATATATATATATATATATTAAATTAAAAACGAATTGAGGCCGTGCAGTTCGCGTTTTGACATCGTAACTTCAAACGACTATACCGAAAGATCCGACCGTCAGATTTTTCACGAAACTGGAACCGTTGGGTTCTCTTTGGGAATATCTTCCTAGTGATATAAACTTTGTAGAAATCCAACGGTTAGATTTCCCGATATGTGTAAAACAAATTTGGGGAAAAACAGCTCCAGTGCCACGGCACGACCTGAAATGTCGTTTAATTAAATGTGGCCATTTTTAAATAAATAAAAATGGCGAAAAATCATTATAAAATATTATAAGCGACATGGAATGGAAATAAACCGATTTTACTTGGTTTGTGTGATGACCCATATTCTACACGTCATAGAATCGTAGAATATTTATCTATTTCCCATGTGAAGTCGTATGGACATGTAACTTTGGGAAACATCTATTATAGTCATTTCCCATGTTCATGATTTTTGTCGATTTTTAAATGACCATTTTGCCCCTAGTTGGTACTGTTTTGGCCATAACTTTTGATTGAAACGGAATTTTGACCTGAAACCACTTCCATTAGATTTGTTTGATGGTTTACCTTTCCGTAGAGTGGTCATAATAGCCAAACGGACTTACCGTTTGGGAGATATGGCTGAAACAAGGTTTGGAGGGTGAAAAACTGCTTAACCGGGCCAAATCGGGTGATTAGTGAGTAGGCCCATAACCCATATCGGGATTAGGGTTATGGGAGGACTGAAATGAGATGGAGAATCATTCTATTTCAGTTTTCTAGCCTCCACTTATCACCAAAGAACCCTAAAAATGGCCTCCAACCTTTAAGTCACCTCCAAATCATCTTTTGGTCAAGGATTTGGCTTAGCAACCCCTAATCAAGGAAGATCTTCACCAAAGCAACAAAGGAGCTTCTGTTTGGCGTTGAGATTCACATCAAATCAGAGAATTATTTCAGATCTTAGTTTATTTTGTGGCTAAGGCGAGTGATTTGCATAGTTTTGCACTAATTATGGCTAATTAGGGGTGATTAGTGTTAATTAGCGAATTTAAACATGATAAAATTCTGGAAAAATGTTTATAAAATTCGGAATGATGTTTTAGACCTCTGATATGAATTTGGGTTAATTTGGTTAAGATTTGCTAATCCTATCATTAGTTTCACCTAAACATGCTTAAGGGGAAATATGGGATTTTGGATATGTTTGATCCATTTTTACCTATCATTTTGATGTTTTGATGTTTGTGGTTGATTATGCATGTTGCTATGACTGTATGAAATGCTTTGTGACTGTTTAGAATAGTTGGAATGGTCGAAAATGCCGTCGAGGGGCGTAAACAGCTCGCTGGACAAGGTGCAGAGATTCGGATCGGATAGGGGATTGAGGGATGATCGGATCGCCCTATGGGACCGTGGGACATCATCACGAGTCGAGTCATCTCCTCCGAACCGAACCATCTGCGCAAGGCCCACGAGACGAATCGATGCAGCATCGTGCCCAAACTGAAGTACTCCGATCCGGATCGCGAATGAGCATTACGACCCGATCCGTCCATGAAGGGTGAGCACGATCCGTCGACCTAGAGAATTTCCGACCCGAACCGCTTGAAGGACCACGATCCGATCCGAAGGAGATTATCACGAACCGATCCGTGGCGATGGACTTGGAGACCCCGACCCGATCTGCTGAATGGTACTCGAACCGATCCGATGGAATTGGAGGACCACGAGTTGATGGCGCGACCCGATCCGAATGCAGGAACCCGATCCGAACCGTGGTGATGAGGGAACAGGACACCGAACCGATCCGATCTGAAGGCTACGATCCGATTCGAGGGTGATGACCAATAACTCGAGATGCAAAGGTAGTCCAAATGGAAGTTAGAGCTCAGGATCCCAGAACCAGTTGGGAACCAATGAGCTCAATTCATGGTTGGACTTTGCTGCGGGACGTGTGCTAAGGAGTTGTCGACGTTCATAACTTCGATTCACCACTAAAAATGGATGATGGCTACTTATCAGTGCAGTAGGGTCATTATGACCTGAGGGGCAAAGTGATGGTAGCAAGACTACGTTATCAGTGCAGTAGGGTCATTACGACCCGAGGGGCAAGGTGATGCGTAGTAAGACTATGAGCCAGTGCAGTGGGGTTCTTGTGACTCCATGGGGCAGAGTGGACATAGTAAGGATTAGTAAGGCTATGAGCCAGTGCAGTGGGGTTCTTGAGACTCCATGGGGCAAAGAGGACATAGCGAAGGATTTGTGACTACGTTATCAGTGTAGTGAAGCCATTTATGACTTCATGGGGCAAAGTGATCGTAGCAAGGTATGTTGGGTGATCGAAGTGGTGAATATCGTATGCTTTATGCACTGAGTGAGAGATGTGAGGATGGATGCTATGCTTGATTGTTTGCCATCCTTATGACATGCACACCTCCCCCAGCTCCGTATCCTTACACTGTTTGATATGATACCTTAGAGTGTTGTACAGTATGTAGTGCTAACTATTTGGTTGCAGGTCCAGGTTCAGGTATGTTTTAGTCTACCTGTTATTGTTCACTTTAGATGCTTATCGCTCATACCAGGCTTTATGTCTGACCCAGATTTTTATGTCTCCTCCTATTACTCTGGGTGCTCACACGAGCAGACTAGAGACAGGTTAGCTGGTGATGCGCGAGTAGCTGATTCGGAGGCGGGCAGGAGGCTTCCACGTATGATATATATATATACACATTCTCCCTGTGTCGTTGGTGGTCGCTACTTGGGCATTAGTAGTGTACCTCATTTATCTTACTTTTGCTTTGAGACAGTTTGAAAGTTGTAATAAGCTGTATTTTGGATTTCCGTTGCTATGATGTTTAGTTCTGATTTTCAGCTTATGCATTGTCTCTCCTGTTTTATGTCAAGTATGTTGTTATTATATTTTATTCTATGCGCTGTGAGACATTCTACAGGTTCTTTGTATGTTCATTTCCTTCTTCCTTTTTCCTTCTGGCGACCCGTTCCATGCTAACTGGACATGTGTACAGCGCACTTTTGGAGTAAATGTCGGTTGGTGCGGGGCGGGCCGTCACACTTGGTATCAGAGCTCTAGGTTGCGTAGTTAACCTAGGGAAAGACACCCGGGAGAGATAGTACGTATATGAGAGCGCATATTTGTGATTACTTTGGTTTTCAAAAGCTATATATATATATATATACTATTAGTAGTATAAAGATGAAGTCGCACTACGCTAGCACCACTATGGGGTCATTAATCGTTTCCCTTTTTCAGATTGACGATGAGCCGAGACACGAGAGGTGCTGGTAGAGGGACCAACCAAGGGAATTCCGCAGACATGAGGGCAATCTTTACTAACCTCATAAGAGACATGCTTAGAGAAGTGCAAGGGGCAATTCCCAATCCCGGAGTTGGTGTTGGCCCAGTAGTGCAGGCGCCTAGGTTTAATTTCGCCAAGTTGTGCAAAGATTACACTAATCTTGGTGGGAAGCCGTTCCACGGAACGGAGTCGGCCACGGATGTTCAGGACTGGATGGATAGCTGTGATCGTATCTTTGATGACTTGGGTCTTGAGGATGCGATGAAGAGAAGGCTAGCGTCTCGTCTGCTGCAAGGGCGAGCGATGAATTGGTGGAATGCCATTAGAACAGCTACTCCAGAGGACCAGGTTACTTGGGATCAGTTCAAGGCTCGCTTTAGAGAGAAGTTCATTCCAGCTGCCCAGAAGTCAGTGTTGTTTAAGAGGTTCTTGGAACTCAAGCAGAATGGAAGGGCAGTTTCTGATTATATTGCTGAGTTCGACACTTTGTCGAAGTATGGACTGTCTCTTATTGATACTCCTGAAAAGAAGAATGAGAAGTTCATTACTGGTTTGGATGGATACTTAGGGGAAAGGCTTATCAACCACATCGATGAGACTTTTGAATCGATCGTGGTGAAAGCTTTGAGATCCGAGAGTCTTTACCCCAAGTCAAAGACTGAGGCTGCATCTGCAGAAGGGCCAAAGCCGCAAGCAGGTGGTGGAGGCAAGAATAATTCTCAGAATAAGAGGAAGCAGGACCAATCAAAGGGTGGCCAGAAAAAAGCAAGAAAGATGTTGAGTGCTTTAGCTGTGGTAAGAAGGGCCATTATGCTAAAGAATGTCGGGCCAAGCCAGCGGAAAGGAAGTGCTACAACTGTGGTCAAGTGGGACATCAGAAAGATAAGTGTCCGCAACCTCTTAAGGAGAAGCATATTGTGAAAGCATATGCTATTGATGATGTTCCTTCTTCGTCGAATGCCCCAACTGCGGCGGAGAAAGGAAAGAATGTTGTTATTCAAGGTATGCTTTCTATTTATGATATATCAGTTTGAGTTTTGTTTGATACTGCGGCTTCCCGTTCCTTCATATCTAGTGACCTGGTAGATAGGTTGGGACTGGAACCCGAGATAGTCGATAGACCATTGATTGTGATGAACCCGATTGGTGGTTCGACTAGCCTTAGTATGATTTGCAGGAATTTGGTCTTATCGAGTCATGGATGTATGTTTGTATGTGATTGCTTTGTTTTGGGCTTTACTGGGTATGGCATTATATTGGGAGTCGATTGGCTCCAAAGATACGGGGTGGTGGTAGACTGTGAGGGCTTTTTGGTGACAGTGAGGGCGGATGATGGGCGGAGGGTAGTGTTTGGTAGCCTACCCAGTGATGGGGTTATGGCTAGTTTTGTAAATTCCCTCGACATCCCGTAGGATGAGTTGTCAGATGTGCCCGTAGTTGGCCAGTATCCGGACGTCTTCGAGGAGGTGACCGGGCTTCCACCACACCGAGAGATTGAGTTCCGTATTGATTTAGTGAAAGATGCCAGACCTATAGTGATGCCACTTCGTCGTATGGTACTAAGGGAGCAGCGAGAGCTCGGGGTGCAAGTCAGCAATCTTTTGAAGAAGGGATTTATTAGAAGGAGTGTCTCCGAGTGGGGAGCACCAGTTGTGTTTGCCACTAAGGCAAATGGTTCCCTTCGTTTGTGTGTGGACTATCGCGAGTTGAATAAAGTAACGAGGAAGAATAAGTATCCTCTACCGCGGATAGATGGTTTGTTTGATCAGCTGGAAGGAGCTAGAGTGTTCTCCCAGTTGGACCTCGCGACAGGATTTCATCAGCTACGAGTAGCGGATGAGAGTGTTCCGAAAACGGCATTTAGGACGCCGTCTGGATTTTATGAGTGGTTGGTCATGCCGTTTGGGTTGACCAATGCACCAACCTACTTTGTGGATCTTATGAATCGAGTATTTAGAGATCAGTTGAATAAGTTTGTTCTTGTGTTCTTGGATGATATCCTTGTTTACTCAAGGACAGAGGAGGAACACAAGGGACACTTGAGGATAGTGATGGAGGTGTTAAGGAAACACCAATTGAAAGCGAAATTCTCTAAGTGTCATTTTTGGAGAAGGGAAGTAAGATTCTTGGATCATGTTGTTTCAGAGAGTGGTATTGCCGTGGACCCTGCGAAGGTGGCTACGGTACAGGATTGGCCTACACCCAAGAATGCAACAGATGTAAGAAGTTTCTTGGGGTTAGCTGGATATTATCGTAAGTTTATCCAGGACTTCTCCAAGATAGCAGCACCGTTGACTCAGTTGACTAAGAAGAATCGGTCCTTCGTCTGGGACAGAGTGTGTGAGGATGCCTTCAAGAGTCTAAAGGAGAGATTGACGAGTGCGCCAGTGTTAGTCATTCCTAAAGGGAATGAAGATATGACGGTATACACAGATGCTTGTGGTACCGGACTGGGTGCAGTATTGATGCAAGGAGGTAGGGTTGTAGCCTATGCTAGTTGACAGTTAAAGCCGCATGAGAAGAAGTACCCCACCCATGATTTGGAATTGGCAGCGATTGTATTTGCGCTGAAGATGTGGAGACACTATCTCTTGGGAGAAAGATTTGATTTGTTTACCGATCATAAATCGTTAAAGTATCTCTTCTCCAAGAAAGATCTGAATCTCCGTCAACAAAGATAGTTAGAGTTCTTGGCTTCGTATGATTTTGATATCGCATATACACCTGGGAAAGGTAATGCGGTAGCCGATGCCTTGAGTAGGAGACATGCCAGCTTAGGGGCAATGTTTCTTGAATGGAAGCAACTGGAGTATATCGCGGGGTTTGATTTCAGACCAAAGTGCGAATTGGATCCAGTCATGCTAGCTAATTTGACGATCAGACTCACTTTGATTGAGCGGATCGGCTCTAGACAGAGGGACGATCCTAACCTATTGGAAATCATCTCCAAGTTAGAGACGGGTATCGATGTGGAGATGAATGTGTATGGGCTTGATCGAGATGGATGGCTTCGAAAGAATGGAAGACTAGTTGTGCCCAACGTGAATGGTTTGAGAGATGAAGTGCTTAGAGAATGTCATCACTCAAAACTGACTATACATCCCGGTGGTAATAAGATGTATCGACACATGAGACAGACTTACTACTGGGAAGGGATGAAAAGAGACGTTGGGAAGTTTATATCCAAATGCATGAATTGCCAGCTAGTTAAAGCCGAGCAAAAGAAGCCTAGTGGGTTGTTGCAACCATTAGAAATTCCCGAATGGAAATGGGAGCAAGTCTCGATGGATTTCATCGATGGTTTACCAAGGACTAGATCAGGATATGATAGCATTTGGGTAATTGTGGATCGATTGACTAAGAGTGCAAGATTTATACCAGTCAAATCGACCAGAACGGCAGCCAAGTTGGCAGAATTGTATATGAAGTGGGTAGTGAGATTTCATGGAGTACCCAAAAGTATTATGAGTGACCGAGACCCGTTGTTCACTAGCGGGTTTTGGAAGAGCTTACAAGAGGCTCTAGGGTCAGGATTACATCTCAGTACCGCATATCATCCTCAGACCGACGGTCAGACGGAGAGGGTGAATCGTATATTGGAAGATCTCTTGAGAGCTTGTATATTGGATTTTGGTGGATCATGGGATGACCATTTGCATCTAGTATAGTTTGCATATAATAATAGCTACCAATCCAGTATCGGTATGGCTCCATATGAAGCTTTGTACGGAAGACCGTGCAACTCACCATCGTGTTGGATAGAGACTGGCGAGAAATTTGTGCTTGGACCAGATGTGGTGAGAGAAACTTCAGATAAGATTAAGACCATTCAGCAACAAATGAAAGCTGCTCAAGATAGGCAGAAGAGTTATGCCAATAAGAGGAGAAGAGACTTGAAATTCTCCGTTGGTGACTTGGTGTTTGTCAAGATCTCTCCGTTGAAGAGCGTGATACGATTTGGCAGGAGAGGCAAATTAGCACCAAGATTTGTTGGCCCATTCCCTGTTCTTGAACTAGTCGGGAATTTGGCGTATACAGTTGGCTTACTAGAGAAGATGGCGGGAGTTCACAATGTATTTCATGTTTCCCAACTAAGGAAGTTCGTTCACGACTCAGATGTGACTATTTCACCTGATCAGTTAGAGGACTTCGAAGTAGAACCCGAGGCGGTTGAGAACCGCAAGCCGATTCGTATTGTGGGGCACGATACGAAGCAACTTCGAAGGAAGGCGGTGAAGCTAGTCAAGGTTCAGTGGGGCGAGAACGAGAATGATTGTACTTGGGAAACAGAGGAGAGCATTAGGGAGGCATATCCAGAACTCTTTGCCTGGTAAGACTTACTTCGTAATTTAGTTTTTCCGCATGCTAGGATAGACTTGTTTTGCTTGGTTGCATGTTTGATTGTTGTTTTATGATTGATAGGCATGCGGGAACCTTTGTGTGTGTTTGGATTAGGGAATTTCGGGGGCGAAATTTCTTAAGGGGGGGAGAGTGTGATGACCCGTATTCCACACCTCATAGGATCGTAGAATATTTATCTCTTTCCCATGTGAAGTCGTATGGACATGTAACTTTGGGAAACATCTATTAGAGTCATTTCCCATGTTCATGATTTTTGTCGATTTTTAAATGACCATTTTGCCCCTAGTTGGTACTGTTTTGGCCATAACTTTTGATTGGAAAGGAATTTTGACCTAAAACCACTTCCATTAGATTCGTTTGATGGTTTACCTTTCCGTAGAGTGGTCATAATAGCCAAACGGACTTACCGTTTGGGTGATATGGCTGAAACAAGGTTTGGAGGGTGAAAAACTGCTTAACCGGGCCAAATCGGGTGATTAGTGAGTAGGCCCATTACCCATTTCGGGATTAGGGTTATGGGAGGACTGAAATGAGATGGAGAATCATTCCATTTCAGTTTTCTAGCCTCCACTTATCACCAAAGAACCCTAAAAATGGCCTCCAACCTCTAAATCACCTCCAAATCATCTTTTGGTCAAGGATTTGGCTTAGCAACCCCTAATCAAGGAAGATCTTCACCAAAGGAGCTGCTGTTTGGCATTGAGATTCACATCAAATCAGAGAATTATTTCAGATCTTAGTTTATTTTGTGGCTAAGGTGAGTGATTTGCATAGTTTTGCACTAATTATGGCTAATTAGGGGTGATTAGTGTTAATTAGCGAATTTAAACATGATAAAATTCTGGAAAAATGTTTATAAAATTCGGAATGATGTTTTAGACCTCTGATATGAATTTGTGTTAATTTGGTTAAGATTTGCTAATCCTATCATTAGTTTCACCTAAACATGCTTAAGGGGAAATATGGGATTTTGGGTATGTTTGATCCATTTTTACCTATCATATTGATGTTTTGATGTTTGTGGTTGATTAGGCATGTTGCTATGACTGTATGAAATGCTTTGTGACTGTTTAGAATAGTTGGAATGGTCGAAAACGCCGTCGAGGGGCGTAAACAGCTCGCTGGACAAGGTGCAGAGATTCAGATCGGATAGGGGATTGAGGGATGGTCGGATCGCCCTATGGGACCGTGGGACATCACCACGAGTCGAGTCATCTCCTCCGAACCGAACCATCTGCGCAAGGCCCACGAGACGAATCAATGCAGCGCCGTGCCCAAACTGAAGTACTCCGATTCGGATCGCGAATGAGCATTACGACCCGATCCGTCCATGAAGGGTGAGAACGATCCGTCGACCTGGAGAAGTGCTTTCCGACCCGAACCGCTTGAAGGACCGCGATCCGATCCGAAGGAGCTTATCACGAACCGATCCGTGGCTATGGACTTGGAGACCTCGACCCGATCCGCTGAAGGGTACTCGAACCGATCCGATGGAATTAGAGGACCACGAGTTGATGGCGCGACCCGATCCGAATGCAGGAACCCGATCCGAACCGTGGTGATGAGGGAATAGAACTCCGAACCGATCCGATCTGAAGGCTACGATCCGATTCGAGGGTGATGACCAATTACCCGAGATGCAAAGGTAGTCCAAATGGAAGTTAGAGCTCAGGATCTCGGAACCAGTTGGGAACCAATGAGTTCAATTCATGGTTGGACTTTGCTGCGGGACGTGTGCTAAGGAGTTGTCGACGTTCATAACTTTGATTCACCACTAAAAATGGATGATGGCTACTTATCAGTGCAGTAGGGTCATTATGACCTGAGGGGCAAAGTGATGGTAGCAAGACTACGTTATCAGTGCAGTAGGGTCATTACGACCCGAGGGGCAAGGTGATGCGTAGTAAGACTATGAGCCAGTGCAGTGGGGTTCTTGTGACTCCATGGGGCAGAGTGGACATAGAAAGGATTAGTAAGGCTATGAGCCAGTGCAGTGGGCTTCTTGAGAATCCATGGGGCAAAGTGGACATAGCGAAGGATTTGTGACTACGTTATCAGTGCAGTGAAGCCATTTATGACTTCATGGGGCAAAGTGATCGTAGCAAGGTATGTTGGGTGATCGAAGTGGTGAATATCGTATGCTTTATGCACTGAGTGAGAGATGTGAGGATGGATGCTATGCTTGACTGTTTGCCATCCTTATGACATGCACACCTCCCCCACCTCCGTATCCTTACACTGTTTGATATGATACCTTAGAGTGTTGTACAGTATGTAGTGCTAACTCTTTGGTTGTAGGTCCAGGTTCAGGTATGTTTTAGTCTACCTGTTATTGTTCACTTTAGATGCTTATCGCTCACCACAGGCTTTATGTCTGACCCAGCGTTTTATGTCTCCTCTTATTACTCTGGGTGCTCACACGAGCAGACTAAGACAAGTTAGCTGGTGAAGCGCGAGTAGCTGATTCGGAGGCGGGCAGGAGGCTTCTACGTATGATATATATATACACATTCTCCCTGTGTCGTTGGTGGTCGCTATTTGGGCATTAGTAGTGTACCTCATTTATCTTACTTTTGCTTTGAGACAGTTTGAAAGTTGTCATAAGTTGTATTTTGGATTTCCGCTGCTATGATGTTTAGTTCTGATTTTCAGCTTATGCACTGTCTCTCCTGTTTTATGTCAAGTATGTTGTTATTATATTTTATTCTATGCGTTGTGAGACATTCTACAGGTTCTTTGTATGTTCATTTCCTTCTTCCTTTTTCCTTCTGGCGACCCGTTCCATGCTAACTGGACATGTGTACAGCGCACTTTTGGAGTAAATGTCGGTTGGTGCGGGGCGGGCCGTCACAGTTTGCTTGAAATTTGATGGTTGATTGTGTTTGACATGAAAATTATACTAAAGAACTGAAAATGTGAACGTCGAATAATTTAACCATAGAAAGAATCGATTTGAATTCTAAATATACGTGAATTATTTGAAAATGTCGAGCTAACCCTCATTTCAAATAATTGATCGAACGATTCGAAGTTGAAAATACGTAGACGGTTCAAGACTGACGATCTTCGTATCGGATGGATGGGCGCTGCTGAGGTTCCTGATTGGAGTAGCTACCTTGAAGGGACGGAAGTAGTAGCCGTCTGGACGTATGTGTTGATTGTACGGATATGCGAGGAATATGGTGCCTCCGGTTTCGTTCAGACCCAGAACGGACTTGTAAATGGACTGTGTGTCCGACATTGGATTTTGTTCTGTGCTGATTGATCTCTGTTAAATACATATATCTGTTTGGCGGCGGAGAATTTATTCTCTTGCTTAACGCCCTTCTCTGAGACGTACGAGCTCAGAGGTTATATATCGATAGAAATCAGTCGTATGGAGTTGATTGCCTGTGTGGCATACCAAGATGCAGTGATCAAGGCTTTTGTTGCAAAGCAGAGTCTTGTGGTCGATGATCAAAGCACGACCTACGTGGCCTGGCTTTGTGTATAGCATGGATTCGCGAGCCTCACACCTCGGTATGAGTTAAAAACGTGATAAGGACTGCAGGGAGAGCACGACGTTTATTTCTAGCTAACGATAGTGTCAGTGCTTAAACTGGCTGACATTTATATTATTTTTACCTATGTGGATGTTGGAATGAGGCGCCTCGATTTTAGGTCTATTAGGACCGGGAAACGTGTGCTCAGGAATAATTAATCCTCAAACGTAAGGGAGGAGGAGGACCGTCCCTGAAGCATCCAAGGGTTGCCCAGAGTGTGTAGTCCTGAGGCATTTGCTAGAGTGTCTCAAAGCGGAGAGGAGCTTGCCCCTTGCCTCGACTCATGACGGAAATCCAATTTCCAATACGAGATAACGGATTTGATTGTAGAACTAGTATGGTGACATAGTAGATGGTAGCTATGCCGTCTATGATTGATATTTATGATTGAATTCGCTTTTGAAACATATATGCACTAGTACTAATATCAAGTGACTTTGCTTTGCACGTATTAAGCATATTTGGCCAATATAAGGTAAAACTCTATCCTCATATTTGCGTTGCATTGTGTGATGGGACTTGAGTCTTATAACGGCTTCATTCTTTTTAAAAGCATTGCGTTGTTTAAAGAATTTACTTTGTTTTAAATGCACTGGCAATCACTGGAGTAAACCCGTTCCGTGAAAGTGGCGTGGTCCTATGATTTGATTTATTACTGTTGTAGATCCAGTTAAGTAGATTTCTCATACCAGTCCCACGACTGACTCGTTGTTTGTTTCACTTTGCAAACTCAGTTGCCCTTATTTTCACACGGGCAGCCTAGTTGACAGATGACAGGTTATTTTGGCTTAGCACTACAGCACGGAGTGCGTTTTTGGCTTGATGGAGAGGATTTGATTTACTTGTATTTTGGCTATTGACTTTCCGCTATCCTTATCTTATGTATATGATTCCGCCTATGGCGATGCAGACTGATTTACTTCCAGCATGTATTATCTTATGTATATGTACCACCTCAGGCGATGTAGACTGATATCTTTATTTTGTCTCACTGTATGTATATATTCCGCTTATGGCAATGTTGACTGATCATTCCCTTTTTATGTACTAAGTTATATCCTACACTGCGCTACTATGATCTTGTTACATGTTATGATTCCGCTGTCATATTTATTTAAAATTATTCTATTTGTTGTTTATGCTAATATCTGTACTTTGCTAGTGATGATTAATGAGTTATATTCCAATGATTATCCTTAACACCATCGTACGGGTTTTGAGATCGTCACAAAAATCGTCATTGTTTGGATCAATGCGAGGGTGTCAACCCCCCCCCTATAGGGGGTCGACACCCCTCTTGGGGGGTCGACACCTATGTCGACCCCCCTGGGGGAGTCGACCCTTATAGGCGGGAATTTTTCCGCCCAGCTGGTTCACGTGATTCTTCAAAATTCGAATTGGTTTTGTTTTATTTAATTATTTAATTTTCTGTTTAAACATGAAATCTTCTGAACTCCATAACTTCTTCATACGGAGTCCGATTCACGCAAACTCAGACTCTATCTCAAGAAGAATTCCGAGACGAACGCAATGGCGTAACCCATTTTATCTAATTCTTCTTTTAATAATTAATTATTCTTTAATTATCTCTTATGTCCCGTTTTAAAATTACGAGGTGTTACAAACTAGGTAATCAAACTTATTTGTCTAATTCAAGAAGTTTAATATTGCATTTTGTTTATTCAAGAGTTTACAAATATAAATCCTTTAATTTGTTGGCAAGAAGCAATAATCAAAAATTTAAACCATATGCATTATAATTAGGCATATCAGACAACAATTTAAGTGGTAAAATAGATAAGAAAGACAAGGATGTACAGGAATATTTCAATTACCATCTGTTTTATGTTGGTAAAAAGGTTCTAGATTGGCAATAAATAACTTTAAACTGCTAATTCGATAAATATTAGGTAAGTGTCTAATGTTTGGAGAATAAAAATATTACAAAATAATAAAGCTCTATTATGGTCAGTCTAGTGTAGGAGGATTATTTTTTGCAACAGTAGAGTTAAAGTGGAAACATATATAGCATATGATTAAACTCTCAGCAATGAAGTATTAAAAATTTTAATTCTATGGTTATTGGGAGGCCTGTATATGCTAATATGCATTGGTTCTTATAAAAAAACTGAAGTTTTGTATGTAATAGTTTACAATGAAACCCTTTATGTATTTGAAAACTAAAAAGTACGAAAAGAAAAAAAATCATATAAAATAAATGTAGAATACAATTTTAGTGATAAAGATGACTCACAGTGTCAGTAACCAACTCACCATGAAACTCAATAATCAATTTGTTTGATAAAATACTCATGTAGAAGATTTACTTTTGCAGACTATTTGGTAAACATTAATGAGAAAATAAGTGAATAAATATGTATAGACACGCAATGATTGATACTTGCCTGAAGTTTAGTCAATATCAAAAAATACAATTTGGTGAATAAAGCTTTATTTGCAAAGAAAAAAGAGATCTTATGTCTTAGAGATTGGCAGGAAACCATCTACATATTTGGAAAACCAAAAATTTTATAGAAATATCAAAAAAATTAAGTGATAAAATAGGTAAGAAAGGTAAATATGTATGGGAATATTTCAATTACCATCTGTCCTATGTTTACAAAAAAAGTTCTAGATTAGCAATAAATAACTGTAAAATGGAAATTCGATAAATATTGGGTAAAGTCTCTATTGTTTGGAAAATAAAAATATTACACAATAATAAAGCTCTATTATAATCAGTCTACTATAGGAGGAATATTTCTAGCAACGGTTGAGTAAAAGTGGAAACATATAAAACATATGATTATAAGCCTGGGCGATGAAGTATTAAACGTTTTGATACAATGGTTATTATAAGGGCTGTATATTGTCTAATATACATTGGTTCTTGCAAAAAAATTGAAATTTTGTATGTAAGATTTTACCATGAAACCCTATGTATTTGGAAACTGAAAAGTATGAAAAAAAAGAAAACTTTAGGTAAAATACATGAATGTAGCATACCATTTTAGTGATCAATAGAAAGATGGCCCACAATGTTGGTAAAGAACTCAT
The DNA here is from genome assembly GCA_030737875.1 of Allium sativum. Taxonomy (NCBI): domain Eukaryota; kingdom Viridiplantae; phylum Streptophyta; class Magnoliopsida; order Asparagales; family Amaryllidaceae; genus Allium; species Allium sativum. Next base: position 584,087,197 of record CM060924.1, on the reverse strand, counting down.
CATGAAATCCAGTAATCAATTCATTTGATAAAACAGCCATGTAGAAGATTTACTTGTGGAAACTATTTGGTAAATATCAATCAACAAAAAAGTGAATAAATATGTATAAAGACCCAATGATTGAAAGCTGCTTGATGTTTAGTCAATATCAAAAATTCGTTTTGGTGAATAAATCTTTGTTTGCAAAGAAAAAAGAGATCTTATGTTTTAGAAATTGGTACGAAACCATCTAGGTATTTGGAAACGGGTTTTTCTTATAGAAAGTAAATGTCATATAATATAAATAAATGTATCATACCATTTCGGTGATTGAAATAATAGGGAAAGGTATAAAATGCATTTGATAATATTATATCATAAATTCCAGTAATTCATCTATTTGGTATAACAATCGTTTAAAAGTTTTATCTATGGAAACTACATGAAGATTTGATAAGTATCAATCGACAGATAATTGATTAAATATATATAGAGATACAAAGGTTGAAATTTGCATAGAGTTCGGTTAATATCAAAAAAGTTATGATGGTGAATATATTTTTGTTTAATGTCAAATTATGTTATCCATCAAAGCTCAAATTCCAAATTTAAACCTAACTAAAACATAAGTTAAATCAAGTATATAAGAGTAGCGAGCAGTTTACCGAAATAACAACTAGCGGCAACCTCGTCGATTTTCAATGCAAACCCCAAGTTTGTAAATCAGAAGGGAAAATATATTTGTGTAGGATAAAAGTGCAATTCTGATTTCAGAGCTAATCAACGAATGCTTGAAAAAATAAGAGACATCAAACCTCAAATTAAAAACAACGGAAACATAAATTAAATTAGGCACATAAGAGTAGCAAGCAGTTTACCAAACTAACAGCAAGTGGCAAGGTCAGCCATCTTCAGCGCAAACCCCAAACATGGAAATTAGAACAAGATGTGAATTAGTAGCATGAATGAGTTAGTGATATCAATTAGAAGGAATTAAGGAAGGGAAAAAATAATTAAACCTCATATGTGAAGGACAGTAGCAAATCTGAGGATAGATCGCCAGAGCAGAAGTACTGCATCAGTTTTAACCCACGGTTGGAAGATATGAAGTATAGGCCTATGGTTGTGGAAGATCTGAAGCACAACAACGATTTTAACCCCTGATCTGAAGTAAAGCAGCAGTTTTAACCCCAGATCTGAAGTAAAGCAGCAACAGATTTTACCATCGACGATGGGTTAGAGAAGTTATAACGATGGTTGTGGATCTGACCTGAAGAAGGCAGGAAGCGGTGAAAAAAGAAAGGATTAAAAGATGGAATTTATTAACGGGTGTGTAAGGGTAGAAGCTGGAGTCTGGTTAGGGATGAGCAAGAAGACATAAAGAACGTGGACAACGCACATAAGAAATGAAGGAAAGAAAAAAAATGGTTGGAGACGGGTTGACTAACCATAGAAGCAGAAGCGGAAATAGAACGTGGTGGAAGGAAAGACGTCGTTGCCCTCGCAAATAAATTTATGTCCAGTTACATTGTCAAGAGGGATAGGGATGTTATTGGAAGTCCACAAAAGCTTCACCACCAATAAAAGATTTTCTTTATTAGTAGAGATTAAAAAGTAAATTGCCTTTAAAGACCTTATTAAAGTTGAAACAAATATTCGTTAACTATTAGATTAATAAATTAATCAAATAACCAATTCCAATTAAATTACATGACTTCGTCAAATCGAACCATGATTGTCATGTTAATCAACTCCAGTTAATCCTTCTTTAAAGTAATTAATGATATAGTTAATTTAAACCATTTCATTTAATCGTCTCTTGAAACAAATAATCTAACACTTAACCATTATGTAATTTCTCCTTGTTTGCTTATAAATCGTATTAACGTAACATTTGATTTATAAAACCATTTAATGATTACTTAACTTAAATAATGATAAATATTAATTTCCTTTATTAAGCTTATATTTAAAATTAAAGGTTCCGAAAATCTATCTTTAATTATAAAAATAAATTTTTATAACTTTATTACCATCGATTTACCTTACGGTAATCAATATTTATAAAATGATATATTTTGGGTCAACTGTTACCAATTACTCAACTAATATTGTCTATTAGTTAAAACAAAACAAACGATGAATTTAGATTCAACAATCCATAATCAAGTCGATCATCCACTCATATCAGTTAAACAGTTCATATAAATGTAATATGAAAATAAACAATAAATTTAAGGAATCCAATTGGATTCCCCCAACCTGTTTTCCCTACATCCATATACGTTATCTCAACATTATCCTTTATTTCAATAAACATATATAATATTCAATAATCAAGTAATAATAGCAATCCAAATATTCACGTTTTAATTTAATACGTTTATATTTTTATAAACATAACTAACGAGGTAAGTTACCTCATTTGGAAATAATCGTTAAAAATAACGATTGGTTTACAATTAAATTAAACGAACGTTCAATTTAATCAGTTCTGTCAACATATATAAATCAATTCAGCAAACAACCATCAGTAAACAACCATAGCACACAAATAATTAACCCGGCCTATACAAATATAAGTGGGATAAAACTGAGTGAGTTTAACTCACCTTGATTTCACATGTCGTTGAAACAGTTTGTTTGTGACGATCCCAAAACCCCGTGACACGGTGTTAAGGATAATCATTGGAATATAACACATTAATCATCATTAGCAGATCACAGATAATAGCATAAACAGAAAATAGAATAATTTACACACATATGACAGCGGAATCATATAGATATCATCACATCAGAGAAGCACAGTACAAGATACAACTTAGTGCATAATGATACATAATCAGTCACCATCGCCTGAGGCGGAATCATACATGAAGAGTACACAAAAGGGATATCAGTCTACATCGCCAATGGCGGAATCATAATATAGATACAATAATGGCGGAGAAAATCCAAGTCAGCACAGTGTAGTCAAGCCTCGCCATGAGCCAAAAGGTGCGTCAGAAACCTGTAACTAGGCTGCCCGTGTGAAAATGAGGGCACCCGAGTTTGCAAGGTGAAACAAACTACGAGTCAGTCATGGGACTGGTATGAGAAATCTATTCAACTTATTAACAACAATAATAAGGCAAATCAAAGGACCACGCCACTTTCGCGGAACGGGTTTACTCCAATGAGTGCTAGTGCATGAAATAAAGTAAATGATTAAATCAACGCAATGTTTTTTATAAAATGAAGCCATTATAAGACTCAGGTCCCATCACACAATGCAACGCAAGCCGGAGGATAGAGTTTTTACCTTATAATGGCCAAAGATGATTCATACGAATAAAACAAAGGTGTTCGATATTATTACTAGTGCATATATGTTTCAAAAGCAATTCAATCATAAATATCAATCCTAGGCGGCATAGCTACCATCTACTATGTCGCCATACTAGTAATACAATCACATTCGCATATTTCGTATCGGAAATTGGATTCCTTCATGAGTCGAGGCAAGGGGCAAGCTCCTCTCCGTTCGAGACACTCTATGTGAAAACCCGTAACTTCCCCGTAAAGGAAAGCGTCGGATAGTTCGAGAACAAGCCACAACAGAACGCATATAAAAGAACATTTCATTGTATATTACAACAATGCACCAGATTACAAGAATAAACAGAGTACGAATAAATATTACACATAAATATCAGAGATTTAAATTACATTTAAATACATAGCAGCGGAAAATAATACAATACACAACTAGAATGAAATATACGGATACAAAGCTTTCCGGATATCGTTCCAGCTGTAAACCAGGATCCTGTGAATATAAATCTGCAAAACCAAAACTACTAGCTGCCCGTGTCAAAAATAAGGGCACCCAGAGTTTAGGTCAAAACAATAAACTCCAGGTCAGTCATGTGACTGGTGTGAGAACTAAAACAGTTATTAATCTTTATTTTTAAAGTTAGGTAAATCAAGGGACCACGCCGTATAACACGGAACGGGTTTCCTCCCAAGAATACCGGTGCATAAAACAAACAGCGCAATGCTAAATAAAGAAAAATGAAGCCATTATAAGACCCAGGTCCCATCACACAATGCAACGCAGCCGAGGATAGGGTTTTTCCTTATAATAGCCAAGAATGCTTGATACGTTTAAAACAAATCATTTGATACTATTATAAGTGCATATTGTAGAAAACATCTTCAAATCATAAGTATCAATCATAGGCGGCATGAATGCCCCATCCCACTATGTCGCCATACTAGGCTCTACAAATAAAACCGCAAATGTCACGTATTTGGAAGTTGGATTTCCATCTATGAACCGAGGCAAAAGATAGTCCTCAACCGATTCGAGACGCTCTAGCCCGCCCCTCAGGAACAGCCGCAACTGTACCTTGGATCGTCAGGGCCGGTCCACCGATGTGGATTATAATGCCTGAACAATACGTTTCTCCGCCCTTTGGGGCGTAGGTGAGCCAACTAAATGACTCCATCGGACCCGGATCGTACGATCAAACCGAGGCGCCTCGCAACAGCAACAACCACATAAGTCAAACTCGTCAGGGCGTGTAAAACCACTGACGCCACTTCTAGCTAGAAAGAAAACGCATGTCCCCCCTGAGGTCCGTCTCCCGTTTTTGGTTCATACCGGGTGTGAAACTCGCGAAGTAAACATTACACAAAGCTATGCCACAAAGGCCATGCTTTGATCATCACCACAAGACTTTGCTTTTCAACAGAAGCCTTGATCAATTGCCACTTAGGCATGCCACACAGGCAATTCACTCCATGCATTTGATATCCATCAATATATAACCCCTGAGCTCGTACGTCTCAGAGAAGGGCGTTAAGCAAGAGAATAAATTCTCCGCCGCCAAGCAGATATATATTTAATAGAGATCAATCACACGGACTAAAATCCAATGTCAGACACACAGTCCATTTACAAGTCCGTTCTGGGGCTGAACGAAACCGGAGGCACCTAGTACCCCGCATATCCATCGATCTCCAAGTACGTCTGGACGATCACCAACTGTTTCCATCTTCTTAGGTGTACAGCCCAATCAAGATCATCAGTAATCACCCAAACGACGTGAAGACTTCTGGTCTTCGACCACCGTCTTCATCTTCGACTTATCGTCGTATCAGTTATTCAGAATGGGATAAACCCGGTCTTTCCGAATAACTCGCGTATATTTTAAATAAGTGTTACACAAACACAACATACGCCTCATTCCAATTCATCAGTCACTAACCGTAAATTAATCAAGAGAATAATTCCCCAAATATTAACCCCGAAGGCCGAAACCAACATCAGATCAATATCCAGAAAACCATTCTGCTTAGCTAACCGACAGTTAGTTTCTAAATTTCACATTCATAGGGAAAGGTTCCCATTAATTTTATCAAAGATAAATTCTTGAATTTATTCTTTAATCTACTTTTGAATTTCGATTCAACTAGCCGGGATTAACGAAACTTACCGAAGTAATCATTTGTTTTAATTTCCCAATCCCAACCTATTCATCCCATGAAGTAAAACTGGTAGTACTTCATATCTAACACCACAGTGTTATCGGTAATTCAATTACCATTTCACGTTCAAATCTAATTAAAGATTTAACTATCGCTTGGAGTAAAACTGGTGATACTCCATTCTCGATCTTTTCAATCTATTTAAAGATTCATTAAAACTCCACTTAGTTTTAATCTTTAACTGGGTTAAAGAATCAGTGTCATTTAAAACACAGTTCACGATAAACCCAAAATCACATTCCATTAATTATCGGGTTAAAGAACGAGTGTTATTTTAAAAACACTGTCCACGATAAACCCAAAAATCAATATCCATTCAATTCCAATTAAATATTATTTAATTGGTACACTTCATTAAATCTAAATAAAAAGATTTAATCTTTTCTCAACTGGGTTCAAGAACAGTGTTAGTGAAGACACCATTCACGACAAACCCAAATCACATTTGATATTCAATACAAGGCTCTGAATAGAAAATTTATCGGCTTATATTCAATATCAAATTCTACGATTAACAAATGTCATATTGGAAATAACGATATAAATATATATCTTTCAAATTTCCATAACAACATCTGTATAATCACGAATTCCAACATCGAAATATTCCGAAGACAATTTCGATTCAAATCCACTCCAATGCAATCATTGGATATTCTGGTTATTTTCAAAACCCTTTTTAAATTCAATTTATTTATTTAAAAATAAATAGAATTATAATTCTAGTTCAAAACTAGTTCATTTCGATAAAAATCTATTTTTATCTTTTCAAATATGGAGTTTTTCATCCCAATTCTTTCTAAATCATTTCTTATGATTTTACACAGATTATTACTATTTTTAATAATTTTATCAAGGCTTGTACAGTCGATTACCACCAATGGCCATCGAACTGCACTTACAGCGACCTTTTTCAAATTTGATTTGGACATAATTCCAAATCCAACCGTTAGATTTTGAATTTCTAATATTCATTAGAAAGCTCTTTTCGATACGAACCCAACGGTTCCGGTTTTAGGAGAATCCGACGGTCGGATCTCCCGTAATGTCCATTTGAAATAAATGGTCGAAATTCACAAACTGCCGCGGCGCGGCGCGTTCTATTCAGGCCATTATATTATATATATAATATATATAATATATATTTCGTCGATTTCTATTTAAAACGAATTATATAAATAGTTTTTAAAATCGTTTCAAAAGCAATTTCAACTTTCTTTTCAATTCAAATCAAAATTGAATTCTTCTTTATAAATTCGTTTTAAAATTCATTTCTATTCAATTCAAATTCCAATTCAATTTGAATTCATTTCAATTCGTTTTCAATTCAATTTGAATTCATTTCAATTCATTTCGAAATCGTTTTCAATTCAATTCATTTCGAAATCGTTTTCAATTCAATTCATTTCGAAATCGTTTTCAATTCAATTCATTTCGAAATCGTTTTCAATTCAATTCATTTCGAAATCGTTTTCAATTCAATTCATTTCGAAATCGTTTTCAATTCATTTCATTTCGAAATCGTTTTCAATTCAATTCATTTCGAAATCGTTTTCAATTCATATCGATATAAATATCGTTCACGTCAAAATGGCGTCAAACTAATCAACACGGCTTCATAAATTTCTATTTTCAAATATTTTATTTCAAATATTTCTTTTTCAAAATAGTTGTTATTATAAAAATATTTCGTTCAACACATGACCAATCTCAATGGATGAGTACTGTCAACACATGAACCTTTATTTTATATTGATAAAGATGTAAATTTTATTACTAAAATATTTCGTTCAACACATGACCAATCTCAATGGATGAGTACTGTCAACACATGAACTTTTATTTTATAATATTCTTTATTTTCTAAATTGGAATGAGGCCCAATCAATCACCATATAAGGTCAATTATATGGATTTTCATACGACACATGTATAATAGCATTGAAAAATAATCAACCATCAACCAAAGTGCACAACACTGTATAAGCATCAAATATTAGTCTCTAACGCTTGTAACAGCCTGTCAATCAATCGATCGACATATTTAATCAATCAGGATGAGTGAAATTCATATTTCATCCTAACACCCGTGTATGGTTTTCAAACAATCAAACACATATTTTATTCGTGCAGTTGGGCGATGTGTAAAATTTATCGTCCCAATCAATGTCATTCAAATAGGTGTACATAAACAAACCGTCCGGTTTGTAAATGAATATTTTATTTTTTTTTCACTTCACTATTTTCATATTCACGTTAAAAATTATATATTTTTAACGATAAAACATTTTATTTCAACCTATGAATTTCTATTCAATTCATTTATTCAATAAAATGATATTTTTATTTTTCTAACATATTTTAGAAAATTTCGGCGGCATAACGGCACGATACTAGAAACGGGACGAGGCCTAGCCTTATCCCCGGTCTAGTGAAGGCCCACGCCATTCACACATCAATCAAATCCATTTATTTCACCAAACAATTCAATCTCAAATCAAATCATCTAACTAATCTATGCAACCAAAACAAACAAGTCCATGGTCTGTGGACGATTGTGTCGGGTGCTACTAAGCACCGTCTGCATCCTAGTATATATATATGATTAGAAAAGAACTTGAAGAGTGAGAAATTCTCACCGAAAGCTATCCTAACTTCACGGCTCTTCACTGATAGAAATCTTCATTGCTATCGCATCTTCGCTATCTTCTTTGCCCGTAGCCACTACATATATAAAAATCACACATTTTTATATTTTGTTGTCTTTGAAATAAAAATCACATTTTTATTTATTCACTTTCCATTAAAAAAAATCATATTTTTATATCACTTCATATATTTAAAAATCGAATTTTTACTATGCTATTCAATATATAAAAATCATATTTTTATTTCACTTTTCAATGTATAAAAACCATATTTTTATTTCACTAACTTCGTAATCAAAATCGAATCTTTACAGTTTATACTTCATAATCAATATTGAAACTTTATATTTTTTTCTTCGCTATATTATATATGAGAATCATATATTTTCTTCTAACTCAAAATTATATTTTTAAACAACTCTCTTTATAAATGAAAATCACATTTTTATTTATGCTATTCCATTTTTCTATTTTCAAGAAACAACGCTTTTTTCCATTTTTTTTCTATAAACAATGTTATTTCTATTTTTTTTTTCTATTTTCAATAAACAATGTTATTTTGCTAAAGTATAAAAATTATATTTTTATCTAGTTAAAGATCGTATTTTTTCCAATATAAAAATCAAATCTTTTCTCGCCTCTTCTTACATATAAATATAATTTTTTCTTCTTTTGGAAAATATAATATTTCATAAATTAAAAATATAGTCTTCTCATCATAAAAAGATCACATTTTTTTACATATACACTGAAATTAAAAATAAAAATCACCTTTTCCTTGTTGAAAATCGGATCTTGTTGAAGTGGGGGATGCTGAGGGGTGGTGGGGGAGCGTTGGAGCAGCGCAGGGGGGTTGCGGATTTGATGGGGTGGTGCTGCGTTGGTCTTCGCCGGAGCAGGGGGTCTCGATTCAGGGATTAGGGAGAAAGGGGCGTCGGTCTTTGGTTGGACGAGGAGGGAGCGCCAGGCTATCGAGGAAGGAGGTGAATGTGAGGCAAGATCGACAGGGGAGGAGGGATTTCCGGCGGCGGTGATGGCCCCCTTGGGCGGCGACGTAGATCGACGGGCTGCTGCCCCTTTCTTTTCTTTTTTTTTATTCGATTCTGAAATAATGATTTGGGGGGGCCAGAGCGGTTTTAAGGAAGAGGGTTTTTTTATTTTTAATTATTTTATTTTAATTATTTTATTTGCAAATAGTTGACTTTTACATACGACCTCGAAATGAGGTCCACCGCCTGTCGTCCATAGCGTTCTACCCCCATTCCGAACACAATAGGATATGTATCATAGGCTGGTTCGGCTGTTGCAATCAATTTCCGTTAAATTTACATTTAAATCACTATATTGAATTTTAAACGTACATTTCAAATTACCGGGGTCACATACTAACTAAAAAATTCCAGAAAAATATTTTCTAGCTTCGTATTGACGATACGGTCCTAACAAAACTAGTTTCGCCGAATTCTGAGACCGTTAGAAAAATGGCCATTTCCCAGTCGATTAAAATCAACTGAAACTGGTCAAACGTGTTTTCCTTTGCCACGCTCACATATTGATTCGAAAAATTATGAAATTTGAAACCTAGCAATAATTCGATACTGCGGATCCAACAAAAGTGGTTTCGTCGAAATCCGAGGTCATTTGCAAAATGTCCATTTTTAAGGGCCTGAATTCCATAGCGACTATTCAGAATTTTCAACTGGACATGTCTTTTGATTCTCGCTACGAAATTTTGATTTGTCGGATTCGTTGGAAAGATATTATCAATTAGATCCTATTATTTTTGGTTTCACTAAAATCCGGATTGTTTTGCACCCGGTACATTCAATTGAAGTTTGAAATCGAATTATCGAACTACCGCGCCATTTTCAATTCTATTTATAATTATATATAATTCTTTATATTCTAACGACGGTGTATGTTATATATACGTTCTAATTATATTCAAAATAAATTTCTCGTCGATATTATTTAAAATAATCTATTTTAAATATTCAAAATTCGCTAAAATTGCCAAAATAAAAAATTTAAACTGGCCCAGATTTTCGGGTTGTTACAATCTCCCCCACTTAAAACTTTTCGTCTCCGAAAAGGAACAAAGTCGAAAGTGGTTTGATTAATAAGCTCTACATTCGATCTGGCTTCCATTCTCCAACTCTTTAGTTTCTGAGAATTTTCAAAATTTCAAAAATTTGGCTAACACCCTAAATTTTCGAAAAATTTCGCCATAACCTCCCCTGCAATGGGAGCATCGGGGAATTTCAAATAGCTTCCCCGGTCCTTCAGATCTCAAAAAGAAAAAGAAAAAGCCAAGCGGCTAGCCAATAGTCTCACAAAATCATCATCACCCAAACAAAACAGGAAATTATGTAGTAAACATGTACCTATTTGTCGGGCAAACAAATTTTATTCTCTGCTCTAGCCTCCTTGCTATGACATGTTCAATGTAAGTACAAGTATATGCAAGCAAATGCGACCAATTTCAATACAATTCATTATTTGATACAATTAGGCGTAATGGTTCAAAATTGTCAAACAAATAAACAAACACAATCATCAATCAATTTGTGAATTAGAGTTTCAAATTCATAATTTTGATACATATACAAAAATCAGATTTTTGATGCCAAATCACAACAATAGGCCCTATCTAATTTTGGTTCTCACACCAGTCTAATGGAAATATATAGATATTACACGTTCGTCACTCGAATATAAATTCTGATGATGATATATCAATCATCAGAATCACTCCCGGGCGACTAGAGCGTAATTCTATATCTATCCAGTATATTAAAATTTCGAATACACGCGGATCAGACGTATACGCAAAATCTATATATACTGGATTGTCCACATCAATATAAATAAATAACCAAATATGAATAATTGATTTAAATTTTCAAAACAAAACTTGTTTTCACTTTAAAAATTTACTCTTCACACTCGTTCTAGGATACTACCGATCCCATCTCTAACGAGTCATCCCCATTGGATATTACTAATCCAATATCTGATGAATTCTTTTGTATGGTTCTAATGTGCCTTGTTCTCTGCTTTGTAAACCAAAGCTCTGATACCAACTGTGAAAACCCGTAACTTCCCCGTAAAGGAAAGCGTCGAATAGTTCGAGAACAAGCCACAACAGAACGCATATAAAAGAACATTTCATTGTATATTACAACAATGCACCAGATTACAAGAATAAACAGAGTACGAATAAATATTACACATAAATATCAGAGATTTAAATTACATTTAAATACATAGCAGCGGAAAATAATACAATACACAACTAGAATGAAATATACGGATACAAAGCTTTCCGGATATCGTTCCAGCTGTAAACCAGGATCCTGTGAATATAAATCTGCAAAACCAAAACTACTAGCTGCCCGTGTCAAAAATAAGGGCACCCAGAGTTTAGGTCAAAACAATAAACTCCAGGTCAGTCATGTGACTGGTGTGAGAACTAAAACAGTTATTAATCTTTATTTTTAAAGTTAGGTAAATCAAGGGACCACGCCGTATAACACGGAACGGGTTTCCTCCCAAGAATACCGGTGCATAAAACAAACAGCGCAATGCTAAATAAAGAAAAATGAAGCCATTATAAGACCCAGGTCCCATCACACAATGCAACGCAGCCGAGGATAGGGTTTTTCCTTATAATAGCCAAGAATGCTTGATACGTTTAAAACAAATCATTTGATACTATTATAAGTGCATATTGTAGAAAACATCTTCAAATCATAAGTATCAATCATAGGCGGCATGAATGCCCCATCCCACTATGTCGCCATACTAGGCTCTACAAATAAAACCGCAAATGTCACGTATTTGGAAGTTGGATTTCCATCTATGAACCGAGGCAAAAGATAGTCCTCAACCGATTCGAGACGCTCTAGCCCGCCCCTCAGGAACAGCCGCAACTGTACCTTGGATCGTCAGGGCCGGTCCACCGATGTGGATTATAATGCCTGAACAATACGTTTCTCCGCCCTTTGGGGCGTAGGTGAGCCAACTAAATGACTCCATCGGACCCGGATCGTCCGATCAAACCGAGGCGCCTCGCAACAGCAACAACCACATAAGTCAAACTCGTCAGGGCGTGTAAAACCACTGACGCCACTTCTAGCTAGAAGGAAAACGCATGTCCCCCCTGAGGTCCGTCTCCCGTTTTTGGTTCATACCGGGTGTGAAACTCGCGAAGTAAACGTTACACAAAGCTATGCCACAAAGGTCGTGCTTTGATCATCACCACAAGACTTTGCTTTTCAACAGAAGCCTTGATCAATTGCCACTTAGGCATGCCACACAGGCAATTCACTCCATGCGTTTGATATCCATCAATATATAACCCCTGAGCTCGTACGTCTCAGAGAAGGGCGTTAAGCAAGAGAATAAATTCTCCGCCGCCAAGCAGATATATATTTAATAGAGATCAATCACACGGACTAAAATCCAATGTCAGACACATAGTCCATTTACAAGTCCGTTCTGGGGCTGAACGAAACCGGAGGCACCTAGTACCCCACATATCCATCGATCTCCAAGTACGTCTGGACGATCACCAACTGTTTCCATCTTCTTGGGTGTACAGCCCAATCAAGATCATCAGTAATCACCCAAACGACGTGAAGACTTCTGGTCTTCGACCACCGTCTTCATCTTCGACTTATCGTCGTATCAGTTATTCAGAATGGGATAAACCCGGTCTTTTCGAATAACTCGCTATATTTTAAATAAGTGTTACACAAACACAACATACGCCTCATTCCAATTCATCAGTCACTAACCGTAAATTAATCAAGAGAATAATTCCCCAAATATTAACCCCGAAGGCCGAAACCAACATCAGATCAATATCCAGAAAACCATTCTGCTTAGCTAACCGACAGTTAGTTTCTAAATTTCACATTCATAGGGAAAGGTTCCCATTAATTTTATCAAAGATAAATTCTTGAATTTATTCTTTAATCTACTTTTGAATTTCGATTCAACTAGCCGGGATTAACGAAACTTACCGAAGTAATCATTTGTTTTAATTTCCCAATCCCAACTTATTCATCCCATGAAGTAAAACTGGTAGTACTTCATATCTAACACCACAGTGTTATCGGTAATTCAATTACCATTTCACGTTCAAATCTAATTAAAGATTTAACTATCGCTTGGAGTAAAACTGGTGATACTCCATTCTCGATCTTTTAAATCTATTTAAAGATTCATTAAAACTCCACTTAGTTTTAATCTTTAACTGGGTTAAAGAATCAGTGTCATTTAAAACACAGTTCACGATAAACCCAAAATCACATTCCATTAATTATCGGGTTAAAGAACGAGTGTTATTTTAAAAACACTGTCCACAATAAACCCAAAAATCAATATCCATTCAATTCCAATTAAATATTATTTAATTGGTACACTTCATTAAATCTAAATAAAAAGATTTAATCTTTTCTCAACTGGGTTCAAGAACAGTGTTAGTGAAGACACCATTCACGACAAACCCAAATCACATTTGATATTCAATACAAGGCTCTGAATAGAAAATTTATCGGCTTATATTCAATATCAAATTCTACGATTAACAAATGTCATATTGGAAATAACGATATAAATATATATCTTTCAAATTTCCATAACAACATCTGTATAATCACGAATTCCAACATCGAAATATTCCGAAGACAATTTCGATTCAAATCCACTCCAATGCAATCATTGGATATTCTGGTTATTTTCAAAACCCTTTTTAAATTCAATTTATTTATTTAAAAATAAATAGAATTATAATTCTAGTTCAAAACTAGTTCATTTCGATAAAAATCTATTTTTATCTTTTCAAATATGGAGTTTTTCATCCCAATTCTTTCTAAATCATTTCTTATGATTTTACACAAATTATTACTATTTTTAATAATTTTATCAAGGCCCGTACAGTCGATTTCCACCAATGGCCATCGAACTGCACTTACAGCGACCTTTTTCAAATTTGATTTGGACATAATTCCAAATCCAACCGTTAGATTTTGAATTTCTACTATTCATTAGAAAGCTCTTTTCGATACGAACCCAACGGTTCCGGTTTTAGGAGAATCCGACGGTCGGATCTCCCGTAATGTCCGTTTGAAATAAATGGTCGAAATTCACGAACTGCCGCGGCGCGGCGCGTTCTATTCAGGCCATTATATTATATATATATAATATATATAATATATATTTCGTCGATTTCTATTTAAAACGAATTATATAAATAGTTTTTAAAATCGTTTCAAAAGCAATTTCAACTTTCTTTTCAATTCAAATCAAAATTGAATTCTTCTTTATAAATTCGTTTTAAAATTCATTTCTATTCAATTCAAATTCCAATTCAATTTGAATTCATTTCAATTCGTTTTCAATTCAATTTGAATTCATTTCAATTCATTTCGAAATCGTTTTCAATTCAATTCATTTCGAAATCGTTTTCAATTCAATTCATTTCGAAATCGTTTTCAATTCAATTCATTTCGAAATCGTTTTCAATTCAATTCATTTCGAAATCGTTTTCAATTCATTTCATTTCGAAATCGTTTTCAATTCAATTCATTTCGAAATCGTTTTCAATTCATATCGATATAAATATCGTTCACGTCAAAATGGCGTCAAACTAATCAACACGGCTTCATAAATTTCTATTTTCAAATATTCTATTTCAAATATTTCTTTTTCAAAATAGTTGTTATTATCAAAATATTTCGTTCAACACATGACCAATCTCAATGGATGAGTACTGTCAACACATGAACCTTTATTTTATATTGATAAAGATGTAAATTTTATTACTAAAATATTTCGTTCAACACATGACCAATCTCAATGGATGAGTACTGTCAACACATGAACTTTTATTTTATAATATTCTTTATTTTCTAAACTGGAATGAGGCCCAATCAATCACCATATAAGGTCAATTATATGGATTTTCATACGACACATGTATAATAGCATTGAAAAATAATCAACCATCAACCAAAGTGCACTACACTGTATAAGCATCAAATATTGGTATCTAACGCTTGTAACAGCCTGTCAATCAATCGATCGACATATTTAATCAATCAGGATGAGTGAAATTCATATTTCATCCTAACACCCGTGTGGGGTTTTCAAACAATCAAACACATATTTTATTCGTGCAGTTGGGCGATGTGTAAAATTTATCGTCCCAATCAATGTCATTCAAATAGGTGTACATAAACAAACCGTCCGGTTTGTAAATGAATATTTTATTTTTTTTCACTTCACTATTTTCATATTCACGTTAAAAATTATATATTTTTAACGATAAAACATTTTATTTCAACCTATGAATTTCTATTCAATTCATTTATTCAATAAAATGATATTTTTATTTTTCTAACATATTTTAGAAAATTTCGGCGGCATAACGGCACGATACTAGAAACGGGACGAGGCCTAGCCTTATCCCCGGTCTAGTGAAGGCCCACGCCATTCACACATCAATCAAATCCATTTATTTCACCAAACAATTCAATCTCAAATCAAATCATCTAACTAATCTATGCAACCAAAACAAACAAGTCCATGGTCTGTGGACGATTGTGTCGGGTGCTACTAAGCACCGTCTGCATCCTAGTATATATATATGATTAGAAAAGAACTTGAAGAGTGAGAAATTCTCACCGAAAGCTATCCTAACTTCACGGCTCTTCACTGATAGAAATCTTCATTGCTATCGCATCTTCGCTATCTTCTTTGCCCGTAGCCACTACATATATAAAAATCACACATTTTTTATTTTGTTGTCTTTGAAATAAAAATCACATTTTTATTTATTCACTTTCCATTAAAAAAAATCATATTTTTATATCACTTCATATATTTAAAAATCAAATTTTTACTATGCTATTCAATATATAAAAATCATATTTTTATTTCACTTTTCAATGTATAAAAACCATATTTTTATTTCACTAACTTCGTAATCAAAATCGAATCTTTACAGTTTATACTTCATAATCAATATTGAAACTTTATATTTTTTTCTTCGCTATATTATATATGAGAATCATATATTTTCTTCTAACTCAAAATTATATTTTTAAACAACGCTCTTTATAAATGAAAATCACATTTTTATTTATGCTATTCCATTTTTCTATTTTCAAGAAACAACGCTTTTTTCCAAAAAAAATTCTATAAACAATGTTATTTCTATTTTTTTTTCTATTTTCAATAAACAATGTTATTTTGCTAAACTATAAAAATTATATTTTTATCTAGTTAAAGATCGTATGTTTTTCCAATATAAAAATCAAATCTTTTCTCGCCTCTTCTTACATATAAATATAATTTTTTCTTCTTTTGGAAAATATAATATTTCATAAATTAAAAATATAGTCTTCTCATCATAAAAAGATCACATTTTTTTACATATACACTGAAATTAAAAATAAAAATCACCTTTTCCTTGTTGAAAATCGGATCTTGTTGAAGTCGGGGATGCTGAGGGGTGGTGGGGGAGCGTTGGAGCAGCGCAGGGGGGTTGCGGATTTGATGGGGTGGTGCTGCGTTGGTCTTCGCCGGAGCAGGGGGTCTCGATTCAGGGATTAGGGAGAAAGGGGCGTCGGTCTTTGGTTGGACGAGGAGGGAGCGCCAGGCTATCGAGGAAGGAGGTGAAGGTGAGGCAAGATCGACGGGGGAGGAGGGATTTCCGGCGGCGGTGATGGCCCCCTTGGGCGGCGACGTAGATCGACGGGCTGCTGCCCCTTTCTTTTTTTCTTTTTTTTTATTCGATTCTGAAATAATGATTTGGGGGGGGGGGCAGAGCGGTTTTAAGGAGGAGGGTTTTTTTATTTTTAATTATTTTATTTTAATTATTTTATTTGCAAATAGTTGACTTTTACATACGACCTCGAAACGAGGTCCACCGCCTGTCGTCCATAGCGTTCTACCCCCATTCCGAACACAATAGGATATGTATCGTAGGCTGGTTCGGCTGTTGCAATCAATTTCCGTTAAATTTACATTTAAATCACTATATTGAATTTTAAACGTACATTTCAAATTACCGGGGTCACATACTAACTAGAAAAATTCCAGAAAAATATTTTCTAGCTTCGTATTGACGATACGGTCCTAACAAAACTAGTTTCGCCGAATTCTGAGACCGTTAGAAAAATGGCCATTTCCCAGTCGATTAAAATCAACTAAAACTGGTCAAACGCGTTTTCCTTTGCCACGCTCACATATTGATTCGAAAAGTTATGAAATTTGAAACCTAGCAATAATTCGACACTGCGGATCCAACAAAAGTGGTTTCGTCAAAATCCGAGGTCATTTGCAAAATGTCCATTTTTAAGGGCCTGAATTCCATAGCGACTATTTAGAATTTTCAACTGGACATGTCTTTTGATTCTCGCTACGAAATTTTGATTTGTCGGATTCGTTGGAAAGATATTATCAATTAGATCCTATTATTTTTGGTTTCACTAAAATCCGGATTGTTTTGCACCCGGTACATTCAATTGAAGTTTGAAATCGAATTATCGAACTACCGCGCCATTTTCAATTCTATTTATAATTATATATAATTATTTATATTCTAACGACGGTGTATGTTATATATACGTTCGAATTATATTCAAAATAAATTTCTCGTCGATATTATTTAAAATAATCTATTTTAAATATTCAAAATTCGCTAAAATTGCCAAAATAAAAAATTTAAACTGGCCCAGATTTTCGGGTTGTTACAATCTCCCCCACTTAAAACTTTTCGTCCCCGAAAAGGAACAAAGTCGAAAGTGGTTTGATTAATAAGCTCTACATTCGATCTGGCTTCCATTCTCCAACTCTTTAGTTTCTGAGAATTTTCAAAATTTCAAAAATTTGGCTAACACCCTAAATTTTCGAAAAATTTCGCCATAACCTCCCCTGCAATGGGAGCATCGGGGAATTTCAAATAGCTTCCCCGGTCCTTCAGATCTCAAAAAGAAAAAGAAAAAGCCAAGCGGCTAGCCAATAGGCTCACAAAATCATCATCACCCAAACAAAACAGGAAATTATGTAGTAAACATGTACCTATTTGTCGGGCAAACAAATTTTATTCTCTGCTCTAGCCTCCTTGCTATGACATGTTCAATGTAAGTACAAGTATATGCAAGCAAATGCGACCAATTTCAATACAATTCATTATTTGATACAATTAGGCGTAATGGTTCAAAATTGTCAAACAAATAAACAAACACAATCATCAATCAATTTGTGAATTAGAGTTTCAAATTCATAATTTTGATACATATACAAAAATCAGATTTTTGATGCCAAATCACAACAATAGGCCCTATCTAATTTTGGTTCTCACACCAGTCTAATGGAAATATATAGATATTACACGTTCGTCACTCGAATATAAATTCTGATGATGATATATCAATCATCAGAATCACTCCCGGGCGACTAGAGCGTAATTCTATATCTATCCAGTATATTAAAATTTCGAATACACGCGGATCAGACGTATACGCAAAATCTATATATACTGGATTGTCCACATCAATATAAATAAATAACCAAATACGAATAATTGATTTAAATTTTCAAAACAAAACTTGTTTTCACTTTAAAAATTTACTCTTCACACTCGTTCTAGGATACTACCGATCCCATCTCTAACGAGTCATCCCCATTGGATATTACTAATCCAATATCTGATGAATTCTTTTGTATGGTTCTAATGTGCCTTGTTCTCTGCTTTGTAAACCAAAGCTCTGATACCAACTGTGAAAACCCGTAACTTCCCCGTAAAGGAAAGCGTCGGATAGTTCGAGAACAAGCCACAACAGAACGCATATAAAAGAACATTTCATTGTATATTACAACAATGCACCAGATTACAAGAATAAACAGAGTACGAATAAATATTACACATAAATATCAGAGATTTAAATTACATTTAAATACATAGCAGCGGAAAATAATACAATACACAACTAGAATGAAATATACGGATACAAAGCTTTCCGGATATCGTTCCAGCTGTAAACCAGGATCCTGTGAATATAAATCTGCAAAACCAAAACTACTAGCTGCCCGTGTCAAAAATAAGGGCACCCAGAGTTTAGGTCAAAACAATAAACTCCAGGTCAGTCATGTGACTGGTGTGAGAACTAAAACAGTTATTAATCTTTATTTTTAAAGTTAGGTAAATCAAGGGACCACGCCGTATAACACGGAACGGGTTTCCTCCCAAGAATACCGGTGCATAAAACAAACAGCGCAATGCTAAATAAAGAAAAATGAAGCCATTATAAGACCCAGGTCCCATCACACAATGCAACGCAGCCGAGGATAGGGTTTTTCCTTATAATAGCCAAGAATGCTTGATACGTTTAAAACAAATCATTTGATACTATTATAAGTGCATATTGTAGAAAACATCTTCAAATCATAAGTATCAATCATAGGCGGCATGAATGCCCCATCCCACTATGTCGCCATACTAGGCTCTACAAATAAAACCGCAAATGTCACTTATTTGGAAGTTGGATTTCCATCTATGAACCGAGGCAAAAGATAGTCCTCAACCGATTCGAGACGCTCTAGCCCGCCCCTCAGGAACAGCCGCAACTGTACCTTGGATCGTCAGGGCCGGTCCACCGATGTGGATTATAATGCCTGAACAATACGTTTCTCCGCCCTTTGGGGCGTAGGTGAGCCAACTAAATGACTCCATCGGACCCGGATCGTCCGATCAAACCGAGGCGCCTCGCAACAGCAACAACCACATAAGTCAAACTCGTCAGGGCGTGTAAAACCACTGACGCCACTTCTAGCTAGAAAGAAAACGCATGTCCCCCCTGAGGTCCGTCTCCCGTTTTTGGTTCATACCGGGTGTGAAACTCGCGAAGTAAACGTTACACAAAGCTATGCCACAAAGGCCGTGCTTTGATCATCACCACAAGACTTTGCTTTTCAACAGAAGCCTTGATCAATTGCCACTTAGGCATGCCACACAGGCAATTCACTCCATGCGTTTGATATCCATCAATATATAACCCCTGAGCTCGTACGTCTCAGAGAAGGGCGTTAAGCAAGAGAATAAATTCTCCGCCGCCAAGCAGATATATATTTAATAGAGATCAATCACACGGACTAAAATCCAATGTCAGACACACAGTCCATTTACAAGTCCGTTCTGGGGCTGAACGAAACCGGAGGCACCTAGTACCCCGCATATCCATCGATCTCCAAGTACGTCTGGACGATCACCAACTGTTTCCATCTTCTTGGGTGTACAGCCCAATCAAGATCATCAGTAATCACCCAAACGACGTGAAGACTTCTGGTCTTCGACCACCGTCTTCATCTTCGACTTATCGTCGTATCAGTTATTCAGAATGGGATAAACCCGGTCTTTCCGAATAACTCGCGTATATTTTAAATAAGTGTTACACAAACACAACATACGCCTCATTCCAATTCATCAGTCAC
The DNA here is from genome assembly GCA_030737875.1 of Allium sativum. Classification (NCBI taxonomy): domain Eukaryota; kingdom Viridiplantae; phylum Streptophyta; class Magnoliopsida; order Asparagales; family Amaryllidaceae; genus Allium; species Allium sativum. The sequence continues at coordinate 584,066,531 of CM060924.1, read as the reverse complement.
TAACCGTAAATTAATCAAGAGAATAATTCCCCAAATATTAACCCCGAAGGCCGAAACCAACATCAGATCAATATCCAGAAAACCATTCTGCTTAGCTAACCGACAGTTAGTTTCTAAATTTCACATTCATAGGGAAAGGTTCCCATTAATTTTATCAAAGATAAATTCTTGAATTTACTCTTTAATCTACTTTTGAATTTCGATTCAACTAGCCGGGATTAACGAAACTTACCGAAGTAATCATTTGTTTTAATTTCCCAATCCCAACCTATTCATCCCATGAAGTAAAACTGGTAGTACTTCATATCTAACACCACAGTGTTATCGGTAATTCAATTACCATTTCACGTTCAAATCTAATTTAAGATTTAACTATCGCTTGGAGTAAAACTGGTGATACTCCATTCTCGATCTTTTCAATCTATTTAAAGATTCATTAAAACTCCACTTAGTTTTAATCTTTAACTGGGTTAAAGAATCAGTGTCATTTAAAACACAGTTCACGATAAACCCAAAATCACATTCCATTAATTATCGGGTTAAAGAACGAGTGTTATTTTAAAAACACTGTCCACAATAAACCCAAAAATCAATATCCATTCAATTCCAATTAAATATTATTTAATTGGTACACTTCATTAAATCTAAATAAAAAGATTTAATCTTTTCTCAACTGGGTTCAAGAACAGTGTTAGTGAAGACACCATTCACGACAAACCCAAATCACATTTGATATTCAATACAAGGCTCTGAATAGAAAATATATCGGCTTATATTCAATATCAAATTCTACGATTAACAAATGTCATATTGGAAATAACGATATAAATATATATCTTTCAAATTTCCATAACAACATCTGTATAATCACGAATTCCAACATCGAAATATTCCGAAGACAATTTCGATTCAAATCCACTCCAATGCAATCATTGGATATTCTGGTTATTTTCAAAACCCTTTTTAAATTCAATTTATTTATTTAAAAATAAATAGAATTATAATTCTAGTTCAAAACTAGTTCATTTCGATAAAAATCTATTTTTATCTTTTCAAATATGGAGTTTTTCATCCCAATTCTTTCTAAATCATTTCTTATGATTTTACACAAATTATTACTATTTTTAATAATTTTATCAAGGCCCGTACAGTCGATTTCCACCAATGGCCATCGAACTGCACTTACAGCGACCTTTTTCAAATTTGATTTGGACATAATTCCAAATCCAACCGTTAGATTTTGAATTTCTAATATTCATTAGAAAGCTCTTTTCGATACGAACCCAACGGTTCCGGTTTTAGGAGAATCCGACGGTCGGATCTCCCGTAATGTCCGTTTGAAATAAATGGTCGAAATTCACGAACTGCCGCGGCGCGGCGCGTTCTATTCAGGCCATTATATTATATATATAATATATATAATATATATTTCGTCGATTTCTATTTAAAACGAATTATATAAATAGTTTTTAAAATCGTTTCAAAAGCAATTTCAACTTTCTTTTCAATTCAAATCAAAATTGAATTCTTCTTTATAAATTCGTTTTAAAATTCATTTCTATTCAATTCAAATTCCAATTCAATTTGAATTCATTTCAATTCGTTTTCAATTCAATTTGAATTCATTTCAATTCATTTCGAAATCGTTTTCAATTCAATTCATTTCGAAATCGTTTTCAATTCAATTCATTTCGAAATCGTTTTCAATTCAATTCATTTCGAAATCGTTTTCAATTCAATTCATTTCGAAATCGTTTTCAATTCAATTCATTTCGAAATCGTTTTCAATTCATTTCATTTCGAAATCGTTTTCAATTCAATTCATTTCGAAATCGTTTTCAATTCATATCGATATAAATATCGTTCACGTCAAAATGGCGTCAAACTAATCAACACGGCTTCATAAATTTCTATTTTCAAATATTCTATTTCAAATATTTCTTTTTCAAAATAGTTGTTATTATCAAAATATTTCGTTCAACACATGACCAATCTCAATGGATGAGTACTGTCAACACATGAACCTTTATTTTATATTGATAAAGATGTAAATTTTATTACTAAAATATTTCGTTCAACACATGACCAATCTCAATGGATGAGTACTGTCAACACATGAACTTTTATTTTATAATATTCTTTATTTTCTAAATTGGAATGAGGCCCAATCAATCACCATATAAGGTCAATTATATGGATTTTCATACGACACATGTATAATAGCATTGAAAAATAATCAACCATCAACCAAAGTGCACTACACTGTATAAGCATCAAATATTGGTATCTAACGCTTGTAACAGCCTGTCAATCAATCGATCGACATATTTAATCAATCAGGATGAGTGAAATTCATATTTCATCCTAACACCCGTGTGGGGTTTTCAAACAATCAAACACATATTTTATTCGTGCAGTTGGGCGATGTGTAAAATTTATCGTCCCAATCAATGTCATTCAAATAGGTGTACATAAACAAACCGTCCGGTTTGTAAATGAATATTTTATTTTTTTTCACTTCACTATTTTCATATTCACGTTAAAAATTATATAATTTTAACGATAAAACATTTTATTTCAACCTATGAATTTCTATTCAATTCATTTATTCAATAAAATGATATTTTTATTTTTCTAACATATTTTAGAAAATTTCGGCGGCATAACGGCACGATACTAGAAACGGGACGAGGCCTAGCCTTATCCCCGGTCTAGTGAAGGCCCACGCCATTCACACATCAATCAAATCCATTTATTTCACCAAACAATTCAATCTCAAATCAAATCATCTAACTAATCTATGCAACCAAAACAAACAAGTCCATGGTCTGTGGACGATTGTGTCGGGTGCTACTAAGCACCGTCTGCATCCTAGTATATATATATGATTAGAAAAGAACTTGAAGAGTGAGAAATTCTCACCGAAAGCTATCCTAACTTCACGGCTCTTCACTGATAGAAATCTTCATTGCTATCGCATCTTCGCTATCTTCTTTGCCCGTAGCCACTACATATATAAAAATCACACATTTTTTATTTTGTTGTCTTTGAAATAAAAATCACATTTTTATTTATTCACTTTCCATTAAAAAAAATCATATTTTTATATCACTTCTTATATTTAAAAATCAAAATTTTACTATGCTATTCAATATATAAAAATCATATTTTTATTTCACTTTTCAATGTATAAAAACCATATTTTTATTTCACTAACTTCGTAATCAAAATCGAATCTTTACAGTTTATACTTCATAATCAATATTGAAACTTTATGTTTTTTTCTTCGCTATATTATATATGAGAATCATATATTTTCTTCTAACTCAAAATTATATTTTTAAACAACGCTCTTTATAAATGAAAATCACATTTTTATTTATGCTATTCCATTTTTCTATTTTCAAGAAACAACGCTTTTTTCCAAAAAAATTTCTATAAACAATGTTATTTCTATTTTTTTTTCTATTTTCAATAAACAATGTTATTTTGCTAAACTATAAAAATTATATTTTTATCTAGTTAAAGATCGTATGTTTTTCCAATATAAAAATCAAATCTTTTCTCGCCTCTTCTTACATATAAATATAATTTTTTCTTCTTTTGGAAAATATAATATTTCATAAATTAAAAATATAGTCTTCTCATCATAAAAAGATCACATTTTTTTACATATACACTGAAATTAAAAATAAAAATCACCTTTTCCTTGTTGAAAATCGGATCTTGTTGAAGTCGGGGATGCTGAGGGGTGGTGGGGGAGCGTTGGAGCAGCGCAGGGGGGTTGCAGATTTGATGGGGTGGTGCTGCGTTGGTCTTCGCCGGAGCAGGGGGTCTCGATTCAGGGATTAGGGAGAAAGGGGCGTCGGTCTTTGGTTGGACGAGGAGGGAGCGCCAGGCTATCGAGGAAGGAGGTGAAGGTGAGGCAAGATCGACGGGGGAAGAGGGATTTCCGGCGGCGGTGATGGCCCCCTTGGGCGGCGACGTAGATCGACGGGCTGCTGCCCCTTTTTTTTTTTTATTCGATTCTGAAATAATGATTTGGGAGGGCCAGAGCGGTTTTAAGGAGGAGGGTTTTTTTATTTTTAATTATTTTATTTTAATTATTTTATTTGCAAATAGTTGACTTTTACATACGACCTCGAAACGAGGTCCACCGCCTGTCGTCCATAGCGTTCTACCCCCATTCCGAACACAATAGGATATGTATCGTAGGCTGGTTCGGCTGTTGCAATCAATTTCCGTTAAATTTACATTTAAATCACTATATTGAATTTTAAACGTACATTTCAAATTACCGGGGTCACATACTAACTAGAAAAATTCCAGAAAAATATTTTCTAGCTTCGTATTGACGATACGGTCCTAACAAAACTAGTTTCGCCGAATTCTGAGACCGTTAGAAAAACGGCCATTTCCCAGTCGATTAAAATCAACTAAAACTGGTCAAACGCGTTTTCCTTTGCCACACTCACATATTGATTCGAAAAATTATGAAATTTGAAACCTAGCAGTAATTCGACACTGCGGATCCAACAAAAGTGGTTTCGTCGAAATCCGAGGTCATTTGCAAAATGTCCATTTTTAAGGGCCTGAATTCCATAGCGACTATTCAGAATTTTCAACTGGACATGTCTTTTGATTCTCGCTACGAAATTTTGATTTGTCGGATTCGTTGGAAAGATATTATCAATTAGATCCTATTATTTTTGGTTTCACTAAAATCCGGATTGTTTTGCACCCGGTACATTCAATTGAAGTTTGAAATTGAATTATCGAACTACCGCGCCATTTTCAATTCTATTTATAATTATATATAATTATTTATATTCTAACGACGGTGTATGTTATATATACGTTCGAATTATATTCAAAATAAATTTCTCGTCGATATTATTTAAAATAATCTATTTTAAATATTCAAAATTCGCTAAAATTGCCAAAATAAAAAATTTAAACTGGCCCAGATTTTCGGGTTGTTACAATCTCCCCCACTTAAAACTTTTCGTCCCCGAAAAGGAACAAAGTCGAAAGTGGTTTGATTAATAAGCTCTACATTCGATCTGGCTTCCATTCTCCAACTCTTTAGTTTCTGAGAATTTTCAAAATTTCAAAAATTTGGCTAACACCCTAAATTTTCGAAAAATTTCGCCATAACCTCCCCTGCAATGGGAGCATCGGGGAATTTCAAATAGCTTCCCCGGTCCTTCAGATCTCAAAAAGAAAAAGAAAAAGCCAAGCGGCTAGCCAATAGGCTCACAAAATCATCATCACCCAAACAAAACAGGAAATTATGTAGTAAACATGTACCTATTTGTCGGGCAAACAAATTTTATTCTCTGCTCTTGCCTCCTTGCTATGACCTGTTCAATGTAAGTACAAGTATATGCAAGCAAATGCGACCAATTTCAATACAATTCATTATTTGATACAATTAGGCGTAATGGTTCAAAATTGTCAAACAAATAAACAAACACAATCATCAATCAATTTGTGAATTAGAGTTTCAAATTCATAATTTTGATACATATACAAAAATCAGATTTTTGATGCCAAATCACAACAATAGGCCCTATCTAATTTTGGTTCTCACACCAGTCTAATGGAAATATATAGATATTACGCGTTCGTCACTCGAATATAAATTCTGATGATGATATATCAATCATCAGAATCACTCCCGGGCGACTAGAGCGTAATTCTATATCTATCCAGTATATTAAAATTTCGAATACACGCGGATCAGACGTATACGCAAAATCTATATATACTGGATTGTCCACATCAATATAAATAAATAACCAAATACGAATAATTGATTTAAATTTTCAAAACAAAACTTGTTTTCACTTTAAAAATTTACTCTTCACACTCGTTCTAGGATACTACCGATCCCATCTCTAACGAGTCATCCCCATTGGATATTACTAATCCAATATCTGATGAATTCTTTTGTATGGTTCTAATGTGCCTTGTTCTCTGCTTTGTAAACCAAAGCTCTGATACCAACTGTGAAAACCCGTAACTTCCCCGTAAAGGAAAGCGTCGGATAGTTCGAGAACAAGCCACAACAGAACGCATATAAAAGAACATTTCATTGTATATTACAACAATGCACCAGATTACAAGAATAAACAGAGTACGAATAAATATTACACATAAATATCAGAGATTTAAATTACATTTAAATACATAGCAGCGGAAAATAATACAATACACAACTAGAATGAAATATACGGATACAAAGCTTTCCGGATATCGTTCCAGCTGTAAACCAGGATCCTGTGAATATAAATCTGCAAAACCAAAACTACTAGCTGCCCGTGTCAAAAATAAGGGCACCCAGAGTTTAGGTCAAAACAATAAACTCCAGGTCAGCCATGTGACTGGTGTGAGAACTAAAACAGTTATTAATCTTTATTTTTAAAGTTAGGTAAATCAAGGGACCACGCCGTATAACACGGAACGGGTTTCCTCCCAAGAATACCGGTGCATAAAACAAACAGCGCAATGCTAAATAAAGAAAAATGAAGCCATTATAAGACCCAGGTCCCATCACACAATGCAACGCAGCCGAGGATAGGGTTTTTCCTTATAATAGCCAAGAATGCTTGATACGTTTAAAACAAATCATTTGATACTATTATAAGTGCATATTGTAGAAAACATCTTCAAATCATAAGTATCAATCATAGGCGGCATGAATGCCCCATCCCACTATGTCGCCATACTAGGCTCTACAAATAAAACCGCAAATGTCACGTATTTGGAAGTTGGATTTCCATCTATGAACCGAGGCAAAAGATAGTCCTCAACCGATTCGAGACGCTCTAGCCCGCCCCTCAGGAACAGCCGCAACTGTACCTTGGATCGTCAGGGCCGGTCCACCAATGTGGATTATAATGCCTGAACAATACGTTTCTCCGCCCTTTGGGGCGTAGGTGAGCCAACTAAATGACTCCATCGGACCCGGATCGTCCGATCAAACCGAGGCGCCTCGCAACAGCAACAACCACATAAGTCAAACTCGTCAGGGCGTGTAAAACCACTGACGCCACTTCTAGCTAGAAAGAAAACGCATGTCCCCCCTGAGGTTCGTCTCCCGTTTTTGGTTCATACCGGGTGTGAAACTCGCGAAGTAAACGTTACACAAAGCTATGCCACAAAGGCCGTGCTTTGATCATCACCACAAGACTTTGCTTTTCAACAGAAGCCTTGATCAATTGCCACTTAGGCATGCCACACAGGCAATTCACTCCATGCGTTTGATATCCATCAATATATAACCCCTGAGCTCGTACGTCTCAGAGAAGGGCGTTAAGAAAGAGAATAAATTCTCCGCCGCCAAGCAGATATATATTTAATAGAGATCAATCACACGGACTAAAATCCAATGTCAGACACACAGTCCATTTACAAGTCCGTTCTGGGGCTGAACGAAACCGGAGGCACCTAGTACCCCGCATATCCATCGATCTCCAAGTACGTCTGGACGATCACCAACTGTTTCCATCTTCTTGGGTGTACAGCCCAATCAAGATCATCAGTAATCACCCAAATGACGTGAAGACTTCTGGTCTTCGACCACCGTCTTCATCTTCGACTTATCGTCGTATCAGTTATTCAGAATGGGATAAACCCGGTCTTTCCGAATAACTCGCGTATATTTTAAATAAGTGTTACACAAACACAACATACGCCTCATTCCAATTCATCAGTCACTAACCGTAAATTAATCAAGAGAATATTTCCCCAAATATTAACCCCGAAGGCCGAAACCAACATCAGATCAATATCCAGAAAACCATTCTGCTTAGCTAACCGACAGTTAGTTTCTAAATTTCACATTCATAGGGAAAGGTTCCCATTAATTTTATCAAAGATAAATTCTTGAATTTACTCTTTAATCTACTTTTGAATTTCGATTCAACTAGCCGGGATTAACGAAACTTACCGAAGTAATCATTTGTTTTAATTTCCCAATCCCAACCTATTCATCCCATGAAGTAAAACTGGTAGTACTTCATATCTAACACCACAGTGTTATCGGTAATTCAATTACCATTTCACGTTCAAATCTAATTTAAGATTTAACTATCGCTTGGAGTAAAACTGGTGATACTCCATTCTCGATCTTTTCAATCTATTTAAAGATTCATTAAAACTCCACTTAGTTTTAATCTTTAACTGGGTTAAAGAATCAGTGTCATTTAAAACACAGTTCACGATAAACCCAAAATCACATTCCATTAATTATCGGGTTAAAGAACGAGTGTTATTTTAAAAACACTGTCCACAATAAACCCAAAAATCAATATCCATTCAATTCCAATTAAATATTATTTAATTGGTACACTTCATTAAATCTAAATAAAAAGATTTAATCTTTTCTCAACTGGGTTCAAGAACAGTGTTAGTGAAGACACCATTCACGACAAACCCAAATCACATTTGATATTCAATACAAGGCTCTGAATAGAAAATTTATCGGCTTATATTCAATATCAAATTCTACGATTAACAAATGTCATATTGGAAATAACGATATAAATATATATCTTTCAAATTTCCATAACAACATCTGTATAATCACGAATTCCAACATCGAAATATTCCGAAGACAATTTCGATTCAAATCCACTCCAATGCAATCATTGGATATTCTGGTTATTTTCAAAACCCTTTTTAAATTCAATTTATTTATTTAAAAATAAATAGAATTATAATTCTAGTTCAAAACTAGTTCATTTCGATAAAAATCTATTTTTATCTTTTCAAATATGGAGTTTTTCATCCCAATTCTTTCTAAATCATTTCTTATGATTTTACACAAATTATTACTATTTTTAATAATTTTATCAAGGCCCGTACAGTCGATTTCCACCAATGGCCATCGAACTGCACTTACAGCGACCTTTTTCAAATTTGATTTGGACATAATTCCAAATCCAACCGTTAGATTTTGAATTTCTAATATTCATTAGAAAGCTCTTTTCGATACGAACCCAACGGTTCCGGTTTTAGGAGAATCCGACGGTCGGATCTCCCGTAATGTCCGTTTGAAATAAATGTTAGAAATTCACGAACTGCCGCGGCGCGGCGCGTTCTATTCAGGCCATTATATTATATATATAATATATATAATATATATTTCGTCGATTTCTATTTAAAACGAATTATATAAATAGTTTTTAAAATCGTTTCAAAAGCAATTTCAACTTTCTTTTCAATTCAAATCAAAATTGAATTCTTCTTTATAAATACGTTTTAAAATTCATTTCTATTCAATTCAAATTCCAATTCAATTTGAATTCATTTCAATTCGTTTTCAATTCAATTTGAATTCATTTCAATTCATTTCGAAATCGTTTTCAATTCAATTCATTTCGAAATCGTTTTCAATTCAATTCATTTCGAAATTGTTTTCAATTCAATTCATTTCGAAATCGTTTTCAATTCAATTCATTTCGAAATCGTTTTCAATTCAATTCATTTCGAAATCGTTTTCAATTCATTTCATTTCGAAATCGTTTTCAATTCAATTCATTTCGAAATCGTTTTCAATTCATATCGATATAAATATCGTTCACGTCAAAATGGCGTCAAACTAATCAACACGGCTTCATAAATTTCTATTTTCAAATATTCTATTTCAAATATTTCTTTTTCAAAATAGTTGTTATTATCAAAATATTTCGTTCAACACATGACCAATCTCAATGGATGAGTACTGTCAACACATGAACCTTTATTTTATATTGATAAAGATGTAAATTTTATTACTAAAATATTTCGTTCAACACATGACCAATCTCAATGGATGAGTACTGTCAACACATGAACTTTTATTTTATAATATTCTTTATTTTCTAAATTGGAATGAGGCCCAATCAATCACCATATAAGGTCAATTATATGGATTTTCATACGACACATGTATAATAGCATTGAAAAATAATCAACCATCAACCAAAGTGCACTACACTGTATAAGCATCAAATATTGGTATCTAACGCTTGTAACAGCCTGTCAATCAATCGATCGACATATTTAATCAATCAGGATGAGTGAAATTCATATTTCATCCTAACACCCGTGTGGGGTTTTCAAACAATCAAACACATATTTTATTCGTGCAGTTGGGCGATGTGTAAAATTTATCGTCCCAATCAATGTCATTCAAATAGGTGTACATAAACAAACCGTCCGGTTTGTAAATGAATATTTTATTTTTTTTCACTTCACTATTTTCATATTCACGTTAAAAATTATATATTTTTAACGATAAAACATTTTATTTCAACCTATGAATTTCTATTCAATTCATTTATTCAATAAAATGATATTTTTATTTTTCTAACATATTTTAGAAAATTTCGGCGGCATAACGGCACGATACTAGAAACGGGACGAGGCCTAGCCTTATCCCCGGTCTAGTGAAGGCCCACGCCATTCACACATCAATCAAATCCATTTATTTCACCAAACAATTCAATCTCAAATCAAATCATCTAACTAATCTATGCAACCAAAACAAACAAGTCCATGGTCTGTGGACGATTGTGTCGGGTGCTACTAAGCACCGTCTGCATCCTAGTATATATATATGATTAGAAAAGAACTTGAAGAGTGAGAAATTCTCACCGAAAGCTATCCTAACTTCACGGCTCTTCACTGATAGAAATCTTCATTGCTATCGCATCTTCGCTATCTTCTTTGCCCGTAGCCACTACATATATAAAAATCACACATTTTTATATTTTGTTGTCTTTGAAATAAAAATCACATTTTTATTTATTAACTTTCCATTAAAAAAAATCATATTTTTATATCACTTCATATATTTAAAAATTGAATTTTTACTATGCTATTCAATATATCAAAATCATATTTTTATTTCACTTTTCAATGTATAAAAACCATATTTTTATTTCACTAACTTCGTAATCAAAATCGAATCTTTACAGTTTATACTTCATAATCAATATTGAAACTTTATATTTTTTTCTTCGCTATATTATATATGAGAATCATATATTTTCTTCTAACTCAAAATTATATTTTTAAACAACGCTCTTTATAAATGAAAATCACATTTTTATTTATGCTATTCCATTTTTCTATTTTCAAGAAACAACGCTTTTTTCCATTTTTTTTTTCTATAAACTATGTTATTTCTAATTTTTTTTCTATTTTCAATAAACAATGTTATTTTGCTAAAGTATAAAAATTATATTTTTATCTAGTTAAAGATCGTATTTTTTTCCAATATAAAATCAAATCTTTTCTCGCCTCTTCTTACATATAAATATAATTTTTCTTCTTTTGGAAAATATAATATTTCATAAATTAAAAATATAGTCTTCTCATCATAAAAAGATCACATTTTTTTACATATACACTGAAACTAAAAATAAAAATCACCTTTTCCTTGTTGAAAATCGGATCTTGTTGAAGTCGGGGATGCTGAGGGGTGGTGGGGGAGCGTTGGAGCAGCGCAGGGGGGTTGCGGATTTGATGGGGTGGTGCTGCGTTGGTCTTCGCCGGAGCAGGGGGTCTCGATTCAGGGATTAAGGAGAAAGGGGCGTCGGTCTTTGGTTGGACGAGGAGGGAGCGCCAGGCTACCGAGAAAGGAGGTGAAGGTGAGGCAAGATCGACGGGGGAGGAAGGATTTCCGGCGGCGGTGATGGCCCCCTTGGGCGGCGACGTAGATCGACGGGCTGCTGCCCCTTTCTTTTCTTTTCTTTTTTATTCGATTCTGAAATAATGATTTGGGGGGGGCCAGAGCGGTTTTAAGGAGGAGGGTTTTTTATTTTTAATTATTTTATTTTAATTATTTTATTTGCAAATAGTTGACTTTTACATACGACCTCGAAACGAGGTCCACCGCCTGTCGTCCATAGCGTTCTACCCCCATTCCGAACACAATAGGATATGTATCGTAGGCTGGTTCGGCTGTTGCAATCAATTTCCGTTAAATTTACATTTAAATCACTATATTGAATTTTAAACGTACATTTCAAATTACCGGGGTCACATACTAACTAGAAAAATTCCAGAAAAATATTTTCTAGCTTCGTATTGACGATACGGTCCTAACAAAACTAGTTTCGCCGAATTCTGAGACCGTTAGAAAAATGGCCATTTCCCAGTCGATTAAAATCAACTGAAACTGGTCAAACGCGTTTTCCTTTGCCACGCTCACATATTGATTCGAAAAATTATGAAATTTGAAACCTAGCAATAATTCGACACTGCAGATCCAACAAAAGTGGTTTCGTCGAAATCCGAGGTCATTTGCAAAATGTCCATTTTTAAGGGCCTGAATTCCATAGCGACTATTCAGAATTTTCAACTGGACATGTCTTTTGATTCTCGCTACGAAATTTTGATTTGTCAGATTCGTTGGAAAGATATTATCAATTAGATCCTATTATTTTTGGTTTCACTAAAATCCGGATTGTTTTGCACCCGGTACATTCAATTGAAGTTTGAAATCGAATTATCGAACTACCGCGCCATTTTCAATTCTATTTATAATTATATATAATTATTTATATTCTAACGACGGTGTATGTTATATATACGTTCGAATTATATTCAAAATAAATTTCTCGTCGATATTATTTAAAATAATCTATTTTAAATATTCAAAATTCGCTAAAATTGCCAAAATAAAAATTTTAAACTGGCCCAGATTTTCGGGTTGTTACACTCTAGCAAATGTCCCAGGACCCCACTATGATCCTTGGAATCGGCTGGGCCGGTCCTCTCTTACTTTTGAGGATTGGCAATTCCTGAACACACGTTTCCCGGTCCTTACAGACCTATAATCGAGGCGCCTCTCATTCCAACAACCACACAGGTGAAAAGTATATATAATGTCAGGGCTGGTAGGTCACTGACACCACCATAGCTAGAAAGAAACGTCGTGCACTCCCAGCGGTCCATCTCCCGTTTTTGACTCGTACCGGGGTGTGAGGCTCGCGAATTCACGCTACACACAAAGCTACGTCACACAGACCATGCTTTGATCATCAACCACAAGACTTTTCTTTGCAACAGAAGCCTTGATCATATGCCACTTAGGCGTGCCACACAGGCAATCCACTCCATGCGACTGATTTCTGTCAATACATAACCTCTGAGCTCGTACGTCTCAGAGAAGGGCGTTAAGCAAGAGAATAAATTCTCTGCCGCCAAACAGATATATATTTAACAAAGATCAATCAACACAGAACAAAATCCAATGTCAGACACACAGTCCATTTACAAGTCCGTTCTGGGTCTGAACGAAACCGGAGGCACCAATTCCTCGCATATCCGTACAATCAACAGTATGTGTGGACGGCTACTACTTCAATTCCTTCATGGTAGCTACTCCAATCACGAGCATCAGTAGCGCCCATCCATCTAATGTGGAGATCGTCGGACTTCAGTCGTCTTTGACTCTTCGACTTCTCAACGTCGATCGATTATTTGAAATGAGTTAAACTCGGCCTTTTCAAATAACCCACGTATATTTAGATTTCCAAATCAATTAATCACGTGGTTGGACTATTCAACATTCACATTTCAGTTATTTAGTTATAATTTTCATGTCAAATACATTCAACCATCACATATCAAGCAAACACAACAAAATTGGCTTATTTTCACTCTATATCGTCCATAGTACTTTATAACGATATATCGCCATTTTTATTTAATTTAAAACGGCCATATTTAATTGAACGACGTTTCAGGTCGTGTCGATGCACTGGCGCTGCTTTTCACTAATTTTGTTTTACACATATATGAAAATCTAACCGTTGGATCTTCACAAATTTGACATCATTAGGAAGGTCATTTCAAAACGAATCCAACGGTTTCAGTTTTGGGAAAATCCGACGGTCGAATCTTCCACACTAACCATTTGAAGTTACGATTTCAATTTACGAACTGCAGCGTCGTTATTCGATTTAATTTAATTATATTTATATATATATATAAATATAATCGTTTCTGGCGCTGTTTTTCTTCAGTTTTGAATTAAACATTCCAGACAATCCAACCGTCGGATCTTCACAAAGTTGGTGCCGTTGGAAAGATATTTCCAAGGCGAACCCAACGGTTGAGGTTTCGGGAAAATCCAATGGTCGGATCTTCCGCACTAGTCGTTTGAAATCACGGTTTCAAAATATGAACTGCACGGCCACGTTTCGTTTTAATTCTATTTATATTTATATATTTATATAAATATAGTTCATTCAAAAATTCCTATATCGTTTCCACTTCAATTATTTCACTAACGCCTTTAAATTTTGGAAAATTTCGCCATAACCTCCTTTGTACGGGAGGGTCTGGGAAAATTCCCAAATAGCCACACGGGCGTCTCATATCAAAAAGAAAAAGAAAAATCCAAGCAGCTAGCCAACAGGCTCATAAAATCATCACCCAAACAAAGCGGTAAATGTGTACCTATTTGTCGGGCACAAAATTCTATTTCTCTTCTCTAGCCCCTTTTTGCTTTAACCTGTTCAATAGATATGCATGTACATATATACAATTTCTAACATTCATCAATTTCCATTCAATTTCATATTTGATTTGCTTTGGTTTAAAAACACCATTCATTCTAATGTTGCATGCATAGGCTAAAATCATTTCATTAGCTAGTTAATGTATATTTCAACTCATGCACGTTTATTTGAACAAGTGGCTATTTTTAACACTTCACATTTCAAAGATGATAATTTTGGTGAACTAAAATAGATTTCAACACATGACTATTTTATTTAGTTCCTATGCATGTTAAAAATAATATTTCTATCACAAATATTTATTTCAACGTCTGCATATCTTTAGCATATCACACATATGATAAAAATGATATTTTTATCATTTAAAATATTTATTCAACAAATAGATGTTTCTGAACTTCATAGTTTCAATAAAAATGTAATTTTTATCGTTCGATCTTTTTATTCAACACATGAACTTTTCCACTACACACACTTCTCAACAAATGAGTATTTCCACACATGGACAATTTATTTATGTTGTTCATATTAGAAAGATGGGATTTTTATGGTTGAAATTATTTATATAAGGCGAATATTTTTCATATTTCATATACATATAAAAATGTGATTTTTATTGTCTAAACACTTCACTCATTCACAAATGAATTTAATTTTCATACAACACTTTTCAACACATGAATATTTCCACACATGGACATAGCTTCAATATATGACTTTAATTTCAACGCAAGAAGGTAATTTCAACATATGAAAATAATTCTAACACACAAAGATTATTCAAAATTTCGGCAGCATAACGGTAGGGTAGTTAAAACCGGCACCGTCGCTAGTACGGCTCCTCGCTCTACCTTAAAACCTCGCGGTTTTTGACAATGGGGATTCATGCATCTAATTCGCACGCAGGCGGCATGTTTATTTTTATTTCCACAAATATTTCCAATTCATTTCAATCACCAATGGGTATTTTTCAACGAATATTTCACACCAATTCACCACAATAAATATCGTCCATGGTTTGTGGACGAGGGGAGTATATATATATATATATATATATAATATATGTTTGCTATATTTCACTAGCATTTCAACACATATATCACTTATTCTATGCATGTAAAAATTCATACTTCGCTTATATAGCTTACACCTCGCATGTACATGAGGTATACAACACGTATGTAATTTATATTTCGCTTATATAGATTATACACGACATTTTCCATTCAATTTCACGTTAATTTAGATTTCTCACCTTGGTTTTCAGAGCGCTAAAAATCGACACGATGTCAGAAAAATCGGCGGGTTCTTCTATTGGGTAGAGAGCTTCGTTGCGGTCTCGATGTTTCCTGTTTCATCGAATTTCGTCAACACACCAAAAAGATATGATTTTTCAAAGTGTAAAGATCAAAGAAAAACTCACTTTCACGAAGCTTCAAAACTAGGTTTACAGTTTTCGCGAGAATCGGGTCACGAGGGGACGATCAGGGAGTTGGACGTGGAAGAGCTTCGAGAGGGCTACAGGCGCGCGGCGGTTTGGTGGCGTTCGGTGGTCCAGATCGGCGGCGGCGGCGGTTTAAAGGTCGGAACTTTGGAAGGGGATATCTCGACGTAGAAGCAACGATAGGGGGAGCTCCTTATATGGATTTGAAGAGGGGAAGGAGAACTACAAAAAGTTGAACTGGGGGAGGAGCTAATTCGGGCTGTGGCGATCGGAAATCGCCAGGGAAGGGGGGGAAGCTTTTCCGTCGTTGATGTCGGGGTCGGGGGGGTTTTCTGATAATTTTTTTTTATTTATGAATGGAGAAATATGACTGGCCGAGGACTATATTAAATTTTTGAATAGTGTTTTCTCAAACGAACTCCTTTTTAAACCCAACGACTGTCGCCCCTAGCTAAATACCCCCATTCCGGACACAATAGGATATGTTTCGTAGGCCAATCCGACTGTTACAGTCAGTTATTTTTCAAATTAAAGTATAAAACATTTAATTTTTAACTCTGAACGCACATTTCAATTTGTCAAGGCCACAAACTGATTCGAAAAATTCCAGAAAAATAAATCTAGCTATGTTTTGACGCTACGGTCCCAACAAAACTAGTTTCGTCGAATTCGGAGGTCGTTTGAAAAATGGCCATTTTCTGGTCGATCCAATTTAACAGAAATCGACCAAACACATTTTCTTTTGCCACGCTCACATACTAGCTTCAAAAATTATGAAATTTGAAACCTAGCAATAGTTTGACATCCCGGACACAACAAAAGTGGTTTCGTCGAATTCTGAGGTCGTATGCAAAATATCAATTTTCCAGGGCTATATATTCTATATACCGACTCTTCTGAAAATTCATTCGGCCATAACTTTTGATTCCCGTTATGAAACTTCGATTTTTCAGATTCGTTAGAAAGGTATTGACTAACAGATTTAAATATTTTTGGTTTCACTAAAATCCGTTATATTTTCCACCCTGCATAGTCGGTCAAAGTTTGAATTCAAATTTTCAAACTGACCCACTATTTCTAATTCACTATTTTATTGAAATATTCTATTTCAATTGTTCAAATTCCTTTGAAATAACCAATTTAAAAATTTTAAATTGGCTCGTATTTTCCGGGTTATTACAATCTCCCCTACTTAAAATTTTTTGTCCTCGAAAAGGAAACAACAGTAAAGTAGGAAATAAAATGTAAATGCAAAGTATTGTAAAGGTACCTTGCACTGGAGTTAGTCAGAGATATCCACTCTGCATTTGGGGTAAGCTTGCTTAATGCTTCCTTCAGTTTCCCAAGTACAGTCTCTAGGATCACTGCTCCACTGCACTTTAACTAAATGAACCTTTTTGCTTCTGAGTTCTCTAGTTTCTTTGCCAACAATCTTTAATGGCTCTCTTCTGAGTGCTAATTCTGGAGTTATCTCCACATCCCGTTGCGCTGCTTCTTCTACAACAAGATCCGGATCATGCACATGTCTCCTAAGTTGAGATACGTGAAATACATTGTGCACTCCAGGCAACCAATCTGGCAATTGAACCCTATTAGCAAGAGTTCCAATTCGCTCAAGTATAGGAAAGGGACCAATAAATCTCGGTGCCAACTTCCCAGTCTTTCCAAATCTGATTACTCCTCTCATCGGAGAAACCTTTTAATAAACATGATCACCAACAGTAAATGTCAAATCTCTCCTTCTAGAGTCTGCATAACTTTTCTGTCTGCTTTGGGCGGTTTTCAATCGCTTCTTGATGAAGTCCACTTTATCAGATGCTTCCCTAATCATATCGGGTCCTAGTACAAGTCTGTTGCCAGGTTCCACCCAACATGCTGGAGATCTGCAGGGTCTGCCATATAATGCTTCAAATGGTGACATTCTCAAACTTGCTTGATAGCTATTGTTATATGAGAACTCTGCCAAATGCAAATGATCTTCCCATGACCCACCAAAATCGATTATACAAGCCCGCAATAAATCTTCTAGAATTCTATTCACCCGCTCAGTTTGGCCATCTGTTTGTGGATGATAAGCGGTGCTCATATTCAGTTTTATTCCCAATTATGTCTGGAAAGCCTCCCAGAATTTGCTAGTAAATAGGGGATCTCTATCACTGACTATGCTGATGGGAATTCCATGCAGCTTAACAATTTCTCTGAAATATATCTGTGCTAGACTTTGGGCAGTTCTATTGGACCTGACAAGTATAAAATGGGCAGTCTTCGTGAAACGATCTACGATTACCCAAATGTTGTCATTACCTTTCTTGATTCGCGGCAAACCATCTATGAAATCCATGGAAATCTGTTCCCATTTCCAGCCTGGGACTTCCAACGGTTGCAACAGTCCAGCTAGCTTCTGTTGGTCACTCTTGACCAATTGACAAGTAGGGCATCTGCTAACATACAAAGAAATATCTCTTTTCATTGCCTTCCACCAGAAAGTGCATTTGATATCGTTGTACATTTTACTCACCCCAGGATGGATGCAAAATTTGGATTTATGGCATTCGTCCAGCACTTCTCTTCGAAGGCCTGGAATATTTGGAATGCAAATCCTATTATTTAACTTGAGAACCCCCCTATTGTCAATATGGAAACTCGTGGTTTCACCTTCCTTGACTCTCTGACTGATTCTCTGAATGAATTCATCGTCTTTCTGAAGGGCTGAAATCCTATCAATCAATCCAGGTGTAATTATAAGATGGGCAACGATTGCGGTCTTTCTACTAAGCGCATCCGCTACTACGTTAGCTTTCCCCGGCGTATACAGGATATCCAGATCATATGCTGCAAGAAATTCTAGCCAACGTTGCTGTCTAAAATTCAGATCTTTCTGGGTATATAAATACTTCAATGATTGATGATCTGTGTACAGTATAAATTTCTCACCCAATAAATAATGCCTCCAGATTTTCAATGCAAAAACGATGGCTAGCAGCTCAAGATCATGAGTTACATAATTCTTCTCATGCGGTTTCAATTGGCGGCTTGCATAAGCGACTACTTGGCCTCTCTGCATTAACACTGCACCAAGACCTCTAATAGAAGCATCTGTCCAAACTGTTAAATCCTGATTGCCATCAATAATAGTTAACACTGGAGCGGTGGTCAGCTTCGATTTCAATTCCTGGAAAGCTTCTTCACAGTCGGAAGTCCACTTAAACTTCTCGTGTTTCTTTGTGAGCTTCGTTAACGGACCGGATATCTTCGAAAAATCCTTAACGAACTTTCGATAATAACTAGCCAACCCCATAAAACTTCTAACTTCTGTGGGAGTAGTGGGTTGTTTCTAGTCTTGAATCGCTGTTATTTTGCTTGGGTCAACAGAAATTCCTTTCTCTGACACGACATGGCCAAGAAATTTAACTTCTTCTTGCCAGAAGACACATTTAGAGAATTTGGCTTTGAAGACGTTCTTCCTTAGAATCTCCAATACTTGTTCTAAGTGTTTTTCATGCTCGGGTTTTGATTTGGAGTAGATTAAAATATCATCGATGAATACGTGGACAAATTTATTCAGAACTCCCCTGAACACTCTATTCATTAGATCTACAAAGTATGCTGGAGCATTGCATAGGCCAAACGGCATTACTAACCATTCATAAAATATGTCTGGACCTCTGAAAGCGGTCAAAGGAACACACTCTTCTGCTATTCTCAATTGATGAAAACTTGTAGCTAGGTCCATTCGGGAAAATACTTTCGCCCCATTCAATTGGTCTAGCAAATCATCAATGTGTGGTAATGGATATTTGTTTTTAAGCGTCTGTTTGTTGAGGTCTCGGTAATCAACACATAATCTAAGAGTACCGTCTGACTTCGGGACAAACACAACAGCTGCACCCCAATTAGAAAAACTCGGTCTGATTAGACCTTTCCACAACAGTTGACGAGTTTGATCGCCTAATTCTTCTTTTCTTTCGGAGTCATTCTACGAATTGGATGCACCACTGATCTGGCATTGGGAATTAGATCGATTCGGAATTCTATTTCTCTTTGCGGAGGTAAGTTCTCAACTTCTTCAAACACATCCGCATAGTTGCTAACAATCGGAATCTTTTCCATGGAAGTGGGGATAAGTTATAATGCTGACCAAAATTCTTCTCTATTCGGATTCGAACCGTGACAGGGTATATATATATATATATCCAAGCTCCGTTCGAATTTTAACGATTCTTTCCGCACAATTCACTTCGGCTTCATATTTCGTTAACCAATCTAGCCCGAGAATAATATCGAATTCTGGAAAATCCATAACGACTAGATTGAAAGGAAACTTGTAGAAAGAATAAGAGATTGGCACTTTACAACAGGAATTGAGAGTAACAGGACCCCCTATCGGGTTATGAACTTCAACCGATTCTTTAAGCTTTCGCTGTTTTAACTTTAATTTGTGCACTGTGTTTTTAGCAATAAAACTACGCGACGCACCTGTGTCAAACAATACAGAAACAGGAATATTTTTAATTGTAAGGGTACCTCCCAAAACATCAGGTTTACCTGCTCCATCGGAAGCAGCTGGCGGGCTCGACCCGTCATAGACGTGAGCTACTGTAGCTTTCTTCAGCAAGGGACAGTCTTTGACCAGATGATCGGTCTTGCGACAATTGAAGCACGAGCGAGGGTTCTGAGAGCCTTGGCTCAAGCCTTGAGAATTCGTTTTCTGCCTCTTCGGAGCTGTGCAGACGTTTGAGTAGTGCCCCGGCTTACCACAATTAAAGCAATTTCCTCTTGGCGGCTTGCCAGTCTGAGGTTTTGAAGATGCTGCTTGGCTTGACTCGCCCTGATTTACAGCAGGCTTGCGCTTGTTTCCGGCTTGGCTTCTAGCGCGATCCTGATCCAGATGCCTTTGATCAAGGTCTTCATAGTTGCATGTCATTTCCACCAGCTCGTTGAATTCCAGCTTGACATGGGCCATGGCTCTATCATGATATTGTCGTCTTAGCCCAAGGATAAACCTCTTATTTTTGGATTTCGCGGTGGCGACGAGCTCTGGAGCATAGGGCGACAACATTGTAAATTTGTTCAGATAATCTTGCACGGAAAGATCCCCTTGCTGGAGATTGGCGAAGTCATCGTGCATTCTTTCTAGAGCTTGTTCTGGGACATATTTCTCCTTGAAGAGTTCTTTAAATCCATCCCATGTTCTTCCAGCTTCTCTATTCCCGGCGGTAAGAGATTCCCACCATAATTCAGCTTGTTCCTGCATAAGCCAGGCACCCATAATAGCTTTGTCTTCGTCTCCAAGCCTTAGGCCTTCAAGAATTTTCTCGCATGTTTTGAGCCATGCAAGGGCCTCTATTACGGTGCCAGTTCCCGAGAAGGTCTTGCCTCCTAAGTTCTTATATCTCTTAGCTACACGGTCAAGCTCGAAGTATTGAGCTACTGGAGGTTGTATCAAAGGTCCTTCTTGAGCTGGGATTTCTCCCCTTCCTCGGCCTCGGCCGGCACGGCCTCCTCTAGCGGCGGCTGCTCTGGAAGCCATTTTTCAAATTCTGTATAAGCAACGAAAAAGTCAGCTAACAGAAATGATAATCTATTGCATAATTAAGCAGAAAATTTCTACGGAAAGATAACGATGGACTGATCAATTGTTTTTGCTATTCTGCTCGGCTCATTCTGGGACTTTGCTAGTCCTATCTCTAATGAGCGACTCGCCTTAGAATTCTACTAATTCTATTTTGACGAAGTGTTTAATGTGTTAGACTCCAGAACTAAGGTTAACCAAAGCTCTGATACCAGCTGTGACGATCCCAAAACCCCGTGACACGGTGTTAAGGATAATCATTGGAATATAACACATTAATCATCATTAGCAGATCACGGATAATAGCATAAACAGAAAATAGAATAATTTACACACATATGACAGCGGAATCATATAGATATCATCACATCAGAGAAGCACAGTACAGGATACAACTTAGTGCATAATGATACATAATCAGTCACCATCGCCTGAGGCGGAATCATACATGAAGAGTACACAAAAAGAATATCAGTCTACATCGCCAATGGCGGAATCATAATATAGATACAATAATGGAGGAGAAAATCCAAGTCAGCACAGTGTAGTCAAGCCTCGCCATGAGCCAAAAGGTGCGTCAGAAACCTGTAACTAGGCTGCCCGTGTGAAAATGAGGGCACCCGAGTTTGCAAGGTGAAACAAACTACGAGTCAGTCATGGGACTGGTATGAGGAATCTATTCAACTTATTAACAACAATAATAAGGAAAATCAAAGGACCACGCCACTTTCGCGGAACGGGTTTACTCCAATGAGTGCTAGTGCATGAAATAAAGTAAATGATTAAATCAACGCAATGCTTTTTATAAAATGAAGCCATTATAAGACTCAGGTCCCATCACACAATGCAACGCAAGCCGGAGGATAGAGTTTTTACCTTATAATGTCCAAAGATGATTCATACGAATAAAACAAAGGTGTTCGATATTATTACTAGTGCATATGTGTTTCAAAAGCAATTCAATCATAAATATCAATCCTAGGCGGCATAGCTACCATCTACTATGTCGCCATACTAGTAATACAATCACATTCGCATATTTCGTATTGGAAATTGGATTCCTTCATGAGTCGAGGCAAGGGGCAAGCTCCTCTCCGTTCGAGACTAGCAAATGTCCCAGGACCCCACTATGATCCTTGGAATCGGCTGGGCCGGTCCTCTCTTACTTTTGAGGATTGGCAATTCCTGAACACACGTTTCCCGGTCCTTACAGACCTATAATCGAGGCGCCTCTCATTCCAACAACCACACAGGTGAAAAGTATATATAATGTCAGGGCTGGTAGGTCACTGACACCACCATAGCTAGAAAGAAACGTCGTGCACTCCCAGCGGTCCGTCTCTCGTTTTTGACTCATACCGGGGTGTGAGGCTCGCGAATTCACGTTACACACAAAGCTACGTCACACATACCATGCTTTGATCATCAACCACAAGACTTTGCTTTGCAACAGAAGCCTTGATCATATGCCACTTAGGCGTGTCACACAGGCAATCCACTCCATGCGACTGATTTCTATCAATACATAACCTCTGAGCTCGTACGTCTCAGAGAAGGGCGTTAAGCAAGAGAATAAATTCTCTGCCGCCAAACAGATATATATTTAACAGAGATCAATCAACACAGAACAAAATCCAATGTCAGACACACAGTCCATTTACAAGTCCGTTCTGGGTCTGAACGAAACCAGAGGCACCAATTCCTCGCATATCCGTACAATCAACAGTATGTGTGGACGGCTACTACTTCAATTCCTTCATGGTAGCTACTCCAATCACGAGCATCAGTAGCGCCCATCCATCCAATGTGGAGATCGTCGGTCTTCAGTCGTCTTCGACTCTTCGACTTCTAAACGTCGATCGATTATTTGAAATGTGTTAAACTCGGCCTTTTCAAATAACCCACGTATATTTAGATTTCCAAATCAATTAATCACGTGGTTGGACTATTCAACATTCACATTTCAGTTATTTAGTTATAATTTTCATGTCAAATACATTCAACCATCACATATCAAGCAAACACAACAAAATTGGCTTATTTTCACTCTATATCGTCCATAGTACTTTATAACGATATATCGCCATTTTTATTTAATTTAAAACGGCCATATTTAATTGAACGACGTTTCAGGTCGTGTCGATGCACTGGCGCTGCTTTTCACTAATTTTGTTTTACACATATATGAAAATCTAACCGTTGGATCTTCACAAATTTTACATCATTAGGAAGGTCATTTCAAAACGAATCCAACGGTTTCAGTTTTGGGAAAATCCGATGGTCGGATCTTCCACACTAACCATTTGAAGTTACGATTTCAATTTATGAACTGCAGCGTCGTTATTCGATTTAATTTAATTATATTTATATATATATATATATATAAATATAATCGTTTCTGGCGCTGTTTTTCTTCAGTTTTGAATTAAACATTCCAGACAATCCAACCGTCGGATCTTCACAAAGTTGGTGCCGTTGGAAAGATATTTCCAAGGCGAACCCAACGGTTGAGGTTTCGGGAAAATCCAATGGTCGGATCTTCCGCACTAGTCGTTTGAAATCACGGTTTCAAAATATGAACTACACGGCCACGTTTCGTTTTAATTCTATTTATATTTATATATTTATATAAATATAGTTCATTCAAAAATTCCTATATCGTTTCCACTTCAATTATTTCACTAACACCTTTAAATTTTGGAAAATTTCGCCATAACCTCCTTTGTACGGGAGGGTCTGGGAAAATTCCCAAATAGCCACACGGGCGTCTCATATCAAAAAGAAAAAGAAAAAGCCAAGCGGCTAGCCAACAGGCTCATAAAATCATCACCCAAACAAAGAGGTAAATGTGTACCTATTTGTCGGGCACAAAATTCTGTTTCTCTTCTCTAGCCCCTTTTTGCTTTAACCTGTTCAATAGATATGCATGTACATATATACAATTTCTAACATTCATCAATTTCCATTCAATTTCATATTTGATTTGCTTTGGTTTAAAAACACCATTCATTCTAATGTTGCATGCATAGGCTAAAATCATTTCATTAGCTAGTTAATGTATATTTCAACTCATGCACGTTTATTTGAACAAGTGGCTATTTTTAACACTTCACATTTCAAAGATGATAATTTTGGCGAACTAAAATAGATTTCAACACATGACTATTTTATTTAGTTCCTATGCATGTTAAAAATAATATTTCTATCACAAATATTTATTTCAACGTCCGCATATCTTTAGCATATCACACATATGATAAAAATGATATTTTTATCATTTAAAATATTTATTCAACAAATAGATGTTTCTGCACTTCATAGTTTCAATAAAAATGTAATTTTTATCGCTCGATCTTTTTATTCAACACATGAACTTTTCCACTACACACACTTCTCAACAAATGAGTATTTCCACACATGGACATTTTATTTATGTTGTTCATATTAGAAAGATGGGATTTTTATGGTTGAAATTATTTATTTAAGGCGAATATTTTTCATATTTCATATACATATAAAAATGTGATTTTTATTGTCTAAACACTTCACTCATTCACAAATGAATTTAATTTTCATACAACACTTTTCAACACATGAATATTTCCACACATGGACATAGTTTCAATATATGACTTTAATTTCAACGCAAGAAGGTAATTTCAACATATGAAAATAATTCTAACACACAAAGATTATTCAAAATTTCGGCAGCATAACGGCAGGGTAGTTAAAACCTGCACCGTCCCTAGTACGGCTCCTCGCTCTACCTTAAAACCTCGCGGTTTTTGACAATGGGGATTCATGCATCTAATTCGCACGTAGGCGGCATGTTTATTTTTATTTCCATAAATATTTCCAATTCATTTCAATCACCAATGGGTATTTTTCAACCAATATTTCACACCAATTCACCACAATAAATATCGTCCATGGTTTGTGGACGAGGGGAGTATATATATATATATATATATATATATATATATATATATATATATATAATATAATATAATATACATTTTCTATATTTCACTAGCATTTCAACACATATATCACTTATTCTATGCATGTAAAAATTCATACTTCGCTTATATAGCTTACACTACGCATGTACATGAGGTATACAACACGTATGTAATTTATATTTCGCTTATATAGATTATACACGACATTTTCCATTCAATTTCACGTTAATTTAGATTTCTCACCTTGGTTTTCTGAGCGCTAAAAATCGATACGATGTCAGAAAAATCGGCGGCTTCTTCTATTGGGTAGAGAGCTTCCTTGCGGTCTCGATGTTTCCTGTTTCATCGAATTTCGTCAACACACCAAAAAGATATGATTTTTCAAAGTGTAAAGATCAAAGAAAAACTCTCTTTCACGAAGCTTCAAAACTAGGTTTACAGTTTTCGCGAGAACCGGGGCACGAGGGGACGATCAGGGAGTTGGACGTGGAAGAGCTTCGAGAGGGCTACAGGCGCGCGGCGGTTTGGTGGCGTTCGGTGGTCCAGATCGGCGGCGGCGGCGGTTTAAAGGTCGGAACTTTGGAAGGGGATATCTCGACGTAGAAGCAACGATAGGGGGAGCTCCTTATATGGATTTGAAGAGGGGAAGGAGAACTACAAAAAGTTGAACTGGGGGAGGAGCTGATTCGGGCTGTGGCGATCGGAAATCGCCAGGGAAGGGGGGAAGCTTTTCCGTCGTCGATGTCGGGGTCGGGGGGGGGGGGGTTTCTGATAATTTTTTTTTTATTTATGAATGGAGAAATATGATTGGCCGAGGACTATATTAAATTTTTAAATAGTATTTTCTCAAACGAACTCCTTTTTAAACCCAACGACTGTCGCCCCTAGCTAAATACCCCCATTCCGGACACAATGGGATATGTTTCGTAGGCCAATCCGACTGTTACAGTCAGTTATTTTTCAAATTAAAGTATAAAACATTTAATTTTTAACTCTGAACGCACATTTCAATTTGTCGGGGCCACAAACTGATTCGAAAAATTCCAGAAAAATAAATCTAGCTATGTTTTGACGCTACGGTCCCAACAAAACTAGTTTCGTCGAATTCTGAGGTCGTTTGAAAAATGGCCATTTTCTGGTCGATCCAATTTAACAGAAATCGACCAAACACATTTTCTTTTGCCACGCTCACATACTAGCTTCAAAAATTATGAAATTTGAAACCTAGCAATAGTTTGACATCCCGGACCCAACAAAAGTGGTTTCGTCGAAATCTGAGGTCGTATGCAAAATATCAATTTTCCAGGGCTATATATTCTATATACCGACTCTTCTGAAAATTCATTCGGCCATAACTTTTGATTCCCGTTATGAAACTTCAATTTTTCAGATTGGTTAGAAAGGTATTGACTAACAGATTTAAATATTTTTGGTTTCGCTAAAATCCGTTATATTTTCCACCCTGCATAGTCGGTCAAAGTTTGAATTCAAATTTTCAAACTGACCCACTATTTCTAATTCACTATTTTATTGAAATATTCTATTTCAATTGTTCAAATTCCTTTGAAATAACCAATTTAAAAATTTTAAATTGGCTCGTATTTTCCGGGTTATTACATTGTTCTAATTAAATTAAACTAGTGTTTAATTTAATTAAAAACTCTGTTAGCTTCCCACTCTGATCAACCAGTTCCATCGTCTTGCTCTTGTCGATATAGTTTCATCGTCATTGGTTTTGATCCAATTTGATAACACGATCACATGCTATAAATTTAATACGGTATTCAATTTAATAAATTAATATTATTATAACTTAAGTGATATTATAAGAATACCTAATTTCTATCCTTTACGCGTATTTTTTTATGGTAATTAGAATAACTACTCGTATAAATTCACTTTGGATCAACCTATTTATTATAATAACATTGAAATCTTGTTCTGGTTAAATAGCCCGGTTAGGCACATTTCAATGCATTTTCGAGGCTATGCAAAAAATATGTACTTAATTTAACTAAATCCCTAACTTAAATAAAATTGATTAGGCTTGGTAAACAAGGTTAGGCAATCCAAATTGTACTATAATTAGGCCCAATATATAAATGGCTTAAGCCAATCGTTATTAGGCAATTTACGTTAATTAAAAGGTTACCAACTTGTATATACTGGGCTGGATTCCAATCTTCTTGAACATGTTTTACGGGTTCGAAAACACTGGGTTTAACCGTATGTACTACAACTCTTGGCAACGCAATGGAATGGCATATTATGTATACTAATTATGCACGTAAAATAGGATTCTCAGGCCACACGTGAATCATTACTTCATGCATATTCAATAACATTTGATTAGGCACTTCCACTTACGTTATTTAATATAACTTGTAAATATATTAATTTATCTTAAACCCTTGAGTTACGGGATTAACCAGGAGATTAGGCATACATGATATACCTTCTTTCCACTGCTACTGTTCTTTTCTTCTTCTTCCATTTTCACCTGAACACGTCGCCTCTTCTGCTCCATTATGCACGCAACTCGCTCCTCCAGTTTCCAGACAACCCGAAATGCTATGGCCACTGCTCCACGCATCTCCGGTCACACCTTCAGTCCACCACCGATCAAAGCTCCGCCAACCCTACCCCTTCATAGCTACGCTACCCAAGAACTGAATCACCGCACCTAACTGCTCCATCCACCTATGCTTCCCCAGTTCAGACCGTCATGAGTGATCGCCTCCGTCCAGTCACCAAGAATAGCTCCTCCACCATACTCCGACCAACTGTCCGCACTCCTCTATAGGCTCAGAACAACTCCATCACACCTACATGCTACAGGGGGTTCGATACCATGCGAGTCATTATACCCATTTCTCCCCTCGTGCACACCCACTGTCCCCAATACCCCACGGTCTGCTATTCCCATCTATTGTTTTCTTTTTCTTTTCTTTTTGGTTTTGCATTCGATTTTTCTGATGAGTGGAACGGAAAGTGGCATACGATTTAGTAGAAGAAAAGAGGTGGATATTAAATTCGATGTGAGAGAAAGAAGAACGGAGGCACTTGATGTATATTGGCACCGGAAGAAATGAGGTTAGAGAAAGTACTTATAGGAGAAATACAAGGAGATAAGAACCATGTCGATTTCACATGTACACAATAAATAGCATGCAAGAATGTAGCTGGTAAAAATAGAAAGTGTTTTCAGCGTGTTTTCACTTCCTATTTAGGGTTGCTGGAGCAGTTGAAATGGAGGAGTAGGCCTGTGCATCAAAAGCAGTAGCTGTGGTGTTGATTTTACACTGCGAGATTGGAAACCAAACAAAATAGGTTACCTGCTTATGAGTTTTCAATCCAATTATAGGGTAGCGGGCAGTTGAAGCGAAAACTCAAACAATTGAAAAAAATACAAAGTAGTTTGGATTAGTTGTTGGATAGGGCAGGCTGGAAAACTTGTAGATGAAGGAGTAACATTCAGCGTATTTTCCTTTCAAATGTAGGGTAGTCTGTACCCTTTTCCTTTTTTATATACGCAACTACTCTGCAGTGCATGTGGTTGTTGGTATAAAGGTAAGTCTGTAGGGTTTGAATTATGCATAGACGGCCTGCGCAAGACTTAGGGTAGGCATGTGTGCTTTATTTTACTTAAGAATTAAGTTTATTATATTTATAAATATATATACAGTATTTAGTTTCTACCATTTATATCGTTGTTTACCGGTAACCGTTATATTCGTGCTATCACACTCAAACTCCAACCGCAATGAAAATGGACACACCGCTACGTCTTGACGTTCTGGTCCTAATAAATTTTGGTGAAAACCGACTCTGTTCGCACCACGGTGCTATTTTAATTTAAATTTATTTATCGATTCACCTTTAAAATTTCACGCATCGATAAAATAACCCTATTTGGCTCCAAACTGGAAATATAGCAACAACTAATTATACGTTTCCCAATAAAACTTGTTTCATCGAAAACGGATATCGTTTGAAAATAAAACTATTTCTTAGGCCTACATAATATCGATATAATATATTTAAATTCAAAACAATTCAATTTAAATTATGATAAATTATTATTATTGTATATTCCAATATTACATAGCTTGAAAATAACCCAATATATAAATTAAACTCAATATTGAAAATTCCGAGTTAAATAATTATTTAAATATATAAAAAACGCTTATATTTATTTAAGTAAATGTTATCGTTTATTAATGAATTCCATAGCGACTATTCAAAAATTTGAATTGGACATAACTAACAATATATAAGTTAAAATCTCCAATTTTCTCTTCCATTGGAAAATTATAATCAAATCGATCCAAACGATTCTCATTTCACAGAATTCCAACTTATATCAGACTCGGTATAATCAATTGAAGTTCGAATCGTAAATCACGAACTACAACAGCATTTCGAGTTCGTTTTATAATTTAAATATAAATTATACGTTTAAACTTCGCTATATAAACGAATTATATATTATAAATCCATTTAAAATTCCAAATCGATATTTTAAACAGTAAAATATATTAAATATCTAATTATCAAAAATGTGGGATGTTACACTGTTTGCAACTGAAAGGATGGGTTTGAACCTATCTTAAATACATATATTTGATATATGTTGTCGATTTCCTAAATTATATGGGTTGATGTTAATCTGAATACATGTTTAATATAGGACCTCTGCATATGCATATATATGCATATAGCAAAATATAGATACTAAAATATTAAAAAACAGTTTATATATTATAAAAAAGGATATTTACTCCAGAATAAATTAAAGATGTACTTGTGCACTAGTATACAATAATTGTTTATATTGTTTACATATATATATATATATATATATTTTGATATATATGGTTGAATTTAAACATTGTTATATATACATATATATTTGATATATATATATATATAATGCATACATGATGCACTGTTTACCTTAAAATGGATCTTGATCTACAATTATATATATGGATAAATATTTGTAGATTTAACCCTATGGCAAGGATCGGTGTGACTGAACTAGTGTGCTCATTAGGATGGATATGTTGATGAAGAATCCTTGACAATCATTGAAGCAAGAGTGGTTTTGAAATTTTGCAGTTTGACTGCTTGTATAAATTATAATACAATGTTAATATATATTGTTGTGTTTGAGTAAATTGCATAATTGCTTGCATGTTCTATTGTAAATTAAGGAGTTAATTATGTGTGAACTGTTTGTTTTCATGTGATTTGAATGTGATAGATTATGTTAGACTTGCATATAGATTTATTGCAATGTGTCTTTATTGTAAGATGTGCAGGCAGTTTTAAATCTTGAATGCAATTTCAGTGTAATTGTTTATGCCTAAATATATATTATTTACCTGTTTGAGTAAACGGCTGTATATAATGATGCATCATAATTTTTATATTTCTTTTGCCTGCGTTTTGGTTTATTTACCTTTCAGTAATGGTACGCATGTGCCTCAATAAATATTACATAATTTGAACTAGGCCTTGTAAGGCCTTGTTTTATTTATGTTGATGAGCTACACAAGTTCTACAAATTGCTTTTATAAATGTTATGCAATATTTCCATTATGGCTATATAAAAATGAACTGCAATTTGTTTTGAAATGTTCAAAACGATGGCATCTTACATTCGAATTTAATTCCTTTAACACTTACACTGTTTAAATCGTAATATGCCCAAAATGGGATTTATATTTTTTTAATTACATTTATGTGGAATTAAAATTACCAATATAAAATGCGTTTATATTGAAATGTATAAATGACACTAAATATATAAGACTTGCCACTTCGAATTATAAAATCCCTTTAAACCAATTATTTATATTAAGTCATGGTGACGCCTTCCAATAAATACACTCATTAATGCCAGAATCACTGGATCTAGGTAATGCCAAAGCATTGTGCACCTTTTATTTTGGTTATAAGCGATGGAGTAAATGTGATACTCTAGAGTATAATTGGGTCTGGCTTAACTAGGTTGCATAATAGGATTATGGCCTTAGAGACAAAGAGAATGAAATATTTAATATTTAAATGAACAAAATTGTTCATCATGCTATGCAAAAGTTATATAAGAGATAAAATTGACATAGGATGTCTACCTAAGAGACTGTGTTTTGGGCGATCAGCCAAAGCTGACTCAAGGCATGATTAGACATGGACCTTGGACCACCAATATATATACACACACACACACTAATATATATAGAGGGACATTAATTTGAGTCGGAGTATATTTTAGTTTAAATTATACATTCATATTAATATAAATTTTGATTGTCAAAATCTGTAATAACTCGTCTTTTTGCCCGGTTTTCGTCGGTAACTAAACCAACTTAAACTGTTAACAAAGACGGATTGTTATGGGTACTAACATATATTGGAAAAAATAATAGAACTTTCATTTCATAACACAACAGTATTACACCAGAGTTACAAGGAACATCAGAGTTACAACATATCACAGTGGAAACAATTATACTCTCAACAGAAAAGCAAAAGATATAGGGAAGAGCTCCAACTCTCCGCTCGAAGCTCAAACTCTGGAAGCGCTCCGAATCATGCTCCAAGGCACCTATAACTATAAAACTAAACGACTAGCTGCCCGTGTGAAAATTAGTGGGCATCCAAAGTTTAGGAAGGAACAATAAAATCCAGGTCAGTCATGGGACTGGTGTGAGAACATAAAACCATTATCTTTAGGTTTATTTTAAAATTGGGAAATTCACCGGACCACACTGCTAATGCGGAACGGGATTGCTCCATGTGAATACCCATGCATATAAATTCTTAATGACTTTCGGAAAAATGAAGCTATCATAAGCTCATCCCACATCACACAATGCAAGCGCACACCAAATGGGCGAGTTTTGTCTTATGATAACCAAAAATGCCTTTATACGTGAAAATCATCTTTCACATTTATTATTAGTGCATAGTGTAGAAAACAAATTCGAAAATAAATGTATCAATCTTAGACGGCATAGTACCCCATTCTACTATGTTTCCATAGGTATACAAATAAAACCGTAAGGTCACATATTGGAGATTTGGGTTTCCAACTTGATGATTCTTGGCACGTAATATCAATCAGGAACACGAGCGAAGTGTATCTCACGGTTTCATCCAGACTTGAACACCAACTACAAATCGCGAGGTAAATCACCGGTTTTCATCCAGACTCGGACACCGAACATACACAAATCCCCTAAGTTCACAAGTGGTACCACCGCCGCAGCTTTCAGCACAGACTATGTATATATTTATAACAACCTAACCGCCAGTTTCTCATCAGTCCGGGGTGTGTGGCCTGTCGATGTCACGATATACACAAAGCTATGCTTCAGTAAGCCATGCTTTGATCATCACTAGCTCATTACATAACTCGAGTATGCCACATTGTCAATTCACAACATGTCACTGATTTCTGTCAATACATAACCTCTAAGCTCATATATCTTAGAGATGGGAATATTTATTGCCACAAATCCGATATATATTAAAAAAATATCGGTGCTACGCAGTCAATTACAATGTCAGACACACAACCCATACAAGTCCATTCTAGGTATGAACGGAACAAAAATCGAAAAATCCTCAAATATATTCAGACCTCATGCCACTTATAACCTCGTAACAGGTGCACGGCCTGATTCGAGACATCAGCGACTAATCTAAATAATCCAAAGATTCCCGTTCTTCATTTGCCCTTTCCAAGTCATCAATTTCTTCATAGCGTCGTATTATTATTGTGAATGGTTTTCTTCCTTAAATCCAATCCCAGTCTTTCCAAATAATAAGCGTATTTTAAAGCAATAGCTATGGACTATACTAGTTTCAATTCAAATCTCCTTCCCAAATGTTATCAATTCATTTTAGAATAAGGTTGGCTTCATTTCAAATTCCTTAAGTATCCTTACCACCTTATTACTTCTTTACAAATCCCATATTCAAATTCCTTCATTCATTGTTATCATTTCCACCAAATCTATATTTGGATATAAAGTTTTATACAAATATTTATCACTTTTAAACCTTCCACAATATTTTTAAAACCCCTTTTTCTATAGTTTAAATAAAATTCTTGGCTCATAAATCTCAAAACCAAGTTACTTCAAGGGAATGTTAAAAGTGTTACTTAAAGTGCTATAGAATGGCCATTTAAACCAAGTAGGTTCAAATTTGTTCAAAAGTTCAAATCCTTTACTCAATTCATTTAAATTCCAAAATTTGTTCTACATTCAAATAGGTTTTAAATTAAATTCCAAATTGGATCTTGAATTAACCATCCCGCCTGTTGGATCGGTTAGGAATAGCCTGGGAGAGCAGGAAACTATATTTTCCAAACCCAAGCCTTAGACACTATCCTCTCTTTCATCCTAGGACGATACGGTACATATAAGGGTGTCAAATGGGTCATTCAGGGTCATATGAGGATCAAGCAAAATTTAACCATACCCATTTGCAACCCACTTATTCTGACCCAGTTAACGTAACGCTTTACCTCACTTAACCCACAAATTATGTGGGTTACCCAGTTAACCCACCTAAATGTAGTCGGGTATTTTTTTTATATACAATTATGAGAATTAGTCTGTTATTTTCTAAAAAAAAAATCACTTTTTCCAATATGAAGGGTATTTTCGTAATTTTGGTTTTTTTGGCTTTTAAAATCATTATTTCCGAACATTTATTTTTTAGTTTTCATTTCATAATTCTCTGGATTTTTTGAATTCTTTTTCACTTTTTCCAAAATAAAGGGTATTTTGTAATTTTGGCATTTTTAGCTTTAAAAATCGTTATTTTAAAATATTTTTTTTACTTTTCATATCGTAATTTTCTTAACTTTCGGAATTTTTTTCACTTTTTCCAAAATAAAGGTTATTTTCGTAATTCTAGCATTTTTAGCTTTAAAATCATTATTTTAATATAATTCTTTTTTTACTTTTCATTTCAGAATTTTCTGGATTTTCTGAAATCTTTCCATTGTTTTCACTTTTTCCAATATGAAGGGCATTTTCATAATTTTGGTCCTTTTAGCTTTAAAAATCGTTATTTTCGAATACTTCATTTTTTTAATCTTCATTTCATAGTTTTCTGGATTTTTTGAAAAAAAAAATCATTTTTTCCAAAATAAAGAGTATTTTCGTAATTTTGACATTTTTAACTTTAAAAATCGTTATTTTAAAGTATTACTTGTTTACTATTTGGGTAAGCGAGTTACCCATTTGTAACCCTTTTAAAAATGGGTCAACCCTTTTATGGCCCATTTATTAAAGACCCAACAAGGTTGTAATTAGGGTAAAATGGGTAGGGTCATATTTTGAAAGGTCAATATATATATATATGTGTGTGTGTTATTGGAAGAAACACCGTCAACATATACATACGTATTTACGAATTCCGTATCAGTTTAAAATTTGTCCTTTTCTAATTCACAATTAAAGTTTCTTAACTCCAATTAAACCGTATTTCAAATTTCATTGAAAACTTAATATAATATTTCCAAATTCGTTTAGTTGTTTTAAAAACTTACAAATGGTCTTTGAAAATAATGGAACCAAGTGTATTTAATAAAACAAATGTTTAGTTACATACTCAAATCAAATTTTCTATAATTCGATTTTTAAAGCTTATGGATGGCTATGAAACTAAATATTTACATGCAACTCAAAAATCAAATTTTTAGTTAGATTTCAACAATTGTTTCAACCTTACGAGTCCAAAACAAATTTTAAGACATTTTCAAAATCATTTCGTCTTTATGAGAAATCGTTTGATTATTCATGACTTAGATTTCAAATTATTTAGAAGTTTGAATTCAAAATTAACTTTATTTTTTCTACTTAAATAATCATGATTCACATAAGAAGGAGATTTAAATCAACCACCCGTATAACTCCACAACTGTGGTGTGTGATACAACAAAATCAATCCTTATGAACACTAGTCCATCTATCATCAATGCAAAAATTAAACAACCATCAAATTTGTGTGCAAGTGTTACGTTAAATAACGCTTAGTGTTCAGTGTTCTTAACTTACGCAACATCCATTCGAACATCACAAACAATAGCGACCATCAATATGAACTCAATAATCATTAACTAGTCAACTACTTGAAATTATCGTTCCTATTCATTTAAAATAAATTTAAATTAATGTTCTCACTGGTTATTGCTTTCCAATTTTCCACCGTCAACACTCCTTACTGTGACAAGCCTCGGTTGATCCCGTATTCCTTTCACGGACGTCACGCACTGCTTCTTAGCCACTAACGTGTGTGTGTGTGTATATATATATATATATGAATATATACTCTTTCCAATACTTATATCTACGTTTATCTCCCAAGGAAAGGCTAAGACTTCTACAACTAGACAGAAAAGGGACGGATGGACTTGTACGACTTCACGGTTGAAGCGTGCACCGTATTTCCTGTTACTACAATGTATGCCAGCTTCCAAAACAATGAAGCTATGTGTCGAAGCATGAGCACACACACAAAATAAGATGGTGGATGGGTATCAGCGCATGCAAGGCTAGTGACAGTGAGTAAAGCTGATAGAGAGAGTGTGTGTAGGGGTTTAAGAGGAGGTAGCCATTGTTTGAATGAGGAGGGGAAATTTTTATATGGTGGAGGCGTTAGAGGCTCTGCATGGTGTTTTTTTTTGTGCTGGGAATTGCAGTGGTAGGAAAACATGGGAGACTGGGAACAACAGAAAAGGACATGAATGGTGTGTAGATGAAGGGTGGTAGTAAAAGGAGCTATGAGCACGACAAGGAAAAACTGTTGTTACCTGGAAAAAGAGAGGAGCAAGGGTGGAGTACGGGTTCGACTGGCGGAGGCTGCGAAGGTAGCAAAGCTGCTACTCGTCTACTTCGAACGTTTTTCTACGGCTCCGTTTCCAGTGAGGGGAAGAAGTGGGAAATGAGGTCCATGGACGGGGCAACAGACGGAGATGCTGGCAGTTGACAGTGGTAGCTAGGGGAATGGACACTGTGGCGGTGGAGATGTTGGTTGTGTGAGTTGAAAAGGAAAATGGCGGACCTGAAGGGTGGTTGCGTGGACAGCTAGAATGAGAGAGAGGGAGGAAGATTGCGGTGACGTGATTGAGAGGTGGCGGTGTTAGCGGGTGGCACAACGTGATCGTGGAGCAGCTGGAGTTGGGCGATGGGGTAGGAACAGTTGTAGGTTTAAGTGGAGATGGTTTTTCAGTTGTTTGATAGGGAGAAGGAAACAGTGTCGGGCATGATCTAAATTTTGGAATGGCAGAAGTTTATCTGCTGCAAAATGAAAGAGGGGCGGCGGAATAATTTGAGTGAATGGGATAATGAGGTTATGCCTATTTTTTTATACAGCGAATGGGACAAAACGGGAGAAGAAACAACACGTGGTACCCGATTCCTGCTACTTAAAATATTTTAGTTGTGTACAGCATTGGATCCCCTGTACACTGAGATTTTTTCACAAATCTTTGTACTGATATGGTAAGATTTTTAAACCAGATTTTTCTTAGATATTGATGGGGTAAACATTGGGATGAAAAGGTAAGAGGTTTTGAATGAACATTTAATCTGAGATAGGAAGTACGTGGTTTGAACGAAAGGCTAGACACGTGCACAGACTAACAAAAACGTTGTCTATGTTATTTCAACACATTATAAATTCAACTGCTTTGTACCATAAATTCAAGTGTTAACGCCAAATTTGCGAATTTATTTCACAATTTATTTTTTCCTTTTATTACGTGTTTCTTATATAATATGGATTAGATTTCCAGTTTGGTTTCACTGCTTGTATTCTAAGTTTCATTCTTCATTTTTATTATGTTAATTGTATTTCAAATAGCACCGTCTTGAAATAAATTTAAACTTAGCTTTTTATTTGAAACAAAATTAATCACTATTTAAATTAGAACCTCAATATAAATTTAACGTTTTGTTCCGAAACTCAATTTCAAAATTAATTTAAACAGAGTGTTTTATATTGTGAGCCTAATTTTATTTTAACCATCTTAAAAATAGTTTAGCACTTTTATATTTGTAAGCACGTCTAAATTCATTTGACATTAGGTTGGATTAAATCATTTCCTTATAAATTTACGAAGTTCATTTTTAGTTAAATTAGATATTCTACCGACTCTAAGTTTGTTAATAAAACGTTCATATAGAAAACAACGTAGGCCTGCTAACATTAAAGATTCAAATCAGTTAGAAATGTAAATCTTGTTTAAAATGTTTATAAATCCACACAAGGGTTCACTTAAATAACTTTCAAAAATAGACAAAATTCCAAATATAACTATTTATTTTACATTAAATCTTAATTTAAATAATATTTTAAACGTCAAAATCTCTAGGCCGTTACAAAATCTGTGTTTATTTAAATATATATTACAAAATCAATTATTATTTATTATCTATTATAGACATTAAATAGCAAATAACTCCGATAATTTAAAATTAATCCTTAAGAAGGATGAATTAAATCAAATTTCTTAACTAACATCGAAATTTGAGGATTGTCCTCAAACAAATTAAAACGTAATTTTTTTTTTACAAATATAGAAGATCTAAAATGAAAGTTGAAGTATAACTTCAACCGAGTAAGATATAAATGTTATAACAATCTACTGATACATCTCTAGTATTAGATACTAGATATGAATCACATATATGTATGTGAATTTGCAGAATTGCAAAATAAGTAGAAATCTGACATAAGGACAAGTGGACTTATGATTGGAAATGAAGCAAATATTGCTACATTGTCCATAAGAAGCTGCTTCTTGTTCTATATACTGGCTTAATTGAATAATTAAAATATTGTTATTGTAAAATTCCATTTAAAATAAATCTTATTCTATTTCTTTTTTAGACAAGTTTGAATTTCATTTGTAATAAAAGGACAATTTTTGTTCATTTTATTCAAATGAAATATCTTATGGAAATGCGCAATTAGTTAACGATTTTATGAATCCTTGACTTTAAATGTTTGGTTATAATATAAATATTGGGTGGATTAAATCTAATAATCCAACGTACCTTGGCATTGTCGGTTAGACCATATAAACAAGAAACACATATCAAAACTCCATAATGATGTAATTTTGAGGTCATTTGATTTCAAATCATACGAAGAATGCAAATCTTGTTTATTAGGCAAGATGATTTAAGCACCTTTCACTGGAAACAGTGAATGGACTATATCTGTTTGGTGGAGGAGAATTTATTCTCTTATTTGTCAAGCACGCAAATTAATTCTCTACTCAACAGTAAATCCATAACCTAGTCAACAAATCAGTTATGTAATGAACTATAATGTCAAACACATAATACATTTCGAAATCATTTCGACAACATTAGGGTTAGCCCTCGAAATCCTTTCTGTTTTATAAATCATTTTTATAAAACATTCCCTATCCAAAATCGGAAACACATTTCTTCACTTAAGAAAAATATCATTTCAAAATCATTCATTAAATTTGAAATGAACTCAACAACATCGCTACACATCTCGTAGTCAAACCGTGAAGTGTTTCACAAGATGTTAGCATACAAATATTTCTACCCAACCCAATGCTAAATGTAAAAGCGTATTTTGCTCATAAACTGGTTGAGCACAATCCAAATAGTCAATAAATCACAATCAATATCAACAACCAATTATATTTGGTTTATACCACATCTCATGTTTTGGTAAATTTAATCACCATTCATTCATTCAAATCTAATTAAAGATTTAACTATCGCATGAAGTAAACCTTGTGATACTCCATTTTCGAACACTTCTCAAATTTGGAAAATTTAATTACCATAGTAACATTACAATCTAATTAAAGATTTATTAAGACTCTTCTTAGTTTTAATCTCAAAAATCATTACTTAATGATTATTCAACTTTTAGGAAAATTTATCCTATCTTTAACTAGGTTAAAGAACCAATGTCCTTCAAAATAAAGTACACGATAAGCCCAAAATCATCTTCCATCAAAATGGAATCTTCACGGAAATCATAACAGTATATAATCGATATGAATTTCCATATTAAACTAATACTATAAGTGGAATAGCGGCAAGGCCTTTTAAATTCCATAAATAGTAACGGTCTTCATTTACAGAAGCTCATCTCGATTATTACCAAATCGAATTCCATTCAATTCCAATTTAATATTTTAAATTGGAAAACTTTTCTTTGGAAAATTCCATTAATATTATTTAAATGATTACAAATTCCAAATCATATCTTCACTATTAATTGGGTTAAAGAACGACTGTTATTTAAAACACTGTTCACTATAAACCCCAAAATCCAATTTTCATTTCAATTCCAATTAAATTAATTGGTAAACTCTTTTATATCTTAATTAAAAGATTTATTCTTTTCTCAACTTGGTTTAAGAACACTGTTATTAAAGACACCATTAACGACAAACCCAAAATCTCATTTGATATTTAATATAAGTGTGACACCCCACGTCCGTTAATGTCGGTCTAT
Organism: Allium sativum; assembly: GCA_030737875.1. Taxonomy (NCBI): domain Eukaryota; kingdom Viridiplantae; phylum Streptophyta; class Magnoliopsida; order Asparagales; family Amaryllidaceae; genus Allium; species Allium sativum. Next base: position 584,026,490 of record CM060924.1, on the reverse strand, counting down.
AAAGAATGCATTAAGTTTCGTGAAGCTTTATTGGTAAATAAGAACATAATATCATAAGAGAGACTTGTAAAATAGCAGTGGAATTAAAAAATTTATTTAAATCAAAACATCATGGTCCCAAATACTGAGTTTACACCATAGGTTTGAAATAACCAATTACATTAATAATTTGCCTTGCCAAAAATATCAGAGTACAAAAGCATAAAACCATATTTCCCTTGCGAAGCCATAAGAGAGTTGACAAGAAGTCAAAGCGGTACATCTATATCCAAAATCCAAGCTAAGCTGAAAGAATCCAAATCAACTCTAAGCACTTCCACCGTGAGAACCTGGGGGTGAAACGGAAGAGAGAGGAGAGGAAACAAAAAGGTCAGATATAAAATCTAGCGAGTCCAGTCACTTTTAAATATAAATAAATAAAAGTATCATGGAAGGTATATAAAAACTGTAAGAATGAGATAACAATAACAATAACAATAACAAGGACAAGTGTAACGACCGGGAATTTCGCTCGATCTGAATCAGTCGCTAAACCGATCAAGATCGTTCGAAACCCTGATCGTTTTGAGAACACGACAAATCAGAACGCAGACAGAAGAACATTTCATTGTTAATTACAACAATTCATTAGAATACAAGAATATACAGAGTATAAACAAATAATATACAGTAGAAAAATATCAGAGATTACAATACATTACATAGCATTGGAAAATAATACAATACACAACTAGAAGTAATACACGGATACAAAGCTTTCCGAGTATCATTCTAGCTGTAAATCAGGATCCTATGAAGATAAATCTGCAAAACCAAAACTACTAGCTGCCCGTGTCAAAATAAGGGCACCCAAAGTTTAGGTTAAAACAATAAACTCCAGGTCAGTCATGTGACTGGTGTGAAAACTAAAACAGTTATTAATCTTTATTTTTACAGTTAGGTTAGTCAAGGGACCACGCCGTATAACAAGGAATGGGTTTCCTCCCAAGAATACCAGTGCATAAAACAAACAGCGCAATGCTAAATAAAGAAATATGAAGCTATTATAAGACCCAGGTCCCATCACACAATGCAACGCAAGCCGGAGGATAGGGTTTTTACCTTATAATAGCCAAAGAATGCTTGATACATTTAAAACAGATTATTCTGATAGTACTATAAGTGTATAGTGTCAAAAATAACTTCAAATCATAAGCATCAATCATAGACGGCATAAGCGCCCCATCCCACTATGTCGCCATACTAGGCTCTACAAATAAAACCGCAAAAACACGTATTGGAAGCTGGATTTCCATCTGTGAACCGAGGCAAAAGATAGTCCTCTACCGATTCGAGACTGTCTAGCCCGAGTCTCAGGAACAAAACGCATTGTCCCTTGGATCGTCAGGGCCGGTCCACCGATGTGGATTAAAATACCTGTACACTACGTTTCCCTGCCCTTTGGGGCGTAAATGAGCCAACGAATGACTCCATCGGACCCGGATCGTCCGATCTAACCGAGGCGCCTCGCAACAGCAACAACCACATAAGTCAAACTCGTCAGGGCGGGTAAAACCACTGACGCCACTTCTAGCTAGAAGGAATCGCATGCCCTCCCTAAGGTCCTCTCCCATTTCTGGTTCACAATCGGGGTGTGAGGCTCGCGAATTCACGTTACACAAAGCTATGCCACACAGGCGGTGCTTTGATCATCAACCACAAGACTCTGCTTTTCAACAGAAGCCTTGATCATTTGCATCTTAGCATGCCACACAGGCAATTCACGCTATGCAATCGATATCAATCACACAGAATGAAATCCGATGTCAGACACACAGTCCATTTACAAGTTCGTTCTGGGTCTGAACGAAACCGGAGGCACCTAGTACCTCGCATATCCATCGATCTCCAAGTACGTCTGGACGATCACTAACTGATTCCCTCCTCTTGGGTGTACAGCCCAATCAAGATCATCAGCAACTATCCAAACGACGTGAGGACCTCCGGTCTTCCACCACCGTCTTCATCTTCGACTTATCGTCGTATCAGTTATTCAGAATGGGATAAACTCGGTCTTTCCGAATAACTCGCGTATATAATAAACAAGTGTTACACAAACACAACATACGCCTCATTCCAATTCATCAGTCACTAACCGTAAATTAGCAAGAGAATAATTCCCCAAATATTGACCCCGAAGGCCGAAACCAACATCAGATCAATACCCAGGAAACCATTCTTCTTAGCTAACCCACAGTTAGTTTCTAAATTTCACATTCTTAGGGAAAGGTTCCCATTAATTTTATCAAAGATAAATTCTTTTAAATTTATTCTTTAATCTTCCTTTGAATATCACTTCAAACTAGTCGGGATTAGCGAACCACACCGAAGTAATTATTTATTTTATTTCCCAATCCCAACATGTTTATCCCATGAAGTAAAACTGGTCATATTTCATATAAAACACCACGGTGTTATCGGTAAATTAAATTACCATTTCACGTTCAAATCTAATTAAATATTTAACTACCGCCTGGAGTAAAACTGGTGATACTCAATTCTCGATCTTTTCAATCTAATTAAAGATTCATTAAAACTCCACTTAGTTTTAATCTTTGACTGGGTTAAAGAACCAGTGTCATTTAAAACATGGTTCACGATAAACTCAGAAATCACATCACATTTCAATCAGTCCCTAGCCGTAAGTTAGCAAGTGAGCAATTCCCTAAATATTAATCCCAAAGGCCGAAACCAACATCAGATCAATACCCCAGAAACCATTCAACTTAACTATTCTCCAGTTAGTTTCTGATTTTCTTAACTCCTTTGGGTCTAAGAACTGTATTATTGAAGATACCGTTCACGACAACCCAAAATCACATTCCATTAATTATCGGGTTAAAGAACATGTGTTATTTAAAACACTATTCACGATAAAACCAAAAATCAATACCAATTCAATTCCAATTAAATTTCATTTAATTGGTACACTTCATTAAATCTTAATAAAAAGATTTAATCTTTTTCTCAATTGGGCTTAAGAACAGTGTTAATGAAGACACCATTCACGACAAACCCAAATCACATTTGATATTAAATACAAGGCTCTGAATAGAAAATATATCGGCTTATATTCAATATCAAATTCTACGACCAACAAATATCGTATTGGAAATAACGATATCTATATATCTTTCAAATTTCCATAACAATATCTGTATCATCACGAAATCCAACATCGAAATATTCCGAAGACAATTTCGATTCAAATCCCTTCCAATTCAATTATTGGAAATTCTGGTTATATTTCAAAACCATTTCAAATTCACTTTATTTATTTCAAAAATAAATGAATTATAATTCTAGTTCAAAACTAGTTCAATTCGATAAAAATCTATTTTTATCTTTTCAAATATGGAGTTTTTCATCCCGATTCTTCCCAAATCATTTCTTATGATTATACACAAATTATTGATATTTTTAATAATTTTATCAAGGCCCGTACAGTCGATTTCCATCAACGGCCATCGAACTGCAGTTACAGCGACCTTTTCCAAATTTGATTTGGACATAATTCCAAATCCAACTATTAGATTTATAATTTCTAATATTCGTTAGAAAGCTCGTTTCGATACGAACCCAACGGTTCCGGTTTCAAGAGAATCCGACGGTCGGATCTCCCGCAATATCCATTCGAAGTCAATGGTCGAAATTCGCGAACTGCCGCGGCGCGGCGCGTTCTATTCAGGCCATTATATATATAAAAAATATATATATATATTATATATTTTTTGTCGATTTCCTTATAAAACGTGTTTTATAAATCGTTTTAAATTCGTTTTCAAAACGATTTCAAATTCAAATCAAAATTGAATTTTCCCTCATAAATTCGTTTTAAATTCATTTTAAATTGATTTCAATTCAAATTGATTTTTAATTCAATTTCAGTTCATTTCAATTCAATTTCTATTTGATTTTGAATTTATTTCAAATCGATTTCTATTCAATTTCAATTCAATTCGAATTCATTTCAATTTGATTTCAATTCAAATTCAATTATATTCAATTTTAATTCGAATTCAATTCTATTCATTTTTAATTCGAATTCAATTCTATTCAATTTCAATTCGAATTCAATTCGTTTCAGTTTCAATTCGAATTCAATTCTATTCAATTTCAATTCGAATTCAATTCGTTTCAAAATATCAGAATTTGAAATCACTTCCTTCTCTATATTCATTATAAAAATTAATAAAATCGATATAAATATCGTTCATGTCAAAATGGTGTCAATCTAATCAACACGGCTTCATATATTTCTACTTTCAACTATTCTAGTTCAAATATTTCTTTTCAAATATTTCTATTCAAATACTTCCTTTTTCAAAACTGGAATGAGGCCCAATCAATTACCATATAATGTTAATTATATGGATTTTCTACAGCACATGTATAAAATAACGACGATAAATAATCAACCATCATCCAGACTGCACCACACAACTGCATAAGCATTAAATATAAATATTTAACGCTTACACAGTCTGTCGACCAATCGATCGACATACAACTAAACAATCGGGATTAGTGTACATCAAATATCATCCCAATACCCGTGTGGGGTTTCAAACAATCAAATATAGATTTTATTTGTGCAGTTGGGCGATGTGTAAAATTTTATCATCCCAATCAATATCAGTCAAATTTGTGTATATAAACAAATCGTTCGATTTGTTTATATTAATTTATTTCATTTATTATTTGCGTTAAAAATTCTATTTTTAACTATAAAATATTTTTAACTGTATAAATATTTTATTTCATTTCACATCACATTACACAATCAACTACACATCAAAATCAAACAAACAAGCATACAAGCCGTCCATGGTCTGTGGACGACGGGTGTCGGGTGCTACTAAACACCGTCTACATCCTAGTATATATTTTAACTAGAAAAGAAGATTTTAAAGTGAGAAGTTCTCACAGAGGGTTCCACTCCGCCGTGCTTTGCTTTTGAACCACTGAACCGTCTGGACTGGTTTGAAATTCCAATGTAGTTCTTTTCACGCTGTTCAAATAAAAATTATATTTTTATTGCTTCATTTCAATAAATAAAAATTCTATTTTTATTTCTACTTCATATATATTTTTCAATGCTTCATTCTATATAAAAATCATATTTTTATATTCCTACCTCTTATATGTAAAAATCGAATTTTTTACCACTACTTCATATATAAAAATCGAATTTTCTATGTAAAGATTATATTTTTAAAGTCGAATCTTCTATGTGAAGATTATATTTTTATTTCTAATCTATGTGCGTATAGATCACATTTTTCAAACAAAGTTCTATAGGAAAAAATCAGATTTTTAAAATAAAGCTGTATGCATAAAAATCAGTTCTTCATGTTAAATAAAAATCGGTCTTTCATGTTCAATCAAAATCGGATATTTCTTTAACCAAAAATCGAATTTTTCTCTAACTAAAAATCGAATTTTTCTCTAACTAAAAATCGAATTTTTATCTAAGTAAAATTCGAATTTTTCTACCTTTATAAAAACTGATTTTATAATTGCTAATATATACTTATAAAAATCGTATTATATACCCCTTTTTTATTACACTTCTCATACAACAACAACAAAAGGTCGAATCTTTACATACGATAAAATATATAAAAAAAATCAAATAGGAAGGCTTACTGTTTTTGATTGTTGGAGGGTGCTACTGTCGCTGGTGGCTCGTTGATTGAATTGTGGACTCAAGGGGAGGGTTAGGCGAGGTAGACGGACTGCTCAGAGGCCGGGGAGGTGCTGAACCGGAGCATCGGTGGTCTAGGAAGCCCTTCAGGCGGCGGCGTCAGTCACGGTGGGTTTGGGGGCTGTGGGGCGTCGGCCTACATCAGAAAAGGAGAGGAGGAAGAGGGGGCGAGGGTTCGTAGTAGGTGGTGGCGCGCCAGGATGGGGCCACGGCAGGTGGTTGCAGAGCGCAGGCGATGGGAGGGAGGGAACGGGGTTGATGAGGGTTTGAAATTTTTAGGGGCTCGATTTCGTTTGAAGGGATTAGGGTTGGGGGTTAGAAAAAGATATATATATTATTATTATTATTATTATTATTATTATTCACCTTAAAGTTGACTTTCCGTTTGAACTCGAAATCAAGCCCACCGATTGTCGTCCCTAGCTAATTACCCCTATTCCGAACAAATGGGATATGTTTCGTAAGCTGATTCGATCGTTTCTGTCAGTTTTTGTCAAAATCAAAATATAACTCTATATATTGAATTTGAATGCGCATTTCAATTTACCGGGGCCACATACGAACTCTAAAAATTCCAAAAAAATATTTTCTAGCTTCGTATTGACGATACGGTCCTAACAAAACTAATTTCATCGAATTCTGAGACCGTTTGAAAAATGGCCATTTTCCAGTCAATTGAAATTGAAAAAACACGTTTTCCTTTGCCACACACACATATTGATTCGAAAAATTATAAAAATTAGAATATAGCAATAACTTGACATCCCGGATCCAACAAAAGTGGTTTCGTCGAAATCCGAGGTCGTTTGCAAAATTTCCATTTTTAAGGGCCAGAATTCCATAGCGACTATTCTGAATTTTCATTTGGACATAACTTTTGATTCCCGATATGAAATTTCAATTTTTCGTATTCGTTGGAAAGATACTCTCAAAAAGATTCTATTATTTTTGGTTTCGCAAAAATCCGGTTTATTTTGAATCCTGTATATTCATTTGAACTTTGAAATCGAATTATCGAACTACCGCGCCATTTTCAATTCCTTTTATAATTTAAAATAATTATTTATATTCTAACGATGATCTATATAAATATATACACTCGAGTTATATTCAAAATAAATTTCTCATCGATATTATTTAAAATAATTCATTTTAAATAATAAAAATTCACTAAAATTTCCAAAATAAAATTTTTAAATTGGCTCGGATTTCCGGGTTATTACAATCTCCCCCACTTAAAAAATTTCGTCCCCAAAAAGGAACGAAGCCGAAAGTTGTTTAACTAATCAACTCAACTTCCAGTATTTTCTTTACGACTTAAGTTCTTCAACTTTTCAGTTTCCAAGAACTTTTCAAATTTTTCAAAAAATTTGGCTAACACCCTAAATTTTCGAAAAATTTCGCCATAACCTCCCCTGCACCGGGGACTTCGGGATATTTCATACATCCTCCCATGGCCTTCGTCAATCCAAAAGAAAACGAAAAAGCCAATCGGCTCATAAAATCATCATCACCTAAACAAAACATTAAATTATGGTAAACATGTACCTATTTGTCGGGCAAACAATTTTATTCTTCTGCTCTAGCTTCCTTGCTATGACCTGTTCAATGTAAGTACATGTATATGCATGCAAATGCGACTAATTTTCAATACAATTCACTATTTGATTCATTTGGCTATAGGGTATAAATTTTAATAAATTAAACAATAATCAAACAACACAATCAGTAATCAATAAGTTGGTTATATTCTAAATCACATAATTTTGATATATAGTCAAAAATCACATTTTTGATGCCAAATCATAACCATAAGCCCTATCTTGTTTCGGTTCTCACACCAGTCAATTGGAAATATATAGAAATCTCACTTTCGAAACTCAAAAATAAATACTGGCGATAGTGCCCCATCACCAGAGTTATCCCGGGGCAACTAGAGTGTGATTCTATAACTATCCAGTACATTAAAACTTCGAATACACGTTTGCAAGGCGTATATGCAAAATCTTTATATATTGGATTGTCCCAATTAACTTTTAATATAAATATTCAAATACGAATAATTGTTTTAAATTTTCAAAACAAAATTTGTTTTCAATTTTATTTAAAAACCCTACTCTTCACACTCGTTCTAGGACACTACTGATCCCATCTCTAACGAGTCATTCTCATTGGATATTACTAATCCAATCTCTGATGAATTCTTTCGTATGGTTCTAACGTGCCTTATTCTCTGAGCTTTGTAAACCAAAGCTCTGATACCACGCTATAACGACCGGGAATTTTGCTCGATCCGAATCCGTCGCTAAACCGATCAAGACCGTTCGAAACCCCATATCGTTTTGAGAACACGACAAATCAGAACGCAGACAGAAGAACATTTCATTGTTAATTACAACAATTCATCAGAATACAAGAATATACAGAGCATAAACAAATAATATACAGCAGAAAAATATCAAAGATTACAATACATTACATAGCAGCAGAAAATAATACAATACACAACTAGAAGTAATACACGGATACAGAGCTTTCCGAGTATCATTCCAGCTGTAAATCAGGATCCTATGAAGATAAATCTGCAAAACCAAAACTACTAGCTGCCCGTGTCAAAATAAGGGCACCCAGAGTTTATGTTAAAACAATAAACTCCAGGTCAGTCATGTGACTGGTGTGAGAACTAAAACAGTTATTAATCTTTATTTTTACAGTTACGTAAATCAAGGGACCACGCCGTACAACACGGAACAGGTTTCCACCCAAGAATACTAATGCATAAAACAAACAGCACAATGCTAAATAAAGAAAAATGAAGCTATTATAAGACCCAAGTCCCATCACATAATGCAACGCAAGCCGGAGGGTAGGGTTTTTACCTTATAATAGCCAAAGAATGCTTGATACGTTTAAAACAGATTATTTTGGTAGTACTATAAGTGTATTGTGTCAAAAACAACTTCAAATCATAAGTAGCAATCATAGACGGCATAAGCGCCCCATCCCACTATGTCGCCATACTAAGCTCTACAAATAAAACTGAAAAACACGTATTGGAAGCTAGATTTCCATCTGTGAACCGAGGCAAAAGATAGTCCTCTATCGATTCGAGACTGTCTAGCCCGAGTCTCAGGAACAGAACGCATCGTCCCTTGGATCGTCAGGGCCGGTCCACCGATGTGGATTAAAATGCCTGAACACTACGTTTCCCCACCCTTTGGGGCAAAAATGAGCCAACGAATGACTCCATCGGACCCGGATCGTCCGATCTAACCGAGGCGCCTCGCAACAGCAACAACCACATAAGTCAAACTCGTCAGGGCATGTAAAACCACTGACGCCACTTCTAGCTAGAAGGAAACGCACGCCCTCCCTCAGGACCTCTCCCATTTCTGGTTCACAACCGGGTATGAGGCTCGCGAATTCACGTTACACAAAGCTATGCCACACAGGCGGTGCTTTGATAATCAACCACAAGACTCTGCTTTTCAACAGAAGCCTTGATCATTTGCATCTTAGCATGCCACAGAGGCAATTCACGCTATGCAATCGATATCAATCACACAGAATGAAATCCGATGTCAGACACACAGTCCATTTACAAGTTCGTTCTGGGCTTGAACGAAACCGGAGGCACCTAGTACCTCGCATATCCATTGATCTCCAAGTACGTCTGGACGATCACTAACTGATTCCCTCCTCTTGGGTGTACTGCCCAATCAAGATCATCAGCAACTATCCAAACGACGTGAGGACCTCCGGTCTTCCACCACCGTCTTCATCTTCGAATTATCGTCGTATCAGTTATTCAGAATGGGATAAAACCAGTCTTTCCGAATAACTCGCGTATATAATAAACAAGTGTTATACAAACACAACATACGCCTCATTCAAATTCATCAGTCACTAACCGTAAATTAGCAAGAGAATAATTCCCCAAATATTAACCCCGAAGGCCGAAACCAACATCAGATCAATACCCAAGAAACCATTCTTCTTAGCTAACCCACAGTTAGTTTCTAAATTTCACATTCTTAGGGAACGGTTCCCATTAATTTTATCGAAGATAAATTCTTTTAAATTTATTCTTTAATCTTCCTTTGAATATCACTTCAAACTAGTCGGGATTAGCGAACCACACTGAAGTAATTATTAATTTTATTTCCCAATCCTATCCTATTTATCCCATGAAGTAAAACTGGTCATACTTCATATCTAACACCACGGTGTTATCGGTAAATTAAATTACCATTTCACGTTCAAATCTAATTAAAGATTTAACTACCATCTGGAGTAAAACTGGTGATACTCCATTCTCGATCTTTTCAATCTAATTAAAGATTCATTAAAACTCCACTTAGTTTTAATCTTTGACTAGGTTAAAGAATCAGTGTCATTTAAAACATGGTTCACGATAAACCCCAAATCACATCACATTTCAATCAGTCCCTAACCGTAAATTAGCAAGTGAGCAATTCCCTAAATATTAACCCCGAAGGCCGAAACCAACATCAGATCAATACCCCAGAAACCATTAAGCTTAACTAATCTCCAGTTAGTTTCTGATTTTCTTAACTCCTTTGGGTCTAGGAACAGTATTATTGAAGATACCGTTCACAACAACCCAAAATCACATTCCATTAATTAACGGGTTAAAGAACAAGTGTTATTTAAAACACTGTTCACGATAAAACCAAAAATCAATACCAATTCAATTCCAATTAAATATCATTTAATTGGTACACTTCATTAAATCTTAATAAAAAGATTTAATCTTTTTCTCAACTGGGCTCAAGAACAGTGTTAATGAAGACACCATTCACGACAAACCCAAATCACATTTAATAATAAATACAAGGCTCTGAATAGAAAATATATCGGCTTATATTCAATATCAAATTCTACGACCAACAATTATCGTATTGGAAATAACGATATCTATATATTTTTCAAATTTCCATAACAATATCTGTATCATCACGAAATCGAACATCGAAATATTCCGAAGACAATTTCGATTCAAATCCCTTCCAATTCAATTATTGGAAATTCTGGTTATATTTCAAAACCATTTCAAATTCACTTTATTTATTTCAAAAATAAATGAATTATAATTCTAGTTCAAAACTAGTTCAATTCGATAAAAATCTATTTTTATCTTTTCAAGAGTTTTTCATCCCGATTCTTCCCAAATCATTTTTTATGATTTTACATAAATTATTGATATTTTTAATAATTTTATCAAGGCCCGTACAGTCGATTTCCATCAACGGCCATCGAACTGCAGTTACAGCGACCTTTTCCAAATTTGTTTTGGACATAATTCCATATCCAACCGTTAGATTTCTAATTTCTAATATTCGTTAGAAAGCTCTTTTCGATACGAACCCAACGGTTCCTGTTTCAGGAGAATCCGACAGTCGGATCTCCCGCAATATCCATTCGAAGTCAATGGTCGAAATTCGCAAACTGCCATGGCGCTGCGCGTTCTATTCAGGCCATTATATATATATAATATATATATTATATATATTTCATCAATTTCCTTTTAAAACGTATTTTATAAATCGTTTTAAATTCGTTTTCAAAACGATTACAACTTCTTTTTCAAATTCAAATCAAAATTGAATTTTCCCTCATAAATTCGTTTTAAATTCATTTTAAATTGATTTCAATTCAAATCGATTTTTAATTCAATTTCAGTTCGTTTTAAATTCAATTCAATTTCTATTTGATTTTGAATTTATTTCAAATCGATTTCTATTCAATTTCTATTCAATTCGAATTCATTTCAATTTGATTTCAATTCGAATTCAATTATATTCAATTTTAATTCGAATTCAATTCTATTCATTTTTAATTCGAATTCAATTCTATTCATTGTTAATTCGATTCAATTCTATTCAATTTCAATTCGAATTCAATTCGTTTCAATTTCAATACGAATTCAATTCTATTCAATTTCAATTCGATTTCAATTCATTTCAAAATATCAGAATTTGAAATCACTTCCTTTTCTATATTCATTATAAAAATGAATAAAATCGATATAAATATCGTTCACGTCAAAATGGCGTCAATCTAGTCAACACGGCTTCATATATTTTTACTTTCAAATATTCTAGTTCAAATATTTCTTTTCAAATATTTCTATTCAAATATTTCCTTTTTCGAAACTGGAATGAGACCCAATCAATTACCATATAATGTTAATTATATGGATTTTCTACAACACATGTATAAAATAACAGCGATAAATAATCAACCATCATCCAGAACGCACCACACAACTGCATAAGCATTAAATATAAATAATTAACGCTTACACAGTCTGTCGACCAATCGATCGACATACAACTAAACAATCGGGATTAGTGTACATCAAATATCATCCCAATACCCGTGTGGGGTTTCAAACAATCAAATATAGATTTTATTTGTGCAGTTAGGCGATGTGTAAAATTTTATCGTCCTAATCAATATTAGTCAAATGTGTGTATATAAACAAATCGTTTGATTTGTTTATATTAATTTATTTCATTTATTATATGCGTTAAAAATTCTATTTTTAACTACAAAATATTTTTAACTATATAAATATTTTATTTCAATTCACATCACATTACACAATCAACTACACATCAAAATCAAACAAACAAGCAAACAAGCCGTCCATGGTCTTTGGACGACGGGTGTCGGGTGCTACTAAACATTGTCTGCATCCTAGTATATATTTTAACTAGAAAAGAAGATTTTAAAGTGAGAAGTTCTCACAGAGGGTTCCACTCCGCCGTGCTTTGCTTTTGAACTGCTGAACCGCCTGGACCGGTTTGAAATTCCAATGCAGTTCTTTTCACGCTGTTCAAATAAAAATTATATTTTTATTGCTTCATTTCAATAAATAAAAATTATATTTTTATTTCTACTTCATATATATTTTCAATGCTTCATTCTATATAAAAATCATATTTTTATATTCCTACCTCTTATATGTAAAAATCGAATTTTTTACCGCTACTTCATATATAAAAATCGAATTTTCTATGTAAAGATTATATTTTTAAAGTCCAATCTTCTATGTAAAGATTATATTTTTATTTCTAATCTATGTGTGTATAGATCTCATTTTTCAAACAAAGTTCTATAGGCAAAAATCGGATTTTTAAAATAAAGTTGTATGCATAAAAATCAGTTCTTCATGTTAAATAAAAATCGGTCTTTCATGTTCAATCAAAATCGGATCTTTCTTTAACCAAAAATTGAATTTTTCTCTAACTAAAAATCGAATTTTTCTCTAACTAAAAATCGAATTTTTGTCTAAGTAAAAATCGAATTTTTCTACCTTTATAAAAACTGATTTTATAATTGCTAATATATACTTAAAAAAATCGTATTATATACCCGTTTATTTATTACACTTCTCATACAACAACAACAAAAATTCAAATATTTACATACGATAAAATATTAAAAAAAATCAAATAGGAAGGCTTACTGTTTTTGATCGTTGGAGGGTGCTACTGTCGCTGGTGGCTCGTTGATTGAACTGTGGACTCGAGGGGAGGGTTGCGCGAGGTAGACGGACTGCTCAGAGGCCGGGGAGGTGCTGAATCGGAGCGTCGGTGGTCGGGGAAGCCCTTCAGGCGGCAGCGTCAGTCACGGCGGGTTTGGGGGCTGTGGGGCATCGGCCTACATCAGAAAAGGAGAGGAGGAAGAGGGGAAGCGGGTTCGTGGTAGGTGGTGATGTGCCAGGATGGGGCGACGGCGGGTGGTTGCAGAGCACAGGCGACGGGAGGGAGGGAAAGGGGTTAACGAGGGTTTTAAATTTTGGGGGCTCGATTTCGTTTGAAGGGATTAGGGTTGGGGGTTAGAAAAAGAGATATATATTATTATTATTATTATTTTATTCACCTTAAAGTTGACTTTCCATTTGAACTCAAAATCAAGCCCACCGACTGTCATCCCTAGCTAATTACCCCTATTCCGAACACAATGGGATATGTTTCATAAGCTGATTCAATAGTTTCTGTCAGTTTTTGTCAAAATCAAAATATAACTCTATACATTGAATTTGAACGCGCATTTCAATTTATCGGGGCCACATACGAACTCTAAAAATTCCAGAAAAATATTTTCTAGCTTCGTATTGATGATACGGTCCTAACAAAACTAATTTCATCGAATTCTGAGACCGTTTGAAAAATGGCCATTTTCCAGTCGATTGAAATTGACAAAACACGTTTTCCTTTGCCATACTCGCATATTGATTCGAAAAATTATGAAAATTGGAATTTAGTAATAACTTGACATCACGGATCCAACAAAAGTGGTTTCGTCGAAATCCGAGGTCGTTTGCAAAATTTCCATTTTTAAGGGCCAGAATTCCATAGTGCCTATTCTGAATTTTCATTTGGACATAACTTTTGATTCCCGCTATGAAATTTCAATTTTTCGTACTCGTTGGAAAGATACTCTCTAATAGATTCTATTATTTTTGGTTTTGCTAAAATCCGGTTTATTTTGAATCCTGTACATTCATTTGAACTTTGAAATCGAATTATCGAACTACCGCGCCATTTTCAATTCCTTTTATAATTTAAAATAAATATTTATATTCTAACGATGATCTATATAAATATATACGTTCGAATTATATTCATAATAAATTTCTCGTCGATATTTTTTAAAATGATTCGTTTTAAATAATAAAAATTCACTAAAATTGCCAAAATAAAAATTTTAAATTGGCTCTGATTTCCGGGTTATTACAACAAGTGTGAACTGAGCATATAAGATGAACAGGATATGTTGCGCTTCTAAAATACATTTCTCTGCAACGCGTTACTGATACTAGTATGTCAGAAATAGAATGATCCCTACTAATACCGTTCCATTACATTTTCTTGATTATTAGGTTACTTAGGTTAGTAGAACTCAAGACTTATCCGTGCATCGTACCCATTTACTTTCCCATGGATTCACCTAATACAATATATGTAGCTATCTCTCGATATTGAGATACATCCCATGGTAACCCACTCGCACGGTCTCCACTGTAATAACATAGTCCCTCATTCTACGCCGGAGTGACGTACGGATCTCTATATAATAATGTTACGTTCCGCATATATCTGTCATTACTATGTTACGTAAGCGTACGAACTGCCACCATCGATCGAATCAGATTCCTTATCGAAATAATGTCCTCTAGTCTAAGATACACCACCCAGAGTAGATTTGAATGTATCTAGATTGTCCTATGTATGTAATGTAATTGTAGCTCGATGCCTCAATCGCACGTCCTCTAATGTGCACTGAGTTCCGTGGCAGCGCTAAACCAGAAACACGGAACTCTACCGGAATTCCTCAACAATATCTGTATAATCATGGAATTCAATATAGAAATATCCGAAGATAATTTCCATTCCAAATCCGTTCCAATTTATGAATTGGAAAACTCTGGTTATTTTAAAACCCATTTTTCACTCCAATTTATTATTTCTAAAAATAATTGGATTATTATTCTAGTTATTAACTAGTTCATTTCGATAAAAATATATTTTTATCCTTTTAAACTTCTAATTTTTCATCCAAAATATTTCCAAATCATTAATTATGATTTTACATAATTTATCCATATTATTAATAATTTTATTAAGGCCCTTACAGTCGGTTTCCAATATCGGCCACCGAACTGCATCCTTAACGACCTTTTCTAAAATTGATTTGGATATAATTTAAAATCCATCCGTCCAAATTTAAATCTCTTATATTCATTGGAAATATCTTTTTGATACGAACCCAACGGTTTCGGTTTTAGGAGAATCCGATGGTCGGATCTCCCGTTACATCAATTTGAATTTAATGGTTGAAATTCACGAACAGTCGCTGCGCGGCGCGTTCTATTCAAGCCATTAAATATATATAATATATATCGTCGATTTCCATTTAAAACGTATTTTATAAATTCATTTTAAAAACGATTCCAACTTCCATTTCAAGTTTAAATCAAAATTGAATATTCCATATCATTATAATATTAAATCCAATTCGAACTAAATTTTCTATTCAACTCTATATTATTAATTTTAATTAATCAATTCAAGTCACCATTCCACGATATCAATACTGTTTTGTTTGCATGTCACAATTCTTAGTTTCATCGCATACTTTAGTTAAAAATAACATTTTTACAAACTAATAATTATTTCATCTCCTGAAAATTTTATATATTCCATATATACGTTAAAAATCATATTTTTAACTAGCTAATAATAATTTCATAGCATGACGATTTTATTCCATGCATATACAATTTTCTGCAATGCATAGATATATTTTTATACAAAACCTATATATATTTTCACAACATATATATATATATATAATTTCACAACGCATATATATAATTTTTATACTTTTCTATTCGGCTCTATATATATATATATATATATATATATATATATATATATATGGTTTGGTTTTAATTTTCTATTTAACCAATTTTCGCTGTTTAAATTATAAATGGATATTTATAATTTAATTTCAAATACCACAATAATATTCACATTATTTTAATATGTTAATCATCACAATCACCAAATCATCCATATAAATAAATACTCAACTACCCAATGCCATTTACGGTGCCACAAATATCCACTTGTGAAGTGTGAAATGTGAGCATCACTAATATCCACACATTGCTTCTATTCAAATGATTTGTGTGAATTCGTGTGTTGAACTCCAAAAAAAACTACATGATAAAATATTGAGTGAGAAGGAGTTCTCACTTTGGTTTCCACTCTGTCAGTCTTCTATTGATGAATACTATTATGTTTGAATTTAAATTTGCCTCAAATTCTGATTTGCTCCAAATTTGTTCCAGTCAGTTCCATTGCGTAGTGTTCGTTGTTGCGAATCCAACACAACTGATTTCCTTAACCATATGTTAAGCCGGCTTCTTCATCGTGATAACTGGAACACGCTGAACCCATTTCTTCAATATTAGGGTTCCAATTTTCCATCGTTGTACCGCGCTGGAAGCCGATCAAACCCTGCTACATCGTGCGCCCCTCCCCCACCTGTCAGCGTCGTGAGTCGGGGCCAACTCGCACCCGCCGTCGATCTCCAAAACTGCTTCGAACGATAGGGCTTTGCGACAGAAATTCCACCACCACGTCGAAGTAAAGATGATCTCCACCGGCCTAATGATAGACCTCGCCTATCTAATCATAATTGTTGTAGGAAGATCTTGGTATCGATTTGTGGATTTTGAGTTAATCGGGAAGAAAGTTTGGAGCTTTTTGGATCTCTCATTTCATTTAGGGAAGCTCGTTCTGAGAATGGGCTAGGGTTCCAAGAGAAAAAGGCTTTTATATAATATATTTTAATATTATTTAATTAATTCATTTATTATTTGTTTATTGCTATAAACTCCAAATCAAACCCAACGACTGTCGTTCCTAGCTAATTACCCCCATTTTAGACATAATGGGATATGTTTCGTAAGCCAATTCTATTGTTTCGATCAATTTTCATCAAAATTAAAATATAAATCAATATAACAGTCAATATTAAATTTCAACTTACATTTTAATTTATCGGGGCCACATACTGACTCCAAAAATTACAGAAAAATAAATCTAGCTATGTTTTGATGATACAGTCCTAAAAAAACTAATTTCGTCGAATTTGGAGACCGTTTGAAAAATGGCCATTCCAGTCGATTAAATTCAAATTGAAATTACAAAACACATTTAAATTCACCATGCTCACATGTTAATTCCAATTACGAAATTTAAATCCTAAAAATAATTTGACATTCCGGATCTAAAAAAAGTGGTTTCATCGAAAACGGAGGTCATTTGCAAAATGGATATTTTTAAGGGCAATATATATTAAAAATATATATAAATTTTATAGCGATTATTTTGAATTTTAATCTGGACATAACTTACAATTTATAAAGTGAAATTTCGGTTTCTTACATTCATTAGAAAGATACAGTTAAACAGATTCTAACGTTTCTTGTTTTACTGAAATCCGATTTATATTGAATTTTGTATACTCAATTAAAGTTTAAAATTGAATTTTCAAACTATTGCGCCATTTCAGGCTCGTTTTATAATTAAAATGAATTTATACGTTCTAACTTCTATTTAATTAAATTTTAAATCATTATTATTTGAAATAAATCATTTTAAATATTCAAAACCCATTAAAATAGCTAAAATAAAAATTTTAAATTGGTTCAGAAACTCCGAGTTGTTACACTAGTGGTAGGCTTTATTGCTTCATTACGTTTACTGATGATGTCAGAAGATATAGTTGTGTGTCACTTGTGAAACACAAAACTGAATCGTTTGAAAAGTTCAAAGAATTCAAGAATTAAGTTCTGAACCAACTTTGAGAGAATATTTAAGCCAATAATTAATGACTATCTAAAAGGGTGTGAAATTGTCTCATAACTCACTCCACCTAGAACACAATATTGGAATGGTGTATCTGAAAAGAGCAGTCGCACTTTATAAGATATGGTACGATCGATGATAAGTCATACAGATCTTCCAATAAATTTTAGGATTATCCCCTTGAAACAATTGCATTCATATTTAATCATAATCTTACTAAAACGATTATAAATAACCCAAATCTAATAATTATTTTATGGAATATCCAAAAGAAGAAAAAGGATATTATTTCGATAAAACCTTTGAGAATAAAATGTTTATTGCCCAAATTGGTATCCCTTTAAAGGAGAGTCGGTCTCTAAGATACCGATGGGAATAAAGTAAAACTCGAGATGTCTCAAAAACCACAAAAATACCATTGAACCTTATAAAGGTAAGAAATTGAGTGGGAGTAACACAATAATTCATATGATATATATTGATAACATATTAATTATTGTGAATGATGTTAGTTTAAAACAAGAAATAAATACTAATTCTACAAAGAAGGATGTTTGGATTAAAAGTTCATCTTTGATCTTAGTTATATTTATTGTTGCTCCAATAATTTTACATTGTGATAATAATGGAGCTATCGATCAGGCCTAGAGACCTTGATGTAATTATTGATCCAAACATATATTTAAGAAATATAATTTCTATGTGAAATTATTCATAGAGGAAATATACATATCTTCAAAGTTACATAAGGTTGTAATGTTGTAGACCTACTGGCTTAAACTCTGTGCAGCATAAGTATGATAGTCAAACTAGTTACATGGGTATACGATACATGATTGATTGACTCTAGTGCAAGTGGGAGATTGTTAGAGTAAATGCCCTAGAGGCAATCCAACTGATGGGAATAATAACAGTGTTGATGTTATATTTTATTTTGAATAACATATATGTATATAAATTCTATTATGTTATATTTACTGCATAATATAAATATTGACATGTAGAAGTCCTTAGAATAATAATACGGAAATACATAGTTCAAGTAAGTGACTTGAACATGAGATTACATAATATATTAAGTATTATAATTCTTAAATGTCCCTAGTCAAGTTTTATTTTTTATACAGGACGACAATAAAACATTAAGACTAGTATGCTGATTGACTGATAATCACATCTCATTGATCATTAATATATGTGATATTAATGTCAATACATAAATACGTATTGGAGAATAGCGTATTGGACTAACCCAACACAAGAAAACTACATGGAATATAACTAACAATATCATAAGTTATTCTCATAGTGACAGTGATGTAATGGTCCTCAGACCTGAAATCATTATAATTTTACATGAGGTTATTTGTGTTTTGATATCATCAAATGTTACTTTTAACGAAGTAGATGATAAAGGTGATTATTGGGTACATCTCGAATCGATCGAAAATTATGAATGATGTAGATGGAATTTAACCCTACAATATATAAGTAGTGATATCCATGGACCTCTTGATTGAGTGAGACTATGAAATATGTGGCCATGCTTAAATATTGACTTGTTTTTATATAGTCTACTCATCGATCAAGATAAAAGGATTAAATTATAAAGAGGATTATATGTTCCATGCCTCGAGTTTAATCTTGGATATATTGGTTAAAAGGACTATATTACATTGAAACATTGGTTATAGAAAAGGTTGTATGAATCATTGATCTTATTATAACTTGGGTAGCAACGACGTATTACTAGATTTCAATCACTATTTATGATTTTGAATATGATTCAAAAATCATTGCCAATGTTGTAATAACCTATAGGGTCACACACTTAGAAATTTATAAACGAAAAATTATTCATTGGATAAACACAACAAGAAAAAAACCATATTGCAACTAGTTATTTGCAACAGGCACCATACAGCAGTTGTAATAAATGGTCTTCAACAACAGGCCTTCTGTAGCAGTTGCAATAAATGAGATTTAACAAAGGGCATTTCCTGCCAGATGCAAAAATATATCTTTAGCAACTGCGCTTCTCTACCAGTTGCGGAAAACATATCTTTAGCAGTTGCCTTCTCTGCCAGTTGTAAAATCAACAACTGCTCTTTTCTACCAGTTGCAGAAAATATGTAATTAAAATTAATGTCTAATAATTAATATGTACTTAATTTAAAACATTTAAAATTAATATTTTAGTATTTAAGTACATTATTAATTTATATTTATCATTGTTTAATAATTTATTTACTAATTAATGAACAATTTATAATTAATAATTATTAGTAAAAAATTATAATTTATAAACATAGTATAATTACTAATAACTTATAATCACTAATTGTAATCTACGAATATAATTATTAACAAATAATATTATATACTGGTGGCATACGACAGTTGCAATAAACAAATTTTTAGGAACCATGCTTTCTTACCAGTTGAAATACACATATTTTAATAGTTTTCTTTTTGTTATAGTGTTAATAAGCATATTTTTAATTTAATAATCATAATTGATGGATATATTTAATTTTTGGTATTTAAAAAAATAATTATTATTAAATAGTTTATAATTAATGATAGTTTAATGTTTAATAACTAATATTTATTATTCAATATTAATTAGGTTTATTTAATAGCTTCTCTTACATGACCTTTGCAAATATTATTTTATAACAAACTTAATTTTTAGTTGATTAAAAAAAGTCTAGGGTACAAAATTCAGGATCGGTTCACACTGATAATGCAAATGAAAAGATGGGCTACAAAATTTTCAGGACCACTTCACACTAATATTTCGTGCCTACTTCACCTAAATTTTCCAATTCGCCTATCTTTCCCAATTCCTCGTTCAAAATCTAATTCCAAGCCCTTCTGAAATAGCGACAAGAGCTTCTACCATCCGCATCGTTTTTCTCTCTTCCTTTTTTCCTTATGAATCACTTCTCTTCATCTCCTCCTCCACCAATCTTTACTCTTGCATTCGACATGCCAGAAATTTGCTGAAGCACTCCTCTTTTCAAGTCCCCTTTTCATAATTCTCCCGATTTCTTTCCCTTTCGATCAGATTTAGTTGGTGATCTAGCACCAACTACTTGTGCGGTGTCCCTTTAATGCTTTGAGTCCTCTTGGCTAATAGAAAGCTCATCTGAACTTCATATGTGGATGATACTCAACAGACGAGGGCTCGGTATGTTTTATGATGTTGGCTTCTTATGTGTTTATTGGTGTTGTCTGTGATCTAATTTGCGGTGTAGTCTGCGTTTTCTGCTCCTGATTTTCGAAGTTAAGTTATTCGTTTTGTTATGTATTTTAAATGTAGGTAGGGAGTGTTGGAGATGGATGGTGTCTTCTTCATATTTTTTTTGCCATTGTCTCATTCTCCATACTTATGAAGCATAGCTCTTGTAATAACCCGGAAAATCTGGGCCAGTTTAAAAATTTTATTTTGGCAATTTTAGCGAATTTTGATTATTTAAAATGAATTATTTTAAATAATATCGATGAGAAATTTATTTTGAATATAATTCGAACGTATATATTATACGCGTCGTCGTTAGAATATAAATAATTATATATAATTATAAATAGAATTGAAAATGGCGCGGTAGTTCGATAATTCGATTTCAAACTTCAATTGAATGTACCGGGTGCAAAACAATCCGGATTTTAGTGAAACCAAAAATAATGGAATCTAATAGTGAATATCTTTCCAACGAATCCGAAAAATCAAAAGTTCGTAGCGGGAATCAAAAGATATGTCCAGTTGAAAATTCTGAATAGTCGCTATGGAATTCAGGCCCTTAAAAATGGGAATTTTGCAAACGACCTCGGATTTCGACGAAACCACTTTTGTTGGGTTCGTGATGTTAAGTTATTGCTAGGTTTCAAATTTCATAATTTTTCGAATCAGTATGTGAGCGTGTCTAAGGAAAACGCGTTTGACCAGTTTTAGTTGAATTTAATCGACTGGAAATTGGCCATTTTTCTAACGGTCTCAGAATTCGACGAAACTAGTTTTGTTAGGACCGTATCGTCAATACGAAACTAGAAAATATTTTTCTGGAATTTTTCTAGTTAGTATGTGGCCCCGGTAATTTGAAATGTGCGTTTAAAATTCAATATAGTGATTTAAATGAAAATTCAACGGAAACTATTCGAAACAATCGAATCAGCTTACTATACATATCCCATTGTGTTCGGAATGGGGGTAAAACGCTATGGGCGACAGGCGGTGGGCCTCGTTTCGAGGTCGTATGTAAAAGTCAACCTATTTGCAAAATTAAATAATTAAATAATAAAAAGAAAAAAAATAATTTTTCACTCCCTCCCTTTATCTTCCTTTCTGGCCCCCGTTCATTTTTATTTCAATCAGAAGGAAAAAAAAAAGAGAGAGACGGGCGGAGCAGAAACCTCGCCACCGCCCTGACGACCGCCTCCCCCGTTCGAAAACCTCGATCCCGCCTCCTCGAAGCCATCGCGAGCCCCCCCCCCCCCCCCCGAAGCCAACGCCTTCTCCGATTCGAGGCTCGAAGCCGCTCCCCGATCGGAACCCTAGCGCCGCCCCCTCGAAACCTCCGACGATCGGCGAAACCCCCCCCCCCTTTTTCTCTCTAAGTATTTCTTTTTTTTATTTTTTTATTTTTATTTTATATAAGTAGAATTTAAAACTGGTTTTTTTTTTTACTTTAATTAGGTTTAAACTGTTTTTCTTTTAAAAGCATATTAAAACTGATTTTTAAAAGAAATTAAAACTGATTTGAAAAGCATATTAAAACTGATTTGAAAAGCATATTAAAACTGATTTTTAAAAGAAATTAAAACTGATTTGAAAAGCATATTAAAACTGATTTTAAAAAGAAATTAAAACTGATTTTTAAAAAGAAATTAAAACTGATTTGAAAAGCATATTAAAACTGATTTTAAAAAGAAATTAAAACTGATTTTTAAAAAGAAATTAAAACTGATTTTAAAAAGAAATTAAAACTGATTTTTAAAAGAAAAAGATTTGATTTTTAAAAAGGAAAAGATTTGATTTTTTTTTTTAAATTAATAAAAATAGAATTTTTATATAATGAACTTTGAAATAGAATTTTTTTTTTTATATTTATTGAACTTCGAAGTAAAAAATATGATTTTTATATATTGAATAGCAAACTAAAAATGTGATTTTTATTTATTGAACTTCGAAGTAAAAATATGATTTTTATATATTGAATAGCAAACTAAAAATGTGATTTTTATTTATTGAACTTCGAACTAAAAATTCGATTTTTATATATTGAATAGCAAACTAAAAATATGATTTTTATTTATTGAACTTCGAACTAAAAATTCGATTTTTATATATTGAATAACGAAGTAAAAATGTGATTTTTACATATGTAGTGGCTACGGGCAAAGAAAGTGATATCGACGAGAACAATGAAGATTTCTATCAATGAAGTGCCGTGGAGTTAGGATAGCTATATGTGAGAATTTCTCACCTTTCAATTTATTTTTCTAGTTATATATATATATATATACTAGGATGCAGACGGTGCTTAGTAGCACCCGACACAATCGTCCACAGACCATGGACTTGTTTGTTTGATTGCAAATTAGTTAGATTATTGATTGAAATTGAATTGTGTGGTGAAATGAATTAATTTGATTGATGTGTGAATGGCGTGGGCCTTCACTAGACCGGGGATAAGGCTAGGCCTCGTCCCGTTTCTAGTATCGTGCCGTTATGCCGCCGAAATTTTCTAAAATATGTTAGAAAAATAAAAATATCATTTTATTGAATAAATGAATTGAATAGAAATTCATAGGTTGAAATAAAATGTTTTATCGTTAAAAATATAATTTTTAACGTGAATATGAAAATAGTGAAGTGAATAAATAAATATTCATTTACAAACCAGATGGTTTGTTTATGTACACTTATTTGAATGACATTGATTGGGACGATAAATTTTACACATCGCCCAACTGCACAACTAAAATCTGTGTTTGATTGTTTGAAACCCCACACGGGTGTTGGGATGAAATTTGAAGTTCACTCATCCTGATTGATTAAATATGTCGATCGATTGATTGACAGGCTGTTATAAGCGTTAGATATCTTTATTTGATGCTTATACAGTGTAGTGCACTTTGGTTGATGGTTGATCATTTTTCAATGTTATTATATACATGTGTTGTGTGAAAATCCATATAATTAATTTTATATGGTAATTGATTGGGCCTCATTCCAGTTTAGAAATGGAAATATTTAAAATAGAAATATTTGAAATAGAATATTTGAAAATAGAAATTTATGAAGTCGTGTTGATTAGTTTGACGCCATTTTGACGTGAACGATATTTATATCGATTTTAAACGATTTCGAAATGAAGTGAATTGAAAACGATTTCGAAATGAAGTGAATTGAAAACGATTTCGAAATGAAGTGAATTGAAAACGATTTCGAAATGAAGTGAATTGAAAACGATTTCGAAATGAAGTGAATTGAAAACGATTTCGAAATGAAGTGAATTGAAAACGATTTCGAAATGAAGTGAATTGAAAACGATTTCGAAATGAAGTGAATTGAAAACGATTTCGAAATGAAGTGAATTGAAAACGATTTCGAAATGAATTGAATTGAAAACGAATTCCAATTGAATTGAAATTTGAATTGAATAGAAATGAATTTTAAAACGAATCTATAAAGAAGAATTCAATTGTGATTTGAATTGAAAAGGAAGTTGAAAATGTTTTTGAAACGAATTCAAAACTATTTATATAATTCGTTTTAAATAGAAATCGATGAAGTATATATTATATATATTATATATATAATATAATGGCTTGAATAGAACGCGCCGCACCGCGGCAGTTCGTGAATTTCGACCATTTATTTCAAACGGACATTACGGGAGATCCGACCGTCGGATTCTCCTAAAACCGGAACCGTTGGGTTCGTATCGAAAAGAGCTTTCTAACGAATATTAAAAATTAGAAATCTAACGGTTGGATTTGGAATTATGTCCAAATCAAATTTGAAAAAGGTCGCTATAAGTGCAGTTCGATGGCCATTGATGGAAATCGACTGTACGGGCCTTGATAAAATTATTAAAAATAGTAATAATTTGTGTAAAATCATAAGAAATGATTTGTGAAGATTTGGGATGAAAAACTCCATATTTGAAAAGATAAAAATAGATTTTTATCGAAATGAACTAGTTTTGAACTAGAATTATAATTCTATTTATTTTTAAATAAATAAATTGAATTTGAAAAGGGTTTTGAAAATAACCAAAATTTCCAGTGATTGCATTGGAGTGGATTTGAATCGAAATTGTCTTCGGAATATTTCGATGTTGGAATTCGTGATTATACAGATGTTGTTATGGAAATTTGAAAGATATATATTTATATCGTTATTTCCAATACGACATTTGTTAGTCTTAGAATTTGATATTGAATATAAGCCGATATATTTTCTATTCAGAGCCTTGTATTGAATATCAAATGTGATTTGGGTTTGTCGCGAATGGTGTCTTCACTAACACTGTTCTTGAACCTAGTTGTGAAAAGATTAAATCTTTTTATCTAGATTTAATGAAGTGTACCAATTAAACGATATTTAATTGGAATTGAATTGGTATTGATTTTTGGGTTTATCGTGAACAGTGTTTTAAATAACACTTGTTCTTTAACCCGATAATTAATGGAATGTGATTTTTGGTTTATCGTGAACCGTGTTTTAAATGACACTGATTCTTTAACCCAGTTAAAGATTAAAACTAAGTGGAGTTTTAATGAATCTTTAATTAGATTGAGATGATCGAAAATGGAGTATCACCAGTTTTGCTCCAGGTGATGGTTAAATCTTTAATTAGATTTGAACGTGAAAGGGTAATTGAATTTACCGATAAAACTGTGGTGTTAGATATGAAGTATTACCAGTTTTACTTCATGGAATGAATAGGTTGGGATTGGGAAATAAAATAAATGATTACTTCGGTGTGGTTCGATAATCCCGACTAGTTGGAATTGATATTCAAAGGAGATTAAAGAATAAATTTAAAGAATTTATCTTGGATAAAATTAATGGGAACTTTTTCCCAAAGTATTGGAATATTTGAATAAAAGAATATTCTGAATTGGAATGAGGCGTACATTGTGTTTGTGTAACACTTTTATAATATATACGCGAGTTATTCAGAAAGACCGGGTTTATCCCATTCTGAATAACTGATTCGACGTGGTGTCGAAGATGAAGACGGTGGTCGAAGACCAGAAGTCTTCACGTCGTTTGGGTGATAACTGATGATCTTGATTGGGTTGTACACCCAAGAAGATGGAAACAGTTGGTGATCGTCCAGACGTACTTGGAGATCGATGGATATGCGGGGTACTAGGTGCCTCCGGTTTCGTTCAGACCCAGAACGGACTTGTAAATGGACTGTGTGTCTGACATTGGATTTTAGTCCGTGTGATTGATCTCTATTAAATATATATCTGTTTGGTGGCGGAGAATTTATTCTCTTGCTTAACGCCCTTCTCTGAGACATACGAGCTCAGGGGTTATATATTGATGGATATCAAACGCATGGAGTGAATTGCCTGTATGGCATGCCTAAGTGGCAATTGATCGAGGCTTCTGTTGAAAAGCAAAGTCTTGTGGTGATGATCAAAGCACGGCCTTTGTGGCGTAGCTTTGTGTAACGTTTGCTTCGCGTGTTTCACACCCGGTATGAACCAAAAACGGGAGACGGACCTCAGGGAGGGCATGCGTTTCTTTCTAGCTTGAAGTGGCGTCAGTGGTTTTACACGCCCTGACGAGTTTGACTTATGTGGTTGTTGCTGTTGCGAGGCGCCTCGGTTATATCGGTTTCGGCCGATGCATTCTGGTCGGCAGACGGACCAGACTTACACCCCATAGGGTGGGGAAACGTAGTGTTCAGGGTTTAAGTTTAATCCACATCGGTGGACCGGCCCTGTCGCTCCAAGGCTTGACTGAGTACTTGCCTGAGACATGGGCTAGATTGTCTCGAAGTCGGTGAGGACTATCTTTTGCCTCGGTTCATAGATGGAGATCCAATTTCCGAATACGTGACTTTGCGGTTTTATTTGTAAACCTATATATGGCGACATAGTGGCATGGGACGCTCATGTCGCCTATAATTGATACTTATGATTTGAAGTTGTTTTATGAACTATGCACTTATAATAGTATCAAATGATTTGTTTTAAAACGTATCAAGCATTCTTTGGCTGTTATAAGGGAAAACCCTATCCTCGGTTGCGTTGCATTGTGTGATGGGACCTGGGTCTTATAACAGCTTCATTTTTCTTTATTTAGCATTGCGCTGTTTGTTGTATGCACTGGTATTCTTGGGAGGAAACCCGTTCCGTGTTATACGGCGTGGTCCCTTGATTTACCTAATGATTTAAAATAAAGATTAACTGTTTTAGTTCTCACACCAGTCACATGACTGACCTGGAGTTTATTGTTTTAACCTAAACTCTGGGTGCCCCTATTTTGACACGGGCAGCTAGTAGTTTTGGGTTTTGCAGAATTACATTTACAGGATCCTGGTTTACAGCTGGAACGATATCCGGAAAGCTTTGTATCCGTATATCTCTTCTAGTTGTGTATTATATTATTTTCCGCTGCTATGTATTTAAATGTAATTTAAATCTCTGATATTTCTATGTAATATTCATTTATACTCTGTATATTCTTGTAATCTGATGCATTGTTGTAATATACAATGAAATGTTCTTCTGTATGAGTTCTATTGTGGCTTGTTCTCGAACTATCCGACACTTTCCTTTACGGGGAAGTCACGGGTCGTTTCATTTGGTATCAGAGCTTTGGTTTACAAAGCTCAGAGAACAAGGCACATTAGAACCATACGAAAGAATTCATCAGATATTGGATTAGTAATATCCAATGAGAATGACTCGTTAGAGATGGGATCAGTAGTATCCTAGAACGAGTGTGAAGAGTAGTGTTTTTGATAAATAAAAGTGAAAGCAAATTTTTGTTTTGAAGATTTAAATCAATTATTCGTATTTGATTATTTATTTATATAAATGTGGACAATCCAGTATATATAGATTTTGCGTATACGTCTGATCCGCGTGTATTCGAAATTTTAATATACTGGATAGATATAGAATCACACTCTAGTCGCCCGGGGATGATGCTGATAATTGTGATCACATTATCAGTATTTATATTCGAGTGACGAAAGTGAGATTTCTATATATTTCCTATTGACTGGTGTGAGAACCAAAATTAGATAGGGCCTATTGTTGTGATTTGGCATCAAAAATCTGATTTTTGTATATGTATCAAAAGTATGAATTTGAAACTTTAATTCACTAATTGATTGATGTATGTGTTGTTTGTTTAGTTGTTTGATAATTTTGAACCATTATGCCTAATTTGATCGAATATTGAATTGTATTGAGAATTGGTCGCATTTGCTTGCATATACATATACTTATATTGAACAGGTCATAGCAAGGAGGCTAGAGCAGAGAATAAAATTTGTTTGCCCGACAAATAGGTACATGTTTACTACATAATTTACTGTTTTGTTTGGGTGATGATGATTTTATGAGCCTATTGGCTAGCCGCTTGGCTTTTTCTTTTTCTTTTTGAGATCTGAAGGACCGGGGAAGCTATTTGAAATTCCCCGATGCTCCCATTGCAGGGGAGGTTATGGCGAAATTTTTCAAAAATTTAGGGTGTTAGCCAAATTTTTGAGATTTTAGAAAATTCTCAGAAACTGAAAATTTGGAGAATGGAAGCCAAATCGAAAGTAGAATTAAATAATCAAACTACTTTCGACTTTGTTCCTTTTCGGGGACGAAAAGTTTTAAGTGGGGGAGATTGTAATAACCCGGAAAATCTGGGCCAGTTTAAAATTTTTAGTTTGGCAATTTTAGCGAATTTTGATTATTTAAAATGAATTATTTTAAATAATATCGACAAGAAATTTATTTTGAATATAATTCGAACGTATATATTATACGCGTCGTCGTTAGAATATAAATAATTATATATAATTATAAATAGAATTGAAAATGGCGCGGTAGTTCGATAATTCGATTTCAAACTTCAATTGAATGTACCGGGTGCAAAACAATCCGGATTTTAGTGAAACCAAAAATAATGGAATCTAATAGTGAATATCTTTCCAACGAATCCAAAAAATCAAAAGTTCGTAGCGGGTCCAGTTGAAAATTCTGAATAGTCGCTATGGAATTCAGGCCCTTAAAAATGGGAATTTTGCAAACGACCTCGGATTTCGACGAAACCACTTTTGTTGGGTCCGTGATGTTAAGTTATTGCTAGGTTTAAAATTTCATAATTTTTCGAATCAGTATGTGAGCGTGGTTAAGGAAAACGCGTTTGACCAGTTTCAGTTGAATTTAATCGACTGGAAATTGGCCATTTTTCTAACAGTCTCAGAATTCGACGAAACTAGTTTTGTTAGGACCGTATCGTCAATACGAAACTAGAAAATATTTTTCTGGAATTTTTCTAGTTAGTATGTGGCCCCGGTAATTTGAAATGTGCGTTTAAAATTCAATATAGTGATTTAAATGAAAATTCAACGGAAACTATTCGAAACAATCGAATCAGCTTACTATACATATCCCATTGTGTTCGGAATGGGGGTAAAACGCTATGGGCGACAGGCGGTGGGCCTCGTTTCGAGGTCGTATGTAAAAGTCAACCTATTTGCAAAATTAAATAATTAAATAATAAAAAGAAAAAAATAATTTTTCACTCCCTCCCTTTATCTTCCTTTCTGGCCCCCGTTCATTTTTATTTCAATCAGAAGGAAAAAAAAAGAGAGACGGGCGGAGCAGAAACCTCGCCACCGCCCTGACGACCGCCTCCCCCGTTCGAAAACCTCGATCCCGCCTCCTCGAAGCCATCGCGAGCCCCCCCCCCCCCCCCGAAGCCAACGCCTTCTCCGATTCGAGGCTCGAAGCCGCTCCCCGATCGGAACCCTAGCGCCGCCCCCTCGAAACCTCCGACGATCGGCGAAACCCCCCCCCCCCTTTTTCTCTGTAAGTATTTCTTTTTTTTATTTTATTATTTTTATTTTATATAAGCAGAATTTAAAACTGGGTTTTTTTTTACTTTAATTAGGTTTAAACTGTTTTTCTTTTAAAAGCATATTAAAACTGATTTTTAAAAGAAATTAAAACTGATTTGAAAGCATATTAAAACTGATTTGAAAAGCATATTAAAACTGATTTTTAAAAGAAATTAAAACTGATTTGAAAAGCATATTAAAACTGATTTTAAAAAGAAATTAAAACTGATTTTTAAAAAGAAATTAAAACTGATTTGAAAAGCATATTAAAACTGATTTTAAAAAGAAATTAAAACTGATTTTTAAAAAGAAATTAAAACTGATTTTAAAAAGAAATTAAAACTGATTTTTAAAAGAAAAAGATTTGATTTTTAAAAAGGAAAAGATTTGATTTTTTTTTAAATTAATAAAAATAGAATTTTTATATAATGAACTTCGAAATAGAATTTTTTTTTATATTTATTGAACTTCGAAGTAAAAAATATGATTTTTATATATTGAATAGCAAACTAAAAATGTGATTTTTATTTATTGAACTTCGAAGTAAAAATATGATTTTTATAAATTGAATAGCAAACTAAAAATGTGATTTTTATTTATTGAACTTCGAACTAAAAATTCGATTTTTATATATTGAATAGCAAACTAAAAATATGATTTTTATTTATTGAACTTCGAACTAAAAATTCGATTTTTATATATTGAATAACGAAGTAAAAATGTGATTTTTACATATGTAGTGGCTACGGGCAAAGAAAGTGATATCGGCGAGAACAATGAAGATTTCTATCAATGAAGTGCCGTGGAGCTAGGATAGCTATATGTGAGAATTTCTCACCTTTCAATTTATTTTTCTAGTTATATATATATATACTAGGATGCAGACGGTGCTTAGTAGCACCCGACACAATCGTCCACAGACCATGGACTTGTTTGTTTTGGTTGCATAGATTAGTTAGATGATTTGATTTGAGATTGAATTGTTTGGTGAAATAAATGGATTTGATTGATGTGTGAATGGCGTGGGCCTTCACTAGACCGGGGATAAGGCTAGGCCTCGTCCCGTTTCTAGTATCGTGCCGTTATGCCGCCGAAATTTTCTAAAATATGTTAGAAAAATAAAAATATCATTTTATTGAATAAATGAATTGAATAGAAATTCATAGGTTGAAATAAAATGTTTTATCGTTAAAAATATATAATTTTTAACGTGAATATGAAAATAGTGAAGTGAAAAAAAATAAAATATTCATTTACAAACCGGACGGTTTGTTTATGTACACCTATTTGAATGACATTGATTGGGACGATAAATTTTACACATCGCCCAACTGCACAACTAAAATCTGTGTTTGATTGTTTGAAACCCCACACGGGTGTTGGGATGAAATTTGAAGTTCACTCATCCTGATTGATTAAATATGTCGATCGATTGATTGACAGGCTGTTATAAGCATTAGATATCTTTATTTGATGCTTATACAGTGTAGTGCACTTTGGTTGATGGTTGATCATTTTTCAATGTTATTATATACATGTGTTGTGTGAAAATCCATATAATTAATTTTATATG
The DNA here is from genome assembly GCA_030737875.1 of Allium sativum. Taxonomy (NCBI): domain Eukaryota; kingdom Viridiplantae; phylum Streptophyta; class Magnoliopsida; order Asparagales; family Amaryllidaceae; genus Allium; species Allium sativum. The sequence goes on along the minus strand of CM060924.1, from coordinate 583,994,660 downwards.
GTAATTGATTGGGCCTCATTCCAGTTTAGAAATGGAAATATTTAAAATAGAAATATTTGAAATAGAATATTTGAAAATAGAAATTTATGAAGTCGTGTTGATTAGTTTGACGCCATTTTGACGTGAACGATATTTATATCGATTTTAAACGATTTCGAAATGAAGTGAATTGAAAACGATTTCGAAATGAAGTGAATTGAAAACGATTTCGAAATGAAGTGAATTGAAAACGATTTCGAAATGAAGTGAATTGAAAACGATTTCGAAATGAAGTGAATTGAAAACGATTTCGAAATGAAGTGAATTGAAAACGATTTCGAAATGAAGTGAATTGAAAACGATTTCGAAATGAAGTGAATTGAAAACGATTTCGAAATGAAGTGAATTGAAAACGATTTCGAAATGAAGTGAATTGAAAACGATTTCGAAATGAATTGAATTGAAAACGAATTCCAATTGAATTGAAATTTGAATTGAATAGAAATGAATTTTAAAACGAATCTATAAAGAAGAATTCAATTGTGATTTGAATTGAAAAGGAAGTTGAAAATGTTTTTGAAACGAATTCAAAACTATTTATATAATTCGTTTTAAATAGAAATCGACGAAGTATATATTATATATATTATATATATAATATAATGGCTTGAACAGAACGCGCCGCGCCGCGGCAGTTCGTGAATTTCGACCATTTATTTCAAATGGACATTACGGGAGATCCGACCGTCGGATTCTCCTAAAACCGGAACCGTTGGGTTCGTATCGAAAAGAGCTTTCTAACGAATATTAAAAATTAGAAATCTAACGGTTGAATTTGGAATTATGTCCAAATCAAATTTGAAAAAGGTCGCTATAAGTGCAGTTCGATGGCCATTGATGGAAATCGACTATACGGGCCTTGATAAAATTATTAAAAATAGTAATAATTTGTGTAAAATCATAAGAAATGATTTGTGAAGATTTGGGATGAAAAACTCCATATTTGAAAAGATAAAAATAGATTTTTATCGAAATGAACTAGTTTTGAACTAGAATTATAATTCTATTTATTTTTAAATAAATAAATTGAATTTGAAAAGGGTTTTGAAAATAACCAAAATTTCCAATGATTGCATTGGAGTGGATTTGAATCGAAATTGTCTTCGGAATATTTCGATGTTGGAATTCGTGATTATACAGATGTTGTTATGGAAATTTGAAAGATATATATTTGTATCGTTATTTCCAATACGACATTTGTTAGTCGTAGAATTTGATATTGAATATAAGCCGATATATTTTCTATTCAGAGCTTTGTATTGAATATCAAATGTGATTTGGGTTTGTCGCGAATGGTGTCTTCACTAACACTGTTCTTGAACCTAGTTGTGAAAAGATTAAATCTTTTTATTTAGATTTAATGAAGTGTACCAATTAAACGATATTTAATTGGAATTGAATTGGTATTGATTTTTGGGTTTATCGTGAACGGTGTTTTAAATAACACTTGTTCTTTAACCCGATAATTAATGGAATGTGATTTTGGGTTTATCGTGAACCGTGTTTTAAATGACACTGATTCTTTAACCCAGTTAAAGATTAAAACTAAGTGGAGTTTTAATGAATCTTTAATTAGATTGAGATGATCGAAAATGGAGTATCACCAGTTTTGCTCCAGGCGATGGTTAAATCTTTAATTAGATTTGAACGTGAAAGGGTAATTGAATTTACCGATAACACTGTGGTGTTAGATATGAAGTATTACCAGTTTTACTTCATGGGATGAATAGGTTGGGATTGGGAAATAAAATAAATGATTACTTCGGTGTGGTTCGATAATCCCGACTAGTTGGAATTGATATTCAAAGGAGATTAAAGAATAAATTTAAAGAATTTATCTTGGATAAAATTAATGGGAACTTTTTCCCAAAGTATAGGAATATTTGAATAAAAGAATATTCTGAATTGGAATGAGGCGTATGTTGTGTTTGTGTAACACTTTTATAATATATACGCGAGTTATTCAGAAAGACCGGGTTTATCCCATTCTGAATAACTGATTCGACGTGGTGTCGAAGATGAAGACGGTGGTCGAAGACCAGAAGTCTTCACGTCGTTTGGGTGATAACTGATGATCTTGATTGGGCTGTACACCCAAGAAGATGGAAACAGTTGGTGATCGTCCAGACGTACTTGGAGATCGATGGATATGCGGGGTACTAGGTGCCTCCGGTTTCGTTCAGACCCAGAACGGACTTGTAAATGGACTGTGTGTCTGACATTGGATTTTAGTCCGTGTGATTGATCTCTATTAAATATATATCTGTTTGGCGGCGGAGAATTTATTCTCTTGCTTAACGCCCTTCTCTGAGACATACGAGCTCAGGGGTTATATATTGATGGATATCAAACGCATGGAGTGAATTGCCTGTGTGGCATGCCTAAGTGGCAATTGATCGAGGCTTCTGTTGAAAAGCAAAGTCTTGTGGTGATGATCAAAGCACGGCCTTTGTGGCGTAGCTTTGTGTAACGTTTGCTTCGCGTGTTTCACACCCGGTATGAACCAAAAACGGGAGACGGACCTCAGGGAGGGCATGCGTTTCTTTCTAACTAGAAGTGGCGTCAGTGGTTTTACACGCCCTGACGAGTTTGACTTATGTGGTTGTTGCTGTTGCGAGGCGCCTCGGTTATATCGGTTTCGGCCGATGCATTCTGGTCGGCAGACGGACCAGACTTACACCCCATAGGGTGGGGAAACGTAGTGTTCAGGGTTTAAGTTTAATCCACATCGGTGGACCGGCCCTGTCGCTCCAAGGCTTGACTGAGTACTTGCCTGAGACATGGGCTAGATTGTCTCGAAGTCGGTGAGGACTATCTTTTGCCTCGGTTCATAGATGGAGATCCAATTTCCGAATACGTGACTTTGCGGTTTTATTTGTAAACCTATATATGGCGACATAGTGGCATGGGACGCTCATGTCGCCTATGATTGATACTTATGATTTGAAGTTGTTTTATGAACTATGCACTTATAATAGTATTAAATGATTTGTTTTAAAACGTATCAAGCATTCTTTGGCTGTTATAAGGGAAAACCCTATCCTCGGCTGCGTTGCATTGTGTGATGGGACCTGGGTCTTATAACAGCTTCATTTTTCTTTATTTAGCATTGCGCTGTTTGTTGTATGCACTGGTATTCTTGGGAGGAAACCCGTTCCGTGTTATACGGCGTGGTCCCTTGATTTACCTAATGATTTAAAATAAAGATTAACTGTTTTAGTTCTCACACCAGTCACATGACTGACCTGGAGTTTATTGTTTTAACCTAAACTCTGGGTGCCCCTATTTTGACACGGGCAGCTAGTAATTTTGGGTTTTGCAGATTTACATTTACAGGATCCTGGTTTACAGCTGGAACGATATCCGGAAAGCTTTGTATCCGTATATCTCTTCTAGTTGTGTATTATATTATTTTCCGCTGCTATGTATTTAAATGTAATTTAAATCTCTGATATTTCTGTGTAATATTCATTTATACTCTATATATTCTTGTAATCTGATGCATTGTTGTAATATACAATGAAATGTTCTTCTGTATGAGTTCTATTGTGGCTTGTTCTCGAACTATCCGACACTTTCCTTTACGGGGAAGTCACGGGTCGTTTCAGCTCTGTTCATGCTGAGTTGGTTGGTGGCTGTAACGACCCGAACTTCCCCGTGAAGGAAAGCCCGAATTTAGTTGAGAACACGACAAATCAGAACACAAACAGAAGAACATTTCATTGCTTATTACAATAATTTACATCAGAGTACATAATATACAGAGTATGAACAAATAATATGCATTTGATAAATATCAGAGATTTACAAATTCATTACATAGCAGCGGAAAGTAATACAAAACACAACTAAAAGGAATACACGGATACAGGGCTTTCTGAATATCGCTTCAGCTATAAATCAGGATCTTGTAAAGATAAATCTGCAAAAACCCAACTACTAGCTGCCCGTGTGGAAAATAAGGGCACCCAGAGTTTAGGTTAAAACAATAAACTCCAGGTCAGTCATGTGACTAGTGTGAGAACTAAAACAGTTATTGATCTCTGTTTTAAAGTAAGGTAAATCAAGGGACCACGCCGTATAACACGGAATGGGTTTCCTCCCAAGAATACCCATGCATAAAACAAACAGCACAATGCTAATTAAAGAAAATGAAGCTATTATAAGACCCAGGTCCCATTACACAATGCAACGCAAGCCGGATGATAGGGTTTTACCTTATAATAGCTAAATAATGCTTGATACGCGGAATTTAATCTTTTATTATTACTATAAGTGAAGAAATCAACTTCAAATATAAATGTATCAATCATAGACGGCATAAGCGCCCCATCCCACTATGTCGCCATAAATAGGATTACAACTAAAATCGAAATGTCACGTATTGGAAGTAGGATTTCCATCATGAACCCAGGCAAGGGATTGTCCTTACTGCTTCGAGACTCTCTAGCCCGAGCCTCAGGACCCAGACACAGGTGAGCCCTTAGAAGCCACAGGGCTGGTCCACACTTATGTTAGTGGATTATAATTCCTAAACAATGTGTTTCCCCGCCCTATGGGGCATAAACTGGTCATATACCGACCAAACCATCCATCGACAACATAGTGACCGATATAACCGAGGCGCCTCACATTCCGACAACCACATAGGTAAAAATATATAAATGCCATGGTGTGTAAAACCCTGACACCACCCATAACTAGAAAGAAATGCATGTTCTCCCTGGATCATCTCCCATTTCTGGTTCATACCGGGAAGTGAAGCTCGCAAATTAAAGCTATACACAAAGCGGTGCTATATTAAAGCTATGCTTTAATCATCAACCACAAGACTCTACTTTTCAACAGAAGCCTTGATCATTTGCCACTCAAGCATGCCATACAGGCAATTCACGCCATGCGACTGATATCTATCGATATATAACCTCTAAGCTTATACGTCTTAGAGAAGGGTGAAGTAAGAGAATAAATTCTCCTTCACCATACAGATGTATATTTAATAGAAATCAATCAACACAGAATAAAATCCAATTTCAGACATGCAGTCCATTTACAAGTTCGTTCTGGGTCTGAACGAAACTGGAGGCACCTTATTCCTCGTCCCATATGTCCAATACAGGAGAGAGGTCCTCGCATATCCGGTCGATCGCCAAGTACGTCTGGACGATCACCACTTATTTCCTTGTCTTGGGTGTACAACCCAATCAAGGCATCAGTAATCATCCAAATGATGTGAAGACCTCCGGTCTTCCACCACCATCTTCATCTTCGACTAATCGTCGTATCAGTTATTCAGAATGGGTCAAACCCGGTCTTTCCGAAGAACCCGTGTATATAAGAAACAAGTGTTACACAAATACAACATACGCCTCATTCAAATTCAAAATATTCTTTTATTCAAATATTCACATCATTAGGGAATAAGTTCCCGTTAATTTTATCAGAGATAAATTCTTTTAAATTTATTTTTTAATCTTCCTTTGGATATCAATTCAAACCATATTAAGGTTTATCCAAAACTAGTCGGGTTAGCGAACCTTACCAAAGTAATCATTTATTATATTTCCCAATCCCAACCTATTCATCCCATGGAGCAAAACTTGTAATACTCCATATCTAACACCACAGTGTTATCGATAAATATTAATTACCATTTCACATTTAAATCTAACTAAAGATTCCACTATCGCCTAGAGCAAAACTGGTGGTACTCCATTTTTGGTCATTTCCTAAATTCGATAAATTTATTTATCTCATTCTCATTCCAATCTAATTAAAGATCCATTAAAAATCTAATTCAGTTTTAATCTTCTCAAAAATCAATGTGAATGATTATTTAATTTTGGGAATTAACTCCTGTCTTTAACTGGGATAAAGAACCAATGCCATTTAAAACACAGTTCGCAACAAACCCAAAATCACATTCCATTAATTGTGGAATTTTCACGGAAAAACAAATCAATATATAATCGATATCAATTTCTGTATCCGACTAATAATATAAATGGAATAACGACAAAGCCTTTTAAATTCCATATATATTAACAGTCTCCCTCCACAGAAGCTCACTTTGATTATTATCGAATCGAATTCCATTCAATTCCAATATATTAAATTGGAGATCTTTACTTTGGAAAATTTCCATTAAATCTTAATAAAAGATTTATATATTCCAAATCTCATTACATTGTAATCGGGTTAAAGAACGAATGTCGTTCAAAACACATTTCACAATAAACCCAATTCCATTTCAATTCCAATTAAATGTTAATTAATAGGTAATTCTTCATAAAATCTTTATTAAAATATTTATTCTTTTCAAACAGGGTTCAAGAACAGTGTTACTGAAGACCCCATCCCATCAGTCTCTAATTGTAAATTAGTAAGAGAGCAGTTCCCTAAGTATTAATCCCGAAGGCCGAAACCAACATCAGATCAATACCTAGGAAACCATTCAACTTAGCTAATCTCCAGTTGGTTTCTAATTTTCTTAACTCCATTGGGTTTAAGAACAGTATTATTAAAGATACCATTCACGACAAACCTAAAATCTCATTCCATTGTTAATCGGGTTAAAGAACAAGTGTTATTTAAAACACCGTTCACGATAAACCCAAAAACCAATTTCAGTCTAATTCCAATTAAATGTTAATTAATTGGTAAACTTCAATAAATCTTAATAAAAAAGATTTAATCCTTTCTCAACTGGGTTTAAGAACAGTGTCATTTAAAACACAATTCACGGCAAACCCAAAATCCCATTTGATACTAAATACAAGGCTCTGAATAGAAAATATATCATCTTATATTCAATATCAAATCCTGAAATCAACAAATATCATATTGGAATAATGATATATATATCTTCCAAATTCCTCCACAATGTCTGTATAATCACGGAATCCAATATTGAAATATGCCGAAGATAATTTCGATCCAAATCCATTCCAATTCATATATTGGAAATTCCGGTTATTTTTAAAACCATTCACAAATCCAATTTATTTATTTCAAAATATATAAATTAATATTCTAGTTAATAACTAGTTCATTTTGATAAAAATATATTTTTATCTTTTCAAATATGGAATTTTTCATTCTAATTCTTCCTAAATCATTTGTTATGATTTTGGAAAAATTATTAATAATTTTAATATCGCCCGTACAGTCGGTTTCCAATAACGGCCATCGAACTGCATCCATAGCGACCTATTCTGAAATTGATTTGGACATATCCCCAAATCCAACCATTAGATTTCAAATCTCTTATATTCATTGGAAAGCTCTTTTCGACACGATGCCAACAGTTCCGTTTTTAGGAGAATCCGACAGTCGGATCTCCCGTAACGTCCATTTAAAGTTAATGGTCGAAATTCGCGAACTGCCGCTGCGCGGCGCGTTCTATTTTGGCCATTATAATATGTATAATATATATATACATATTATAATTCGTCGGTTTCCATTTAAAACGAATTTTATAAATCATTTTAAATTCGTTTTAAAGAAAACGATTTCCGCTTCCATTTCAATTTCAAGTCAAAATTGAATATTCTATTATAAATTCGTTTTAAATTCATTTCAAATCGATTTCAATTCAATTTCAATTCAATTTCAATTCGTTTTAAATTCATTTCAAATCGATTTCGATTCAATTTTCAAATCGATTTCAATTCGTTTTAAATTCATTTCAAATCGATTTCAATTCAATTTTCAAATTCATTTCAAATTTAATTTTCCATATCATTTCAATATTAAAATGATAATATTTTCAAAATATCAGATCTTGAAATCACTTTTCGATATTCATTATGTAATGCATAAAATCGACAAAATTTATGTTCATGTTAAAATGGCGTTCAACTACTTAACACGGCTTCACATTTCAGTATTCACTGAATATTATTTTAAAATATTCGTTAATTTTGAACTGGAATTAGACTCAATCAATTACCATATAATTTTATTTATATGGATTTCAACATCACATATATACGAAAATAATGATAAGCAATCATTAAAAATTCAAACAACATCCAGAGTGCATTCTACAACTGTATAAGCATTAAAATAAATAAATAACGCTTATACAGTCTGTCAACCCATCGATTGACATACCACTAATTATTGGGGTCAGTGTATGTCAAATATTTTCCCAATACCCATGTGGGGGTTTCAAACAACAAATACTGATTATTATTTGAGCAGTTGGGCGATGTGTAAAATTTATCGTCCCAATCTATATCAGATAAATAAGTGTACATAAACAAACCGTCCGGTTTGTAAATGAATATTTATTTTATTCATATACACGTTAAAAATTATATTTTTAACTCTAAAATATTTATTTCAACACATGAATATTTTATGTAGTTCATTTATACAATAAAAATGATATTTTTATTATTCAAATATTTTATTCAACAAATGAATATTTTATACTATCCATTTCACATCACAATTAATTTTCACAACACAATCAAACGAACAAGTCGTCCATGGTCTGTGGACGACGGGGAGCAGTTCATATATGCAGTTATAAAATAAATAAATAAATAACTGTATAACAAATTATAGTGATAATTTCTCATATGGGATCCACTCTGTCAGTATTTATCTGAATTTCTGAACAATTTGGATTTGAATTTGTCCAAAATTCTGACGTGCTCCAAATTGGACCTAGTTAGTCTTGTTATGAAGCTCTCGTCCTCACGATCGCAACAGATCTAGTTTTGTGCAATTTGGACCACGTATGTAAATGTTACGGCGTTAAGCGCATTGAACAATTAACGATTTAATTAATTAAATAAATAAATAGCTTAACACCTTCTTCCCTTTATGATTCCCGTCATCCAAAACTGCTCCTCCCAGGTCACGATCGCGCCACCACCACGTCATCCCTGGCGTCGATCGGACCCCTCCACGTGGAGCACCTATATGAGGTACACCTTCCCCCATAACCGCGGTCAACTTGGTTGACACATTGGCCCCTAAATCGAGGACGACTGCCGCCACTTTGAGGCATGATTCCTTCCTCCCCGTGCCACGAAGATTGATGAAACAACCATTGATCTGAAGCTTAGAATTTTCTCTTTAATTTTCGCTTCAGGACACTGGTGTAATTTTGCATGTTGAAGGAGCGATTTGGGGAGAATCGATCGTGCTTTGGTGGCCTTTGGCTTCTTCTGGCGGCTGAAATGTTTGGGGAGAGGGTAGGGTTAGGGTTTTGGGCTATCGGGCTATTTGTATAAAATATTTTATATTATTTAATTTTCCAAAATACTAGTTTGTCATTCGAACTCCAAATTATAACCCAACGACTGTCGCCCTTAGCATAATACCCTCATTCCGGACACAGTGGGATATGTTTTGTAACCCATTTCCACCGCTTCGATCAGTTTCCGTTAAATTTAAAATATAAATCAATATATTTTAAATTCAAACGCACATTTTAATTTACGGGGCCACATACTGAATCCAAAAATTTCAGAAAAATAAATCTGGCTATGTTTTGACGATATGGTCCAAACAAAACTAATTTCATCGAATTTGGAGACCGTTTGAAAAAAGGTCACTTTCCAATCGATTAAATTCAAACTGAAATGACCAAACACGTTTAAATTCACCACGCTCACATATTGATTTCAAAAATTATGAAAATTTGAATCCATCAATAACTTGACATTCCGGGTCCAATAAAAGTGGTCTCGTCGAAAACGGAGGTCGTTTGCAAAATCGTTATTTTTAAGGGCTATATTTCTATAGCGACTATTATGAATTTTTAACTGGGCATAACTTTTTGTTCCCGCTATGAAATTTGGATTTTTCAGATTCTTTGGAAAGATATTCTCAAACAGATTCAAATATTTCTGGTTTCACTAAAATCCGGTTTATTTTGAATCCTGTACATTCATTTGAAATTTGAAATCGAATTTTCAAACTAGCGCGCCATTTTCAGTTCCTTTTATAATTAAAATAAATATTTATATTCTAACTTCGATTCAAATAAATATATACGTTCAAATCCCATTGAAAATAAATTTCTTGTCGTTATTATTTAAAATAAATCATTTTAAATATTCAAAATTCATTAAAATTGCCAAAATAAATTTTTTTAATTGGTTCTGATTTTTCAGGTTGTTACAATCAACCCCACTTAAAATCTTTTCGTCCTCGAAAAGGAACGGAGCTGAAAGTTGTTTTACAAACCAACTCAACTTCCATTTTGGCTTTCATTCTTCAACTTTTCAGTTTCTAAGAATTTTCAAATTCTTCAAAAAATTGGCTAACACCTTAAATTTTTGGAAAATTTCGCCATAACCTCCTTTGTACGGGGAGCATCGGGAAAACTCCCAAACTGCCACACATGCCCTCTCATCTCAAAAAGAAAAAGCCAAGCGGCTAGCCAATCGGCTCATAAAATCGTCCAAACCCAAGAAATGAGTAAACATGTACCTATTTGTCGGGCATACAATTTTATTCCTCTTCTCTAGCCTCCTTGCTATGACCTATTCACACATATATATGTACATGTATGCATTTGCAATCAATTTTCAATTCAGTTTAATATTTTGATTCAAATTGGCTTAACTTCTCTTATGGGTTTTATTGTCCTAATATGTTAATTAGTTCAACTAATTGTCAAACAACACAATCAGCAATCAACTAGTTGATTAGTTTTTCAATCATATGTTTTTAATATATGTACAAAATCATGTTTTTGATGCCATTTCACAACAATAAACCCTATCTAGTTTTGGTTCTCACACCAGTCTAATGGAAATATATAGATATCCCACCTTCGAAACTCGAACACAAGCACTGGCAATGTGATTACAATTACCAGGATCATCTCCGGGCGACTAGAGTGTGATTCTATATCCACCCAGTATATTTGAGGCTTCGAATGCACGTTAATTACGCGTATATTCAAAATCTCCATATACTCGATTGTCCAAATTCAATATAAAATAATATACTCAAATACGTATAATTAGATTAAATTTTCAAAACTAAATTTGTTTTTATTTTTGAAAACAACACTCTTAACACTCGTTCTAGGATACTGCTGGTCCTATCTCTAACAAGTCATTCCCATTGGATATTACTAATCCAATCTCTAATGAATTCTTTTCGTTTGGTACTAATGTGCCTTGTTCTCTGAGCTCTGTAAATTAAACCTCCGATACCAAATGTAACGACCCGAACTTCTCCATGAAGGAAAGCCCGGATTGAGTTGAGAAAAAGACAAATCAGAACACAAACAGAAGAACATTTCATTGCTTATTACAAAAATTTACATCAGAGTACAGAATATACAGAGTATGAACAAATAATATACATTTGATAAATATCAGAGATTTACAAATTCATTACATAGCAGCGAAAAATAATACAAAGCACAACTGAAAGGAATACACGGATACAGAGCTTTCTGAATATCTCTTCAGCTATAAATCAGGATCCTATAAAGATAAATCTGCAAAAACATAACTACTAGCGGCCCGTGTGGAAAATAAGGGCACCCAGAGTTTAGGTTAAAACAATAAACTCCAGGTCAGTCATGTGACTAGTGTGAGAACTAAAACAATTATTGATCTCTATTTTAAAGTAAGGTAAATCAAGGGACCACGCTGTATAACATGGAACGGGTTTCCTTCCAAGAATACCAGTGTATAAAACAAACAGCGCAATGTTAATTAAAGAAAATGAAGCTATTATAAGACCCAGATCCCATCACACAATGCAACGCAAGACAGAAGATAGGGTTTTACCTTATAATATCCAAATAATGCTTGATACGCGGAATTTAATCTTTTATTATTACTATAAGTGAAGAAATCAACTTCAAATATAAATGTATCAATCATAGATGGCATAAGCGCCTTATCCCACTATGTCGCCATAAATAGGATTACAACTAAAATCGAAATGTCACGTATTGGAAGTTAGATTTCCATCATGAACCAAAGCAAGGGATCGTCCTTACCGCTTCGAGATTCTCTAGCCCGATCCTTAGGACCTAGACACGGGTGAGCCCTTAGGAGCCACAGGGTCGGTCTACACTTATGTTACTGGATTATAATTCCTGAAAAATGCGTTTCCCCGCCCTATGGGGCGTAAACTGGTCATATACCGACCAAACCATCCATCGGCACCATAGTGACCGATATAACCGAGGCGCCTCACATTCCAACAACCACTTAGGTAAACAAATATAAATGCCAGGGCGTGTAAAACCCTGACACCACCCATAAATAGAAAGAAACGCATGTTCTCCCTGGATCCTCTCCCGTTTCTGGTTCATACCGGGAAGTGAAGCTCGTGAATTAACGCTATACACAAAGTGGCGCTATATTAAAGCTATGCTTTGATCATCAACCATAAGACTCTGCTTTTCAACAGAAGCCTTGATCATTTGCCACTCAGGCATGTCACACAGGCAATTCATGCCATGCGACCGATGTCTATCAATATACAACATCTAAGCTCATACGTCTCAAAGAAGGGTGAAGTAAGAGAATAAATTCTCCTTCACCAGACAGATGTATATTTAATAGAAATCAATCAACACAGAATAAAATCCAGTGTCAGACATGTAGTCCATTTACAAGTTCGTTCTGGGTCTGAACGAAACCAAAGGCACCTTATTCCTTGTCCCATATGTCCAATACAGGAGAGAGCTCCTCGCCTATCCGGTCGATCTCCAAGTATGTCTGGACGATCACCACTTATTACCTTGTCTTGGGTGTACAGCCCAATCAAAACATCAGTAATCATCCAAACGGTGTGAAGACCTCCGGTATTCCACCACCGTCTTCATCTTAGACTAATCGTCGTATCAGTTATTCAGAATGGGTTAAACCCGGTCCTTCCGAATAACCCGCGTATATAAGAAACAAGTGTTACAAAAAGACAACATACGCCTCATTCCAATTCAGAATATTCTTTTATTCAAATATTCACATCATTAGGGAATAGGTTCCCATTAATATTATCAAAGATAAATACTTTTAAATTTATTCTTTAATCTTCCTTTCGATATCAATTTAAACCATATAAAGGTTTATCCAAAACCAGTCGGGATTAGCGAACCTTACCGAAGTAATTATTTATTATATTTCCCAATCCCAACCTATTCATCCCATGGAGCAAAACTTGTAATACTCCATATCTAACACCATAGTGTTATTGGTAAATATTAATTATCATTTCACATTTAAATCTAATTAAAGATTCCATTATCGCTTGGAGCAAAACTGGTGGTACTCCATTCCCGATCATTTCTTAAATTCAATAAATTTATTTATCTCATTATCATTCCAATCTAATTAAAGATCCATCAAAATTCTAATTCAGTTTTAATCTTCCCAAAATTCAGTATTAGTGATTATTAAATTTTGGGAATTTACTCATGTCTTTAACTGGGTTAAAGAACCAATGTCATTTAAAACACAGTTCGCGACAAACCCAAAATCACATTCCATTAATTATGGAATTTTCATAGAAAAACAAATCAATATATAATCGATATCAATTTCTGTATCTGACTAATAATATAAATGGAATAACGACAAAGCCTTTTAAATTCCATATATATTAACAGTCTCCCTCCACAGAAGCTCACTTCAATTATTATCGAATCGAATTCCGTTCAATTCCAATATATTAAATTGGAGATCTTTACTTTGGAAAATTTCCATTAAATCTTAATAAAAGATTTATATATTCCAAATATCATTACACTCTAAATCGGGTTAAAGAACAAATGTCGTCAAAAACGCAGTTTACAATAAACCCAATTCACATTCCATTTCAATTCCAATTAAATATTAATTAATTGGTAATTCTTCTTCAAACCGTAATTAAAAGATTTATTCTTTTCAAATGGGGTTCAAGAACAATGTTACTGAAGACCCCATCCCATCAGTCTCTAACCGTAAATTAGTAAGAGAACAATTCCCTAAGTATTAATCCCGAAGGCTGAAACCAACATCAGATCAATACCCAGGAAACCATTCAACTTAGTTAATCTCCAGTTAGTTTCTAATTTTCTTAACTCCATTGGGTTTAAGAACAGTAGTATTAAAGATACCATTCACGACAAATCCAAAATCTCATTACATTGTTAATCGGGTTAAAGAACAAGTGTTATTTAAAACACCGTTCACGATAAACCCAAAAACCAATTTCAGTCTAATTTCAATTAAATGTTAATTAATTGGTAAACTTCAATAAATCTTAATAAAAAGATTTAATCCTTTCTCAACTGGGTTTAAGAACAGTGTCATTTAAAACACAATTCATGACAAACCCAAAATCCCATTTGATACTAAATACGAGGCTCTGAATAGAAAATATATCGGCATATATTCAATATCAAATCCTGAAATCAACAAATATCATATTGGAATAACGATATATATATCTTCCAAATTCCTCCACAATGTCCGTATAATCACGGAATCCAATATCGAATTATTCCGAAGATAATTGTGATTCAAATCCATTCCAATTCATATATTGGAAATTCCGGTTATTTTTAAAACCATTCACAAATCCAAATTATTTATTTAAGAATATATAAATTAATATTCTAGTTAATAACTAGTTCATTTCGATAAAAATATTTTTTTATCTTTTCAAATATGGAATTTTTCATCCCAATTCTTTTCAATCATTTGTTATGATTTTACACAAATTATTAATATCTTTAATAATTTTAATACCGCCCGTACAGTCTGTTTCCAATAACGACCACCGAACTGCATCCATGGCGATTTTTTCTGAAATTGATTTGGACATATCTCCAAATCTAACCATTAGATTTCAAATCTCTTATATTCATTGGAAAGCTCTTTTCAATACGAACCCAATTGTTCTGGTTTTAAGAGAATCCGATGGTCGGATCTCCCGTAACGTCCATTTGAAGTTAATGGTCGAAATTCGCAAACTATCACTGCGCGACGCATTCTATTTAGGCCATTATGATATATATATATATATATATATATATATATATATATATATATATTTCATTGATTTCCATTTAAAACGAATTTTATAAATCGTTTTAAATTCATTTTAAAAAACAATTTTCATTTCAATTTCAAATCAAAATTGAATATTCCAATATAAATTCATTTTAAATTCATTTCAAATCGATTTCAATTCAATTTCATTTCGATTTAAATTCATTTTAAATCGATTTCCGTTCAATTTTCAAATCGATTCCAATTCGTTTTAAATTCATTTCAAATCGATTTCAATCCAATTTTAAAATTCATTTCAAATTTAATTTTCCATATCATTTCAATATTAAAACGATAATATTTGCAAAATATCTGATTTTGAAATCACTTTTCGATATTCATTATAAAATGAATAATGTCGATAAAATTTCCGTTCGTGTTAAAATGACGTTCAACTACTTAACACGGCTTCACATTTCAATATTCACTGAATATTATTTTAAAATATTCATTAATTCTGAACTGGAATCGGATTCAATCAATTACCATATAATTTTATTTATATGGATTTCAACATCATATATATATGAAAATAATGATAAGCAATCATTAAAAATTCAAACAACATCCAGAGTGCATTCTACAACTGTATAAGCATTAAAATAAATAAATAACGCTTATACAGTCTGTTAACCCATCGATTGACATACCACTAATTATTGGGATCAGTGTATGTCAAATATTTTCCTAATACCCGTGTGGGGGTTTCAAACAACAAATACTGATTATTATTTGTGCAGTTGGGCGATGTGTAAAATTTATCGTCCCAATCTATATCTGATAAATAAGTGTACATAAACAAACCATCCGGTTTGTAAATGAATATTTATTTTATTCATATACACATTAAAAATTATAATTTTAACTCTAAAATATTTATTTCAACACATGAATATTTTATCTAGTTCATTTATACAATAAAAATTATATTTTTATTATTCAAATATTTTTATTCAACACATGAATATTTTATACTGTCCATTTCACATCACAATCAATTTTCACAACAAAATCAAACAAACAAGTCGTTCATGGTCTGTGGATGACGGGGAGCAGTTCATATATGCAGTTATAAAATAAATAAATAAATAAATGTATAACAAATTATAGTGAGAAGTTCTCACATTGGGATCCACTCCGTCAGTTTTTATCTGAACTTCTGAACAATTTGGATTTGAATTTGTCCAAAATTCTGACGTGCTCCAAATTGGACCCGGTTAGTCTTGTTATGAAGCTCTCTTCCTCACGATCGCAACAGATCCAGTTTTACGCGATTTGGACCTTGTATGTAAATGTTACGACGTTAAACACATTGAACAATTAATGATTTAATTAATTAAATAATTAATTAGCTTAACACCTACTTCCCCTTTTTGATTCCCGTCGTCTAAAACTGCTCCCCCAGGTCACGATTGCGCCGCCGCCACGTCATCCCTGGCGTCGATCGGACCCCTCCACGTGGAGCACATATACGAGACGCACCTTCCCCCATAACCGCGGTCAACTCGGTTGATCCATTGGCCCCCAAATCGAGGACGAATGCTGCCACTTTGAGGCGCAATTCCTTCCTCCCTATGCCACGAAGATTAATGAAACAACCATGGATCTGAAGCTTAGAATTTTCCCTTTAATTTTCGCTTCAGGACACTGGTGTAATTCTACGTGTTAAAGGAGCGATTTGGGGAGAATCGATCGTGCTTTGGTGGCCTTTGGCTTTTTTTTTGGCAGCTGAAATGTTTGGGGAGAGTGTAGGGTTAGGGTTTTGGGCTATTGGGCTATTTATATAAAATATTTTATATTATTTAATTTTCCAAAATACTAGTTTTTCATTCGAACTCCAAATTAAACCCAACGAATGTCGCCCCTAGCATAATACCCATATTCCAGACACAATGGGATATGTTTTGTAATCCAATTTGACTGTTTCGATCAGTTTCCGTTAAATTTAAAATATAAATCAGTATATTTTAAATTCAAACGCACATTTTAATTTACCGGAGCCACATACTGACTCCAAAAATTTCAGAAAAATAAATCTGGCTATGTTTTGACGAGATGGTCCTAACAAAACTAATTTCGTTTAATTTGGAGACCGTTTGAAAATTGGTCATTTTCCAATTGATTAAATTCAAACTGAAATGAACAAACACGTTTAAATTCACTACGCTCACATATTGATTTCAAAAGTTATGAAAATTGGAATCTAGCAATAACTTGACGTTCCGAATCCAACAAAAGTGGTCTCATCGAAAACGGAGGTCGTTTGCAAAATCGCTATTTTAAGGGTTATATTTCCATAGCGGCTATTCTAAATTTTCAATTGGGCATAACTTTTTATTCCCGCTATGAAATTTGGATTTTTCAAATTCGTTGGAAAGATATTCTCAAACAAATTCAAATATTTCTAGTTTCACTAAAATCCGGTTTATTTTGAATTATGTACATTCATTTGAAATTTAAAATCGAATTTTCAAACTAGCACGCCATTTTCAATTCCTTTTATAATTAAAATAAATGTTTATATTCTAACTTCGATTCAAATAAATATATACGTTCTAATCCTATCCAAAATAAATTTCTAGTCGTTATTATTTTAAAATAAATCATTTTAAATATTCAAAATTCATCAAAATTGCCAAAATAAAAATTTTAAATTGGTTCCGATTTTCCGGGTTGTTATAGTGGCGAACCCGTTTCTTACGCCTATCTCCACTGTGTTATCTGGTTATGCTATGTTCTTTTGTGTTTATGTCAAGATTGTTGTCATTATTGGACTGTAATGAACTTGCTTTGATTACTGGGTGGTTGTTGTATTCTTCAACATTTTTTTGCTATTCTTCATAGCTCCCTCCTATGTCAAAGTCATTGGTTTGGTTTCGCTTCTTTTTACATAACCTTTGTAACGACCCAGAAAATTCAACGCTCGAATTTTCGACAATAATATATAATCCTGTATTACTTGCCAAAAACCCAAGTATCAAAATTCCAGATTGTTGATTGAAAGAAGTTAGAGGGTGGGAGAAGAAAGAAAGAAATATTAGAATAGAAGAAAAAGAAGAACATCGGAAAGTCTTACAGCGGAATGGATAAAATATAACAATCAGTAATACTTTACAAAAAGGAACTGTATATATGTGGTTACAACATCAGAGTATACATTCATATCAATCAACACACACAGATGAATAAACTAATAACAGTAAGTATGGGTATACGTCTGAAATCCAGCTCCTCTTCTGAAGCTCCAAGCGATACCTAACAGGATATTATACTCGGTCTGACTCGAGCACATTTGAAGAAGAGAAAAATTCACCCAGATCAGTCTGGAATACTTTCAGTGACAAATTCATATGGCAAAACAACTTGCTTAACTTTAGAAATCCTTTATAAAAGAAAAGGATAATAGTAGGACCATCCCACACATAAACACGGACAATTTTTACCTTACTACAACCAAAACATTTTTGATATATCAAAATCCAATGATATTATAATAGTGTCTATCAAATCACAAATAAATAACCATCTAGTAGAACGCTTGCATCTCAGGCTCTACATATTCGTTATAAAATCAAAAACCGCTTGGCGCTTATCAGAAATTGGATTCCAACTATGACAAGGTATGGGACAACCTTTTGATCAGTGTACTCTAGAGGGGATACACTGGGGTTCAACAAAAACATCTTGAATCCCAGCCACACATGACCAACCACTCGTTTAACTAGAGTGTACCAAATATATTGCCACCCTACGGACTTATAGCCATACCGTACTTCCGCAGAGATACAGAAATGAAAGAAGAACAAATAGAATTTTCTCTAGATGGAGACAATACACCCTACTTGGGGGCGACCCAACTAGCCATGATGCATGCCCACTTTTTGTCATTCCCTGGTTGTGAGGCTTGAGGTTACGTTTACCTTTTTAGAGAGAAACATCTCATAACTTTGAATGCCACATCGTTAGATCCATCCAATCACTAATTGACGTCCAGAAATATACTTTGGGTGTTAAGCAAGAGAATTTCTCCACCACCAAACTTGGTATATTTGTAAAAATAAACGTACGTGAGATGTCAGGAAATACTCTGTCAGACATTTCTCCATACAAGTCATCCAGGAATAGGATGAACCGAAGGCACCCTCCTATCATATCCTAGAAATCACCCTTTAGATCAGTAGTGTGTAGTCCTTGCAATCCGTAGATTTCAATCATGATAGAATCACTACCGAAGTATCTCTAGGGATCAGCTAGAGAAATCTAACAAGTAGTCCTTCCGCTCATGAAGATTTATGGTCTTCAATGCTCCATCTCCCTGTAGAATAGTTTCGCACGCAACATTGACTCGAAGTGGTTTTAGGTCTAGTTCTCATCCTGGTCTCTTCGAAACAACACGTAAAAAAGGTCCAATAATATTTCATTGATAGTCGGGATTTTAACTATCAATTATAACAGTACGGTCAAGTTCATGGCAGCTTCGACCTTTTTACTTAAACTCATATATTAAATTATTCCATCGATTCTTAAAACTCAAATATATACTCTTACTTCGATAAATCCTGTAACAACCCGGAAATTTGGGGCCAATTTTAAAATTTTATTTTTAATTTTGTTAAGAAATTAGGGTCAAAATTAAAAACTTTATACTTTTAAATAATTTATTTTAAATAAGAATAGTTGAAAATTTTAGGTTTATAATATTAATTATATTCTGAACTTGAAATGGCGCTGTAATTTCAATATTTGATTTTGAACCTTGAGAAAATTATAATTGGGAGTTAATAATAAATAAACATAATTTATTTGTAAATATGAATATAACAAAAAAAATTGACTGTAGACTATATTTGCATTAATAAAGTAGACTGAGAACCATAATAAAACTGAATAGTTTATTTATAAATATGAGCATGACTTTGAGATGAAACAATTAGGCTTAACATTAAAATGGGTATTGAGTTATATGCCTAAAATTTTTAAACTATGGGACCATTTGATTTGATATTATTCTATGGGGCTCTATGACCTGGCATTATTTTATGATAAATTTATATATATACATTAAAATCCACTCTTTAATGCGAAAGAATCATTAAATACGATTCATTGTTTTGAAAATGAATGTACATTTGTATTTGTCATATGCATAGGAAATTTTATACAAATTAAATATCTCATTAACACATACCTTTTATTTACTAATTTTCCATTTAATTGTCCTTTCTTTCAATTAGAAAACCACAATTTAAACATCGGGTACTTTATTTATTTTGACCGTTTCCTCTCACTCCACTCTCATTTTTCTTTTGGTTTGCCACTTGAAGCTTCATAAATAGAAAAAAAATAAAGTAAATTTGTTATTTCGAAATTGATTTTAAATATATTAATATATGCATTGATTAGAAAATATGTTAATTTATATTGATTTGTGAACATGTCATTAATTTAGTAAACATGACATTTGACATTGATTATAGGTATGCTAATATATGCATTAATTAGGAAAATATATTCAATTGAGAATATGTCATTGACATTTATTTAGAGAATATGTACATGTAAATTTGAGAAACATATAAATTTGTCAATGAATGTAATTAGAAAATACGTTCATGTTAATTTTAAAAATAAAATATTGAAGGGTTAAAATGAAATTTTGCCTAGCCTATATAATTTCCTAATCCTAACCAATCCATCGTTATTCATAAACACAACCGCCTCTCTCTTCTTCTCCTCCTCATTTCAGCCGTCATTCCCTTTTCCTCTGTCTTCCTCCTCTAATCTCTTCTCCTACGAAAAGAATTAGATCCTCCTCCTTTAGATTTTTTTGTAGAGATTCTTCTCCTTTTTACATCCATACCAAGATCTTCACCTAAAATTGCACATAGACCCAGAACACACACCCCCCAACCCGCGGGTTTCAGCCTAAACCGCACCTCTAGGGCCCCACCGCACCCTACACCACCTTGGGCACCTACTCCCTTCCCACTCCTCTCCGTCGTGCCACCTCCTGATCGCCTCCTAGATTTCAATATAATTGCAACCCTAGATTTGAGCATATGGGTTCAAAGGCACGGCTTTGATTTGGAGGAAGAAGAAGTGAGTTTTCTATTTTTTAAAATAAATTAAATGTTTAATTATTTATTATTAATGGAAATTCATAAATACATGTTTATGATCTTATCTGTAATGATTTGGTGTGACGACCCCAAATCCCGTTCAGACGGAGACAAGGGTTATCTTCGGAATATAATACAGAAACAGATAATAGCAGAACAGAATTAAATAAATACACCAGATAATGAACAATGGAATATACTAGATAAACGTAATCATCAGAGTTACACAGTATACAAGATCATACTTAGTACAAATACAGTTCAGCTATACATAAATGTCTACAGCAGAAAACAACATAATATGTACAATAGGAGCTGAACAGCATAAAAAGAGATAAATAATAGAATCCATCTTCAGCTCCAACTATCCAGAAAGAACCAACTAAACCTGAACACAAGGATGCCCATGTAGAAAAAGGGGCACCCGAGTTTGAAAGTGAAACAAACTACGAGTCAGTCATGGGACTGGTATGAGAAATCTACTCAACATATTTATAATATGGCCAATCACAGGACCATGCCACTTTCGTGGAACGGGTTTACTCCATTGGATCGCCAGTGCTCTAAAACAAATCTTTCTTTTAAACATCGCAATGCTTTTTATAAAAATGAAGCCATTATAAGACTCAGTTCCCATCACACAATGCAACGCAAACCGGAGGATAGAGTTTTACCTTATAATGGCCAAAATATGCTTGATACGAATAAAACAAAAGCATTTGATATTATTACTAGTGTTTATTTGTTTCAAAAACAATTTCAAATCATAACTATCAATCATAGACGACATGAGCATCCCATGCCACTATGTCGCCAAATATATATATACAATCGAAACCGCACAGTCACGTATTTGGAAATTGGATTTCCATCATGAAACAAGGCAAAAGATAGTCCTTACCGAATTCGTGACTCTCTAGCCTGAGCCACAGGATCAGAACGCATCAACCCTTTATATTGTCAGGGCCGGTCCACCGATGTGGATTATTATGCCTGAACACTACGTTTCCCCGCCCTTTGGGGTGTAAACGAGCCAACGAATGACTCCATCGGACCCGGATCGTACGATCAAACCGAGGCGCCTCGCAACAGCAACAACCACATAAGTCAAACTCGTCAAAGCGTGTAAAACTACTGACGCCACTTCTAGCTAGAAAGAAACGCAGGCCCTCCCTGATGTCCTCTCCCGTTTCTGGTTCATACCGGGGTGTGAGGCCCGCGAATTTTCGTTATACACAAAGCTATGCCACACAGGCGGTGCTTTGATCATCACCACAAGACCTTGCTTTTCAACAGAAGCCATAATCATTTGCCACTTAGGCATGTCACACTAGCAATTCATGCCATGCGACTGATGTCCATCGATATACAACCTCTGTGCTCGTGCATTTCAGAGAAGGGCGTTAAGCAAAAGAATAAATTCTCCGCCGCCAAATAGATGTATATTTAACAGAGATCAATCAACATAGAATAAAATCCAATGTCAGACACACAGTCCATTTACAAGTCCGTTCTGGGTCTGAACGAAACCAGAGGCACTATATACCTCGCAAACCCATCGATCACCACGTACGTCTGAACGATCACCACTCATTATCCATATTTCGGGATGCCTCCATATCAGGACCTCGGTTACCATCCAAACGAGGTGAAGATCTCCGGTCTTCGACCACCGTCTTCATCTTCGATTTCTTATCGTCGATTCAGTTATTCAAAATGGGATTGACCCGGTCTTTCTGAACAACTCGCGTATATAATAAACAAGTGCAACACTAACATACGCATGCATCATTTCAATTCATTAGTCACTAACCGTCAATCAGTAAGAGAACGATTTGGCAAATATTAACCCCGAAGGCCGAAGCCAACATCAGATCAACACCCAGGAAGCCATTCGACTTAGCCAACCTTCAGTTAATTTCTAAATCACATCCATATCGTTTATAATATTTTATAACGATTTATCGCTATTTTTATTTATTTTAAAATAGCTAATTTATTTAAAACGACTCTTCGGGCCATAACGCGGTCGTGGCGCTGTTTTTCTTCAGATTTGATTTACACATATCCGAAAATCTAACCGTTGGATCTTCACAAAATTTACATCATTAGAAAGATCTTTTCAAAACGAATCCAATTGTTCCAGTTTCGGGAAAATCTGGCGGTCGGATCTCCCGGTATAATCATTTGAAGTTTCGATTTCAAAATACGAACTGCGGCGTCGTTATTCGATTAAATATAATTATATTTTTATATATATAAATATAATCGATTCTGGCGCTATTTTTCTTCATATTTGAATTAAACATTCCAGACAATCCAACCGTTGGATTTTTACAAAGTTGGTGCCGTTGGAAAGATTTTTCCAAAGCGAACCCAACGGTTGCGATTTCAGAAAAATCCGATGGTCGGATCTCCCGTACTAATCGTTTGAAATCACGGTTTCAAAATACGAACTGCATCGTCGTTATTCGATATATTTTAATTCTATTTATATAAATATATCGATTCTTCGATTTCAAAGCTATATTCTTTTCATACATTTGATAAAAATGATATTTTTATCTAACTGTCTTCTATTTCAACACTTCACTATATTTAGCAATTCATGTATATAATAAAAATGTGATTTTTAATGTAAAACAATTTATTTCAAAACACGACTATTTTATATAGTTCATATAGATGATAAAAATATGATTTTTATTATAAAACAATTTATTTCAAAACACGACTATTTTATATAGTTCATATAGATGATAAAAATATGATTTTATTATAAAACAATTTATTTCAAAACACGACTATTTTATATAGTTCATATAGATGATAAAAATATGATTTTTATTATAAAACAATTTATTTCAAAACACGACTATTTTATATAGTTCATATAGATGATAAAAATATGATTTTTATTATAAAACAATTTATTTCAAAACACGGGTATTTTATATAGTTCATAAAGATGATAAAAATATGATTTTTATTATAAAACAATTTATTTCAAAACACGACTATTTTATATAGTTTATATAGATGATAAAAATATGATTTTTATTATAAAACAATTTATTTCAAAATATGAATACCACTCAACACATGAATTTCAATTCAACGAATGAATATCGATTCAACACATGAAGGTTTTCTATAGTTTATATAAATCGATAAAAAGGTGATTTTTATATTTAAAACACGAATACCATTCAACACATGAATTTCTATCCAACGAATGAATATTGATTCAACACATGAAGGTTTTCTATTCAACGAATAAATATAGTTTCAAACACATTAATATTATTCAAAATTTCGGCATCATAATGGCAGGGTAGTTAAAACCAGGACCGTCCTTAGTACGGCTCCTCGCTCTACCTTAAAACCTCGCGGTTTTTGACAATGGGGATCATGCATCTAGTTCGCACGCCGACGGCATGTATATATTTATTTCATTTCCACAAACTAATCCTATGTGGTTTCAACCAAATATTTCTCAACCACAAATGGGTATTTTTCAACCACAATCAATCAATATCAACCACAAACAATTCCAATCAACCATTCGCTATCAATCAATTTTCACACCAATCACAACCAATAAATATCGTCCATGGTTTGTGGACGAGGGGCGTATATATATATATATATATATATATATATATATATATATATATATATATATATTTATATATAGCAATTCACTTCTATATCAACACATATATAATTTTTACAATGCATATATAACTTATACATCGAACGTACAACTTATACAACGCTTACACAAGAGGTGTACAACGCTTATATAACTCATACATTGACTATATAGTTTATACATCGTCGTTTTCCATATCGTTTATAAATTAGAAATCTCACATTGGGTTCCACTCCACCAAAAATAGCAGAAGGCTCAGAAAAATATGCGGTCTCTTCTAGAATGTAGAGGACGTCCACATGGTCACGATGTTTCCTGTTTCATCGAATTTCGTCAAGAAACGAAAAAGATATGATTTTTCAAAGTTCAGATGTAATAAAGGACCCACCTTTCACGATGGTTCAAAACTAGGTTTTGATCTTTCGATCAAACCATTGCGCGATAGGAGAATCAGCTCACACAGCGTCGAAGAGCTTCGAACCACCTTCCCGGCGCTGGTGGTTTCGCTCCGTTCAATGGCGCCCTGAAGGCTCGGTGGCGCTCCAAAGTCGTTTACTTTAAGGACTCGTATCTCCCTCCAACCTTGATGATAACTAGCAAACCTTAGATGGATTTAAAAAGGAGACGAAGAGCTTTGAAATGAATCAAGAATCACTCGATTTCATTGTGAAACGTGGGAGAAATCGAAGAGAGAAGGTGGCGACATCATTTCCGTCGTGCGCAGTATCCATCGGGTAGAGAGAAAATGGTAACTGGCCAATGAGAGATTTTCTTTATATTTATATTTTTTTTTAAATTTCGAAAATACCCCCTTTCCCACACGAACACCAATTCAAACCCAACGACTGTCGTCCCTAGCGTTTTACCCCCATTCCGAACACAATGGGATATGTTTCGTAGGCCCATTCGACTGTTTCAGTCAGTTTTTTTTCAAATTAAAATATATAACATTCAATATTCAATTTGCCAGGGCCACAAACTGATTCGAAAATTTTCAGAAAAATAAATCTAGCTATGTTTTGACGATACGGTCCCAACAAAATTAGTTTCGTCGAATTCTGAGACCGTTTGCAAAAAGGCCCATTTCTGGTCGATCCAATTTAACTGTAATTGACCAAAACACGTTTTCCTTTGCCACGCTCACATACTAGCTTCAAAAATTATGGAATTTGAAACCTAGCAACAACTTCACATCCCGGATCCAACAAAAGTGGTTTCATCGAATTCCGAGGTCGTATGCAAAATGGCCAATTTCACGGGCTATATAAATTCCATAGCGACCTTTCTGAAAATTCATTTGGCCATAAATTTTGCTTTCCGCTATGAAAATTCGATTTTTCAGATTCGTTAGAAAGGTACTCACTAACAGATTTAAATATTTTTGGTTTCTCTCAAATCCGTTTTGTTTTGCACCCGGTACAGTCCGACAAAGTTTGAATTCAATTTTTGAAACTTCAGTGCCATTTCAGGCCTTGTTTATAATTAGAATTAATTATATTCGTTTTCATATGTCAATTCAAACCTACTTTTTCATTACTATTATTTAAAATATTTATTTTAAATATTTAAAATTCATTATTTTAGCCAATTTAAAATTTTTAAATTGGTTCAGATTTTCCGGGTCGTTACAATCTCCCCCACTTAAAACTTTTCGTCCCCGAAAAGGAACAAAGTCGAAAGTGGTTTGATTAATCAACTCTACGTTCGATCTGGCTTCAATTCTCCAACTTTTCAGTTTCTGTGAATTTTCAAATTCTTCAAAAATTTGGCTAACACCCGGAATTTTCGAAAAATTTCTCCATAACCTCCTTTGTGCGGGAGAGGTTTGGAAATTTATTGGGCCGTATTAGGTACCAAATAAATCCTAATAAGCATACACATATTTATAGGGATATATTCTGGTCTTTACAGGGGAGCGTGTATTGATAATAACTCTAGAGAATAAATTCTCGTCACCCTGTCAAAGCCTGAGGGAGTGTGTATTTTAAATGCTCCAGAGGATAAATCCTCGTCACCTCGTCCCGTGTGGGAAATAAATAGTCCATGTGTCGTATCTAATAACTAGAGAAACGTGATTATTGTCAACTCCAGACCCGTGTGGGGTTTTTTATTAATCTGGCAAGTTTATCGTTACAATTTAAATAGTCCATATCAGTCATCAGTTCAACCTGTAAAATATAGTCATCGCCATACAAGCCTCTCGTTCGTATGGTAAATCTTCCACCTCGTCACACAAGCTCCAAATGCTTATGTGGTATATGATGAAGTATGCCTATCTTCAGAAGTATTCCATGTAATTTAGTTCAAAATTAATTGTTACTATCCTATGGCGACATTTATTTTTACACACAGAATAACCAGCACTCCGCATCCAATGGCATTCACAGGAGTTGATATAATAATATTACGCATCCAACTCATTAAGGTTTACCTATTTGTCGGGCACGCAAATAAAATCTTTACTCAACAGCTAATCCATTTACCTGTTCAAACATATATAATGCACATGTATATATTTATATCTATTTTCTACTCAGTTCAATGTATGATATACCCAAATAAATTCTACCATTACTCTCTTATTGATTAAATTAACTATCGTTTAACAATTTTAATTAATCAAATCTACTATCACACAACAAAAACAGCAATCAATTTGTTTTTAACTTTTCAAAACCATACAAATTAATTCCTATTCTCTTTAACAATCATTCAGCCTATAGAGTTAAAAGTGCACATCCATGAAAAGAAAATAACAATAGAGTAGAGAACTAAATGGTAATGCAAAGTATGGTAAATATACCTTGCACCAGAGTCAATCAGAGATATCCATTCGGCATCTAGGATAAACTTTCTGAATGCTCTCCTCAGTTTCCCACGTACAATCTCGCGGATCTCCACTCCATTGCACTTTGACCAAGTGAACTTTCTTGTTCCTCGGCTCTTTGGTTTCTTTGTCGATGATCTTGAGCGGCTCTCGCCTCACAGCTAATTCTGGAGTAATTTCAATAACCTGTTGAGCTGCTTCTTCCACGATCAAGTCTGGATCATGAACGTGCTTTCGAAGTTGAGATATATGAAATACATCATGAACTCCAGGCAACCAATCTGGCAATTTAACCCTATATGCGAGAGTTCCGATCCGTTCCAGAATAGGAAACAGACCTATGAATTTGGGCGCTAACTTTCCAGTTTTACCGAACCGGATAACTCCTCTCATCGGCGATACTTTCAAATATACATAGTCACCAACAGCAAAGGATATATCTCTTCTTCTCCTATCGGCATAGCTCTTTTGTCAGCTTTGAGCGGCGAGTAATCGCTTCTTAATAAAGTCGACTTTATCGGCAGCTTCTCGGATCATATCAGGCCCTAACACAAGTCTATTTCCAGGTTCGACCCAACAAGCAGGAGATCGGCACGGTCTACCATACAATGCTTCGAATGGCGGCATTGTCAGGCTCGCTTGGTAGATGTTGTTATATGAGAATTCAGCCAAATGCAGATGGTCTTCCCATGATCCACCGAAATCTAGAATACAAGCCCGCAATAGATCTTCTAAAATACGATTCACCCTCTCAGTCTGACCGTCTGTCTGAGGATGATAAGCGGTGCTCAAGTTCAGCTTTGTTCCCAGCTCTACTTGAAATGCCTCCCAGAATTTACTAGTAAATATTGTATCTCTATCGCTGACTATACTCAGCGGCACTCCATGTAGTCTAACTATTTCCTTGAAATATATCTGCGCCAGACTCTGAGCAGTTCTGTTTGATCTGACAGGTATGAAATGGGCGGTCTTCGTGAAGCGATCTACGATCACCCAAATACTGTCATTTCCTTTTCTGGTTCTGGGTAGACCATCAATGAAGTCCATGGAAATATGTTCCCACTTCCAACCAGGAATGTCTAGCGGTTGTAACAATCCAGCCAGTTTCTGTTGGTCGCTTTTGACTAGCTGGCAAGTAGGGCATCGACTAACATATATCGAGATGTCTCTTTTTAACGACTTCCACCAGAATGTGCGCTTGATATCGTTATACATTTTACTCACACCCGGATGGATACTGAGCTTAGATTTGTGGAATTCATCAAGCACATCTCTTCTGAGTTCAGGAATTTTTGGAACACAAATTCGTCCTTCTAACCTCAAAATCCCTTCGCTGTCGAGCTGGAAATCCGAAGCATTGCCTTCACAAATTCTCTGACTCATTCCTTTAAAAAATTGGTCGTCTTTTTGGAGAGCTGATATCTTGTCAATCAACGAAGTCGCAATGATAAAACTGGCGATCATTTCATTCTTTCGGCTTAACGCATCGGCCACGACATTGGCTTTCCCTGGAGTGTATAGAATTTCAAAATCATATGCTGCAAGAAACTCCAGCCAACGTTGCTGCCTCAGATTCAAATCCTTCTGGGCGAACAGATACTTTAACGACTGGTGATCTGTAAACAGTTCAAATCTCTCACCCAGAAGATAGTGTCTCCAGATTTTCAAAGCGAATACTATAGCTAATAACTCAAGATCATGAGTTACGTAGTTTTTCTCATGCGGCTTCAGCTGACGCCTAGCATAAGCAATCACTTGGCCTCTTTGCATTAACACTACGCCAAGGCCTTCTCTAGAAGCATCAGTCCAAACCTTTAAATCTTGATTGCCATCTATGATGGTTAACACTGGAGCTATCGTTAATCTTAACTTTAGCTCTTCAAAAGCCTGTTCACCTTCTGGGGTCCATTTGAATTTAGAGTGCTTCTATGTAAGCTTCGTTAAGTGACTAGATATCTTCGAAAAGTTTTTAACGAACTTCCGGTAATAACTAGCCAATCCAAGAAAACTGCGGACTTCAGTGGGGGTACTGGGCTGTTTCCAATTCTGAATAGCTGTGATTTTACTTGTATCCATAGCAATTCCTTTTGATACGACGTGGCCCAGAAATTTCACTTCATCTTGCCAGAATATACATTTGGACAGTTTGGCTTTCAATACATTCCTTCTGAGGATTTCCAGAACCTGTTCCAAATGTTTTTCATGTTCGGCCTTTGATTTAGAGAAGATTAGAATATCGTCAATGAAAACCAGAACAAATTTATACAAAACCCCTCTGAACACTCTATTCATCAGATCGACGAAGTAAGCTGGAGTGTTACATAAGCCGAATGGCATTACTAACCACTCGTAGAATAAGTCGGGACCTCTGAATGCTGTCATAGGAACACATTCCTCGGCGATACGAAGCTGATGGAAGCCTGTAGCTAGGTCCATCCTTGAGAACACTTGTGCTCCATTCAGATGATCCAATAAATCATTGATCCGCGGCAATGGATATTTATTCTTTATTGTCTTCTTGTTCAGATCACGATAGTCCACACATAGACGTAGAGTACCGTCTGATTTTGGGATAAACACCACTGCTGCTCCCCAATCAGAGAAACTAGGCCTGATCAGACCCTTCCATACGAGCTGTCGTGTTTGATTGTCTAATTCCTCTTTCTCTTTCAAGGACATTCTTCGAATAGCGTGAACTACCGTCCTTGCATTAGGAATCAAAGCGATCTTGAAATCTATTTCTCTTTGCGGAGGTAAGCGGACAACTTCTTCAAACACATCCACATAATTTTTGACGACAGGAATGTCTTTGATGAGGTCAGGAATATTCTTTGTGACTTCAGGGATATTTTCTATTTGGGTTGGAGAAACATCGAGAGCTGCCCAGAAGTCTTTTATATTAGATTTCTGACCTTCACACGGTATGGTTATATAATTCCCTGATTTAATCTTAGCCCTAACAACTCTCTCGGCGCATCTAACCTCTGCTTCATATTTGGTTAGCCAATCCAATCCCAGAATAAGATCGAATTCATTAAAATTTATGACGATAGAGATAGTAGGGAATTTATAGCATGAGAAAGAGACAGGTACTGCACAAACCCAACTGAGATCGATGGAACCCCCGGCCGGATTGTGGACAGTCATTGGTTCTTTAAGCTTCCTCAATTTCAAATCCAACTTCTTAACTGCATTCTTTGCTATAAAGCTTCGTGATGCGCCTGTGTCAAACAGTACTTTGACCGGAATGTTTTTGACAGTAAGCGTTCCTTCTAAAACATCAGATCTCCCTTGACTTGCTGAGAGATCAGAAGTTTCTGCTACTTCATTTACTTGTACTACTTCAGGCTTCTTTAAGAGCCAGCAATCCTTTGCAAGATGACCAGTCTGCCAGCATTTACTGCAACCTCTTTTATCTTGGAAATTCTTCTCTGATTTAGATCCACTCTTGATTCGTTTCTTTAGAGATCTGCAACTTATCGAGAGATGTCCTTGCTTATTGCAGTTAGAGCATACAGTTGTCGTTACTGGTTTCTTCTCAAATTTGGCCCTTTTCCTCTTGGCACTGGGCTTCTTACTGACCTTAGACACTGTACTGGCCTCAGGACGATAAGTTTCAGACTCAATTTTATTACCAAAGCTGACTTCTTCTTCGTACTGTAGCATACCTTTCTTGTCTAGATCTTCGTACTGATAAGCCATGTATATCATTTCAGAAAAGGGGAGCTTCACGTTCCTCATTACACTGTTCTGATATTTTCTTTGAAGCCCGTTGATAAATCTCAAATTCTTCCTCTTCGGACTCTCAATTAGATGAGGGGAGAAGTGAGAAAGTTCATTGAATTTCTTATGATATTCGGGAATGGTCATATCTCCTTGTATCAAATAAGAAAATTCATCACATAGTCGTTCTATTGCTTCTGGAGGAGTAAATCTTTCCAGGAAAATCACTTTGAATCTATCCCAGGTGATATCACCTTCTGGATCATCCTTAATAACAGAATCCCACCAGAACAAAGCTTCGTCTTTGAGTGCCCAGGATGCCAATAATCTTTTCTGGTCGTCCCTCAGCTTTAATCCTTCGAAGATTTTCTCAGCCGAACGAATCCAAGCTTGTGTTCTCATAATTGATTCCTCACCCGAGAAGGGTTTTCCACCCAGATTTCTATATTTCATAAATAGAGCCTCTATATCCGGGTCAATATCACTCCTTCTGTTTCTGGCACTCATTTTCTAGTTCTTCTGCAAATGGCAGATCAAGTGTCAGGTCAACAGAAAAGATATTTCAAAACATAGAGACAAATACTTGAATGTAAATGCGTCTATCTAGGTGTTATTTCATTCTGCTACTCATACTAGGATATTACTGATCCTATCTGTAATGAGTTACCCGTCCTAGAACACTACTGGATCTATTTCTGACGAGTTCATTAATATGTTATATTCCATAACTAAGCTTAACCAAAGCTCTGATACCACGTTGTGACGACCCCAAATCCCGTTCAGACGGAGACAAGGGTTATCTTTGGAATATAACACAGAAACATATAATAGCAGAACAGAATTAAATAAATACACCAGATAATGAACAATGGAATATACTGGATAAACGTAATCATCAGAGTTACACAGTATACAGGATCATACTTAGTACAAATACATTTCAGCTATACATAAATGTCTACATCAGAAAACAACATAATATGTACAATAGGAGCTGAACAGCATAAAAAGAGATAAATAATAGAATCCATCTTCAGCTCCAGCTATCCAGAAAGAACCAACTAAACCTGAACACAAGGCTGCCCGTGTAGAAAAAGGGGCACCCGAGTTTGAAAGTGAAACAAACTACGAGTCAGTCATGGGACTGGTATGAGAAATCTACTCAACACATTTATAATATGGCCAATCACAGGACCACACCACTTTCGTGGAAAGGGTTTACTCCATTGGATCGCCAGTGCTCTAAAACAAATCTTTCTTTTAAACATCGCAATGCTTTTTATAAAAATGAAGCCATTATAAGACTCAGTTCCCATCACACAAGGCAACGCAAACCGGAGGATAGAGTTTTACCTTATAATGGCCAAAATATGCTTGATACGAATAATACAAAAGCATTTAATATTATTACTAGTGTTTATTTGTTTCAAAAACAATTTCAAATCATAACTATCAATCATAGACGACAAGAGCGTCCCATGCCACTATGTCGCCAAATATATATATACAATCGAAACCGCACAGTCACGTATTTGGAAATTGGATATCCATCATGAACCAAGGCAAAAGATAGTCCTTACCGAATTCGTGACTCTCTAGCCCGAGCCACAGGATCAGAACGCATCAACCCTTTAGATCGTCAGGGCCGGTCCACCGATGTGGATTATTACGCCTGAACACTACGTTTCCCCGCCCTTTGGGGCGTAAACGAGCCAACGAATGACTCCATCGGACCCGGATCGTCCGATCAAACCGAGGTGCCTCGCAACAGCAACAACCACATAAGTCAAACTCGTCAGGGCGTGTAAAACCACTGACACCACTTCTAGCTAGAAAGAAACGCAGGACCTCCCTGATGTCCTCTCCCGTTTCTGGTTCATACCGGGGTGTGAGGCTCGCGAATTTTCGTTATACACAAAGCTATGCCACACAGGCGGTGCTTTGATCATCACCACAAGACTTTGCTTTTCAACAGAAGCCCTGATCATTTGCCACTTAGGCATGCCACACTAGCAATTCATGCCATGCGACTGATGTCCATCGATATACAACCTCTGAGCTCGTGCGTTTCAGAGAAGGGCGTTAAGCAAAAGAATAAATTCTCCACCGCCAAACAGATGTATATTTAACAGAGATCAATCAACATAGAATAAAATCCAATGTCAGACACACAATCCATTTACAAGTCCGTTCTGGGTCTGAACGAAACCGAAGGCACTATATACCTCGCAAACCCATCGATCACCACGTACGTCTGGACGATCACCACTCATTATCCATATTTCGGGATGCCTCCCAATCAGGACCTCGGTTACCATCCAAACGAGGTGAAGATCTCCGGTCTTCAACCACCGTCTTCATCTTCGATTTCTTATCGTCGATTCAGTTATTCAAAATGGGATTGACCCGGTCTTTCTGAACAACTCGCGTATATAATAAACAAGTGCAACACTAACATACACACGCATCATTTCAATTCATTAGTCACTAACCGTCAATCAGTAAGAGAACGATTTGGCAAATATTAACCCCGAAGGCCGAAACCAACATCAGATCAACACCCAGGAAACCATTCGACTTAGACAACCTTCAGTTAATTTCTAAATCACATCCATATCGTTTATAATATTTTATAACGATTTATCGCTATTTTTATTTATTTTAAAATAGCCAATTTATTTAAAACGATGCTTTGGGCCATAACGCGGCCGTGGCGCTGTTTTTCTTCAGATTTGATTTACACATATCCGAAAATCTAACCGTTGGATCTTCACAAAATTTACATCATTAGGAAGATCTTTTCAAAACGGTTCCAGTTTCGCAAAAATCCGACGGTCGGATCTCCCAGTATAATCGTTTGAAGTTTTGATTTCAAAATACGAACTTCAGCATCGTTATTTGATTAAATATAATTATATATATATAATCGATTCTGGCGCTGTTTTTCTTCAGATTTGAATTAAACATTCCAGACAATCCAACCGTTGGATTTTTAGAAAGTTGGTGTCGTTGGAAAGATTTTTCCAAAGCGAACCCAATGGTTGCGATTTCAGGAAAATTCGATGGTCGGATCTCCCATACTAATCGTTTGAATTCACGGTTTCAAAATACGAACTACAGCGTCGTTATTCGATATATTTTAATTCTATTTATATAAATATATCGATTCTTCGATTTCAAAGCTATATTCTTTTCATACATTTGATAAAAATGATATTTTTATCCAACTGTCTACTATTTCAACACTTCACTATATTTAGCAATTCATGTATATAATAAAAATGTGATTTTAAATGTAAAACAATTTATTTCAAAACACGACTATTTTATATAGTTCATATAGATGATAAAAATATGATTTTTATTATAAAACAGTTTATTTTAAAACACGACTATTTTATATAGTTCATATAGATGATAAAAATATGATTTTTATTATAAAACAATTTATTTCAAAACACGACTATTTTATATAGTTCATATAGATGATAAAAATATGATTTTTATTATAAAACAATTTATTTCAAAACACGACTATTTTATATAGTTCATATAGATGATAAAAATTTGATTTTTATTATAAAACAATTTATTTCAAAACACGACTATTTTATATAGTTCATATAGATGATAAAAATATGATTTTTATTATAAAACAATTTATTTCAAAACACGACTATTTTATATAGTTCATATAGATGATAAAAATATGATTTTTATTATAAAACAATTTATTTTAAAAGACGACTATTTTATATAGTTCATATAGATGATAAAAATATGATTTTTATTATAAAACAATTTATTTCAAAATATGAATACCACTCAACACATGAATTTCAATTCAACGAATGAATATCGATTCAACACATGAAGGTTTTCTATAGTTTATATAAATCGATAAAAAAGGTGATTTTTATATTTAAAACACGAATACCATTCAACACATGAATTTCTATCCAACGGATGAATATCGATTCAACACATGAAGGTTTTCTATTCAACGAATAAATATAGTTTCAACCAATGAAAATAATTCAAACACATGAATATTATTCAAAATTTCGGCAACATAACGGCAGGGTAGTTAAAACCGGGACCGTCCCTAGTACGGCTCCTCGCTCTACCTTAAAACCTCGCGGTTTTTGACAATGGGGATCATGCATCTAGTTCGCACGCAGGCGGCATGTATATATTTATTTCATTTCCACAAACTAATCCTATGTGGTTTCAACCAAATATTTCTCAACCACAAATGGGTATTTTTCAACCACAATCAATCAATATCAACCACAAACAATTCCAATCAACCATTCGCTATCAATCAATTTTCACACCAATCACAACCAATAAATATCATCCATGGTTTGTGGACGAGTGGCGTATATATATATATATATATATATATATATATATATATATATATATATATATAGCAATTCACTTCTATATCAACACATATATAATTTTTACAACGCATATATAACTTATACATCGAACGTACAACTTATACAACGCTTATACAAGAGGTGTACAACGCTTATATAACTCATACATCGACTATATAATTTATACATCGTCGTTTTCCATATCGTTTATAAATTAGAAATCTCACATTGGGTTCCACTCCACCAAAAATAGAAGAAGGCTCAGAAAAATATGCGGTCTCTTTTAGAATGTAGAGGACGTCTACACGGTCACGATATTTCCAGTTTCATCGAATTTCGTTAAGAAACGAAAAAGATATGATTTTTCAAAATTCAGATGTAATAAAGGACCCACCTTTCACGATGGTTCAAAACTAGGTTTTGATCTTTCGATCAAACCTTTGCACGATAGGAGAATCAGCTCACACAGCGTCGAAGAGCTTCGAACCACCTTCCAGGCGCTGGTGGTTTCGCTCCGTTCGGTGGCGCCCTGAAGGCTCGGCGGCGCTCCAAAGTCGTTGACTTTGAGGAATCGTATCTCCCTCCACACTTGATGATAACTAGCAAACCTTAGATGGATTTAAAGAGGACACGAAGAGCTTTGAAATGAATCAAGAATCACTCGATTTCATTGTAAAACGTGGGAGAAATCGAAGAGAGAAGGTGGCGACATCATTTCCGTCGTGCGCAGTATCCATCGGGGAGACAGAAAATGGTAACTGGCCAATGAGAGATTTTCTTTATATTTATATTTTTTTTAATTTCGAAAATACCCCCTTTCCCACAAGAACACCAATTCAAACCCAACGACTGTCATCCCTAGCGTTTTACCCCCATTCCGAACACAATGGGATATGTTTCGTAGGCCCATTCGACTGTTTCAGTCAGTTTTCCTTCAAATTAAAAAATATAACATTCAATATTCAATTTGAATATATATCTCAATTTGCTAGGGCCACAAACTGATTCGAAAAATTCCAGAAAAATAAATCTAGCTATGTTTTGATGATAGTATCCCAACAAAACTAGTTTCATCGAATTCTGAGACCGTTTGCAAAAAGGCCCATTTCTGGTCGATCCAATTTAACTATAATTGACCAAAACACGTTTTTCTTTGCCACACTCACATACTAGCTTCAAAATCTATGAAATTGGAAACCTAGCAATAACTTCACATCCCGGATCCAACAAAAGTGGTTTCGTCGAATTCCGAGGTCGTATGTAAAATGGCCAATTTCACGGGCTATATAAATCTCATAGCGACCTTTCTGAAAATTCATTTGGCCATAACTTTTGCTTACCACTATGAAAATTCGATTTTTCAGATTCGTTAGAAAGGTACTCATGAACAGATTTAAATATTTTTGGTTTCGCTCAAATCCCTTTTTTTTGCACCCGGTACAGTCCGACAAAGTTTGAATTCAATTTTTGAAACTGCAGCGCCATTTCAGGCCTTGTTTATAATTAGAATTAATTATATTCGTTTTCAAATGTTGATTCAAACCTACTTTTTCATTACTATTATTTAAAATATTTATTTTAAATATTTAAAATCCATTAATTTAGCCAATTTAAAAATTTTAAATTTGTTCAGATTTTCCGGGTCGTTACATTTGGGTTTGGATTTGTTGTTGCATGATTTGAGAAGTGTTGGAATGTTCATGCTTGTTTATATTTATTTTATTTAGAACTATAAAACACCAAATTATTTAGATATGGATTCAAGTAAAAATATTCATTTTTACAAATTCATGATATGATATGTGGTTAATATGAAATTTATAAAATTGTTTGGATGCTATAACATGGATGTTGACACCAAATATATAAAATTGGCGTTGTATGAAATATTGAATTGGTTATGTATGTTGACACCAAATATATAAAATTGGCGTTGTATGAAATAAGATTATAAAATTGGCGTCGTATATTTTTAGGAAGTAAGATTATAAAATTAGCGTTGTGTTGAAACATGAATAAAAATTATATTTTTAGCGTTTATGGAAAACATGGAAATGCAAGTATATTTTTAGCGTTTGTGAAATATAATTATATTTTTAGCGTCATGAAATATTATGAAATATGTAGATAAAGTTAGCATCATGAAATATTATGAAACATGAAGATAAAGTTAGAGTTGCATTTATGCATATAAAATTAAGTCATATTTTGTTGTAGCGATATTGCATATGAAATTAAGTCATATTTTGTTGTAGCGATATTGCAGATGAAATTAAATCATATTTTGTTGTAGCGATATTGCATATGAAATTAAATCATATTTTGTTTTAGCGATATTGCATATGAAATTAAGTCATATTTTGTTGTAGCGATATTGCATATGAAATTAAATATTTTGTTGTAGCGATATTGCATATGAAATCATAGTTTGTTGTAGCGATATTGCATATGAAATTAAATCATATTTTGTTGTAGCGGTATTGCATAAGAAATTAAGTCATATTTTGTTGTAGCGATATTGCATATGAAGTATAGTCGTATTTTGTTGTAGCGATATTGCATATGAAATTAAATCATATTTTGTTGTAGCGATATTGCATATGAAATTAAATCATATTTTGTTGTAGCAATATTGCATATGAAATAAAGTCATATTTTGTTGTAGCGATATTGCATATGAAATTAAATCATATTGTGTTGTAGCGATATTGCATATGAAATTAAATCATATTTTGTTGTAGCGATATTGCATATGAAATTAAGTCATATTTTGTTGTAGCGATATTGCATATGAAATTAAATCATATTTTGGTGTAGCTATATTGCATATGAAATTAAAGCGATATTGCATATGAAATTAAATCATATTTTGTTGTAGTGATATTGCATATGAAATTAAATCATATTTTGTTGTAGCGATATTGCATATGAAATTAAATCATATTTTGTTGTAGCGATATTGCATATGAAATTAAGTCATCTTTTGTTGTAGCGATATTGCATATGAAATTAAGTCATCTTTTGTTGTAGCGATACTGCATATGAAATATAGTCATATTTTGTTGTAGCGATATTGCATATGAAATTAAGTCATATTTTGTTGTAGCGATATTTCACATGAAATTAAATCATATTTTGTTGTAGCGATATTGCATATGAAATTAAGTCATATTTTGTTGTAGCGATATTGCATATGAAATTAAATCATATTGTGTTGTAGAATATTGCATATGAAATTAAGTCATATTGTGTTGTAGCGATATTGCATATGAAATTAAATCATATTTTGTTGTAGCGATATTGCATATGAAATATAGTCATATTTTGTTGTAGCAATATTGCATATGAAGTATAGTCATATTGTTTTGTAGCGATATTGCATATGAAATTAAATCATATTTTGTTGTAGCGATATTGCATATGAAATAGTCATACTTTGTTGTAGCGATATTGCATATGAAATTAAGTCATATTTTGTTGTAGTGATATTGCATATGAAGTATAATCATATTTTGTTGTAGCGATAATTCATATGAAGTATAATCATATTTGGTTGTAGCGATATTGCATATGAAATGCAATCATATTTTGTAGTCATGAAATTTCATATGAAATGCATTAATATTTTGTAGTCATGAAACTGCATATGAAATACATTCATATTTTGTAGTCATGAAAATGCATATGAAATATATTCATATTTTAGAGTCAAGAAAATGCATAGAAATATAAACATATTAGTGGCATGTTAAACGCATTAGGAAAAAAAAAACATAGTTTAACGTTACGTTAATGCAAAGGAAATACAAACATATTTAGTGTTATGCTAATGTTTAGAGATTAATATATTTTTGGTGTGCCAGGTTCATGCATTAGAAATAATAATTGGAATGGTATTTATTTTTATATATATTTATAAATGTAAATTAAAACTAAACGAAACGCGTGCGGTAGTTCGCGTTTTGAAATCTCAACTTTGAATGACTATAACGAAAGATCCG
The DNA here is from genome assembly GCA_030737875.1 of Allium sativum. Lineage (NCBI taxonomy): Eukaryota > Viridiplantae > Streptophyta > Magnoliopsida > Asparagales > Amaryllidaceae > Allium > Allium sativum. The sequence continues at coordinate 583,954,879 of CM060924.1, read as the reverse complement.
ACCGTCGGATTTTCCCAAAACTGGATCCGTAGGGGCCGTTTTGGAAAGATCTTTCTATTGATACCAAATTTGCTATGATCCAACGGTTAGATCTTGGGTTATGTGAAATTCAAAATCTCACAAAAACAACGCCATAACCATATATGACCTGTAATGTCATTGGAATGAAAATGAACTATTTTTATAAAAATAAAAATAGTGATAAATAATAACGTTATGAAATAATTTAAATGATAATTATGAGAAGATTATTTGAAAGGACCGTGTTATGCTCATTTCAAATAATCATACGACGTTTTAAATGGAAGATATGCAAGACGGTGTTGAAGACCGGCGATCTTCACATCGGATGGGCGACGACTACCGAGACCCTGGACTGACTTGCTCCCAGGAAGGGGTTGAAGTGGGAATTGTCCGGACATGTGTGTTAATTGTACGGATATGAGAGAACCTCTCTGGTATCTCCGGTTTCGTTCAGACCCAGAACGGACTTGTAAATGGATGTGTGTCTGACGTTGAATTTTGTTCTATGTAAATTGATTTCTATTAATATACGACCATTGGCGGCGGAGAATTTATTCTCTTTCTCAATGCCCTTAGAGGTTGTGTATTAATAGTTATCAATCGCATGGCGTGAATTATCAACGTGGCACGCCAAGATGAAAATGATCAAGGCTTTGTTGAAAAGAAGGCCTTGTGGTTATAACGTTACTTCGCGAGCCTCACAACCCGGTTGAGTCTAAAACGGAGCAAGGGAATGCAGGGAGAGCAGCACGTTTCTTTCTAGCTAGAAGTGGTGTTTGGGTTTTACACGGCCCGACATTTTACTTATGTGGATGATGGAATGAGGCGCCTCAGATATTAGGTCCTATAGGACCGGAAAACGTGTGTTTAGGAATTGCCAATCCGCAAAATCGTAAGTGCGGACCGACCCTGCAGCTTTCCAAGGGTTCACTGCGGGGGATCCTGAGACATTAGCTAGAGTGTCTCGAATCGGTAAGGAGATCGTTCCTAGCCTTGACTCTTGATGGAAACCCAATTCCCAATACAACCCTACGGACTTGATTGTATTACTAATATGAAGGCATAGTATATGGTAGCTATGCTTCCTAGGATTGATACATTTACTTTGAAATGTTTTTGAAACATATATACACTAATAATAATATCAAATTCGTTTTTATCGTATCAAGAATTTTTGACCATTATAAGGTAAAACTCTATCCTCTTGTTTGCGTTGCATTGTGTGATGGGACTTGAGTCTTATGATGGTTTCATTTTTTCTAAAAAGCATTGCATTGTTTAACGATTTACTTTATTTTATGCACTGGCAATCCAATGGAGTAAACCCGTTTCGCGTTAGCTGCGTGGTCCTGTGATTAGCCTTATTATTATTAGGTTTATTAGTTAAGAATTCTCACACCAGTCCCATGACTGACCTGTAGTTTGTTTCACTTTGCAAACTCGGGTGCCCTCTTTTCCACACGGGCAGTCGAGTAGCTTTTTGCAAATATTCATCTTTTGAGCAGGATTTTGGATCGAAGCTTAAAGCTGTGTCCAGAGCATAGTTGTCTTCCACTGCCTTAGTTATTTTATTTCCACTGCACTGTATTGTAATTTATCTTCCGCTGTAATTTTATTCGATGTACTCTGATATTCTGTACTCTGATGTAACATTACTGTAATGTTTATAAAATTATGCTGTTGTTGTTCTAATGTGTTGTATTCCCAGAGTTAACGTATTCGGGTTTTGAACGGTCTTGGTCGATTTTGCGATCGATCGGGTCGGGCGAAATCCGGGCTGTTACAAATCCTCTTTGTTTTCGTCATTTGAAAATAATATCTCTTCTTGACTTTTACATTTAGTTTATTTACAAAATCCCTTCTTTACTATGACAATGTTTTCTTATAACCGTACTGTATTTCCATTACTTCGTAAATATTGTCATATAATATTAACTCAATGATATAAATTCAATTAAATTCTTATACAGGCCAAACAATCGACAAATTATACATTATTTGCTTTAAACCCAGTAATTTTGTTTATACTTCAATACTTTGCAACTCGTGTTGCATTGTAATTTATATTTCAATTTTCGAAACTACCGTTATGATATTTCTTATGGAAATATTAAATTAGTCTCAACATCCTTACCGTTACAATCTAAGATCATTCCTCGATAATAGTGAAGTTGTTTCGACAACGTTCTTATCATAGAATAAATAGAAGTCGTAACACAAAAATATATCCACTACATCATACTTCAAAAAAATGGTTTTATAAACCATATGTTACTTTGGAAAAATCTCGGCCAATTGTAACCTTATTGCTTAATCTTTGATTAAGTACATCACTTTTAACCCTTACCGTTCCATTACAATTCAGATTATGTTGCGATAATCCATTTATTAATTATTTACCAAAAACATTTACATCACATTATCAAACTAGATTCTTGTATTTTATTAATCCATTTAACAACTCCTTTACACAAATCAATATGTAATGCTCCTTATATTCTTGAAAATCTTCCTCTTTATCCAAATTAGAATATTAATAATAAAAAATTAATTTAAACTTATCGCACTAGCTCAGTCATCTTTAATAACTTCTTTTATGGAATTTGGATAATGTTATCTGATCTCTTCATAAACCCCTTTTAAAATTTACTAATCTTATTTCATTGTTGATTATTTCTTAACTACATGTCATTTAAAAAGGAATCACTTTAACCTCTTTATTTACCAATGTAAAATTAGTTTACTTTGTTCATTAACCTAAACATATCGATTAATAACCTTTGGAATGATTAAACAGATTATAATAATATATTTAAACATCATTAATTAAAAGTAAATTTTACTAAATTTAACAATTATTCATTCATAACAAATTTTGACTAAACAGTTGACTTAGTCAATTTTAAATTGTCGATTAATTCGTTAATCGATTCAATTTTCCCTTCCTATTTGATTAATTAAATTAATATAATAATATTGCGTTGTCGTTTAGTTAAAAATAACTATTCTGAAATATAACCCATAGGTTAATTACAGATTCAATTGCTCATAAAACTAAATTAAACGTCAAATTCTGATTATATAATCATTCATAATATTTTTAATAAAACTCATTTATAAACATCGATTTCTTCTTAAAACATTATTATAACGTATAATATATAATTAAAAAGCTTGCTCCAGTTACAAAATATTTTATAACAAAACTTCGTTGACTCGCCTGACAACAAATCAAAGTTTTAACAAAAAAGTGAATTTTAGGCCTATTTGCTGCCAATCCCTCAATCAAAACCATTTATTGATTCGAATCACAACAACGTTGAATTTTAATTCAACGTCCAACATTCAAACAGGTTTTCAATGTCATTGGGGTACATATAAATAATATAAAAATATACAATAGACATAATATTGGAGGAATCCGATCGGATTCCTCCAACCTGTTCTTCCCTGCATCATAGCTCGTTATAATATTTCATAACACATATTATTTTGAATCAATATATTAAACGAAGATAATATAATTAACATCAACTATTCAAGCAACAATAAGCATCCAAGGCATCCAATCAACTAATATATATTGTCAATAATTTAATTTAACGATATGAATTTAACCACAACATACGATTTCAGAAAGCGTGAGAGTTAACTCACCTTATATGTTGATTGATGATTTCAACGTCATTTCGTTTAATTTTAAACAGATGTTTAAAACTAAACGAAATTTTGATTGTTCTTGATTCCCTCCAAACTTGCTCATCATCATAATGCTCTTCCCTGCGATTCCAACGTGACTGGTTTCGCACAATTCTGATAATGAACGAATAAGTTATGCGTTTATAAGATTCAACGTTATTATATGAATTAACTTATTATTAATGTATTATTTTACCTTAACAAATGTTTAAACTGCCTAACCCCCTGAAACATGATTTTCATGAGTTAATCTATTCTTCCTTGCTTGAGACTCACAAAGACAGCTCCTCCATTTTTTTTAAATAATAAGGCCGAAGCCCACCAATATAAAATTTAACTGCCTTAAGCGAACGTATAACCCCCGACTTCCGACCTTTTTCCCCCACCCACGTTCTTCTTCCCTGTATTCTTTCTTCCACTACAGCAACCAAATGGAGAAACTCACCACCGCACTTAACCCCACAACACTCCACCGCGACAAACTACCTCGACCCAAATCTCCTCCTCCATGAAACCAAATGTCGGATCCCCTTATTGCCTACTCTTCCAAAGTCTATCATCGAAAACTTGTCAAACCATATCACTAGAAAGTTGAGTTAACCTATCTCCAATCACTCTTCCTTCACCCCAATGTTCAGAGCCACCGGGTCCCCTCCAAATCTTGTATTTTGACTCCACTGGCCACCTGTAACTGGACTCAGTACTCGTCCCCACATCCAGTCACCTTATGCCCGACAATGATCCTCCTCCCACCACCGTGGTTCACCCACTTCACGCCTGAAGAAACTTTGCTGGCGTCGAACCCTGTAGATCGGTTAAATCTTATATGTTTTATTAGCTCGATGGTTTTTGAATTCTTACGCCTCGCAATTTACAGAGAGATGAAGAAGCGGCAGTTCGTTCTGGAATGGAGGAACGAAAATGGTGCGGTTTTTGTTTACGGTGGAGAAGAGTAAGCAACCACTAAATTTAAATGTATTTTCCGAAGATATCATGTAGAGGCTTTGCTGTATTTCGAAGGAGAAAGAGAGATTTATGGGTTTTCTTTGTATACATTCGAAAAAGAACGAGAAGAATTGTTTATTATAGACGATTATATGAATAAAGGATTTGGTTCATTTTGAAAAAAAAGAAGAAAGGTATGGCAAAATAATAAGAGGAAGCACCATTGTACATATATATATAGAGAGAGAGAGAGGAAGAAAATGATGTCGCTTTCTTTTAAACAAGTTAGGTTGGAAAAAATTTCAAAAGGTAGGCCTGCATTTTATTTAATTCGATTAAGACCTTTAGCATGTGCGAGCTTTAAATTTTGGTCTGCAATGGTACAGGAAATTGGATCGGCTTGCATGTGAATTGGCTGGCATGGGAATTTTTGACAGTAGACAGAGATTTGCACATGAGGAAAACACTTTTGCAGAGAAAATTAGTTGATCTGATAGACGATATTTTTTTTGACAACGACTAACGATTTTTATTTCATGCCTATCTCCATTTCTGAACGATGTTTATTTGTTTCGGCGATCATGTATAACTTCATTCGTGATGTCATGGTATAATTCGACGTTACGATCCTAATGAAACTTGTTTCTCGAAAACCGAGTCCGTTTGCAAAAACAGCACTCATTCGCATCCAAATGGTCATTTTGTTTGTATATAATTTTGTGTTGCTCACAAAATAACTCCAATTGACACGAAACTTGAAATCTAGCAATAATTAGCTATTACAGTCTTAATAAAATTTGTTTCGTTTAAAACGGAAGTTATTTGAATAAAGTCCATTTTTAAGCGTCCAATTTAAATTAAAAAAATCAAATTAAAAATACCTCAATATAATAATAATAAAATATTATAATAGGCCATTCTTGAGCATAATTTCGTATAGTTCCATAATAAAATACTCTGGGTTGAGTTTCAAGCCAAATCGATATTAAATAAAATAAAATTCCTATATTTTTATATAATAAATCAATATATTTTATAAATGAATTCCATAGCGACCTTTTCAAAATTTGATTTGGATGTAAAACAAAATTTACAATATGAAAGCTTAAATTTTCTGCTTCATTAGAAAATTATTATCCAATAAATTCGGACATTTCTTGGTTCATAGAATTCTAACTTATTTTGGTCCATGTACGTCCAAATAAAGTTCAAAACATTATATTACGAACTACCGTGCCGCTGTAGCTCATTTTATAATTAAATTATAATTTAAACTTTCAAACGTCGTTTAATAAATGAATCGTTAATATAATTCAAAATAAACTAAAATAAATATTTCTATATTGTCCAATTTACATTATACGACAAATTTAATTATTCCCAACTATTTCAGCATTAAATTATTATCATTCTATTTATATAATAAATATTCAGGATTATAAAATTCAAGCTATTTAAATTTCATGCTAATATTTAAAACCATTTTTAAATATTAAATAAGACGGTTAAAATCTGGATCGTTACATTCCTTCCCCCTTAAAAGAATTTTGTCCTCGAAATTACTAATGTGACACCCCATGTTCGTTAATGTCACTCATTAAGAGAATGCATTAAGTTTCTGAAGTGTTATTGGTAAACAGAAACAGAAACATTACATGACAGATATAAGATAGCAGCAAAATTAAAAACTTTATTAATCATAAAGCATCGTGGTTCAAAACATCATGTGTCAAAAAATACATAAACCTAGTACATCATCAAAACTTCTCTCTTGCACTTAAAACATCAGAGTCCAAAAATAAAAGAAGCATAATTCCCCAACGAAAACATAGCCATAGTAGCAAAGATAAGAACTTGAGCAATACATCTAAGCAGCTCCACAAAATGATAGCAGAATCCTGATCAAGCTTGAGTATTCCCACCCTGAGAACCTGAGGGGGAAACAGAAGAAAGAAGAGGAAACAAAAAGGGTCAGACATAAAGTCTGGTGAGTCCAGTTACTTTTGGCAAATAAATAAGTAAAAGTATCATGATAGGTGTTGATCCAAAAATTAGAATCAACACAAAAAGTAATGAAAATACTCCACAAAGTGTGGAAAATAGAATAAATGGAGCCTCACAATAGTAGGAATGCAAATAGAGAACACAACATTTTATAATAGTTCGATCAAGTGTGATCTACGTCCACTTTAAAGAATGATTCCATTATCATATCAAGAGTTACAAAGAAAGCATATCCTCTCATTATATTCATCATTAGCCTCACTACTTCGCTCTTAGATCTCGTAGAAATGGTTAAGGAGAGATTTGATAGAATTCTTCAAAGATGGTATGTGATTGGACGAATCTAAACTTCCTCATGAACTTTGATGAATTTCCATGGCTTCACGACGGATTTGAAGTTTGATCTTCAATTAGAAGTGGAGGAAGATGAACAAATTCCTTAGAAAAGGTCGAGAATTGGATTCGGCAGCCCTTTGGGGTCATCCAAAGGCCTCCTCCTTCAAGTGAAGTTAAACCCCTATTTATAGGAGAGAGGAATGAATGAAATGTAGCTCTTCAGGTATTGGGTCGGGCTATTCAGTTTTTACAAAAATGCCACTGCCAGCTGTCGCCAGCTAACTGCCAACTCTTACGTACATGCCCGATCTAGAATAGGCCCGATCGGCTCAGAGCAGACTTGACCGACCCAATCCAGACATAATAGGCCGACCTGCTCCTTTATGATCAAAACGATATGCTGCTTCTTGTGGGGATTAGACTGACCTGATCGGGTTAACTTGCTTGACGATGGGTTCACTGACCCGATCCACTTGAATGTGTTGATCCATCCTTAGTTGAATAGACCGACCCGATGATGGGTGGACAAGGCCGACCCGATCCATTTTCTTTTAAACGGACCGACCTACTTTTACTTGGACAGTTTGACTGGCTTTAAACGAACTAGGATGGCCCGATCCAGTTCGATGAACCGACCCATTGACAAACCGATCTGATCCATACTTTGAATTAAGTCGTCCTGGGATGGGATGATCCCAGCCGACCTGACCCATTATAATGTAGATGAACCAGCCCCTTTGCTTTATACCAACTGATTATTTATACTCTAATTTTTGTGGGTTAACATTTGCCCCTCGAAAATTTATGAACTTCGAAACACATTTGCTCTGAACCAATGGGTTGAGTAATCTTCAAAATATATGGGTTGGTATACATTTTGCATTTGGGTCGGACATAACCAATAACAGGGGCCCGGTCGAAATGGGCTTTTATTTATTTGGCGTGACCCAATATCCTTTGGTCTTTTTAAAGGCATAACACGCTACCCTTCTTCTTCCATTCTTTCATTTCTCCCAACCCCCAGATCGAGCTCTTTTAATGGCGGTGGCCCTATTTTGAAGCAAACGCTTTAATTTCGTTCTCCATCCCCGATTTAATTCCACAACCTAATTTGAAACACACTTCACTTTGGATTAGTTCGACCAAGCAATTCACGTCTCCTAAGTCTGTTCCCATCTAAATTTCCTGAGCCCGAACCAGTTCTTTTCGTTTGAATCCTATCAATTGCAGGTAATAGTTCTTTAGAATTTGCATTATATTTAGGAATCCTCGTGTTTGAGTTTTGAATTGGCACGGCTTAGGATTGAGTAGCGGATAAGGGTTTTAGAACCGCGGATTCTTGGTGTTGACATGTTCTAGAATAGTCTTGGAGTTATTTGTGATGCGTTTGTATGTGTATGATGAGTTTGATTTTCACAAATTCCTTGTTGGACCTTGTTTTGGCTCGACGCCTATCATGTGTTTGTAGATATGCCTGTGGCATTCGGATCATGTTGAAAACTTATCCTTTTGGTACCTCTTTTTTGTTGTCATAATCATGCTTGCATTTCATTCATGCTGTGCGTCACTAATTGTTTCAATCATGTTCAATTCCTAAAATATGGAGTTTAGCCGTTAACGAAACAGTTGTGGTCGGCTTTGACAAATACACTATGGGTGGTCGAGTCTGATCTGGCTTTGGATCGGTCATGGTCGATCCAATTCTGGATCGGCTATGGCCGACCAATTATGGATCAGTCATGGCCGACCCAGTTCTGGATTGGTCATGACCGATCCAATCCTGGATCGGTTATGGCCAATCCAGTTTTGGATTGATCACGGCCAACCCTACTCTGGGTCATTCATGGCCAACCCAGTTCTGGATTGGTCATGACCGATCCAATCCTGGATTGGTTATGGCCGATCCAGTTTTGGATTGATCATGGTCGACCCTACTCTAGGTCAGTCATGGACGACCCAGTTCTGGGTCGGTCATGACCGACCCAATTTTGGATTAGCTACAACCGATCCATTTATAGACCAATCATGACCCATTTTGGGTCATGTACGACCAATCTTCCCTGGTTCAGAGCTAGCTTTCCATGCCTAGGGTTTTTGTGAACATATTTTATCTATGACTTCTCCCTGTTATGCAACCTTTACAATGCATGCTAAAATGCTTTTCTTTTGCATGATGTCTACTAGTCTTATAAGAATGAAGAGGACCTCGGATCAAGATAGCTCTCGAAAAGGCTATCGGTCGGGTAAACTTCCCATGCCTGATATCCAGACTTCCTCTGCTGCCCCAACTCTAACCGAACTTCAAGCCATCATTGACAGACCTCGTTATACTCCTATACCACATACGTATGAACTAGATGATCAGTTTGAGGGCCGATGCCTTCAAGGGTTGAATTTTGATCAGTTCGACCTGGATATATATCCATCTGATAAGCGATCAGTTCTCGAGGATCTAGATATTCTAAAGAATCATTTTGTGATGCAACTCAAAACAACCAAGACTTGGATGGAGAAGCACTTGGAAGAAATTGGACAGTATCATGCACAAAAATTAGATGCCTAGAATACCTTTGCTTGTGACCTCCCAAGATTGAATAGGGAGAATATCGAGCACATTACTTCTTTGGAGAAAGACAAAGCAGCGCTTGTCCAGGCCCTCAAGTCCCAGGATGAGCTCATTGCCGAATTATCAAGTCCTGGGAACAAAATAGGCCCAAGCGGTACTTCTCCTTCATGATCTAGTGATGCAATCCTTTTGTCAGACTTTTGTTATTTTCTTTTATGTACTCATGCCTTATACCAGTTGTATATACGGGTGCCGGTCCTCGCTTACGTTCCTATAAAACTTTTGTACTGAGTTTGTGACTTTGAATTTGTGTTGCTATGATGGTAATGTTATGCTCGTTGTATATTAAGCTTTTACCGTCCATATCTTCTTTCTTTATGCTTGCGTCACAAATTCCTTTTATCACAAGCCATTTGTCCTTGCAACACTTTGTGTTGAAATGATTTCGTGGTACTTTTGAAAAGTTGATTTTTCAATTATAGTCACGAACCATTATTGGTTAGACCTAATTTGACCAACCTTGCTGGATTTCTTTGATTTTGACTATGGCGATTTTTGAAATTTATCCTGAATAACCACCTTTATGCTTCTCACAGTGTCGGGGTTATCGATTTTTCCTTTTTCATTTCAAAGTTCTGCTTTATTGGTCAAACTAGTTCTTGCTGACACTTAACCCTTAATTTTAAAGTTGTGATGAATTTGTGGTATGCCTTAAGAACTGAGCATCGTTAAATCTCTTTAATGTAGTGGTGATGCCCCAATACCGAGACTCATTACAGACTTTATAAATTAGGTGCAGCGTTTCGCGACCAACTAGGTTTAGACCACACATTCTTGCCATTATTTGGCTTTTTGGCACGAATCTGATCGAAGGTTTCCAATTTAGTGGGTTTTACTTATGCCTTTTTACAGAGATGAAATCCTATTTTCATGCCCGTGCTTAAGAGGTCTTATTGTATATTCAATCGTATTCCTCACTAGCCAGGAAATCCGGGCCCTTTGGAGATTAGATTTTAACATATGCCCCTGAAGAGGTTATAAATTTTGTTCCTCTGAGGAGTGTTTGTCTGTAGACCTGTTATTCATTGTGACCGAATGGTTCGGTCACTTGTAGAATTTGTAGGGAGCCTTCGAAAAGGTCTTTGGGTTCGTTACTAACCGAATTTGGAAGACTCAGCATATGATCGGATGCCCCAATAGAGGTCTTTTTAAACCTGGTTCTTATATCGCTATCCAGCCATGTATCAATGGGATTGACGATAAATCGAGTGCCCCTCGGGGAGGTCTTTGGTTTTAAAACCCAGTGTTTACACCGCTATCCGGCCATGTATTAATGGCGTCAACGATCAACCGAGTGCCTCTCGGGGAGGTCTTTGGTTTTAAAACCTAGTGTTTACACCACTATCTTGCCATGTATTAATGGCGTCGACAATCAACCGGGTGCCCCTCGGGGAGGTCTTTGGTTTTAAAACCCAGTGTTTACACCGCTATTCGGCCATGTATTAATGAGGTCGACGATCAACCGGGTGCCCCTCTGGGAGGTCTTTGGTTTTAAAACCCAGTGTTTACACCGCTATCCGGCTATGTATTAATGGCGTCGACGATCAACCGGGTGCCCCTGTTGGAGGTCTTTGGTTTCAAATTGCGTTGTTTCACAGGGCAGACGTTAGTTCACTCATCGGGTTTTACCACGATTTATTAGGACTAGCGCTTGAGACCCTGCAACTAAGAAGGTGCCCCTTTTGTGAAACTTACAGCTTTATTTGTAGTTCGAGCGCTGTTTCATTTGGTCATCGGGTTCCTGGTGTCCCTTCCTTATGATGTTATGTTTCACATCTTTCGTATTTTGCTACAAATGGTGTTTTAAGTGCTAAGGAACAGGTATTTGAGCTTTCCCCATTGGGATGTGCTGTAATTGTCACCATGTTACATTGGGTCATAAACATGACAGCGTCCTTTTAAGAGTGGGCCTGCAATCAAAATCGAATCTTTAGCAAATAATTTGAGAATCGTACGATTTAGGCAAGCAAAGCAGTTCCTTTCATTAGTATGTACAAAGATAGTAAAAATGTTGCATGATATTTACAACTTTTTTAAATCTTATAAAAGAAACATTAAGCGGAGTAATGACGGAGAAGTATAGCATTCCACGATCTTGGAAGTTGGATTCCATCTGTCGTTTTTAGTTCAAATGTACCATCCGAGAATTTTTGGCTAATCATATATGGCCCCTCCCAGTTGGGTATGATACCCCAGTTCCTATCATGATTATTTTCATAACAAGGTCCCCAACTTGGAAGGTTCTATGATTCACTCTAGCATTGAAATGACGAGCTATTCTTCTCTAATGCGCCATGAGTCTAAGATCTTCTTCTCTTCTTCTTTCTTCAAGAAGATCAAGTGCTTCTAATTGCAATTTCTCATTCTCTTCTTGGTTGAAGTGGATTCTCCTATGAGTTGTAACCTCCAATTCTACTGGAATCATAGCCTCAGATCCAAATGCAAGCGAGAATGGAGTATGCCCTGTCGCAGTTTTATGAGTGGTACGGTATGCCCATAGTGAAAGCGGAAGCTCGTCTACCCAAGCGCCCTTAGCTTTTTCGAGTCCCTTCTTCATGGTTGACTTCAAGATTTTGTTGGTCGCTTCAACTTGCCCATTGGCCTGCGGATGAGCCATGGCTGCAAAACTCTTCTTGATTTTATACTTGTCACGGAAATCTTGAAATTCACTACTCTCAAATTGAGTTCCATTGTCAGTGATTATTTTCTGCGGTATACCGAACCTGCAAATGATGTTCTTCAGTACAAAATTGATCACCTTCTTTGAAGTAGAAGTAGCTAGCAGTTCAGCTTCAGCCCATTTAGTGAAATAGTCAACTGCTATTATCGCATACTTCATGTTTGATTTAGCTGCAGGTAATGCTCCGATCAAGTCTATGCCCCAGACAGCAAATGGCCATAGGCTGACCATTTGAGTCAATTCTGTGGGAGGTGCTCTCAGAAGTTTCGCAAATCTTTGGCATCTATCACACTTTTTAACATAGGTCATTGCATCTAGATTCACATCGGGCCAAAAGTAGCCATATCGCAGAATTTTCTTGGCTAGTGTTTAACCACTTATGTAACCTCCGCAATCTCCTCCATGTAACTCTACCAAGACCGCTTTGATTCCTCCTTTGTTACACATCGAAGCAATGGCATAGAAAACCCACGTTTGTATAACTTTCCATCATGAATAAGGTATAGCACTGCTTTGCGTAGTATCTTCTTTCGCTTTTTCTGCTCTTTGGGAAGCGTCCCGTTAAGGATATATTACTTAACTGGAGTCATCCATGATAAGGGTTCCTCAATTGTCTCCATGTTCCAATCGACATCCGCTTCCTCGATGCCGGAAATTGAAAGGACTTCGATGGGAATAAGGCCCAGTAACTGCGCATCTGAAGAACTAGCATATTTGGCAAGAGAATCCGCCTTTGAATTTTCTTCCCTCAAAATGTGAGATATAGTGTAGTGGTCGAGGTTGTTGAGAAGTTCCATGGCTTTAATAAGATAAGAAGGAAATTTTTTAACTTTAGTCTAGAATTATCCAAGGACTTGACACACTACCAGTTGAGAATCACTAAAGATTTGTAAGGTTTTCAGATTCAACTCCTTTGCTAATTTTAGCCCTGTTATCAATGCTTCGTATTCGGCCTCATTGTTTGTCGATGGGAATTCCAATCTCAAGGCATAGCACAAAGAATGGCCATCTGGAGTTTCTAAGACAATCCCAGCCCCTAAACAGTAATCGTTTCTGGATCCGTCAAAGTATAGCTTCCAACTAGCCACTGTCTTTGTTGGTTCCTCAATTTCCTCCCCCCATCCATGAATTCAGCAATGAAATTCGCTAAGGCTTGCTCATTAATAGCTCTTATGGGGTGATAAGTGATGTCATATTGACTAAGCTCAATGTTCCACTTCAATAACCTTCCCGAAGTTTCTGGGCGAAACAGAACTTGTCTTAGCAGTTGATCGGTGAGAACTTTTATAGGATGGGATTGGAAATATGTCTCAACTTTTTTGATGCAATGAGCAGACAATACGCAAGTTTCTCGAGCTTCGGGTAGTTTAATTCTACTCCAGCAAGCCGCTTTCTAATGTAATAAACCGGCCATTGGACTTTAGCACCCTTTCGAACAAGTGCGGCGCTTACGGCATGTGATGAGACAGCTAAATATAGGAAAAGTTCCTTTCCATCTCTAGCCTTAGAAAGCATCGGTGGTGACTCCATGTGCTTAATCAATTCTTCAAAAGCTGTTTGACACTCTGGAGTCCACTGGAAATCTTTCTTTCCCTTTTTTAAGGCATCAAAAAGCGGGATGCACCGATAGGTTGCTTTGGAGATGAACCGGTTAAGGGCAGCAACTTTCCCATTCAAGCTTTGAAGCTCTTTCTTTGTCCTTGGGGCTCGCATTTCCCGTAATGCCATGATTTGGGAAGGATTCGCCTCAATGCCCCTAGCGTTGACTATAAATCCGAGAAATTTTCCCGATGAAACTCCGAATGAGCATTTTAAAGGATTTAACTTCATACCATACTTTCTAAGGATATGAAACATCTCGGCTAGATTCCCTATATGATTCTCTGCCTTCTTTGATTTTAGTAGCATATCATCTACATAGACCTCCATACTATTCCCAATTTGAGATTCGAACATGGAATTCTCATGGCGTTGGTAGGTTTCTCCTGCATTCTTTAGTCCGAATGGCATAACTTTGTAGCAATATAAGCCTCTATCGGTTATGAAACTCGTGTTTTCTTTGTCCGGCTTATGCTTCATGATTTGATTATACATGTAGTATGCGTCCATGAAGGATGGCAACTTATGCCCTGCAATTGCGTCGACAAGTTGGTCAATTCTCGGTAATGGAAAATTGTCTTTAGGACATGCTTTGTTAAGGTCATGCACACCTCCATTTGCCGTTGGATTTTTTTAACAAGGACCCGATTGGAAACCAAAGCAGGATATGTAGATTCTCTTATAAAATTATTTTTAAACAATCAATCCACTTCTTCTTTTAATGCCACATATCTTTCAAGTCCTTGCATCCGTCTTTCTTGTTTTACAGGAGTCAGATTAGGAATAATTTCAACTTATGAACAGTTACATATGGTGATATTCCGCACATGTCAGAGTGTGTCCATGCAAAAACATCTAAGTTTGCTTCTAGAAACACTATCAAGTCCTTCTGCAAATTTACGCCCAGCCGAGAACCTATGTTTAGGACTTGGTCAGGATCTTTATTGTATACTGTAACAAAGATAGTGTCCTCAGCTGGTGTCGCTCTGTTTTCCCCCATACTGGCTTTTCTTGGATCAATTTCCTTCTGGGCTCCACTATATTCGCCAGAAAGAGGGCCCCTCCTTAATTGCTATAAGGGGGAATCGTGAATGCGGAGCGGAGGCTCCACATCCTTCTTCACTTCCTTCTTCCTTGGCTCGGCTAGCTATGTCAGATAGCATTCCCTTGCTGTTTGTTGGTCGCCCTTGACCGTGCCAATTCCGTTTTCAGTAGGGAACTTCATCGTGAGACACCATGGAGCCATCGTTATTCTAAATGTTGTGAGGGTTGGCCTTCCAAGAAAGGCGTTGTAAGCAGAGAACTCATCTATTATGACAAAGTCTTATTTTAGTGTCGCCTTACACTCTTACACTCTCCTTCTCCAAGCTCAACAAGCAGATTGATGACGCCAATTGGTTGAACGGCTTGCCCCGTGAATCCATGGATTTTATTCTGGCAAGCTTTCACATCATCCATCGAGACTTTCATTCAATGAAATGCACCGATGAAGAGGACATTGACAGATGCCCCACTATCGACTAAGAGCCTTCTAACAATGGCTGGTCCCAAGCCAATGGTTA
Organism: Allium sativum; assembly: GCA_030737875.1. NCBI lineage: Eukaryota > Viridiplantae > Streptophyta > Magnoliopsida > Asparagales > Amaryllidaceae > Allium > Allium sativum. The sequence goes on along the minus strand of CM060924.1, from coordinate 583,939,404 downwards.
TCACCATGGGATCTACCGTTGGAGTTATGAGTCTGTTTGCATCTTCATCTTTGAACACGATATCATCCCATGGAATTCTCGGCATCTTTGCCGACAAAGCTTCATTCATGATCATGAGCTCTTCTTCTCTCGGAAGGTTCTTTGTTTCCTTGGAGTATTTCAAAATGTCCCCCCAGCTTCTTCCGGCTGGGTGTAGCCCACCTGAAATGGTATTGATGATCAACCTTGGAATGGCAGCGACCGAAACATTTTCATTTTGCTTATGTTGTCCCACAGAGGTTCCTTGGCCTTGAGCAATCTGGGCATTCTGCGGGTTCTTTGTATACTGTTGAAGTCTGTTTTTCCTTATTAGTTCTTCAATTAAGCTTTTCAGGTGTCTACACTCATTTGTATTATGACCTGGCTGATTATGAAATCGGCAGAACCACCCTGACTTGATTGCTGCATCTCTGACCTTCGTTTGTTTTGGTATTGGGTAATCTTCAGTATCTTTGGTCGCCATGAAGATGTTCTCCATGGTGTCGTTCAGAGGAGTCAATTCTGAATTCTTAAAGAAACGAAGATTTTTGTTTAGTCAGTTGTCTCTTTCATCATTCCCTCTTTTTAGACTACCGGCATCCTTCTGGCCGCCCTCGGCATGACCATTCTTCTTCTCGGGTCATGCACTGCTTTCAGGGACATCTACAGTATAGGAAGGATCCTCATCCACACCGATATACTCCTCAGCTTTATCAAACAGTTCCTTAAGAGTGCTTGGTTTCTTTTTCTTAATCCATCGTCCAAGCTTGGTTTTCTTACTTATGGCTCCCTTCAAAGCCAATAGAACCAAACGTGACTCATAGTTTCCAACCTCAGCCGAGGCGGCGTTGAAACGGGTGAGAAAAGCCCTTATGGATTCCCCTGGCCTTTGTTTAAGTTCATTCAACTCCATGACATCCCGTACTTTCGTCGCTTGGAGCTTAAATTGTTCTCGAAACAATTTGGCCAAGGTAGCAAAGTCATCTGCATATTTGGGTGGTAGCTTTGTGAACCAAAGCGATGTTACTCCCTCGAGATAAGTTGGAAAATACAAGCACTTCAACTCGTCAGTGGCCCATGCCCCATCCATATGCTGGTCGTATTTGAATAGAAATATGTTGGGATCACTTGTTCCATTGTAAGCCTGGATGTTGGTGGTTTGAATTTGTTTGGGTGTAGTGTCATTTTTATCCTTTCTGTAAGTGGTGTCTTAACGGGAGGAAATCCCCAATCCTTCTCATCATCCAACTTCTTTGAGGTTCTTTCCATAATTTTACGCACCATGTCCATTATGCATTCTTCTTCATTGGGCTGGCCCACAAATCGGGCGCCTTTATCCCTACCGGATGTTTGCCTAAGCAACAGTCACGGTCTTGAATCCGGGGCCCTTTGCCTCCCTCTAGGGGAGGTTCCCCTTTGGTGGCACCAAGCGCTTGTTGAGAAGTCGCTTTATTGGAATAGTCGCATGTTTGAGGCTTTGCTTCCCTTCGAGGACCGTTAGGATTTGTGACCTCTTGAACGAAATTTCCTCTATTTGGGCTCGAAGAAGAGGAGGTTGCATTGTCTGTATGATCCACTTGAACAGACTTAGCATGGGTTGTTTCCATGGTGACTTTTGTCAAGGCGGCTTGCATGGCGAACATGGACTCGAGTTTTTTCATCATGGCTTTGCTTGCAATTTCCATTTGGCTTGTTAAAGTCGTGGCAACTTCATCCAATTCTCGTCTTGTCATGGCGACTCCGGCCTTAGAACTTTCCCCAACATCAAATTGGTTGGTGAGAGGAGTGTTCTCTTTGTCGGCGGCATCATCACCATTCTCGACATTTTGACTAGGAACTCTTTTTGACAATCTACCTGGTTTACATATGATTTTAAGCAAGGACTTGGATTAGGTCGTAATGAGATTGGCTTAGAATCTTAATGCAAAGTCTTGAACCTTATGAGAGAGTGTGAGAGAACGAAAGATTGAATCGGCCCCATGGTGGGCACCAAACGTTGATCCGGAAATAAGAATCAACACCATAAGTAATGCAAGTACTCTACAAAGTGTGGAAAACAGAAGAAATGGAGCCTCACAATAGTAGAAATGCAAATAGAGAACACAACGTTTTATAGTGGTTCGATCAAGTGAGATCTGCGTCCACTTTAAAGAATGATTCCATTATCACATCAAGAGATACAAAACAAGCATATCCTTTCATTACATTCATCATTAGCCTCACTACTTCTCTCTTAGATCTCTTTGAAATGGTTAAGGAGAGATTTGATAGAATTCTTCAAAGATGGTACGTGATTGGACGAATCTAGACTTTCTCATGAACTTCGATGAATTTCCATGGCTTCACGATGGATTCGGAGTTTAATCTTCAATTAGAAGCGGAGGAAGATGAACAAATTCCTTAGAAAAGGTCGAGAATTGGATTCGGCAGCCCTTCGGGGTCATCCAAAGTCCTCTTCCTTGAAGTGAAGTTGAACCACTATTTATAGGAGAGAGGAATGAATGAAATATAGCTCTTCAGTTTTTGGGTTAGGCTATTCAGTATTTACAAAAATGTCACTATCAGTTGTTGCCAGTTGTCGCCAGCTAACCGCCAACTCTTACGTATATGCCCGATCCAGAATAGGCCCGGTTGGCTCAGCGTGGACTTGACTGACCCGATCCAGACATAACAGGCCGACCCGCTCCTTTATGGCCAAAACGATTTGTTGCTTCTTGAGGGGATTAGACCGACCCGATCGGGTTAACTTGCTTGACAATGGGTGCACCGACCCGATCCACTTGAATGTGCCGATCCAGTCTGAGTTGAACAGACCGACCTGATGATGGGTGGACAAGGCTGACCCGATCCATTTTCTTTTAAACAGACCGACCCACTTTTCCTTGGACAATTCGACCGGCTTTGAACGAACTAGGACGACCCAATCCAGTTTGACGAACCGACCTGTAACACCCTACATCCGTTAGTGTCACTCACAAAGGGAATGCACTAAGTTCTGTGGAGCATTTAGGGTAAAAGATGCAGATAAATTACAAGACAGACAGAAATTAAACAGCGGAAAATAAAACTTTGCTTTATTGATAAAATAGTTTGTACAATAGTTTCTTTACAATATCAGAGTATCATCTGTCTTACAAAATAAAGAAGCATAAAAATAACATTTATATTCCCCGATTTTAGCAAGAGCCAGCCATAGCATCTGAAAAGAGAATCCAAGAAAACTTCGACGAATCTTCAGGCTGGGAAAGAGCGGCAGTCCAACTTAACCTAAGCTAAACTATTCCCTCCTTTACTACCTGGGGGGGTGAACGGAAGAAAAGAAGATGAAAGAAAAACAGAGTCAGCCATAAAGCCTGAGTAAGTTCAGTAACTTCTAGCATGTGAACATGGAAAAACAAAACGACATGAATTAACTAAATACAAGATTACACCTTGACGATAGGGTCAACAAGATTAGACAAGGTAATCACAAGATATGCTAAGATAAGATAAACTGGATACGCTCTAGTACTTTTGCCGCTTTGCTATTTCCTTGTTATACTGATTTCTATATCTCTGCACCACCTAACTAGTGTTCCAACTAGTAACGATAACGTGATCCCAATCCCTGTGTTTTCCTATTGCCTTCGGGCATCCATTTATTATTTATTACCTAGATCTAATCTAGGGTTTTCTATCCAGTGCTTTCTAGATTCAACTAGAGTTTACGCTATCTGCTGAACGCTTCTCGGATTCAGGGTTTATACCACCTAGTCCACTAGGGATTATGCTACCTGTCGAACAATGCCCCCAAGTCTACGACACACTACCTAGAGTGGTATATGTTCCTATACTTCCCCACGCATGTATCGCGAATCGTTATCGCTTATCTAGATGCACATGTCTTGTAATGTGCAGTCCGAGTCCTGTGGCAGGGCAAATCAAGGAATACAGAACTCAGTCGGGAGCTTTCAGATATCTGCCAATGCAGATGCTAAGGTCTGTTTTTATTCCAGTGGCTATGGTCCCACTTGACCCCTCCCTCAACTAATGAAAGGCACACCTTGTAAAATGAGAACTATACGCCGGCCCCCGGTGCCCCTCTATCCTATGGCCATCCTCACCCATAACTAGATAGCAAGTATATGGTCTTTTGGAGTTCTCCGGCTTTCCGCTTCACGTATCTCGATTGACTCAAGATGGATGGCAGACGATGAGTTGCTATCACAGGGCTACCGTTTTCTCGCCGAATCACGCCGGTCCATCCTGGTCTTTAGGCTGCCATGTACTGCAACCAAGGCATGCCCCTGGTTCTTCTACGCAGACCTTAACCTCTGTGAGCCCAGGAAGATCATCTGCAGCCTCACAGAGGGATACCAAGAGTACCCTCACGTCCCCTCGAAGCCTCGGGCTTCGTAACCCAATTCGTTGGAGCCTTCTTTCTATTCAGAAGGACATTCGCTCCTTCCCGTGTTATACTAAGAATTACTACTTAGTTTTACTAACTAAGATTTACCACTTAGTTTCCAGAATCGGTTTTTTCTGAACTAAGGTTTACTACTTAGTTCTCTTTCCCATCAATTTGGATTGGTTAAGTGTCATTAGTCAATTCAAGCCAACTTAACCCTCTTCATTTACCCTGTTAAGCTGGTTAAGTGTTATCAGTAACTCATGTTGACTTAACCCTACCACAAACCAAGTTATATAGGTTAAGTATTTATTTCTTAACCCTACCCATCCACCCTGTGTTGGTCAAGTGTTCCTTCTTAACTTAACCTTGCCCGTCTGTTTTAACTAACATGTTGTTATTAATGGTTAAGTATTATCCCTTTATGTTTTAGACTTAACCCCATTCCTTTATCACAACCTGATGGTTAAGTGTTCAAGTTTACTTAACCCTACGGTCTAGCCCAGCTAACATATCAAATTGGCTAAGTGTATTAGACTTTACTTAACCCCAACCTCTGGTCCAGTTAACATGTTTAATTTGGCTAAGTGTATTAACTTTACTTAACCCCTACAAATCTTGTCTTGCTACCTTGAATTTGGTTAAGTGTCTCTATGGACTTAGCCCTATCATTCTAGCTTAACTGTGTTAAGTTGGTTATGTGTTCCTATGGACTCAACCCTCCCATTCTAGCTTAACTATGTTAAGTGTCAGTCTGAACCTAACCCCATCCATCGGTTTACTTATCATGATGAACTGGTTAAGTGTCTTGGTTAACTTAACCCTACCTTCCTTGTTCTAGCTTTAACTAAATAAATTAAAGCCGCGACCACTCACATCAGACAGATATTGTTGCGAATACTGGATGTGCCGGTTGGTTCCGGGCAGGTTTACATCGCAACTCAGTCTAACCTTGGGTTAGGCATATTCGTGTTTTCTAAGTTCAAACGGTTTTGATTAGTTTTCAAATCAGGTTTTGAAAGTAACCATCCCGTCCGTCGGATCAGTTAGGGATAGCCACGGAGAGCAGGAAACTTGTATTTTCCAAACCCAAGCCTAGACACTATCCTCTCTGTCACCCTAGAACTTTCTGGTTTATTATTAAAAGAGATGTCGTTAACAAACCTTTAATTTGTCTAAATTAACATTTCCTCATTTAGGACAAATTCTATAAGTAAATTAATCCTAATTTACTTATTTCCCAATTACTCTTTTAATGTAAATTGTCAACATTTATTCCTATGGCCCATTTCCCTTCCTAAATCATATTTATGCTTTTTGGTATGTAAACTATACCAAATTAAGTGTCACTAACCATGATTTTTCTAAACCTGACAGTTATTCCCAATTATGGCCAATTTCACATTTATGCCAATATACTCACCGTGCCAAATTAGCTAATCCAATTCCGATTCAACATTCTAATTCACATCAAACTAGACTTATTACTCTAGTTTACTATTCATGTAAATGCTAGATTTACATGTCAATACTAGATTCAAATTACACATCTTATAATTCATGTCAAATTTATCCAATTTGCATTTCTATGAACATGCCATAATACATGTTCCCAATTTATGCCAATTTCCAAGTTAAACTACGTTTTTAGTAAATTTCATATTTTGCCCAAACCGGATTCCCACCGTTCGTATAATCGAGATTCATTCTAGATTGTAAATAAAGCTAGGTTCGTAGAAAATAGGGAGTGAACCAAAGATGCTATGCAAAAGATATACATACTAACTAGCATAAAAAGGGTTGAATAACGACGTCGGTTTAAGAACATGGGTAGACCTAACTTAATAGGTAAATTCCCAAGGTCTAAAACCAAGAATCATGGGTAGACCTAACTTAATAGGTAAATTCCCAAGGTCTAAAACCAAAGAAAACAAAGAACAGACAGAATAGATAATCGGGTTTAGACCCATTTTCACAGTCACAAAACTTAAACACTTTCCTATGAACCATAGGTGCTTAATCACAGTTGTCCCATTTATGTCATAGACAATAGTTTTGCTTCCTAATCAAAGGTATAGGCTTGTGTTCATAGTCATGGAAATAATTCTCATAGCCACAGTCACAGTCATAGGCAATGTCCATAGTCATAGGCAATGTTCATAGTCATAGGCAATGTTCATAGTCATAGGAAATGTTCATAGTCACAGAGGCATATGGTTCTAAGGTCCATAGTTTCATAGTCACGGTCTTATTTGTCCTTGAATCATGGCAGTTCTTAATTAGGTCCAAAGAGATAGGCACAGATTCGAATGGAAAGATTTGGCATATTCTTTTATTCCTTTAATTTCATGTCACGAATAGAGAAAAACGTTCAAATCTAAAAAGTAACTGACTTACAGAGATTCGGATTAGAAAAGAAAGATGGCGTTGCTATGATTCGTGCGACGTTAGCCTTTGATCCTTATCTTGAAGCTTTAATATTGATTTGAATCTCTTCTGGACAATTTGAGCAGCATAACCTTGTCTTGGATTTTCGTAGTATTTTCTTATATTTATTTATTTATATATATTTTCTCAGAGGCAGCATAAGGATAGAAAAGAATTGTGAATAGAGAAGAAGACCAGGGCTGTTTATATAGTGTAGAAGTCAACGAATCTGGTCAGAAGGGCGTCCGGATACAGAGAAACGAATCAGGTTCACAAAGCTGGAAAAAGCCGGGGGGCGACTACCCAGTCGACTCCCCAGTCGACCTTGGGGGGGGGGGGGGTCGACTACCTAGTCGACTTCCCAGTCGACCTGGTGTCTGTTTTGAAATTTGAACTTTGCTGAAACTTTCGGAGGCCATATCTTCCTCATACGGACTCCGATTTACGCAAACTCGGACTCGTTTTCATGCAGAATTCCGAGACGAACGCAATGGCGCAGCCCGTTTCCCTTAATTTTGATTTTAACTTTTAATTCTACCTTGATTTGTGAATCTTGGAGTTTAGAATTATGGGGTGTTACATTCTCCCCCACTTAAAAGGATTTCGTCCCCGAAATCTTCAAGTTAGGAAGAATGTGTCCTACCATCCAATCACCCATCTACTCAACCATTCACTCACAGGCATCCATTATCCTTAAAAGATTTCTAATGCTTTCATGTTCATATGCATAGTGTGTGTATATGTCTTTATCTACTGTAAAATCAGGCGGTCTACTGATTCAGTCGACCTCCTTAATGCGAGTCATGTCAGTGCCATGCGTCCAACCATGTATGCAAGCATCCCTAGTTATGTAAATACTATATGCGTGCACGGCCATTCATCCATATGCAACACCATATGATAACATATCAAGTTCAATTTACAAACAAATACATATCTGTAAATGCAATATGAAAGCGTCTGAACTGATCTAGTGCCTAATACGTATGCATATGCATTCACAAGCAACCATTAGCAACCACTTGCAACCATCAACCATAACATGTTTCAAATACATGTTTACATCCATTGGCTTCTACCTAAGGATCGAAGATATGACCTAGGTGATATACTTTGGAAAGAGAGAAACAATTATGCGTAAAGCTCCTAAAACAAAGAAATCAAGGATGCACCCTCAAGGAAAAGGGTATGATGCTAGTATCTAGCCTTCTTGAGCTTTACTCCACTGTATCTTGACTAATTTAACTTCACGATTGTGAAGTTCCGGATCTCCATTTCCAAAATAAACAGATGTCAATCACGGTACCAAGTATATGTACTAAGATTATTAGAGGTTTCCCTCTTATCCACCATGCCATAACTATAAAAGTCGAAAGGTCACTACGTGCTCTTTGGAGTGCCTGCCACAACTATTCATCTCTCATGCAAACCATCCAAACCGAACTCGACATTCCTCAAGTACAAGCCCCAAAGGCCTAAACACATATCAGACAAGCACCCAAGGAATATCTCCCCCGAATTTAGACGATCTACGTGAGATGATATAAGCAAACTCGATAGCTATTCTCAAATCCCTACTTACCAAAAAAATAAACTGGTCGGACCACCAATTGGATTTGAGACTTTAGTGGGATCTTTCTACTATACAAGTACTATGGTGCAGAGACCCAACTATGGAAGTGGATATGAACAAATGAGAAGCGCTAGAACCTAAGGAAATAGCACGAACAAAAAACTAGACTCTTCCAACCGGACTACCTTTCTCCTAGGTACGCTTGGTGGCGAAAGCATGTACTTGTCCTTCTGCAAATCTCGTCCTCATCCTTGCCCTTGTCCTTAAGTATATGCCCTATCATACCCTAGTAAAGATACTTCCTCTTGTCTTAGGTTTTATAATTTCTTCCTCCTTCGTGTGCTAAGTCTACATCCATGAATTCCTCATCCTAGGGTTATGCTCCTTAGCCAAACTCCTCATCCCCTTCCATGTGTAGTCATGTTGACAAATCTCTCGAAATCTGCCTCCATCGTCCGGAAAACCCTATAAGCTTTGAAAGAAAACTGCCCGTAGATGAAACAACTACGGCTATGGATGGAAGTCGGGCACTACTTTGCCCTTCGATGAGGTTACCTCCCAGAAAGCCAGGAGCCCCAGAGACTCAAGAAAGAAGGAGACAAGAATTTAAATAGAGAAGATAGTGCGTATGACTTTGGGGAATATGTCTTTAAAACAAATCTTTTCTCTTGAAAATGCTTCTTTAAAAACCGTTTTGAAAATAATTTTTCAAATCCTTTATCTGATCTGGTAACCTTCAGCTCTGATACCACGTGTAACACCCCACATCCGTTAGTGTCACTCACAAAGGGAATGCACTAAGTTCTGTGGAGCATTTAGGGTAAAAGATGTAGATAAATTACAAGACAGACAGAAATTAAACAACGGAAAATAAAACTTTGCTTTATTGATAAAATAGTTTGTACAATGATTTCTTTACAATATCAGAGTATCATCTGTCTTACAAAATAAAGAAGCATAAAAATAACATTTATATTCCCCGATTTTAGCAAGAGCCAGTCATAGCATCTGAAAAGAGAATCCAAGCAAACTTCGACGAATCTTCAGGCTGGGAAAGAGCGGTAGTCCAACTTAACCTAAGCTAAACTATTCCCTCCTTTACTACCTAGGGGGGGAAACGAAAGAAAAGAAGACGAAAGAAAAACAGAGTCGGACATAAAGCCTGAGTAAGTTCAGTAACTTCTAGCATGTGAACATGGAAAAACAAAACGACATGAATTAACTGAATACAAGATTACACCATGACGATAGGGTCAACAAGATTAGACAAGGTAATCACAAGATATGCTAAGATAAGATAAACTGGATACACTCTAGTACTTTCGCCGCTTCGCTATTTCCTTGTTATACTGATTTCTATATCTCTGCACCACCTAACTAGTGTTCCAACTAGTAACGATAACGTGATCCCAATACCTTTGTTTTCCCATTGCCTTCGGGCATCCATTTATTATTTATTACCTAGATCTAATCTAGGGTTTTCTATCCAGTGCTTTCTAGATTCAACTAGATTTTACGCTATCTGCTGAACGCTTCTCAGATTCAGGATTTATGCCACCTAGTCCACTAGGGATTATGCTACAAGTCGAACGATGCCCCCAAGTCTAGGAAACACTACCTAGAGTGGTATATGTTCCTATACTTCCCCACGCATGTATCGCGAATCGTTATCGCTTATCTAGATTCACATGTCCTGTAATATGCGGTCCGAGTCCTGTGACAGGGCAAATCAAGGAATACAGAACTCGGTCAGGAGCTTTCAGATATCTACCGATGCAGATACTAAGGTCTGTTTTTATTCCAGTGGCTATGGTCCCACTTGACCCCTCCCTCAATTAATGAAAGGCACACCTTGTAAAATGAGAACTATACGCCGGCCCCCGGTGCCCCTCTATCCTATGGCCATCCTCACCCATAACTAGATAGCAAGTATATGGTCTTTTGGAGTTCTCCGCCTATCCGCTTCACGTATCTCAATTGACTCAAGATGGATGGTAGATGACGAGTTGCTATCACAGGGCTACCGTTTTCTCGCCAAATCACGCCGGTCCATCCTGGTCTTTAGGTTTCCATGTATTGCAACCAAGGCATACCCCTGGTTCTTCTACGCAGAGCTTAACCTCTGTGAGCCCAGGAGGATCATCTGCAGCCTCACAGAGGGATACCAAGAGTACCCTCACGTCCCCTCGAAGCCTCGGGCTTCGTAACCCAATTCGTTGGAGCCTTCTTTCTACTCAGACGGACATTCGCTCCTTCCCGTGTTATACTAAGAATTACTACTTAGTTTTACTAACTAAGATTTACCACTTAGTTTTACTAACTAAGATTTACCACTTAGTTTCCAGAATCGTTGTTTTCTTAACTAAGGTTTAGTACTTAGTTCTCTTTCCCGTCAATTTGGATTGGTTAAGTGTCATTAGTCAATTCAAGCCAACTTAACCCTCTTCGTTTACCCTGTTAAGCTGGTTAAGTGTTATCAGTAACTCATGTTGACTTAACCCTACCACAAACCAAGTTATATTGGTTAAGTATTTATTTCTTAACCCTACCCATCCACCCTATGTTGGTCAAGTGTTCCTTCTTAACTTAACCTTGCCCGTCTGTTTTAACTAACATGTTGTTATTAATGGTTAAGTATTATCCCTTCATGTTTTAGACTTAACCCCATTCCTTTATCACAACCTGATGGTTAAGTGTTCAAGTTTACTTAACCCTACGGTCTAGCCCAGCTAACATATCAAATTGGCTAAGTGTATTAGACTTTACTTAACCCCAACCTCTGGTCCAGTTAACATGTTTAATTTGGCTAAGTGTATTAACTTTACTTAACCCCTACAAATCTTGTCTTGCTACCTTGAATTTGGTTAAGTGTCTCTATGGACTTAGCCCTCCCATTCTAGCTTAACTGTGTTAAGTTGGTTATGTGTTCCTATGGACTCAACCCTCCCATTCTATCTTAACTATGTTAAGTGTCAGTCTGAACCTAACCCCACCCATCGGTTTAGTTATCATGATGAACTGGTTAAGTGTCTTGGTTAACTTAACCCTACCTTCCTTGTTCAAGATTTAACTAAATAAATTAAAGCCGCGACCACTCACATCAGACAGATATTGTTGCGAATACTGGATGTGCCGGTTGGTTCCGGGCAGGTTTACATCGCAACTCAGTCTAACCTTGGGTTAGGCATATTCGTGTTTTCTAAGTTCAAACGGTTTTGATTAGTTTTCAAATCAGGTTTTGAAAGTAACCATCCCGTCCGTCGGATCAGTTAGGGATAGCCACGGAGAGCAGGAAACTTGTATTTTCCAAACCCAAGCCTAGACACTATCCTCTCTGTCACCCTAGAACTTTCTGGTTTATTATTAAAAGAGATGTCGTTAACAAACCTTTAATTTGTCTAAATTAACATTTCCTCATTTAGGACAAATTCTATAAGTATTTAATCCTAATTTACTTATTTCCCAATTACTCTTTTAATGTAAATTGTCAACATTTATTCCTATGGCCCATTTCCCTTCCTAAATCATATTTATGCTTTTTGGTATGTAAACTATACCAAATTAAGTGTCACTAACCATGATTTTTCTAAACCTGACAGTTATTCCCAATTATGGCCAATTTCACATTTATGCCAATATACTCACCGGGCCAAATTAGCTAATCCAATTCCGATTCAACATTCTAATTCACGTCAAACTAGACTTATTACTCTAGTTCACTATTCATGTAAATGCTAGATTTATATGTCAATACTAGATTCAAATTACACATCTTATAATTCATGTCAAATTTATCCAATTTGCATTTCTATGAACATGCCATAATACATGTTCCCAATTTATGCCAATTTCCAAGTTAAACTACAATTTTATTAAATTTCATATTTTGCCCAAACCGCATTCCCACCATTCGTATAATCGAGATTCATTCTAGATTATAAATAAAGCTAGGTTCGTAGAAAATAGGGAATGAACCAAAGATGATATGCAAAAGATATACATACTAACTAGCATAAAAAGGGTTGAATAATGACGTCGGTTCAAGAACATGGGTAGACCTAACTTAATAGGTAAATTCCCATGGTCTAAAACCAAGAATAGACAGAGTAAAGACGTAGGTTCAAGAACATGGGTAGACCTAACTTAATAGGTAAATGCCCAAGGTCTAAAACCAAAGAAAACAAAGAACAGACAGAATAGATAATCGGGTTTAGACCCAATTTCACAGTCATAAAACTTAAACACTTTCCTATGAACCATAGGTGCTTAATCACAGTTGTCCCATTTATGTCATAGACAATAGTTTTGCTTCCTAATCAAAGGTATAGGCTTGTGTTCATAGTCATGGAAATAATTATCATAGTCACAGTCACAGTCATAGGCAATGTCCATAGTCATAGGCAATGTTCATAGTCATAGGCAATGTTCATAGTCATAGGCAATGTTCATAGTCATAGGAAATGTTCATAGTCACAGAGGCATATGGTTCTAAGGTCCATAGTTTCATAGTCACGGTCTTATTTGTCCTTGAATCATGACAGTTCTTAATTAGGTCCAAAGAGATAGGCACAGATTCGAATGGAAAGATTTGGCATATTCTTTTATTCCTTTAATTTCATGTCACGAATAGAGAAAAACGTTCAAATCTAAAAAGTAACTGACTTACAGAGATTCAGATTAGAAAAGAAAGATGGCGTTGCTATGATTCGTGCGACGTTAGCCTTTGATCCTTATCTTGAAGCTTTAATATTGATTTGAATCTTTTCTGGACAATTTGAGCAGCATAACCTTGTCTTGGATTTTCGTAGTATTTTCTTATATTTATTTATTTATACATATTTTCTCAGAGGCAGCATAAGGATAGAAAAGAATTGTGAATAGAGAAGAAGACCAGGGCTGTTTATATAGTGTAGAAGTCAACGAATCTGGTCAGAAGGGCGTCCGGATACAGAGAAACGAATCAGGTTCAGAAAGCTGGAAAAAGCGGGGGGGGGTCGACTACCCAGTCGACTCCCCAGTCGACCTGGGGGGGTCGACTCCCCAGTCGACCTGGTGTTTGTTTTGAAATTTGAACTTTGCTGAAACTTCCGGAGGCCATATCTTCCTCATACGGACTCCGATTTACGCAAACTCGGACTCGTTTTCATGCAGAATTCTGAGACAAATGCAATGGCGCAGCCCGTTTCCCCTAATTTTGATTTTAACTTTTAATTCTGCCTTGATTTGTGAATCTTAGCATTACAGAATTACGGGGTGTTACACGACCCATTGACAAACCGATCTGATCCATATTTTGAATTAAGCCGTCCTAGAATGGGATGATCCCAACCGACCTGACCCTTTATAATGTAGAAGAACTGACCCATTTTCTTTATACCAACCCATTATTTAAACTCTAATTTTTATGGGTTAACAATAAGCATATAAAGTGGATAAGAGAGATAAAATCATAAAAGGCAGGTATTACAAGGTAAACAGGATAAACATGATAGAGTTTATGTGCTTCTCTAATGATTACTCTGCACCGATACTAGTATAACCAGAATGAGAAGATCCCAACAACTATAAGATGGTAGACTTAGGCGTACTTTCCGGTGAGAGGTTTTAACCCCATACAATATACAGGCAGCCCAATAACAGGCTCTTAAACTTACCAGAGCCTAGATGTACCCTAACTACTACCCTTATCGATCGGCTACCGCCTCCGTAGATACACTGTGCTGACCCCCGCAGTAGGGTGTATCACTCCCTAAAGTGGCAACCCTTCATTTCCCGGATGTGCACAACCATATCTACTGATGTCACAGTGTCTTATTTTCCCGAGCAGGCGGAGTCATGAACGCATATGACCCCGATGGAATGCACCGTCGGACACCATCCCCACTTTTGGATCACTTATAATTAGCCCAGTAAGCGTGCCCCGACTCCGACCTAGTTCAAAGTACTTGTTTGATACCTATATATGGGTTATTGACTGAAACGGGTCCCATATACAAGATGATGCAAGCTCTCCCCTTTGTCTTGCATCCCCACTACTAGGCTTTCCATAGATTATGCCTACCTACTAGCGTCATAAAATTGCATAGTCCAAACAGGTTAAGTTTGTGGGCCTATATATATATTAATATTACCCACCAACCCTACATATACTTAACCCACCCACTGTTTCAAACAAGTTTACTTAACCCCTATTCAGTTTCATGTTTATACAATCCCTATGGATTCAACTAGGTTAAGTATTCCAGTTCATTACTATGTCCATTTATGGTTATAATGTGCTAGACCTCCCACATTAAGCCTACCACTTGTGGTTGATAGATATCCCCGGCGGTTCCAGGCAAACTTCTTCCACAAGTCGGGCTTAACCTCATGTCTTAGCACGTATCGTGTTTGTGCACTTAGACCTCTCATATTAGATTCACCACTTGTGGTTGTTGGATATGCCGGGCGGTTCCGGGCACGCTTCTACCACAGGTGTAATCTAACCTCGTGTCTAGGCGCGGTTACAGTTTCTAATTACTGTAGTCCTAGGCATTTCCATTATTAACCAAATTTACCTATGTCGTTATAGGTTTTCATGCCCCATTTCGCAAGTTATGTTCATAATAAACCATATGCCCCAAATTAATATTATTACACTTTATTCAAGTTATGCCCAAATTCCCAATTACAAGTTATGCCCTAATATTAATGTTTTACCCTCGTTCCCAATCTAACGTATTTTCATATTTCAGCGGCATGCCTAGGATCGAATGTAGCCTGGCTATATAAAAATAAAAAGGGAAAAGATAGAGGGAAAGGACATAGACGATCATACTAACAAGGTTGACATGTAATGGCATAAACATATAGTGGCATAATGACAAGGTAAGCATATAGGATGAACACGTGACAATAGCACTAATTCTAACATAATAGGGACAGGAATGATGTGATTTAAACAATGATTTAGATGTCCAACTAACAACATATCTAATTTGTCCATAAACATAATAGAATAGGTATAAGGTGATATAAATAGAGAATTAGATCTATAATCAAAGGCAGATCTGACATGATAAAGGTTAAGATCTATGACATAGTCATGTCTGAATATCATCGATACACAAGTTATAACAGATATGATATGATTCAAGCAGTCACAGGCATATATCCAAGTTATAGTCATGTCAATATTAACTTTTTAATTATTTAGATCTAAAAGTAACTTAAACTCATAGTGTTTGGATCTAGAAAAATAGAGAAGAGATTGCTAGCGTTGAATCACAGATCTAAGCTTTGAATAACTTGATTGCAGAAGAAGAAAAAGGCTTGGCTTGATCTGGGCAGAGGCAGCAACTAGTTCTCTATTATTTTTGGTGTGCAAAAACATGAGAAATGAGGCCATATTTATAAGTGACCCCGAAAACCTAATCTACCTCCTCTGCCGCAGGGGGGTCGACCTCCCCCCTTACGGGGTCGACACCCCCCTTGAGGGGTCGACACCCTTGGGCGGGAATTTTGTCGCCCACGGAAATTCAATTTTTGAACGAATTTTTGATTTTCTGAATTAATTAAATATATATATATATATATAATTCTCTTGCACATATACAAACTTCAAATCTTCATGACTTCTTCATACAGAGTCCGTTTTATGTAAATCAGGTGTCTATTTTGACCAGAATTCCTAGACGAACGTAATGGCGCAGTCCATTTCCCTTAATTCTGAATATTAAATTAATTATTCTTTAATTTTTCCTCTTTAGTGTTGTTAAAATTTCGGGGTATTCCATTCTCCCCTACTCAAAGGATTTCGTCCCCAAAATCTCCAAGTTAAGAAGAATGTATATCCTAACATCTATCACCCATCTACTCATCCACCAATCACACACATCTATTTTCCTTAAAGACTTATAATGCTCATATGAACATATGAAAAGGTGTGCGTATATGTCCCAATACTAATGCGAAGATCAGGCAGTCTACTGATTCAGTCGACCTCCTTAATGCAATGTATGTTAGTGCCATGAATCCAACAATCCAATTATAACATGTAAGTTTTATATGGGTGCACAATCATACGTCCAAGTGCAACATCCATATGATGATACATCCAATTCCATCCATTAAAAGAAGAAAAATGCACACACATCCATATGCAGTATGAGAGTGAATGAGCCAATCTAGTGCTTAATGTGTGTGCATATGCATCCACGAGCAACCACTAGAAAACACTTGCATTCACTTGCATCCATCAATCATAACATGTCTCAAACACATGTTTACATCTATGAGATTCCTATCTAAAGGTCGAAGATTCGATTGATGGGACATATTTAAATGATAGAAACAAGCATAAATAAATGCTTTTGAAAATAAGTTAAGAACATACCCTCGAAAGAAAAGGGTACGAAGAACGAATCTTGTCTTCGGTCTCCCAAGTCGCATCCTCTAGGTTATCTCCCCACTGAACCTCCATCAACTTGATTTTTCTATTGCATAGCTTCTTAACTTATGATCCCTCGTTCCACCTCTACTTCCTTCAATAAACTTGGCTCAACTACTTCCGCGGTATCATGAAAGCACTTCCGCTGGTGGGAAACGTGGAAAACATCATGAACGTCGGATAGTCTCTCTGGTAGCTTTACTCTATAAGCCATTTGGCCAATCCTTTCTGTTATGGGAAATGGCCCTACAAATCTTGGTGTCAATTTCCCTACAGATCTGAAATAAACCACATCCTCAAAGGTGACACCTTAATAAAAACCATGTCTCCCACTTCAAATTCAATGTCAGTCCTTCTCTTGTCTACGTAGGATTTCTGCCTATCTTGTGTAATCTTCATTCGCCGCCTAATAAGATCAATCTTCTTGGGCGTTTCTCTAACCATATCTGGTCCAAGTAGTAGCCTTTCTGTAGATTCCCACCAACAAGTTGGTGATCACCAGGGTCGTCCGTATAATGCTTCGAAGGGTGCCATGCCAATGCTAGCTTGATAATGTTGTTGTAGGCGAACTCTACTAAAGGAAGATGCTCTTCCCAAGTCCCTCTGAAGTCTAGGATACACAGCCTTAAAAGATCCTCAAGAACCCTATTCACCCTTTCCGTATGTCCATCGGTCTGTGGGTGATAAGCGGTGCTTAAACACAACTGTGTACCTAATGCTTCTTACAAGCTCCTCCAAAATTCACTGGTGAAAATAGGGTCACAATCACTTACGATACTGGAATGTACTCCATGAAGACAGACTATCTTACGAACGTAAAAAGCTGCCAACCAAGCTACCATCCTCTTACTCTTAACTGGAATGAAATGAGTGCTCTTAGTAAGTCTATCTGCTACAACCCAAATACTGGTATTTCCTTTCTTCGATCTAGGCAAACCATTTATGAAATCCATAGAGACGCTCTCCCACTTCCACGGTGGAACCTCCAAAGGATGAAGTAAACCACCATGCGTCTTTTGCTCAGTCTTGACTTGCTGACAAACCAAACATTGAGAAACAAACTCTGCTACATCTTTCTTCATCCCAGCCCAAAAGAAAACCTTTTTCATATCCCTATACATCTTATCGCCACCTGGATGAATGGTCATCTTAGAATGATGGGCTTCCTCTAGGATTGTTTTTAACAAACTTCCAGTTTGGGGAACACAAAGCCTTCCATCTCGTCGCAACCACCCTTTATCATCTATGGAATATTTACTGAGGTGACTAGAAGTCTCCCCTTTACTGAGCCTATACAAGGTGTCTGAAATCTGTAGATCATCTCGCTGCGAAGCTCCTATCTGATCCATAAGAGTAGGTCGTATCTTTAGCGATGCAAACAAACCAGTAAAAAACTCGGTGGAGGGTCCAGAGTCAAAAAGTCGATATGAAATCCAAGATTTTCCTCTCCATAAATAGAGCACTTAAGGCCATCCTCTGCCTACTCAGTGCGTCTGCTACCACATTACCCTTGCAAGGGGTATAAGCAATCTCGAAATCATAAGAATCTAGGAACTCCATTCACCTTTGTTGCCTTAAATTAAGATCTTTCTGTGAGAACAAGTACTTGAGAGATTTATGATCGGTGTACAACTCGAACTTCTCTCCAAGAAAATAATGATGCCACGTCTTAAGCACGAATATATGGCAGCTAGCTCTAAATCGTGGCTAGGGTAGTTCTTCTCATGAACCCTTAGCTATCTACCCCCATAACATACTACCTTTCCCTCTTGCATCAAAACAACACCAAGCCCTGTACCACATGCATCAGTGTATACTATAAACACTTTGTTTCCATCGGGCAAGGTCAAGACCGGGGCTGTTGTCAGAGCCCTCTTCATTCGCTGGAAAGCAACATCACAAGTTATATCCCATGAAAACGCCAAATTCTTCTTTGTCATCCTGGTGAGTGGGGTTGATATCTTTGCGAAGTCCTTAATGAACTTCCTATAGTAGCCTGCCAATCCAAGAAAGCTTCTCACCTCCGTTGCATTCTTCGAAACCTGCCAATCTTGAACTGCAGCTATCTTTATGAGATCTACTGCTATCCCATCTTTAGAAACCACATGCCTAAAAATGGCATTTGGAGAACTTTGCCTTAAGCTGATGTGCACGGAAAGTTTTCAAAACTTCTCTCAAATGTTGGGCATGCTCTTCCTCGCTTTTTGAGAGGATTAAGATATCATCAACAAAGACCACGACAAATTTATTTAGAAACTCCCGAAACACCCTACTCATCATATCAACAAAATAGGCGGGTGCATTTGTCAACCCAAAAGGCATAACTAGCCATTCAAAGAAACCATTTGGAGACCTCAAAGCGTTCTTATCTACACTGTCCTCAGCCACCCTCAACTGATGAAACCCCATGGCCAAGTCTAACTGAGAGAATACTGTAACACCCCAAAAATTGTGGATATTTTAAATACATTATATAATGAATATAATGGGATAACTAAATTAAATATTATGAATTAAGTAAAATGGACTGTACCAGTGTGTTCATCTTGGAACTCTGGTTAGGATTGACGCGAAGTTTGCATTACACGGATAATGTTTGAGAAAGTTATGGACCTTGGAAGTTTGTATACATATAAGGGAAATATATGTATGTATAAATTAATAAAATAAAATCAACCTAAAATTAAAAAAAATCAAAATAGCGGAAGCGGGAAGGCAAAATGCAGAACCGACCTATTTTAGGGGTCTACCCGATCCCCCACTGGGTTCACCCTGGGGTCGACACCGGTGTCGACACTGGGGTCAACACCCAAAATGAATTTGGATCTGGGCAGATTCGGTTTTCTGAACGTGGATTGATTTGTTGGCTTGGTTCTTTGACTCCTATGCTATAAAGGACCCTACACCTATTGTTTTCTTCACACAAATTCATGGCGTCTCTATGCTGCTCAAATCTAAATTAAAATAAGTCCTTCTTCTTCTTCAAGTCAGATTAGGATTAAAAGAGAACAGACCTACAACTGCAACACCTATTTCTTTTAAACCCAACCATGGTGAGTTCATGTTACTTTTAGATCTGAAATTTAATTATAATCCTGACATGTTAATAAACCTGAATCTGAGACTATGCCTATTTCTGTTCATCACATGCCTATTTATGTGTTTATGCCAATTTTGATGTTGATTCTCTCCTCCTCTTCTTTTCCTTTTTTTTATGAGATTAGGCTAACTTCGAGCCTAACATATTGCATTGAGATTTGCGTACGAATAACGTTGGAATGATTGGGAAAAGTTGGGAATATGTAATAAAATGAGGCTTGGCGTAAATTGTTAATAACCATGAAAATTGGTTTGGGTATAATTTGGTATAACTTGTATATATGGGATTTGGGGGCATAAGATATGTTGTGATTCAAGACCTAATTTTGGGGGCATACTATATGATTTATAACATGGAAGAAAGGGAATATTGTGCATAATAATATATGACCTAGGGAAAAAAGGGCGTGAAAACCTATAATGAAATAGGGATAACTGTGAACACGCCTAAATTGGGAATTTGGGTAATTGGCATACACTGTAATCAAAAACTTTAATTTGGGCATAGTTTGTATTATGAATCATGACTGGGGTTTTCAGGCATAACCTGTACTGTGCAATTTGACTAAAACTTGGGGCAAATGTTATATTGTGAATTATGACTGTAATTTAGGGCATGTAAATTTGTAGGCTTAATTTATGATTAAGCGAAATATGTTAATGGAACAGTAAAGAGTCTGTGAAGCCTGTTTAATCCGTTGAAACTGAATACTGTAATTAAAAACCTACGATGAACATGGATAATTGTTTAAGAATGAATATGCCTAGAACTGAACTGCGCCTAGGCACGAGGTTAGATTTCACTTGTGGTATAAGTCTGCCCGGAACTGCCCGACATAACCAGCAACCACAAGTCATGAATCTAATGTGAGGGGCCTAGTGCGTACATATATAATAGTACTCAGACACGAGGTTAGATTACACTTTTGGTAGAAGTCTGCCCGGAACCGCCCGGCATATCTAGCATCCGCAGGTGGTAAATCTAATGTGAGAGGTCTGGTGCATTAACCAGAAATGATGATGATTTGTCAACTTGGAAAACTTAACCTAACTGGATCTGTAGGGGTTACATGAACCTGTTAAATTGAGAAGGGTTAAGTAAACTTGCATAAATAAGTGGGAGGGGTTAAGTTAATCTTAATAAACCAATGGGGTGGGTTATATGTATATGGACCCGACAAATTTAACCTATTGTATATGTTGAATCTGTACAATCTGATCTGTTAATCTGTAAATCCGATAATCCGTGCATTTGATCCAGTAATCTGCGAACATGTTAATTCGTAAATCTACTATATTAATCTACAAACCTGTGAATATGTAAATCTGCTCTGTTAGTTTGCAAGCATATTAATCTTAAATCTGTTAGGAGGTGTATTTGCTTGTGGCATCCATTGTATGGGACCCATATCAGTCAGTAACCCTTTCTGGTATCAAACGGCGACCCAACACTAGGTAGGGGTCAGAGCACGCTTACTGAATTGGTTATAAGCGGTCCATTCTGATAATGGCAAGGGGTGTTGATGGCGCATTCCAACAGGGTCATATGCGTGCATGGATCCGGTCTGCTTTGGGGAAGTTAAGACGCCATGACATCTGTAAATAGGTCTGTGTCTTTCTATAGGTTGCCACTTTAGGGAGTGATACACCCTTATGTGGGGCCGACACAAGGTATTTATGTATTAGGGAGCCGATCACTTGGGGTAGAATTCAGGGTACATCTAGTCCTATCAGTTTCTGTTCGGGTACCGTTTGTTTCTGTTGGGTGGTAACACCTGTCTGCTTCTGTGTGGTACGATCTGTTGGAGTGGTAAAGGTCCATCACTAGTGTACACCTAATTCTAGTATTTTTTTTCCGTAGGGATTATTCTGTTTTTGTCTCTGATTCTGTTTCTGCTTCTGTTTCTGTACCATCCGTCTCTGTGTTGGGGTGGTAAAGGCTCATTACTAGCATTCTGTTTCTATAGAGATCATTCTATTTCCGTTTTTGTTTCAGTTTAGACATTAGGTTAACACCTAGTCATGTTATACCAGTATTAGTGCAGAGAAGTGAAAAGTATGTAAGAAGCATAGCTTGGTCTATATCATTCTGTTTCCTTTGTTTGACCTATGTATACCTGCTACTCCTGTTACTGTTTTCTCTCATCCAGTTTTATTTACATGTCATGATACTATTATCTGTTTTTATGTTGAAAGTCACTGGACTCGCCAGACTTTATGTCTGACCCTTTTTGTTTCGGCTCTTTTCTTCCTCCCCCCCCCCCCCCCCACTTAGGTTCTCAGGGTTGGAACATAGAAGTTTGATTCGGATTTCTTTCTGGTTAAGGTGCTTGGAAGTGCTAAAAGTAATGCTTATCTGTGTTTCTCTTACGTATGCCATTTAAGTAGTGGGATTATGGTTTTAAAAATTATGTACTCTGATGGCTTTTGTACAAGACTGATATTATGTACTTGGTTTTGGTGTTTGAAGATGTAACCAAACTTATTTCTGTTTCCGTTGCAATAAAGTTATAAAATTTTCAAGTACTACTTTATGTATCTATCTTGTAATATTCTATTCTGTTTACTTATAACACTCCATGAAACTTAATGCATTCAATTTTTTAGTTACATTAATGGACGTGGGGTGTCACACTTGGTATCAGAGCTGAAGGTTACCAGAACAGATAAAAGATTTTGAAAACCGTTTTCAAAAGCATTTTTAGAAAGAAGTTTTTTCAAAAACATGTTTTAAAGAGGGTATTTTCAATAGAAAAGCTTATTATGAAAAACATAATCCCCAAAAAGCCATATATCTATCCTTCGATTCTCTGTTTTGAATCTCTTCCTTTTTCCTTTCAGCATGTCTGGGGAACCCGTTATAACCGAGGGCGTACAGATACCAGGCTAGTTCAGAAGGTATCGGGAGGCTAGGGCTACTGCCCCCAGCCCAGCAGACGTTCCTCCTCCCCCAGCTGCAGCTGCTCCTCCTCCTCCGCGTTTAGATGCTTTTTCAAAGATATGTAAGGATTTCCGTGCTATGGACGGAATAACCTTTAATGGAACTGAGACGTCTGTGGAAGCTCGGAACTGGCTCAAGGAAACAGAGGATTTGTTTGATATCTTCGAAGTCGATGATAGAAGAAAGATTTAGTTAGCCATTTGGAAATTGAAGGACAAAGCTTCTTTTTGGTGGGAAGTTACTAATGTTGAACGTCCGGTAGAGACTTGGGTGGATTTCAGACGAAGATTCGAGCTGAAGTTTCTTTCGCAAGCCGAGTAGAGTTTGCAAATGGAGAAGTTTTTGGCACTCAAACAGGGAAGCATGTCGGTTAAAGAATATGTTAACAAGTTCAACCATTTGGCGAGATTCAGGCTGGGGTTGGTAAATACTCCACAAAAGAAAGCTTTACGGTTTGCTAGAGGATTGAACGAGTCGTTACATGGATTGGCTATGTCCCATGTCCCAATGGGTGCAACTTTTGGAAGGTTGGTTGATATGTCGTTGTTACATGAGGAAGCCAAGGGTGAGAATAAAGAGGAGAAGCTCGAAGAACCACAAAACAAGAAAGTGTGGCCCAAGAAGGAAACACAAAAGAAGGATGAAAAGACTGAGAATAAGAAGGAGAAAAAGTGCTTTACTTATGAGAGTTTGAGTCATCTGAACAAGGATTGCAGAAAAAGGAAGGGCGCTTGCTTCAACTGTGGTGAAATAGGACACTTTACTAGGGACTGCCCGAGGAAACAAGGACAAGGCCAAAGGGAAGGATATTCTGGAGGGCAGGTGAATGCTATTAAAGCCAATAAACCGAACAGAGGTAGGAAAGTTTCTGTAGAAGGTTTGATTTTCCTTATCTGATTATCCAGATAGAACTCTTTTGATTCTGGCACTTCTTATTCTTTTATTTTTGATTCTATGATTAAGTCTCTGCACTTTAATACTAGTTCTGTTTCTGATTCCATTATTGTCTCAAACCCCATAGGGGGTACGCATCATCTGTCTGATGACAGGGTTTGAGGATATCTATGTTAGGCGTTTGAGTATATCCTATCGATCGAATCTTCGACCTTTAGGTAGAAACTAATGGGTGTAAACATGTGTTTGAGACATGTTATGTTTGATGGTTGCAAGTGGATGCAAGTGATTGCTAGTGGTTTCTCGTGGATGCATATGCACACACTAGGTACTAGATCGGCTCAAAAACACACTCATACTGCATATGGATGTGTGTGCATTTTTATTTTTTATGGATGGAAAATGGATGACTCATCATATGGATGTTGCATATGGATGGATGATTGTGCACGCATATAGAACCTATATGAAATAATAGGACTCTTTGCATACATATTGGTTACATGTTACCAACATGATTTGCATTAAGGAAGTCAACTGAATCAGTGGACCACCTGATTTCCACATTAGAATATAAGAACATATACACACACTTTTGCATAAGTTCATACAAGCATTAGAATATTTCTAAGGACAATGGATTCTTGTAGATGATGGATGAGTAAATGGTTATGGTAGTTAGGATAGTAACATTCTTCTTAACTTGAAGATTTTGGGGACGAAATCCTATAAATGGGGGAGAATGTAACACCCTAAAAATTGTGGACATTTTAACTACATTATATAATGAATATAATGGGATAACTTGATTAAATATTGTGAATTAAGTAAATCGGACTATACCAGTGTGTTCGCCTCGAAATTCTAGTCAGCATAGACCCGAAGTTTGCATTACACGGATAATGTATGAGAAAGTTATGGACCTTGGAAGTTTGTATACATATAAGGGAAATATATGTATGTATAAATTAATAAAATAAAATCGACCTAAAATTCAAAAAAATTCAAAAAAGCAGAAGTGGGAAGGCAAAACGCAGAACCGAACTATTTTATGGGTCGAACCGAGACCCCATTGGGTCGACCTTGGAGTGGACTCAGGGTGCTTGGGGTCGACACCGGTGTCGACACTGGGGTCGACACCCAAAATGAATTTGGATCTAGGCAGGTTCGGTTTTCTGAACGTGGATTGATTTGTTGGCTCAGTTCGTTGACTCCTATGCTATATAAAGGGCCCTAGACCTATTGTTTTCTCCATACAAACTCATGGCGTCTCCATGCTACTCAAATCTAAATTAAAATAAGTGCTTCTTCTTCTTCAAGTCAGATTAGGATTAAAACAGAACAGATCTACAGCTGCAACACCTATTTCTTTTAAACCTAACCACGGTGAGTTCATGTTACTTTTAGATCTGAAATTTAATTGTAATCCTGACATGTTAACAAACCTGAATCTGAGACTATGCCTATTTCTATTCATCAAATCTGTTCATCAAATGCCTATTTATGTGTTTATGCCAATTTTTGAAGTTGATTCTCTCCTCCTCTTCTTTTCCTTTTTTTATGAGATTAGGCTAACTTCGAGCCTAACATATTGCATTGAGATTTGCGTACGAATAATGTTGGAATGATTGGGAAAAGTTGGGAATATGTAATAAAATGAGGCTTGGCATAAATTGTTAATAACCATGAAAATTGGTTTGGGTATAATTTGGTATAACTTGTATATATGGGATTTGGGGGCATAATACATGTTGTGATTCAAGACCTAATTTTGGGGTACACTATATGATTTATAACTTGGAAGAGAGGGAGTATTATGCGTAATAATATATGACCTAGGGAAAAAAGGGCGTGAAAACCTATAATGAAATAGGGATAACTGTGAACACACCTAAAATGGGAATTTAAATAATTGGCATACACTGTAATCAAAAACTTTAATTTGCGCATAGTTTGTATTATGAATCATGACTAGGGTTTTCGCGCATAACATGTATTGTGCAATTTGACTAAAACTTGGGGCAAATTTTATATTGTGAATTATGATTGTAATTTGGGGCATGTAAATTTGTAGGCTTAATTTATGATTAAGCGAAATATGTTAATGGAATAGTAAAGAGTCTGTGAAGCCTGTTTAATCCGTTGAAACTGAATAATGTAATTAAAACCTACGATGAACATGGATAATTGTTTAAGAATGAATATGCCTAAAACTGAACTGCGCCTAGGCACGAGGTTAGATTGCACTTGTGGTATAAGTCTGCCGGTAATCGCCCGGCATATCCAGTAACCACAAGTGGTGAATCTAAATTGAGGGGCCTAGTGCGTGCATATGAAATAGTACTCAGACACGAGGTTAGATTAAACTTGTGGTAGAAGTCTGCCCGGAACCGCCCGGCATATCAAGCATCCACCGGTGGTAAATCTAATGTGAGAGGTTTGGTGCATTAACCAGAAATGATGATAATTTTTCAACTTGGAATACTTAACCTAATTGGATCTGTAGAGGTTACATGAACCTGTTAAATTGAGTAGGGTTAATTAAACTTGCTTAAATAAGTGGGAGGGGTTAAGTTAATCTTAATAAACCGATGGGTGACATAGACCCGACAAACTTAACCTATTGTATATGTTGAATCTGTACAATCTGATCTGTTAATCTGTAAATATGATAATCCGTACATATGATCCAGTAATCTGCGGACATGTTAATTCGTAAATCTACTATATAAATCTGCAAACCTGTGAATATGTAAATCTGCTCTGTTAGTCTGAAAAAGTGTTAATCTGAAATCTGTTAGTCTGGGAACACAAGGTTAGGAGGGGTATTTGCTTGTGTCATCTGTTATGGGACCCATATCATTCAGTAACCCTTTCTGGTATCAAACAGCGACCCAACACTAGGTAGGGGTCAGGGAACGCTTACTGAATTGGTCATAAGAGGTCCATTTTGATAATGGCGAGGGGTGTTGATGGCGCGTTCCAACCGGGTCATGTGCATGCATGGATCCGGTCTGCTCTGGGGAAGTTTGATGCCGTGACATCTGTAAACAGGTCTGTGTCTTTCTGTAAGTTGCCACTTTAAGGAGTGATACACCCTTCTGTGGGGCCGATACAGGGTATTTATGTATTAGGGAGCTGACCGCTTGGGGTAGAATTTAGGGTACATCTAGTCCTGTTTGTTTCTGTTGGGGTACCGACTGTTTCTGTTGGGGTGGTAACACCTGCTTATTTCTGTATGGTACCCTCTGTTGGGGTGGTAAGGGCCCGTCACTAGTGCACACCTAATTCTAACATTCTGTTTCCGTAGGGATTATTCTGTTTCTGTCTCTGATTCTGTTTCTGCTTCTGTTTCTGTACCGTCTGTCTCTGTGTTGGGGTGGTAAAGGCCCATTACTAGCATTCTGTTTTTGCAGAGATCATTCTGTTTTCGTTTCTTTTTCAGTTTAGACATTAGGGTAACACCTAATCCTGTTATACCAGTATTAGTGCAGAGAAGTGTAAAGTAAGTAAGAAGCATAGCTTTGTCTATATCATTCTATTTCCACTATTTGACATATGTATACCTGCTACTACTGTTACTGTTATTTCTCATCTAGTTTTATTTATATGTCATGATACTATTATCTGTTTTTATGCTGAAAGTCACTGGACTCGCCAAACTTTATGTCTGACCCTTTTTGTTTTGCCTCTTTTCTTCCCTCCCCCCCCCCCTCCAGGTTCTCAGGGTGGGAACGTTGAAGCTTGATTCGGATTTCTTTCTGCTTAAGGTGCTTGGAAGTGATGAAAGTAATGCTTAGCTTTGTTTCTCTTACATATGGCATTTAAGGAGTGGGATTATTATTTTGAAAATTATGTACTCTGATGGCTTTTGTACAAGACTGATATTATGTACTTGGTTTTGGTGTTTGAAGATGTAACCAAACTTATTTCTATTTCCGCTGCAATAAAGCTATAAAAATTTTCAAGTACTCTTTGTGTATCTGTGTTGTAATATTATGTTCTATTTACTTATAATGCTCCACGAAACTTAATGCATTCCCTTTGTCAGTGACATTAACAGACGTGGGGTGTCACAAATACCGATGCACCAACAAGCTGTTCAAACAGACCATCTATCCTCAGAAGTTGGTGCATGTTCTTCTTAGTGAGTTTGTTCAACTCTCTATAGTCCATACATAAGCGAAGCGAACCATCCGCCTTAGTTGTGAATACCACCAGAGCACCCCATTCAGATATGCTTCGCCTAATAAACCCTTTTTCAAGTAACTCCCATACTTTCTTACTAAGCTCCCTCCTTTCTCTTGGAGCTATATGTTTCACAGGTAATGCAATTAGATTTGCATTTTCCACCAAATATATACGAAAATTAATCTCGTGCCTCGGAGGTAAGCCCCGTAACTCATCAAAAACATCAGGATAGTCACGGACTAATGGTACACATTGCAGATCATCGATATATGCATCAAGAGACACTAGGAAACTAAGCATAACAGACCCTTGGCGGTAACAAAAAATCTCAAGGTTCCTCACATGGCAAGTCAAAAGTCTAACGACCCTCCTCTCATAATCCAGAATGGCACCATACATGGTTAGCCAATCCATCCCTAGAATCAAACCATAGCCCATAAAACCGAGCACAAATGTGTCGCACTAAAACTCGATGCCTAACATAGATATTCTCAAACCCCGACAAATCATGGACAAATGAGTCGAACCACCAATGGGGTTTGAGACTACTACGGGATCAACTACCATACTAGTATTAAGGTGCAGAGACTCAACCACAGAACTAGATATAATTGAATGTGAAGCACCAGAATCAAAAAGAGTTCTAATATGATGACTAGAAAGAGAAATCAAACCTTCCACTGAAATTTTCCTACCTCTATCTGGAGCACTGGTCGCGAGAGCATACACCTGCCCTCTAAAAGCTCCTGCCTTTTGATATTTTCTCTGTTTCTTCAGGCACTCCTTAGCAAAGTGTCTGACCTCTCCACAACTGAAGCAAGAATTCTTCCTTCTTTTGCAGTCCTTGATCAAATGACCCTCTCGCCCACAATTGTGCCACTTCCTCTTATCCTTATCCTTGTCACTCTTTCCACCTTTCTTCTATTTTTGTTGTTGTTGTTGTCCTTTCTTGGGCCATACTTTCATGTTTTGTGATTTCTCAACCTTAACTTCCTTCTTGTCACTTTTGTCTTCCTCATGCATCAAGGCCATATCCACAAGCCTTTCAGAAGTTGCTCCCATTGGAATGTGGTACATAGCTAACCCTTGAAGGGGTTTATTCGGCCCTTTAACAAATCGAAAAGCTTTCTTATGCGGAGTATCTACCAGTTCCAATCCAAACCTTGCTAGCTAGTTGAATTTGTTCACATATTCTTTAATGGTCATGTTTCCTTGCTTGAGCACCAAGAATCATTCCATTTGCATGCTTTTCTCAGCTTGAGAAAGAAACTTCATTTCAAACCTCTGTCTAAAATCATCCCAAGTTTCCATCGGATGGCCTGCTTTGTTACTTTCCACCAGAACGAAGCTTCATCTTTCAGTAGCCAGGCGGCTAACTGGATATTCCTACGATTGTCCACATCGAAAATTCCAAACAAGTCCTCTGTCTTCTTGAGCCAATTCCTTGCCTCTACAAATGTCTCGGTTCCACGGAATGGCTTCCTCCCACAGCACAGAAATCTTTGCAGATCCTAGAGAAGTTATCAGCACGTGGTGGAGGAGGAGGAACAATGGATGCAACTGGGGGAGGAACGTCAGCTTAACCACCGGCAGGCGCCGTGGCCTCTAGATACCTACGGAACCAACCTGGTATCGTAACGCCCTCTGGAATATTTGGTTCCCTAGATATGCTGAAAAGAAAAGGAAAAAAAATTCAAATAAAGGATCGAAAGATATTACATATGGCTTTGGGGAATATATTTTTCAAAATAAACTTTTCATTTTGAAAATGCTTTCTTTTAAAATCTTTTTGAAAATACCTGCCAAAAACTTTTTATCTAATCTGGTAACATTCAGCTCTGATACCAAGTGTGACACCCCAGGTCTGTTAATGTCACTCATTAAGAGAATGCATTAAGTTTCATGAAGCGTTATAGGTAAACAGAAACAGAAACATTACAAGACATATATAAAATAGCAGCAAAATTAAAAACTTTATTAATCATAAAGCATCGTGGTTCAAAACATCATGTGTCAGAAAATACATAAACCCAGTACATCATCAAAACTTCTCTCTTGCACTTAAAACATCAGAGTACAAAAATAAAAGAAGCATAATTCCCCAACGAAAACATAGTCATAGTAGCAAAGATAAGAACTTGAGAAATACATCTAAGTAGCTCCACAAAAATGATAGCAGAATCCTGATCAAGCTTGAGTATTCCCACCATCAGAACCGGGTGGGGGAAACGGAAGAAAGAAGAGGAAACAAAAAGGGTCAGACATAAAGTCTGGCGAGTCCAGTTATTTTTTGCAAATAACTAAGTAAAAGTACCATGACAGGCATATAAAGTGGATAAGGGAGATAACATCATAAAAAGCAGGTATGACAAGGTAAACAGGATAAACATGATAGAGTTTATGTGCTTCTCTAATGATTACTCTGCACCGATACTAGTATAACCAGAATGAGATGATCCCAACAGCTATAAGATGGTAGACTTAGGCATACTTTCTGGTGAGAGGTTTTAACCCCATACAATCAGCAGACAGCCCAATAACAGGCTCTTAAACTTACCAGAGTCTAGATGTACCCTAACTACTACCCTATCGATCAGCTCCCTACTCCGTAGATACCCTGTGCTGGCCCCCACAATAGGGTGTATCACTCCCTAAAGTGGCAACCCTTCATTTCCCGAATGTGCACAGCCATATCTATTGATGTCACATCGTCTTATTTTCCCGAGCAGGCGGAGTCATGCACGCACATGACCCCAATGGAACGCGCCATCGGAATCCGTCCCCACTTTTGGATCACTTATAATCAGCCAAGTAAGCGTGCCCCGACTTCGACCTAGTTCGGAGTACTCGTTTGATACCAATATATAGGTTATTGACTGAAATGGGTCCCACACACAAGATGATGCAAGCTCTCCCCTTTGTCTTGCATCCCCACTGCTAGGTTTTCCACAGATTATGCCTACCTGCTAGTGTAATAAAATTGCATAATCCCAACAAGTTAAGTTTGTGGGCCTATATATATAAATATTACCCACCAACCCCAGATATACTTTATAAATATTACCCACCAACCCCAAATATACTTAACCCACCCACTGTTTCAAACAAGTTTACTTTTCAGTTTCACATTTATACGATCCCTATGGATTCAACTAGGTTAAGTATTCCAATTCATTACCATGTCCATTTATGGTTATAATGTGCTAGACCTCCCACATTAAGCCTACCACTTGTGGATGATGTATATGCCAGGCGGTTTCGGGCAGACTTCTTCCACAAGTCTGGCTTAACCCCGTGTCGTAGCACGTCTCGTGTTTGTGCACCTAGACCCCTCACATTAGATTCACCACTTGTGGTCGCTGGATATGTCGGGCGGTTCCGGGCAGACTTCTACCACAGGTGTAATCTAACCTCGTGTCTAGGCACGGTTACAGTTTCTAATTACTGTAGTCCTAGGCATTTCCATTATTAACCAAATTTACCTATGTTGTTATAGGTTTTCATGCCCCTTTTCCCAAGTTATGTTCATAATAAACCATATGCCCCAAATTAATATTATTACACTTTATTCAAGTTATGCCCAAATTCCCAATTACAAGTTATGCCCCAATATTAACGTTTTCCCCTCGTTCCCAATCTAACGTATTCACATATTTCAGTGGCATGCCTAGTCTCGAAGGTAGCCTGGCTATATAAAAATAAAAAGGGAAAAGATAGAGGGAAAAGGATAGAGATGATGATACTAACAAGGTTGACATGTAATGGCATAAACATATAGTGGCATAATGACAAGGTAAGCATATAGGATGAACATGTGACAATAGCACTAATTCTAACATAATAGGGACATGCATGATGTGATCTAAACAATGATTTAGATGTCCAACTAACAACAAATCTAATTTGGCCATAAACATAATAGAACAGGTATAAGGTGATCTAAATAGTGAATTAGATCAACAATCAAAGGCAAATCTGACATGATAAAGGTTAAGATCTAAGTCATAGTTATGTCAAAATATCATAAATACACAAGTTATAACAGATCTGATATGATTCAAGCAGTTATAGGCATAGATCCAAGTTATAGTCATGTCAAGATTAATAATTATTTAGATCTAAAAGTAACTTAAACTCATAGTGTTTGGATCTAGAAAAATAGAGAAGAGATTGCTAGTGTTGAATCACATAACTAAGCTTGAATAACTTGATTGCAGAAGAAGAAAGAGGCTTGATATAATCTGGGCAGAGACCCCATCTAGCTCTCCATCAATTTTGGGGTGCAAAAACATGAGAAATGAGGCCATTTCTATAAGTAACCCCGAAACCTTAATCTGCCTCCTCTGCCGCAGGGGGGTCGACCCCCCTTATGGGGTCGACCAATGGGTCAACACCCTCCTTGAAGGGTCGACCCAGGGGTCGACACCCCTGGGTGGGATTTTTGCCGCCCACGGACGATTTTTGAATGGATTTTTGATTTGCAGGATTAATTATATATATATATATAATTCTCTTGCACGTATACAAACTTCAAACCTTCATAACTTCTTCATACGGTGTCCGTTTTATGCAAACCAGGTGTCTTTATTGACTAGAATTTCGAGACGAACGCAATGGAGTAGTCCATTTCCCTTAATTCTGAATATTGGATTAATTATTCTTTAATTTGTCCTCTTTAGTGATGTTAAAATTTTGGGCTATTATAATTAAGGCAGAAAAAATGCAACAAACCCAGTAACTCTTCAAATATCCAATTAACTGAAAACTTCACTTCCGATTTTTAAACCAAACCAATTAATTTCTATGGAAAACAAATTCCAAAAAGATTTGAAATTTTTCTAACACTTTAAATTTTGGAAATGTTTTGGGAGATTCTTCCCTGTATGGAGGGACTTTTGCAATATTGTAGGAACAAAAATAAATCCATCGACCGACATGGTCAGAAAATTCAATTCAAAACCCAAACTCAAAATCCAAATCAAAAACAAAAAATTTATATTTTGCGTTGGCGTACCTTTTTGCGAGTGTTATCATGCGATAAGCGATAAACTATACTTGAGCTTGCTCGATTATTATACAACTCTAATCACTAGAATTAATCAGCTCCAGAATTTAATCAATATAGGCTTAAGGATGAATTAGCTCTTCTGTACCTGTTCTTAACTCAAATGAACTTCATTAGTTTTCAAAAAAATGCCAGTTAAGTTCAAATATCCATATCATCCATTCCAACCAATTCTACACACAATTTAATTCATAAGAAATATCTTAATAACCAATCAATTTTTTCAATTTATTTATTTAGGGCCACTAGATTCTTATTCCAATAAATTCGACTTATTCATCCCAGATTGTTTCAATCAAGTTTAGGTTTATATTCATTTTCAAATTTATATTTATGCCATCAACCATCCAATCCAAACATACCAATCAAATCAACATTGGAAAATCCAATTGATCGCCCATATTATAATAATTTAAGAAAATTACAACTTTTACTACTTTATAAAATATACTGGAGAAAAATAATTTAAAATAATTTTATATCAAATTACAAATATGCGCTCTCATATATATGCACACTCAACCTCAATCTAGGGAATTACTAACCCCATCTCTATTGAGTTACACCACATAGCCAAGGTTATCACTAAACCTTATGGTTTGATACCAACTATAACGACCCGGAAAATTTGACTCTTGAATTTTCGACAATAATACATAATTCTGTACTACTTGCAAAAAACCCAAGTATTGAAATTCCAAATTGTTGATAGAAAGAAGTTAGAGGGTAAGAGAAAAAATAAAGAAATATTAGAATAGAAGAACATCAGAGTCTCACAGCGGAATGGACAAAATATAAAAATCAATAATACTTTACAAAAAGGAACTGTATATATATGGTTACAACATCAGAGTATACATTCTTATCAATCAATACACACAGTGGAATAAACTAATATCGGTAAGTATGGGCATACGTCTCGACTCCAGCACCTCTTCTGAAGCTCCAAGCGATAACTAACCTGGTAACATACTCGGTCTGACCCGAGCACATTTGAAGCAAAGCAAAATTCACCTGGATCAGTCTGGAATACTTTTAGTGATAAATTCATATGGCAAAACAACTTGTTTAACTATATAATTCCTTTATGAAAGAAAAAGATAATAGTAAGACCATACCATACATAAACATGGACGGTTTTTACCTTACTATAGCCCAAAACATTTTTGATATATCAAAATCCAGTGATATTATAATAGTGTCTATCAAATCACAAATAAATAATCATCTAGTAGAACGCTTGCATCTCACGCTCTACATATTCATTATAAATCAAAAACCGCTTAGCGCATATTAGAGATTGGATTCCAACTATGACAAGGTATGGGACTACCTTCCGATCAGTGTACTCTAGAGGGGATACACTGGGGTTCAACAAGAACATCTTGCAACCCGGCCACACATAACCGGCCACTCATTTAACTTGAGTGTACCGAATATATTGCCACCCTACGGAATTCTAGGCCTACTGTACTTCCGTGGAGATACAGAAATGAAAGAAGAACAAATAAAATTTTCTCTAGATGGTGACAATACACCCTGCTTGGGGGCGACCCAAATAGCCATGCTGCTTGCCCGATTTTTGTCAATTCCCGATTGTGAGGCATGAGATTACGTTTACCTTTTTTAGAGAGCAACATCTCATAACTTTGAATGCCACATCGTTAGATCTATCCAATCACTAATTGAAGTCCACAAACATACTCTGGTTGTTAAGCAAGAGAATTTCTCTGCCACCAAACTTTGTATATTTGTAAAAATAAACGTACGTGAGTTGTCAGGAAATACTCTGTTAGACATTCGTCCATACAAGTCATCCAGGAACAGGATAAACCGAAGGCACCCTCCTACCGCATCCTAGAAATCACCCTTTAGATTAGTAGCGAGTAGTCCTTGCAATCCATAGATTTCAATCGCGATAGAATCACTGCCAGAATATCTCTAGGGATATCTAGAGAAATCAAACATGTAGTTCTTCCGCTCATGAAGATTTACGATCTTCAATGCTCCATCTCCCTGTAGATTAGTTTCGAAAGCAACGTTGATTCGAAGTGGTTTTGGGTCTAGTTCTCATCCCGGTCTCTTCTAAACAACACGTCAAAAAGGTCCAATAATATTTCATTGACAGTCAGGATTTTAACTATCAATTATAACCGTACGGTCAAGTTCATGGCAGCTTCGACCTTTTTACTTAAACTCATATATTAAACTAATCCATCAATTCCTAAAAATAAAATATATATTATTGTTTCGACAAATCCTCTTTGTTTTCATCATTTGAAAACAATATATGTTCGTAACTTTCTCATTTAATGTATTTTAAAAAGAAAAACTTATTTACTATGAAAATGTTTTCTCATAACCATACTATATTTACTTTACTTCGGAAATATTGGCATATAATATTAACTCAATGATATAAATTCAATTAAATTCTTATATAGGCCAAACAATCGTCAAATTATACACTGTTTGCTTTAAACCCAGTAATCTTATTTATACTTCAATACTTCGCAATTCGTATTGCATTGTTATTTATATTTCAATTTTCGAAACTACCGTTACTATATTTCTTTATGGAAATATTAAATTAGTCTCAACATCCTTACCGTTACAAACTAAGAACATTCCTCGATAATAGTTAAGTCGTTTAAGTTGGGGTATTTTATTTACCTCTCAGACCTTGATCTACAATGTTCTTATATTATAATAAACAGAAGTTCGTAACTCAAAAACATATCCACTACATCATACTTACTTCAAAAAAAATGGTTTTATAAAACATGTGTTACTTTGGAAAAATCTCGGCCAATTATAACCTCATTTCTTAATCTTTGATTAAGTACATCACTTTAAACCCTTTTACCATTCCATTTATAGTTCGGATTATGTTGCGATAATCCATTAATTAATTATTTACCCAAAACCATTTTCATCACATTATCAAACTAGATTGTTGTATTTTATTAATCCATTTAACAACTCCTTTACACAAATCAATATGTAATGCCCTTTATATTCTTGAAAATCTTCCTCTTTATCCCAATTCGAATATTAATAAAAATATTTAATTTAAACTTATCCCACTAGCTCAGTCGTCTTTAATAACTTCTTTTATGGAATTTGGATAATATTATACGACTCTTCATAAACAACAACAAAGCCATATATCCCAAACAAGTTGGGGTTGGCTAGATATGGAACCTAAAATAAAAATAGAAATAAAAGAAATAATACTGATAATAATATATATGGGTTTAAAATAACCAAACAGATAAAAAGACGTCTGAAAAAGGTTTTTTTTAAAAAAAAAAAGTAAAAAGGTTCAATAAAATTGAAATAAAGTCTAAAATAGTAATAAAAAGGTAAAAAGGTTCAACAAAATTGAAATAAAGTCTAATATAATCAAACAGATTTTAAAAAAAAACTAAGGTTTTGGTATATGGACTGCAAACTTCCTTGCACTCCTATCCACTACCAGCTCCTCAGATATACTCTAATTACTTAAATCCCTCTTTATTATCTCCTCCCATGTCATTTTAGGTCGACCTCTACCTCTCTTTGGGCCTTCGGTGTGGCCTATAATTCCAACGCGCACAGGAGCATCGTGTGGTCTACGTTGGATATGTCCAA
The DNA here is from genome assembly GCA_030737875.1 of Allium sativum. Taxonomy (NCBI): domain Eukaryota; kingdom Viridiplantae; phylum Streptophyta; class Magnoliopsida; order Asparagales; family Amaryllidaceae; genus Allium; species Allium sativum. The sequence goes on along the minus strand of CM060924.1, from coordinate 583,902,748 downwards.
ACCAGCTCAAGCAGTATTGGACTAACTTCTCCTCAATAGGTGCAACTCCAAGTTTTTCCCGAATATCCTCATTTCTAATCCGATCTCGTCTGGTATGCCCATAGCTCCACCGCAGCATCCGCATCTCTGCTACACTTATCTTTCGAACGTGTTGCCCCTTAGTAGGCCAACATTCTACACCATATAACATTGTAGGCCTCATTGTTGTCCTATAGAATTTTCCTTTAAGCTTCTGAGGAATCTTCCTGTCGTAGAGAATGCCAGAGGCTAGTCGCCATTTCACCCATCTTGCTTGAATTCTAAAACTAACATCCTTACCAATCTCCCCATCAAACTGCAACATAGATCCTAAGTATCGAAACGATTCCTTCTTGGGTACTTCTCTATCGGCCAGGGTGACCTCTCCGTCATCTGAGCTGACACCGCTAAACTCACACTTCATATACTCTGTTTTAGTCCTGCTAAGCCTAAAACCCTTTGATTCCAAGGTCTCCCTCCACAACTCCAGTTGTCGATTAACCGCTATTCTATTCTCATCATTCAGCACAACATCATCGACAAATAGCATAGACCAAGGGATCTCCCTTTGTATATCTTTAGTGATTTCATCCATCACTAATGCAAAAATATAGCGGCTCAAAGCCGAACCTTGATGTAACCCTATGTTAATTGGAAAGTCTCTGGTCTCACCATCGCATGCCCTGACACTAGTCATAACCCCCTCATACATATCCTTGATAAGGGTAATATACTTTGATGGCACTCTCTTCCTTTCTAGCGCCCGCCACATAACCCTCCTTGGCACTCTATTATAAGCTTTCTCCAAGTCAATAAAAACCATGTGGAGATCTTTCTTCTGCTCCCTGTATCTCTCCATAAGTTGCCTAACTAAGAAAATCGCTTCAGTGGTTGACCTTCCAGGAATAAAACCAAATTGATTCCTAGAGACACTTGTCAACCTCCTCAAACGCTTCTCGTAAACTCTCTCCCAAAGCTTCATTGTATGACTCATAAGCTTAATTCCTCTATAGTTTGTACAACTTTGAATATCTCCCTTATTCTTGAAGAATGGAACTAAAATGCTTCTCCTCCACTCATCTGGCATTTTGTTTGATTTGAAAATATTATTAAACAACTTAGTTAGCCATGTTATCCCTGCATCTCCAAAGCATCTCCACACCTCAATAGGAATGTCATCAGGCCCTACCGACTTGCCTGATTTCATCCGTTTCAACGCCCCCTTTACCTCAGCTTCTTGAAATCTCCGCACAAAATGTCTATTGGTATTGTCGGCAAAGTCTTCCAACTCGATCGAAGAGCTATCACTTTCTTCGTTGAAAAGCTTATCAAAGTATTCTCTCCACTTATTCTTTATTTCATCGTTCTTCACCAAAAGTCTATCATTCTCGTCCTTAATGCATTTAACCTGATTGAAGTCCCTTGTACTCCTCTCGCGTAGTCTAGCTATTATGTACACATCTTTTTCACCCTCCTTTGTACTTAGACTTTGATACAAATCTTCGTACGCTTTTCCTCTTGCTTCCCTCACTGCTCTCTTTGCAGTCTTCTTTGCCACTTTGTACCTGTGCATGTTCTCTTCACTTCTATGATGGTGCATGCATTTGTAGCATTCCTTCTTCTCTTTGATCGCCTTTTGCACATCGTCATTCCATCACCACGAATCCTTGGGTTCTCGCTTGCTTCCTCTAGTTATCCCAAATACCTCAGTAGCGACTCTCCGAATGCAAGTTGCCATCGCATTCCACATGACATTTGCTTCTCCTTCTACATTCCAAGCCCCTTCTCCCATCACTCTATCTTTAAACACCCGTGAAGCATCTCCTTTGAGTTTCCACCATTCCGTCCGGCTAGTCCTCTCTCTCTTATCCTTCACCATCTAAAGACGAAACACGCATACCAAGAGTTGGTGTTGTGAGACGACACACTCTCCAGGTATGACCTTGCAATCAACACAATCATGTTTTGTAATGTCCCATATTTTTACGGTGTAATAATTAATTTATCTAATTATTTAAATAGTGATTCAAAGAATTAAATGGTCATTTAATTAAATAATAGTGAATATTTAATTAAATTAAATAATAGAATAATATATTTAATTCAGAAATAATCAAAAATAGTGGAATTCACAGTATGATGTAATTTGGATTATTTAAAATATATAATTCAGTTTAGAGTCGAATTATATTAACGAATATATTTAAATAACGAAGTTTGAACGTATAATTATATTATAATTAAAATCGAGCTCGAAATGGTGCGGCAGTTCGCTATTTGGTGATTTGCACTTCAGCTGAATGTACAGGGTCCGTTTTAAATGGGATTTCCATCAAACAAGAAACGTTCGGAGCTGGTGAAGTATATTTTTCTAGTGAAAAAGAAAAATCGGGATTTCATTGTGTAGATTTTGATTTATGTCCAAATCAAATTTTAGAAAAGTCGTTGTGGAATTCCTTTATAATTTATATTGATTTATTTATATTTAAAAGGGTTTTTATGTATAAATCAAATATCGATATAACTGGGAATTTTGAAGTATCGAGTTATAAATCTAAAGAGAGCTGTATGGTATTCCACTCTGAATATATATGATAATATTTATTTATAAATATTAAATTTAATTGTTTTTAAATATATTTATATATTTAAAAGGGTTATTTAGAGCTTTAAAAATAACCAGTTTTGCAAACGACCTCAGAATTCGACGAAACTAATTTTGTTGGATCTGCAATATTAAATTATTGCTAGATATCAATTTCCATGATTTTTAGAGTCAGTATGTTGTCGTACGGATTTTCAATTTGAAAAACAGTCAGTATTTCGATGGTTAAAAATATGATGTGTGAGCAAACGTAGTCGGAATTCAACGAAACCAGTTTCGTTGTGTCCATAATGTCGAACTCTAGTTGTATGTCCAGTTTTGTGATTTTTAGGTGTCAATTGTGACCATGGAGATTTTTAAAGGACAATACAAATAGCGGTTGCTTAAAAACAAATAAAATAATCAATAATAAAATTTACCTATATAATATCCTTTAACACCCCTTAACCCTAAACCTTTCTCCCACAGTCAAAATAAATCCGCCGTAAGTTTTTTCATTCCAGGAAAATATTCGATCTTTTAAATTCCAAAACAAATCGAAACAAAATACTATAAATCACAAAGTATGTATATTCGAGCCTCTTTGAACTTCCTCTTCATTTTGATAGCAATTTCGTGGAGTTCGATGTCGCTGGAAATTGTATGTTGTGTTCTAGGGCTCACAAATTTAGGAAATGGAAGCATCGATGAGGGTTTTCGATGTTGTTTCTGGTATTCGCATGGAGATTCGCAACTTGCAGGTGATTTTGGTTGGATTTGGGGTTGATGATGTTCGATATGTTTTTGCTGTGTGCGATGGAGGGGTTTTGACGCAACTTTCAGGTAGAGGGCGAACTGGGTAATAATGGTTTGAGCATGACGAGGGAATGAAGAGAAGGATCATGGTGATTTTGGTTTGAATTTTCGTTGAAGAATGAAGTAGCGATTAAGGGTGAAACGTTGGCTAATGGTGTTCGGTATTGGTTTCTGGAGCGAACTGTCATCGGGGAAGATGACTGTTGATTTCGGGTTTAAGTATGTTGGGCCGGATAAAGGAAAGTTAAGCCCAAAATGATTTAATAGTTGGTTTATTTTAAATATAAATTAGTGTATAAACTTTAAAAATGCATAACTCTCTCGTATGATATCAGAATTTCAAACGGTCAGATCCTTTGGGATCGTATGGACGGGAGCAGCACAATGGAACTGACCGGGAGCGAATCAAAGCTCGTTACAATTTATAGCAAAATAAATTGTTCGTCTGAATCAACAGACGCAAATCGTTATTTAACGGTTAACGCGAAATGTGAGTAAAACTCACCACCTCTGAATAGTTATATTTTTATAACGTATTCTTAGAACTGATAATTATCTGTTGATTGTTGTGTGTTAACTGTTTGGTTGAATTGCTTGTGTATTGGTTGAAATCATAGATAACGATATATATATATATATCATTAATCAAATATTGATTCTGTTTAACAGAATATTTAATATTGAAATGAAATCGATGTTAAATGATATTGTTTAACATCTGTGATGTAGATAAACATGTTGGAGGAATCCAACTGGATTCCTCAACATTTATTTTATTGTTTTCCATATATTGTGATATATGATGTGATATATAATCTGTTGTTGATTATGTGTGTTTGAATGATATCGATCAATGTTATTTGGTATTTTAAATACCGTAAGAAATACTGGGATGTAAAAAGGGGATTCTCAAAGTATATTTTGAAAATAAATTATTTATATAAAATCAATAGATTTTATATATAAAAGGAAAAAGGATTTTATATAAGGAAATAATTATAAAATAAAATATAAAAAAGGAATATATTTGTAAAACAAATATAAAGGAAATATATTTGTAAAAAAAATATAAAGGAAATATATTTGTAAAAAAAATATAAAGGAAATTATTTGTAAAACAAATATAAAGGAAATATATTTGTAATACAAATACAAAGGAAGATATTTGCAAAACATATAGAAAGAGAAATATTTGTAAAACATTTACAAATGAAATAGAAAAAAGGAATATTTGTAAAACATTTACAAATAGAATTTAGAAGGAAATATTTGTAAAACATTTACAAATAGATTAAATAGAAATATTTATTTGTTAAATAAATAGAAAAGATAAAAGAAATATTTATTTGTTAAATAAATAGAATTGAAAAGGGAATAGTTATTTGTTAAGTAAACAAATAGAAAAGGAGATAATTAAAAAGGAGATAATCCAAAGGAGATAATTCAAAGGAGATAATTCAAAAGGAAATGATTCAAAGGAGTTAATTCAAAAGAGTAAATCGAAATGAGTTAATCGAATATTAGTTATTCGATTACAGTTAATCGATTTGAGTTAAAGTTAATCGGTTAGAGTTAATCAATTAGAGTTAGAGTTAACCAGTTAGAGTTAATCAGTTGGAGTTAATCAGTTAGAGTTGACCAGTTAGAGTTAACCAGTTAGAGTTATTCAAATGGAGTTAATCAAGTTGAGTTAATTAAGATGAGTTAATCAAACCGAGTTAATCCAAAGGAGTTAGTCGAATATTGGTTATTTGAATAGAGTTAAAGGAGTATCGAATATAGTTTATTCGAATAGAGTTAAAGGAGTATCGAATATAGTTTATTCGAATAGAGTTAAAGGAGTATCGAATATAGTTTATTCGAATAAGGTTTAAGGAAATGAGTTATCGATTTTAGTTTAATCGAAAGGAGTTATCGATTTTAGTTTAATCGAAAGGAGTTATCGATTAGTTTAATTGAAAGGAGTTATCGATTTTAGTTTAATCGAAAGGAGTTATCGATTTTAGTTTAGTTGATAGGAGTTAATTGAATTTATTTATTCGAAAAGGAGTAATCGAATATAGTTTATTCGAAGAGAGATTTATCGAATATAGTTTATTCGAAAAGAGAGATTTTCAAATATCGTTTATTCGAAAGAAGAGTTATCGAATATAAGTTATTCGAAGTGAGTTAATCGAATATAGTTTATTCGAAAGAGAGATTATCGAATATAGTTATTCGAGAGGAGTAAATCGAACATGGTATTCAAAAGTTTAGTAAATCGAATATGGTATTTGAAGGTAAGTAAATTGAATATAGTTATTCAAAAGAAGTTAGTTGAGTATGGTTAGTCGAGTCGAGTTAATCGAATAGAGTTAATTCGAACATTAGTTAATCAAATATTAGTAAATCGAATATGGTATTCGAAAGTAATAAATCGAATATGGTATTCGAAAGGGAGTTAATCGAATATAGGTATTCGAAGGAGAGTTAATCAAATAGATATTACTCGAAAGAGAGTTAATCGTCGAATTCGATTATATAGAATTCGGGAAAGTATTATTTACTTTCCGGTGTTTAAATCAAGATTTATTTATTTATAAATTAGGTGTTTATTTATTTATTCACATTAAAGAATAAAGGTTAAAATTGAAATTAGATATTTCGAAAGGAGGGATTATAACGTTATCGTTATAACCACTGTTATGTAAAAGAAGTGGATTCGTAAATAGAATCTGAGAGTTACGTAAGGAAGTTTGTTAAAGATTTAAAAGATAAACTTTGACTATTTCAAAGTTAAAAACGTTGTTCAGTTAAGGTCTAAGAGGTAATTATACCCCAACTTGATTAACTTCCTTCTAAACTAAGGAATGGTAAGGTTTGATAGCGAAGGAGTTTTGGAAATGTTTTCCAAATAAGAATCAGAAATGTTTTCTGATAATAGAAAATAAGAAATGTTGAATATATGGAAACAGGAGATAAGTAAATAAATGAACTAAAGAGATAAATGTTCAATGATGATTAATCGATATAATTTCCATTTGGAAATAATATCGTTGTTTGCATACGTGTTTTTCTTTGATAGTTAACTCACCGACTATCGAAGTTTTTTACCATTTTAATGTTATTAATATAGAGAGACCGGTTGGATTATTATCCAAAGAACCACTCCGTATTGGCATAAGCGTTGCGAATCATATACGCCAAAGATAATTGAAGACGGAGTAAAGTGCAAGGGCTGTTGTATAAATCTTAGGTAAAGATTGCCTAAGATGGTTGTACTGAATAGTGCCTTCGGTTTGTCCAGTCCCAGGACGACCTGTATGGAAGAATGTCGGACAGATTATATTTAAAGAGATCGCATAAGTTGATCTATTCAAACGTATTTACGTTTGGTGGCGGAGGAATTTGTTTCTCTTAGCTATATACCCATGTTATTTTTGGGGAAATCAATTTGTGATTTGGCAGGTATGATGATGTGACATTCAAGGTGAATAATTGTGTGATCAGACTGAGATAAGCATGGCCTCTAGCCTCACAATGGGGAAATGACAAAAATCGGGCAGGCAGCATCGCTATGTAGGTCGCACCTATTAGGGTGTATAATCGCCTGATATAGAGTTTCATTTACTTCTAAAAATCTATTGTCGATGTTGTCCCATTCGGGAAACGGTTGTTGATCCCAACCGTTGGTGATATACATTCGATACACTCAAGAAAATGAGTGGTCGGTCATGTGTGGCCGGGTTGCAAGATGTTCTTGTTGAACACAATGTATTCCTCTCTAAAGGTACACTAACAGAAGGTGGTTCCATACCTTGTCATAGTTGGAAATCCATTACCCCAATACGTGCTTGCTGTTTTGATTGTATACTATATATATAGAACGAGATGAAAGCGTTTCTGCTAGATGATTATTATATTGTGGTTGATAGACATTATTATAATACCAAAAGGTTTTTGATATAAAGATATTTTGGATTATCATAAGGGAAAAACCCGTTCCGTTATACGGCGTGGTCTTATGAGATATCGTTTACTTGTTCAAACTGTTTTACTCGTACCAGTCCCATGACTGACCCGGAGTTTATTTTGTTTTGTTTTCCCTAAACTCTTGGGTGCCCAATTTTGTACGGGCAGTCAAGTAGTCAGGATTTACAGATATACTTGAAGAGCTGGAGCAGGAAGCTTCAGGATATTATATAGCTCTAATTATTTCCGCCGTGTTGTAAGTTTTGTACTCTGATAATGTTACTGTATACATATACTGATTTTATTTCAAGGATATATTATCTATTATATGTTGTTCGTTCCGCTCTGAGATTCGTGTTACTCTGATGTTGTATCTTTTTCTTCTTCTTCTATTCTAAGTTTCTATCTTATCTATTCTCACCCTCTAATTTCTTTCATGGACTATCCGGTATTTTCCGACGCTTGAAGTGTCGACATTGAGTATATGTCGGTAACCAAGGTCGACAAAATAACCCGGGTCATTACAGTGGTATCAGAGCTTAAGGTTAAGTAAATACCTTGGCTCTGTGATGTGACTCAGTAGAGATAGGGTTAGTAATACCCTAGATTGAGTTGAGTGTATATATACGAGTGAACGTATTTGTTATTTGATATAAAATGATTTTATACCATGGAGATTTATTGGTTGAGTTGTTTAGGGGTTATGGTCGATCAGTTTGATCCACTGTATCGGTAGGAGTTTCTAAACACTCGAATACGATGGGTCGACACGATATGTTTTGAAAAGAGGGTAAATGAAATAATTTTACCCAAAGTATATTTTGATATAGAGGGAATATATATATCGGAATTATAATATTGGATGTATTGGTTGTTATTATAATCGAGTAAGATTATAAATTAAATGGTTATGTAAATAACCAATCAGAATTCATATAAGTGAAATATATGGAAATCGAAATGAATTAAATCTGAAATTAAATCAAAATTGGAATTAAAACTCTAGAAATTTGTAGAAGTGTTTGTAAATGGATTTGAATTAAGGATGTGAAATTTTAAAATCCTGGGAGATTTTAAATTGTTTACAAGCGTTGTGAATGGTATTTTGAATTGATTTCAAAATGGAAATGTTTAAATATGAGTTTTAAAAAGTGACATAGTATTGAACTCACTTTGATAGCTGGGAAATAACTCTGATGATGATGGCCACATCATCAGTGTTCATTTTCAAGTTCTAAGTGACGGATTACTACCAAAGAATTTTGTTTTTGAAATGTTTTGAGAAAAACAAGTTGTTTGATTCCGAAAGGGAATATTTGATTTGTAAAAAACAAAGTTATTTAAAACTCCTAGGAAAAGATTGTTCGAATTAAAACAAATTTAAATAGAAATTTGTGAAAGTAAGCTGGAATTTAATTGAAATCAGTTAAGTTGAAATAGAATTGGTTTGGTTAATCAAGATTTGGAATCAAGAATTGAACTTGAGTTGAAATGGGATTTGCTTTGGATATAAGCGAATAGACGTGTTGAGGATAAATTGATCAGAATTTGATTGGGATAACATTGGTATATGCTGAGTTGATAGCATATGGAAGTGATAGAGTTGATATGCCCGACAAAAAGGTACAAGTCTATATTTCATATGGTATGAGATTTTGATGAACCGAATTGGCAAGTTGCTTGGCTCTTTGATTTTCTTTTAGGTTGGAGATGGCCTAGAGAGGCGAATTGGAGTTTGACCTGTTGACCAGTACAAAGGAGGTGCTGGTGGAATTTTTCGAAAAATTAAGGTGTTAGAAAATTTTCAGGATTTTTGGAAATTCTCGTTGATAGAAATAAATTAGTATTTAATTGAAATTAAATTGGTTCAGTTAAAACTGAAGATAAGAAGTAAACAAAAAAATTGTAACCCAGTTGATAGGGTTTGTTTTCTACCTTAGCAATTTCGAGGACGAAATTATTTTAACTGGGGAAGAATGTAATGTCCTGTATTTTTACGGTGTAATAATTAATTAATTTAATTATTTAAATAGTGATTCAAAGAATTAAATGGTTGTTTAATTAAATAATATTGAATATTTAATTAAATTAAATAATAGAATAATATATTTAATTCAAAAATAATCAAAAATAGTGGAATTCACAGTATGGTGTAATTTGGATTATTTAAAATATATAATTCAGTTTAGAGTCGAATTATATTAACGAATGTATTTGAATAACGAAGTTTGAACGTATAATTATATTATAATTAAAATCGAGCTCGAAATGGCGCGGCGGTTCGCTATTCGTCGATTTGAACTTCAACTAAATGTACAGGGTCCGTTTTAAATCGGATTTCCGTGAAACAAGAAACATTCGGAGCTGGTGAAGTATATTATTCTAGTGGAAGAGAAAAATCGGGGTTTCATTATGTAGATTTTGATTTATGTCCAAATCAAATTTTAGAAAATTCGCTGTGGAATTCCTTTATAATTTATATCGATTTATTTATATTTAAAAGGGTTTTTATGTATAAATCGAATATCGATATAACTCGGAATTTTGAAGTATCGAGTTATAAATCCAATGAGAGCTGTATGGTATTCCACTGTGAATATATACGATAATATTTATTTATAAATATTAAATTTAATTGTTTTTAAATATATTTATATATTTAAAAGGGTGATTTAGAGCTTTAAAAATAACCAGTTTTGCAAACGACCTCGGAATTCGACGAAACTAATTTTGTTGGATCCGCAATATTAAATTATTGCTGGATTTCAATTTCCATGATTTTTAGAGTCAGTATGTGGTCGTACGGATTTTTAATGTGAAAAACAGTCAGTATTTCGATGGTTAAAAATATGATGTGTGAGCAAACGTAGTCGGAATTCAACGAAACCAGTTTCGTTGTGTCCATAATGTCGAACTCTAGTTGTATGTCCAGTTTTGTGATTTTTAGGTGTCAATTGTGACCATGGAGATTTTTAAAGGACAATACAAATAGCGGTTGCTTAAAAACAAATAAAATAATCAATAATAAAATTTACCTATATAATATCCTTTAACACCCCTTAACCCTAAACCTTTCTCCCACAGTCAAAATAAATCCGCCGTAAGTTTTTTCATTCCAGGAAAATATTCGATCTTTTAAATTCCAAAACAAATCGAAACAAAATACTATAAATCACAAAGTATGTATATTCGAGCCTCTTTGAACTTCCTCTTCATTTTGATAGCAATTTCGTGGAGTTCGATGTCGCTGGAAATTGTATGCTGTGTTCTAGGGCTCACAAATTTAGGAAATGGAAGCATCGATGAGGGTTTTCGATGTTGTTTCTGGTATTCGCATGGAGATTCGCAACTTGCAGGTGATTTTGGTTGGATTTGGGGTTGATGATGTTCGATATGTTTTTGTTGTGTGCGATGGAGGGGTTTTGACGCAACTTTCAGGTAGAGGGCGAATTGGGTAATAATGGTTTGAGCATGACGAGGGAATGAAGAGAAGGATCATGGTGATTTTGGTTTGAATTTTCGTTGAAGAATGAAGTAGCGGTTAAGGGTGAAACGTTGGCTAATGGTGTTCGGTAGTTGGTTTCTGGAGCGAACTGTCATCGGGGAAGATGACTGTTGATTTCGGGTTTAAGTAGTTGGGCCGGATAAAGGAAAGTTAAGCCCAAAATGATTTAATAGTTGGTTTATTTTAAATATAAATTAGTGTATAAACTTTAAAAATGCATAACTCTCTCGTATGATATCAGAATTTCAAACGGTCAGATCCTTTGGGATCGTATGGACGGGAGCAGCACAATGGAACTGACCGGGAGCGAATCAAAGCTCGTTACAATTTATAGCAAAATAAATTGTTCGTCTGAATCAACAGACGCAAATCGTTATTTAACGGTTAACGCGAAATGTGAGTAAAACTCACCACCTCTGAATAGTTATATTTTTATAACGTATTCTTAGAACTGATAATTATCTGTTGATTGTTGTGTGTTAACTGTTTGGTTGAATTGCTTGTGTATTGGTTGAAATCATAGATAACGATATATATATATATATCATTAATCAAATATTGATTCTGTTTAACAGAATATTTAATATTGAAATGAAATCGATGTTAAATGATATTGTTTAACATCTGTGATGTAGATAAACATGTTGGAGGAATCCAACTGGATTCCTCAACATTTATTTTATTGTTTTCCATATATTGTGATATATGATGTGATATATAATCTGTTGTTGATTATGTGTGTTTGAATGATATCGATCAATGTTATTTGGTATTTTAAATACCGTAAGAAATACTGGGATGTAAAAAGGGGATTCTCAAAGTATATTTTGAAAATAAATTATTTATATAAAATCAATAGATTTTATATATAAAAGGAAAAAGGATTTTATATAAGGAAATAATTATAAAATAAAATATAAAAAAGGAATATATTTGTAAAACAAATATAAAGGAAATATATTTGTAAAACAAATATAAAGGAAATATATTTGTAAAAAAAATATAAAGGAAATTATTTGTAAAACAAATATAAAGGAAATATATTTGTAATACAAATACAAAGGAAGATATTTGCAAAACATATAGAAAGAGAAATATTTGTAAAACATTTACAAATGAAATAGAAAAAAGGAATATTTGTAAAACATTTACAAATAGAATTTAGAAGGAAATATTTGTAAAACATTTACAAATAGATTAAATAGAAATATTTATTTGTTAAATAAATAGAAAAGATAAAAGAAATATTTATTTGTTAAATAAATAGAATTGAAAAGGGAATAGTTATTTGTTAAGTAAACAAATAGAAAAGGAGATAATTAAAAAGGAGATAATCCAAAGGAGATAATTCAAAGGAGATAATTCAAAAGGAAATGATTCAAAGGAGTTAATTCAAAAGAGTAAATCGAAATGAGTTAATCGAATATTAGTTATTCGATTACAGTTAATCGATTTGAGTTAAAGTTAATCGGTTAGAGTTAATCAATTAGAGTTAGAGTTAACCAGTTAGAGTTAATCAGTTGGAGTTAATCAGTTAGAGTTGACCAGTTAGAGTTAACCAGTTAGAGTTATTCAAATGGAGTTAATCAAGTTGAGTTAATTAAGATGAGTTAATCAAACCGAGTTAATCCAAAGGAGTTAGTCGAATATTGGTTATTTGAATAGAGTTAAAGGAGTATCGAATATAGTTTATTCGAATAGAGTTAAAGGAGTATCGAATATAGTTTATTCGAATAGAGTTAAAGGAGTATCGAATATAGTTTATTCGAATAAGGTTTAAGGAAATGAGTTATCGATTTTAGTTTAATCGAAAGGAGTTATCGATTTTAGTTTAATCGAAAGGAGTTATCGATTAGTTTAATTGAAAGGAGTTATCGATTTTAGTTTAATCGAAAGGAGTTATCGATTTTAGTTTAGTTGATAGGAGTTAATTGAATTTATTTATTCGAAAAGGAGTAATCGAATATAGTTTATTCGAAGAGAGATTTATCGAATATAGTTTATTCGAAAAGAGAGATTTTCAAATATCGTTTATTCGAAAGAAGAGTTATCGAATATAAGTTATTCGAAGTGAGTTAATCGAATATAGTTTATTCGAAAGAGAGATTATCGAATATAGTTATTCGAGAGGAGTAAATCGAACATGGTATTCAAAAGTTTAGTAAATCGAATATGGTATTCGAAGGTAAGTAAATTGAATATAGTTATTCAAAAGAAGTTAGTTGAGTATGGTTAGTCGAGTCGAGTTAATCGAATAGAGTTAAGTCGAACATTAGTTAATCAAATATTAGTAAATCGAATATGGTATTCGAAAGTAATAAATCGAATATGGTATTCGAAAGGGAGTTAATCGAATATAGGTATTCGAAGGAGAGTTAATCAAATAGAGATTACTCGAAAGAGAGTTAATCGTCGAATTCGATTATATAGAATTCGGGAAAGTATTATTTACTTTCCGGTGTTTAAATCAAGATTTATTTATTTATAAATTAGGTGTTTATTTATTTATTCACATTAAAGAATAAAGGTTAAAATTGAAATTAGATATTTCGAAAGGAGGGATTATAACGTTATCGTTATAACCACTGTTATGTAAAAGAAGTGGATTCGTAAATAGAATCTGAGAGTTACGTAAGGAAGTTTGTTAAAGATTTAAAAGATAAACTTTGACTATTTCGAAGTTAAAACGTTGTTCAGTTAAGGTCTAAGAGGTAATTATACCCCAACTTGATTAACTTCCTTCTAAACTAAGGAATGGTAAGGTTTGATAGTGAAGGAGTTTTGGAAATGTTTTCCAAATAAGAATCAGAAATGTTTTCTGATAATAGAAAATAAGAAATGTTGAATACATGGAAACAGGAGATAAGTAAATAAATGAACTAAAGAGATAAATGTTCAATGATGATTAATCGATATAATTTCCATTTGGAAATAATATCGTTGTTTGCATACGTGTTTTTCTTTGATAGTTAACTCACCGACTATCGAAGTTTTTGACCATTTTAATGTTATTAATATAGAGAGACCGGTTGGATTATTATCCAAAGAACCACTCCGTATTGGCATAAGCGTTGCGAATCATATACGCCAAAGATAATTGAAGACGGAGTAAAGTGCAAGGGCTGTTGTATAAATCTTAGGTAAAGATTGCCTAAGATGGTTGTACTGAATAGTGCCTTCGGTTTGTCCAGTCCCAGGACGACCTGTATGGAAGAATGTCGGACAGATTATATTTAAAGAGATCGCATAAGTTGATCTATTCAAACGTATTTACGTTTAGTGGTGGAGGAATTTGTTTCTCTTAGCTATATACCCATGTTATTTTTGGGGAAATCAATTTGTGATTTGGCAGGTATGATGATGTGACATTCAAAGTGAATAATTGTGTGATCTGACAGAGATAAGCATGGCCTCTAGCCTCATAACGGGGAAATGACAAAAATCGGGCAGGCAGCATCGCTATGTAGGTCGCACCTATTAGGGTGTATAATCACCTGATATAGAGTTTCATTTACTTCTAAAAATCTATTGTCGATGTTGTCCCATTCGGGAAACGGTTGTTGATCCCAACCGTTGGTGATATACATTCGATACACTCAAGAAAATGAGTGGTCGGTCATGTGTGGCCGGGTTGCAAGATGTTCTTGTTGAACACAATGTATTCCTCTCTAAAGGTACACTAACAGAAGGTGGTTCCATACCTTGTCATAGTTGGAAATCCATTACCCCAATACGTGCTTGCTGTTTTGATTGTATACTATATATATAGAACGAGATGAAAGCGTTTCTGCTAGATGATTATTATATTGTGGTTGATAGACATTATTATAATACCAAAAGGTTTTTGATATAAAGATATTTTGGATTATCATAAGGGAAAAACCCGTTCCGTTATACGGCGTGGTCTTATGAGATATCGTTTACTTGTTCAAACTGTTTTACTCGTACCAGTCCCATGACTGACCCGGAGTTTATTTTGTTTTGTTTTCCCTAAACTCTTGGGTGCCCAATTTTGTACGGGCAGTCAAGTAGTCAGGATTTACAGATATACTTGAAGAGCTGGAGCAGGAAGCTTCAGGATATTATATAGCTCTAATTATTTCCGCCGTGTTGTAAGTTTTGTACTCTGATAATGTTACTGTATACTGATTTTATTTCAAGGATATATTATCTATTATATGTTGTTCGTTCCGCTCTGAGATTCGTGTTACTCTGATGTTGTATCTTCTTCTTCTTCTTCTATTCTAAGTTTCTATCTTATCTATTCTCACCCTCTAATTTCTTTCATGGACTATCCGGTATTTTCCGACGCTTGAAGTGTTGACATTGAGTATATGTCGGTAACCAAGGTCGACAAAATAACCCGGGTCATTACAGTGGTATCAGAGCTTAAGGTTAAGTAAATACCTTGGCTCTGTGGTGTGACTCAGTAGAGATAGGGTTAGTAATACCCTAGATTGAGTTGAGTGTATATATACGAGTGAACGTATTTGTTATTTGATATAAAATGATTTTATACCATGGAGATTTGTTGGTTGAGTTGTTTAGGGGTTCTGGTCGATCAGTTTGATCCACTGTATCGGTAGGAGTTTCTAAACACTCGAATACGATGGGTCGACACGATATGTTTTGAAAAGAGGGTAAATGAAATAATTTTACCCAAAGTATATTTTGATATAGAGGGAATATATATATCGGAATTATAATATTGGATGTATTGGTTGTTATTATAATCGAGTAAGATTATAAATTAAATGGTTATGTAAATAACCAATCAGAATTCATATAAGTGAAATATATGGAAATCGAAATGAATTAAATCTGAAATTAAATCAAAATTGGAATTAAAACTCTAGAAATTTGTAGAAGTGTTTGTAAATGGATTTGAATTAAGGATGTGAAATTTTAAAATCCTGGGAGATTTTAAATTGTTTACAAGCGTTGTGAATGGTATTTTGAATTGATTTCAAAATGGAAATGTTTAAATATGAGTTTTAAAAAGTGACATAGTATTGAACTCACTTTGATAGCTGGGAAATAACTCTGATGATGATGGCCACATCATCAGTGTTCATTTTCAAGTTCTAAGTGACGGATTACTACCAAAGAATTTTGTTTTTGAAATGTTTTGAGAAAAACAAGTTGTTTGATTCCGAAAGGGAATATTTGATTTGTAAAAAACAAAGTTATTTAAAACTCCTAGGAAAAGATTGTTCGAATTAAAACAAATTTAAATAGAAATTTGTGAAAGTAAGCTGGAATTTAATTGAAATCAGTTAAGTTGAAATAGAATTGGTTTGGTTAATCAAGATTTGGAATCAAGAATTGAACTTGAGTTGAAATGGGATTTGCTTTGGATATAAGCGAATAGACGTGTTGAGGATAAATTGATCAGAATTTGATTGGGATAACATTGGTATATGCTGAGTTGATAGCATATGGAAGTGATAGAGTTGATATGCCCGACAAAAAGGTACAAGTCTATATTTCATATGGTATGAGATTTTGATGAACCGAATTGGCAAGCCGCTTGGCTCTTTGATTTTCTTTTAGGTTGGAGATGGCCTAGAGAGGCGAATTGGAGTTTGACCTGTTGACCAGTACAAAGGAGGTGCTGGTGGAATTTTTCGAAAAATTAAGGTGTTAGAAAATTTTCAGGATTTTTGGAAATTCTCGTTGATAGAAATAAATTAGTATTTAATTGAAATAAAATTGGTTCAGTTAAAACTGAAGATAAGAAGTAAACAAAAAAATTGTAACCCAGTTGATAGGGTTTGTTTTCTACCTTAGCAATTTCGAGGACGAAATTATTTTAACTGGGGAAGAATGTAATGTCCTGTATTTTTACGGTGTAATAATTAATTAATTTAATTATTTAAATAGTGATTCAAAGAATTAAATGGTTGTTTAATTAAATAATATTGAATATTTAATTAAATTAAATAATAGAATAATATATTTAATTCAAAAATAATCAAAAATAGTGGAATTCACAGTATGGTGTAATTTGGATTATTTAAAATATATAATTCAGTTTAGAGTCGAATTATATTAACGAATGTATTTGAATAACGAAGTTTGAACGTATAATTATATTATAATTAAAATCGAGCTCGAAATGGCGCGGCGGTTCGCTATTCGTCGATTTGAACTTCAACTAAATGTACAGGGTCCGTTTTAAATCGGATTTCCGTGAAACAAGAAACGTTCGGAGCTGGTGAAGTATATTATTCTAGTGGAAGAGAAAAATCGGGATTTCATTATGTAGATTTTGATTTATGTCCAAATCAAATTTTAGAAAATTCGCTGTGGAATTCCTTTATAATTTATATTGATTTATTTATATTTAAAAGGGTTTTTATGTATAAATCGAATATCGATATAACTCGGAATTTTGAAGTATCGAGTTATAAATCCAATGAGAGCTGTATGGTATTCCACTGTGAATATATACGATAATATTTATTTATTAATATTAAATTTAATTGTTTTTAAATATATTTATATATTTAAAAGGGTAATTTAGAGCTTTAAAAATAACCAGTTTTGCAAACGACCTCGGAATTCGACGAAACTAATTTTGTTGGATCCGCAATATTAAATTATTGCTGGATTTCAATTTCCGTGATTTTTAGAGTCAGTATGTGGTCGTACGGATTTTTAATGTGAAAAACAGTCAGTATTTTGATGGTTAAAAATATGATGTGTGAGCAAACGTAGTCGGAATTCAATGAAACCAGTTTCGTTGTGTCCATAATGTCGAACTCTAGTTGTATGTCCAGTTTTGTGATTTTTAGGTGTCAATTGTGACCATGGAGATTTTTAAAGGACAATACAAATAGCGGTTGCTTAAAAACAAATAAAATAATCAATAATAAAATTTACCTATATAATATCCTTTAACACCCCTTAACCCTAAACCTTTCTCCCACAGTCAAAATAAATCCGCCGTAAGTTTTTTCATTCCAGGAAAATATTCGATCTTTTAAATTCCAAAACAAATCGAAACAAAATACTATAAATCACAAAGTATGTATATTCGAGCCTCTTTGAACTTCCTCTTCATTTTGATAGCAATTTCGTGGAGTTCGATGTCGCTGGAAATTGTATGCTGTGTTCTAGGGCTCACAAATTTAGGAAATGGAAGCATCGATGAGGGTTTTCGATGTTGTTTCTGGTATTCGCATGGAGATTCGCAACTTGCAGGTGATTTTGGTTGGATTTGGGGTTGATGATGTTCGATATGTTTTTGCTGTGTGCGATGGAGGGGTTTTGACGCAACTTTCAGGTAGAGGGCGAATTGGGTAATAATGGTTTGAGCATGACGAGGAAATGAAGAGAAGGATCATGGTGATTTTGGTTTGAATTTTCGTTGAAGAATGAAGTAGCGGTTAAGGGTGAAACGTTGGCTAATGGTGTTCGGTAGTTGCTTTCTGGAGCGAACTGTCATCGGGGAAGATGACTGTTGATTTCGGGTTTAAGTACGTTGGGCCGGATAAAGGAAAGTTAAGCCCAAAATGATTTAATAGTTGGTTTATTTTAAATATAAATTAGTGTATAAACTTTAAAAATGCATAACTCTCTCGTATGATATCAGAATTTCAAACGGTCAGATCCTTTGGGATCGTATGGACGGGAGCAGCACAATGGAACTGACCAGGAGCGAATCAGAGCTTGTTACAATTTATAGCAAAATAAATTGTTCGTCTGAATCAACAGACGCAAATCGTTATTTAACGGTTAACGCGAAATGTGAGTAAAACTCACCACCTCTGAATAGTTATATTTTTATAACGTATTCTTAGAACTGATAATTATCTGTTGATTGTTGTGTGTTAACTGTTTGGTTGAATTGCTTGTATATTGGTTGAAATCATAGATAACGATATATATATATATATATCATTAATCAAATATTGATTCTGTTTAACAGAATATTTAATATTGAAATGAAATCGATGTTAAATGATATTGTTTAACATCTGTGATGTAGAGAAACATGTTGGAGGAATCCAACTGGATTCCTCAACATTTATTTTATTGTTTTCCATATATTGTGATATATGATGTGATATATAATCTGTTGTTGATTATGTGTGTTTGAATGATATCGATCAATGTTATTTGGTATTTTAAATACCGTAAGAAATACTGGGATGTAAAAAGGGGATTCTCAAAGTATATTTTGAAAATAAATTATTTATATAAAATCAATAGATTTTATATATAAAAGGAAAAAGGATTTTATATAAGGAAATAATTATAAAATAAAATATAAAAAAGGAATATATTTGTAAAACAAATATAAAGGAAATATATTTGTAAAACAAATATAAAGGAAATATATTTGTAAAAAAATATAAAGGAAATTATTTGTAAAACAAATATAAAGGAAATATATTTGTAATACAAATACGAAGGAAGATATTTGCAAAACATATAGAAAGAGAAATATTTGTAAAACATTTACAAATAAAATAGAAAAAAGGAATATTTGTAAAACATTTACAAATAGAATTTAGAAGGAAATATTTGTAAAACATTTACAAATAGATTAAATAGAAATATTTATTTGTTAAATAAATAGAAAAGATAAAAGAAATATTTATTTGTTAAATAAATAGAATTGAAAAGGGAATAGTTATTTGTTAAGTAAACAAATAGAAAAGGAGATAATTAAAAAGGAGATAATCCAAAGGAGATAATTCAAAGGAGATAATTCAAAAGGAAATGATTCAAAGGAGTTAATTCAAAAGAGTAAATCGAAATGAGTTAATCGAATATTAGTTATTCGATTACAGTTAATCGATTTGAGTTAAAGTTAATCGGTTAGAGTTAATCAATTAGAGTTAGAGTTAACCAGTTAGAGTTAATCAGTTGGAGTTAATCAGTTAGAGTTGACTAGTTAGAGTTAACCAGTTAGAGTTATTCAAATGGAGTTAATCAAGTTGAGTTAATTAAGATGAGTTAATCAAACCGAGTTAATCCAAAGGAGTTAGTCGAATATTGATTATTTGAATAGAGTTAAAGGAGTATCGAATATAGTTTATTCGAATAGAGTTAAAGGAGTATCGAATATAGTTTATTCGAATAGAGTTAAAGGAGTATCGAATATAGTTTATTCGAATAAGGTTTAAGGAAATGAGTTATCGATTTTAGTTTAATCGAAAGGAGTTATCGATTTTAGTTTAATCGAAAGGAGTTATCGATTAGTTTAATTGAAAGGAGTTATCGATTTTAGTTTAATCGAAAGGAGTTATCGATTTTAGTTTAGTTGATAGGAGTTAATTGAATTTATTTATTCGAAAAGGAGTAATCGAATATAGTTTATTCGAAGAGAGATTTATCGAATATAGTTTATTCGAAAAGAGAGATTTTCAAATATCGTTTATTCGAAAGAAGAGTTATCGAATATAAGTTATTCGAAGTGAGTTAATCGAATATAGTTTATTCGAAAGAGAGATTATCGAATATAGTTATTCGAGAGGAGTAAATCGAACATGGTATTCAAAAGTTTAGTAAATCGAATATGGTATTCGAAGGTAAGTAAATTGAATATAGTTATTCAAAAGAAGTTAGTTGAGTATGGTTAGTCGAGTCGAGTTAATCGAATAGAGTTAAGTCGAACATTAGTTAATCAAATATTAGTAAATCGAATATGGTATTCGAAAGTAATAAATCGAATATGGTATTCGAAAGGGAGTTAATCGAATATAGGTATTCGAAGGAGAGTTAATAAAATAGAGATTACTCGAAAGAGAGTTAATCGTCGAATTCGATTATATAGAATTCGGGAAAGTATTATTTACTTTCCGGTGTTTAAATCAAGATTTATTTATTTATAAATTAGGTGTTTATTTATTTATTCACATTAAAGAATAAAGGTTAAAATTGAAATTAGATATTTCGAAAGGAGGGATTATAACGTTATCGTTATAACCACTGTTATGTAAAAGAAGTGGATTCGTAAATAGAATCTGAGAGTTACGTAAGGAAGTTTGTTAAAGATTTAAAAGATAAACTTTGACTATTTCGAAGTTAAAACGTTGTTCAGTTAAGGTCTAAGAGGTAATTATACCCCAACTTGATTAACTTCCTTCTAAACTAGGGAATGGTAAGGTTTGATAGTGAAGGAGTTTTGGAAATGTTTTCCAAATAAGAATCAGAAATGTTTTCTGATAATAGAAAATAAGAAATGTTGAATATATGGAAACAGGAGATAAGTAAATAAATGAACTAAAGAGATAAATGTTCAATGATGATTAATCGATATAATTTCCATTTGGAAATAATATCGTTGTTTGCATACGTGTTTTTCTTTGATAGTTAACTCACCGACTATCGAAGTTTTTGACCATTTTAATGTTATTAATATAGAGAGACCGGTTGGATTATTATCCAAAGAACCACTCCGTATTGGCATAAGCGTTGCGAATCATATACGCCAAAGATAATTGAAGACGGAGTAAAGTGCAAGGGCTGTTGTATAAATCTTAGGTAAAGATTGCCTAAGATGGTTGTACTGAATAGTGCCTTCGGTTTGTCCAGTCCCAGGACGACCTGTATGGAAGAATGTCGGACAGATTATATTTAAAGAGATCGCATAAGTTGATCTATTCAAACGTATTTACGTTTGGTGGTGGAGGAATTTGTTTCTCTTAGCTATATACCCATGTTATTTTTGGGGAAATCAATTTGTGATTTGGCAGGTATGATGATGTGACATTCAAAGTGAATAATTGTGTGATCTGACAGAGATAAGCATGGCCTCTAGCCTCATAACGGGGAAATGACAAAAATCGGGCAGGCAGCATCGCTATGTAGGTCGCACCTATTAGGGTGTATAATCACCTGATATAGAGTTTCATTTACTTCTAAAAATCTATTGTCGATGCTGTCCCATTCGGGAAACGGTTGTTGATCCCAACCGTTGGTGATATACATTCGATACACTCAAGAAAATGAGTGGTCGGTCATGTGTGGCCGGGTTGCAAGATGTTCTTGTTGAACACAATGTATTCCTCTCTAAAGGTACACTAACAGAAGGTGGTTCCATACCTTGTCATAGTTGGAAATCCATTACCCCAATACGTGCTTGCTGTTTTGATTGTATACTATATATATAGAACGAGATGAAAGCGTTTCTGCTAGATGATTATTATATTGTGGTTGATAGACATTATTATAATACCAAAAGGTTTTTGATATAAAGATATTTTGGATTATCATAAGGGAAAAACCCGTTCCGTTATACGGCGTGGTCTTATGAGATATCGTTTACTTGTTCAAACTGTTTTACTCGTACCAGTCCCATGACTGACCCGGAGTTTATTTTGTTTTGTTTTCCCTAAACTCTTGGGTGCCCAATTTTGTACGGGCAGTCAAGTAGTCAGGATTTACAGATATACTTGAAGAGCTGGAGCAGGAAGCTTCAGGATATTATATAGCTCTAATTATTTCCGCCGTGTTGTAAGTTTTGTACTCTGATAATGTTACTGTATACATATACTGATTTTATTTCAAGGATATATTATCTATTATATGTTGTTCGTTCCGCTCTGAGATTCGTGTTACTCTGATGTTGTATCTTCTTCTTCTTCTTTTATTCTAAGTTTCTATCTTATCTATTCTCACCCTCTAATTTCTTTCATGGACTATCCGGTATTTTCCGACGCTTGAAGTGTCGACATTGAGTATATGTCGGTAACCAAGGTCGACAAAATAACCCGGGTCATTACAGTGGTATCAGAGCTTAAGGTTAAGTAAATACCTTGGCTCTGTGGTGTGACTCAGTAGAGATAGGGTTAGTAATACCCTAGATTGAGTTGAGTGTATATATACGAGTGAACGTATTTGTTATTTGATATAAAATGATTTTATACCATGGAGATTTATTGGTTGAGTTGTTTAGGGGTTATGGTCGATCAGTTTGATCCACTGTATCGGTAGGAGTTTCTAAACACTCGAATACGATGGGTCGACACGATATGTTTTGAAAAGAGGGTAAATGAAATAATTTTACCCAAAGTATATTTTGATATAGAGGGAATATATATATCGGAATTATAATATTGGATGTATTGGTTGTTATTATAATCGAGTAAGATTATAAATTAAATGGTTATGTAAATAACCAATCAGAATTCATATAAGTGAAATATATGGAAATCGAAATGAATTAAATCTGAAATTAAATCAAAATTGGAATTAAAACTCTAGAAATTTGTAGAAGTGTTTGTAAATGGATTTGAATTAAGGATGTGAAATTTTAAAATCCTGGGAGATTTTAAATTGTTTACAAGCGTTGTGAATGGTATTTTGAATTGATTTCAAAATGGAAATGTTTAAATATGAGTTTTAAAAAGTGACATAGTATTGAACTCACTTTGATAGCTGGGAAATAACTCTGATGATGATGGCCACATCATCAGTGTTCATTTTCAAGTTCTAAGTGACGGATTACTACCAAAGAATTTTGTTTTTGAAATGTTTTGAGAAAAACAAGTTGTTTGATTCCGAAAGGGAATATTTGATTTGTAAAAAACAAAGTTATTTAAAACTCCTAGGAAAAGATTGTTCGAATTAAAACAAATTTAAATAGAAATTTGTGAAAGTAAGCTGGAATTTAATTGAAATCAGTTAAGTTGAAATAGAATTGGTTTGGTTAATCAAGATTTGGAATCAAGAATTGAACTTGAGTTGAAATGGGATTTGCTTTGGATATAAGCGAATAGACGTGTTGAGGATAAATTGATCAGAATTTGATTGGGATAACATTGGTATATGCTGAGTTGATAGCATATGGAAGTGATAGAGTTGATATGCCCGACAAAAAGGTACAAGTCTATATTTCATATGGTATGAGATTTTGATGAACCGAATTGGCAAGCCGCTTGGCTCTTTGATTTTCTTTTAGGTTGGAGATGGCCTAGAGAGGCGAATTGGAGTTTGATCTGTTGACCAGTACAAAGGAGGTGCTGGTGGAATTTTTCGAAAAATTAAGGTGTTAGAAAATTTTCAGGATTTTTGGAAATTCTCGTTGATAGAAATAAATTAGTATTTAATTGAAATAAAATTGGTTCAGTTAAAACTGAAGATAAGAAGTAAACAAAAAAATTGTAACCCAGTTGATAGGGTTTGTTTTCTACCTTAGCAATTTCGAGGACGAAATTATTTTAAGTGGGGAAGAATGTAATGTCCCGTATTTTTACGGTGTAATAATTAATTAATTTAATTATTTAAATAGTGATTCAAAGAATTAAATGGTTGTTTAATTAAATAATATTGAATATTTAATTAAATTAAATAATAGAATAATATATTTAATTCAAAAATAATCAAAAATAGTGGAATTCACAGTATGGTGTAATTTGGATTATTTAAAATATATAATTCAGTTTAGAGTCGAATTATATTAACGAATGTATTTGAATAACGAAGTTTGAACGTATAATTATATTATAATTAAAATCGAGCTCGAAATGGCGCGGCGGTTCACTATTCATCGATTTGAACTTCAACTAAATGTACAGGGTCCGTTTTAAATCGGATTTCCGTGAAACAAGAAACGTTCGGAGCTGGTGAAGTATATTATTCTAGTGGAAGAGAAAAATCGGGATTTCATTATGTAGATTTTGATTTATGTCCAAATCAAATTTTAGAAAATTCGCTGTGGAATTCCTTTATAATTTATATCGATTTATTTATATTTAAAAGGGTTTTTATGTATAAATCGAATATCGATATAACTCGGAATTTTGAAGTATCGAGTTATAAATCCAATGAGAGCTGTATGGTATTCCACTGTGAATATATACGATAATATTTATTTATAAATATTAAATTTAATTGTTTTTAAATATATTTATATATTTAAAAGGGTTATTTAGAGCTTTAAAAATAACCAGTTTTGCAAACGACCTCGGAATTCGACGAAACTAATTTTGTTGGATCCGCAATATTAAATTATTGCTGGATTTCAATTTCCGTGATTTTTAGAGTCAGTATGTGGTCGTACGGATTTTTAATGTGAAAAACAGTCAGTATTTCGATGGTTAAAAATACGTTGTGTGAGCAAACGGAGTCGAAATTCGACAAAACCAGTTTCGTTGGGTCCATAATGTCGAACTCGAGTTGTATGTCCAGTTTCTTGATTTTTGGGTGTCGACTGTGATAATGGGGATTTTTAAAGGACAATACAAATAGCGGTTGCTTAAAAACAAATAAAATAATCAATAAAAAAATAATAAAATTTACCTATATAATATCCTTTAACACCCCTTAACCCTAAACCTTTCTCCCATGGTCAAAATAAATCTGCCGTAAGTTTTTTCACTCCAGGAAAATACTTTGATCTTTTAAATTCCAAAACAAATCAAAACAAAATTATATAAATCACAAAGTATGTATATTCGAGCCTCTTTGAACTTCCTCTTCATTTTGATAGCAATTTCGTGGAGTTCGATGTCGGTGGAAATTGTATGTTGTGTTCTAGGGCTCGCAAATTTGGGTAATGGAAGCATCGATGAGGGTTTTTGATGTTGTTTCTTGTATTCGCATGGAGATTCGAAACTTGCAGGTGATTTTGGTTGGATTTGGGGTTGATGATGTTCAGTATGTTTTTGCTATGTGCGATGGGGGGGTTTCGACGCTACTTTCAGGTAGAGGGAAAACTGGGTAATAATGGTATGAGCGTGAAGAGGGAATGAAGAGAAGGATCATGGTGATTTTGGTTTGAATTTTCGGTGAAGAATGAAGTACCGGTTAAGGGTGAAACGTTGGCTAATGGTGTTCGGTAGTTGGTTTCTGGAGCGAACTGTCATCGGGGAAGATGACTGTTGATTTCGGGTGTAAGTCTGTTGGGCCGGATAAAGGAAAGTTAAGCCCAAAGTGATTTAATAGTTGGTTTATTTTAAATATAAATTAGTATATAAACTTTAAAAATGCATAACTCTCTCGTATGATATCAGAATTTTGAACGGTCAGATCCTTTGGGATCGTATGGACAGGAGCAGCGTAATGGAACTGACTGGCAGCAAATCAGAGCTCATTACAATTTATAGCGAAATAAATTGTTCGTCTGAATCAACAGACGCAAATCGTTATTTAACGGTTAACGCGAAATGTGAGTAAAACTCACCAACTCTGAACGGTTATATTTTTATAACATATTCTTAGAACTGATAATTATCTGTTGATTGATGTGTGTTAACTGTTTGGTTGAATTGCTTGTGTATTGGTTGAAATCATAGATAACGATATATATATATATATATAAATCATTAATCAAATATTGATTATGTGTAACAGAATATTTCATATTGAAATGAAATCGATGTTAAATGATATTGTTTAACATCTATGATGCAGGGAAATAGGTTGGAGGAATCCAATTGGATTCCTCAACATTTATTTTACTGTTTTTCATATATTGTGATATATGATGTGATATATAATCTGTTGTTGATTATGTGTGTTTGAATGATATCGATCAATGTTATTTGGTATTTTAAATACCGTAAGAAATACTGGGACGTAAAATGGGGGATTTTCAAAGTATATTTTGAAAATAAATTATTTGTATAAAATCAATGGATTTTATATATAAAAGGAAAAAGGATTTTATATAAGGAAATAATTATAAAATAAAATAGAAAAAAGGAATACATTTGTAAAACAAATATAAAGGAAATATATTTGTAAAACAAATATAAAGGAAATATATTTGTAAAACAAATATAAAGGAAATTATTTGTAAAACAAATATAAAGGAAATATATTTGTAAAACAAATACAAAGGAAGATATTTGCAGAACAAATAGAAAGAGAAATATTTGTAAAACATTTACAAATAAAATAGAAAAAAGTAATATTTGTAAAACATTTACAAATAGAATTTAAAAGGAAATATTTGTAAAACATTTACAAATAGATTAAATAGAAATATTTATTTGTTAAATAAATAGAAAAGATAAAAGAAATATTTATTTATTAAAAAAATAGAATTGAAAAGGGAATAGTTATTTGTTAAGTAAACAAATAGAAAAGGAGATAATTCAAAAGGAGATAATCCAAAGGAGATAATTCAAAGGAGATAATTCAAAAGGAAAGATTCAAAGGAGTTAATTCAAAAGAGTAAATCGAAATGAGTTTATCAAAATGAGTTAATCCAAATGAGTTAATCGAATATTAGTTATTCAATTAGAGTTGATCGATTTGAGTTAAAGTTAATCAATTAGAGTTAATCGATTAGAGTTAGAGTTAACCAGTTAGAGTTCATCAGTTAGAGTTAATCAGTTAGAGTTAACCAGTTAGAGTTATTCAAATGGAGTTAATCAAGTCGAGTTAATTAAGATGAGTTAATCAAACCGAGTTAATCCAAATGAGTTAATCCAAAGGAGTTAGTCGAATATTGGTTATTTGAATAGAGTTAAAGGAGTATCGAATATAGTTTATTCGAATAGAGTTAAAGGAGTATCGAATATAGTTTATTCGAATAGAGTTAAAGGATTATCGAATATAGTTTATTCGAATAAAGTTTAAGGAAAGGAGTTATCGATTTTAGTTTAATTGAAAGGAGTTATCGATTTTAGTTTAATCGAAAGGAGTTAATCGGATTTAGTTATTCGAAAAGGAGTAATCGAATATAGTTTATTCGAAGAGAGATTTATCGAATATAGTTTATTCGAAAAGAGAGATTTTCGAATATCGTTTATTCGAAAGAAAGAGTTATCGAATATAAGTTATTCGAAGTGAGTAAATCGAATATAATTTATTCGAAAGAGAGATTATCGAATATAGTTATTCGAGAGGAGTAAACCGAACATGGTATTCGAAAGTTTAGTAAATCGAATATTGTATTCGAAGGTAAGTAAATTGAATATAGTTATTCAAAAGAAGTTAGTCGAGTATGGTTAGTCGAGTCGAGTTAATCGAATAGAGTTAAGTCGAACATTAGTTAATCAAATATTAGTAAATCGAATATGGTATTCGAAAATAATAAATCGAATATGGTATTCTAAAGGGAGTTAATCGAATATAGATATTCGAAGGAGAGTTAATCTAATAGAGATTACTCGAAAGAGAGTTAATCGTTGAATTCGATTATATCGAATTCGAGAAAGTATTATTTACTTTCCGGTGTTTAAATCAAGATTTATTTACTTATAAATTAGGTGTTTATTTATTTATTCACATTAAAGAATAAAGGTTAAAATTGGAATTATATATTTCAAAAGGAGGGATTATAACATTATCGTTATAACCAATGTTCTGTAAAAGAATTGGATTCGTAAATAGAATCCGAGAGTTACGTAAGGAAGTTTGTTAACGATTTAAAAGATAAACTTTGACTATTTCGAAGTTAAAACGTTGTTCAGTTAAGGTCTGAGAGGTAATTATACCCCCAACTTGATTGACATCCTTCTTAACTAAGGAATGGTAAGGTTTGCTAGTGAAGGAGTTTTGGAAATGTTTTCCAAATAAGAATCAGAAATGTTTTCTAATAATAGAAAATAAGAAATGTTGAATATATGGAAATAGGAGATAAGTAAATTAATGAACTAAACGGATAAATGTTCAATGATGATTGATCGATATAATTTCCATTTGGAAATAATATCGTTGTTTGCACACGTTTTTTTCTTTGATAGTTAACTCACTGAATATCGAAGTTTTCGACCATTTTAACGTTGTTAATATGGAGAAACCGGTTGGATTATTATCCGAAGAACCACTCCGTATTGGCATAAGCGTTGTGAATCATATGTGCCAAAGATAATTGAAGACGGAGTAAATTGTAAGGGCTATTGTATAAATCTTAGGTAAAGATTGCCTAAGATGGTTGTACTGATTAGTGCCTTCGGTTTGTCTAGTCCCAGGACGACCTGTATGGAAGAATGTCGGACAGAGTATATTTAAAGAGATCGCGTACGCTGATCTCTTCAAACGTATTTACGTTTGGTGGCGGAGGAATTTGTTTCTCTTAGCTGTATACCCATGTTATTTTTGGGGAAATCAATTTGTGATTTAGTGGGTATGACGATGTGACATTCAAAGTGAATAATTGTGTGATCTGTCAGAGATAAGCGTGGCCTCTAGCCTCACAAAGGGGAAATGACAAAAATCGGGCAGGCAACTTGGCTATGTAGGTCGCACCTATTAGGGTGTATAATCACCTGATCTAGAGTTTTGTTTACTTTTAAAAATCTATTGTCGATGCTGTCCCATTCGGGAAACGGTTGCTGATCGCAATCGTTGGTGATATACATTCGATACACTCAAGAGAAATGAGTGATTGGTCATGTGTGGTCGGGTTGCAAGATGTTCTTGTTGAACACAATGTATTCCTCTCTAGAGGTACACTAGCAGAAGGTGGTTCCATACCTTGTCATAGTTGGAAATCCATTACCCCAATACGTGCTTGCTGTTTTGATTGTATACTATATATGTAGAATGTGAGATGAAAGCGTTTCTGCTAGATGATTATTATATTGTGGTTGATAGACATTATTATAATATCAAAAGGTTTTTGATATAAATATATTTTGGATTCTCATGAGGGAAAAACCCTTTCCGTTATACGGCGTGGTCTTATGAGATATCGTTTACTTGTTCAAACTGTTTTACTCATACGAGTCCCATGACTGACCCGGAGTTTATTTTGCTTTGCTTTCCCTAAACTCATGGGTGCCCAATTTTGTACGGGCAGTCAAGTAGTCAGGATTTTACAGATATACTTGAAGAGCTGGAGCAGGAGGCTTCAGTATATTATATAGCTCTAATTATTTCCGTAGTGTTGTAAGTTTTGTACTCTGATAATGTTATTGTATACATATACTGATTTTATTTCAAGGATATATTATCTATTATATGTTGTTCGTTCCGTTGTGAGATTCGTGTTACTCTGATGTTGTATTATCTTCTTCTTCTATTCTAGGTTTCTATCTTATTTATTCTCACCCTCTAATTTCTTTCATGGACTATCCGGTATTTTCCGACGCTTGGAGTGTCGACATTGAATATATGTCTGTAACCAAGGTCGACAAGATAACCCGGGTCGTTACACGTTTACTGTCTCTTCTAGCTAGGACAAAGTCAATCTGGCTAGCCTATTGTCCGCTACTGAAGGTAATCAGATGTGATTGCCTCTTTCTAAAGAAGGTATTAGCAATCATGAGATAAAAAAAGAGAGAGCCAAATTCAATATATTTTCACCCTCTTGGTTCCTACTGCCAAAGCCAAAACCACCATGCACTCGCTCAAAACCCCCGCTAGATGAGCCAACATGGCCATTGAAGTCTGCTCCTATGAAAAGTTTTTTGCTGGTATGCACATTTCTAACCATGACATCCAAGTCTTCCCAAAATTTCCTCTTGGCTTCTTCACTTAGACCTACCTGTGGGGCATATGCACTAATGATATTCAAAACCGCCTCACCGACTACTAGCTTAACTAGGATGATCCTATCCCCTCGTCTTCTGACATCGACCAATTTTTTCTGAAGGTTCTTGTCAATCAATATGTCTACCCCGTTCTTGTTGTGTACTTCTCCCATGTACCACAATTTGAAGCCAGTGTTCTCCACCTTCTTCACCTTTTGACCCACCCATTTAGTCTCTTGAACGCACAAGATGTTAACCCGTCTCCTAATCATAGTATCCACCATCTCCCTTAATTTTCCTGTTAAGGACCCTACATTCCAACTACCTAACCGAACTCTACTATCGTCGACTAGCTTCCTTACCCCTCGTATCTACCGAGAAAAATGTGAGGACCCTTGCTCACTTATCACTACACCGGGGCGTCGGTGTAGCGCGCCACTAAGAGAATTGCGGCCCAGCCCTTGCATATTTAACACCATATCCGAGCCTCGATATAGCGCGTCGCTAAAAGGGTTACGCCCCAACGAAATATCATAAGGTTCCATATCCATAAGAGAGGCTATGTTTTTACGTTGGCTTGCCAAGCCTATCACAACCCTCCTCCTTTACTCTGGCTTGGGACAGGCTGCATAGATAACTACACAGGCGGAGTTACGGTCTCTTCATAAACCCCTTTTAAAATTTACTAATCTTATTTCATAGTTGATTATCTTCTTAAATACATGTCATTTATAAAGGAATCACTTCAACCTCTTTATTTACCTATGTAAAATTTGTTTACTTTGTTCATTAACCTAAACAGATTGATTAATAACCTTTGGAATTATTAAACAGATTATAATAATATATTTAAACATCGTTAATTAAAAGTAAATTATATTAAATTTAACAATTATTCGTTTATAATCAATTTTGACTAAACAGTTGACTTAGTCAATTTTAAATCATTGGTTAATTCGTTAACCGATTTCAATTATCCCTTCCTATTAGATTAATTAAATTAATCTAATAATATTGCTTAGACATTTAGTTAAATATAATCATTCTGAAATATAACCTATAGGTTAATTACAGTTTCAATTACTCATAAAACCAAATTAAACGTCAAATTCTGATTATATAATCATTCATAATATTGTAACGATCCGCATTCTACGCATCATAGGATCGTAGAATATTTATTTCTGTCACATACGAAGTCGTATGGTCATGTAACTTTGGGAGACGACTATTGGGGTCATTTCCCATGTTCATGATTTTTCTCGATTTTTTAAATGACCATTTTAACCCTAGTTATCACTGTTTTGGCCATAACTTTTGACTGGGAAGGAATTTTGACCTGAAACCACTTCCATTGGCTTCGGATGATGGTTTCTCTTTCCGTAGAGTGGTCACATTAGCCAAACGGACTTACCGTTTGGGAGATATGGCTGAAACAAGTTTCAGACGGTGAAAAACAGCTTAATTGGGCTTAAGCGGGTGATTAGCAGCTAGGCACAAGGGGAATTTCGGGTTTAGGGGGATATAGGTGCTGACTAGGGTTAGAAAACATTTCTTTAGACATCTTCCAGCCGCCACTTTCATTCCTCTTAACCTAGCCATGGCCTCCACTCTCTAAATCTCTCTAAAACACCCAAAATCGCTCCCTAATCAAGGATTAAGGCTTAGAGGCATCAAATCAAGGGGGATTAGCACAAGAACCGAGGTAGAGCTGCTGTTATACATTGGAATTCGTGCAAATCAGAGGTCCACTTCAGGTCCGAAAGTTTTATAGTGGCAAAGGTGAGTGATTTGCATAGTTTTTGCACTAATTACAGTGATTAAGGGTAATTAGTGAAGATTAGCGAATTTATACGTAAATAAATTCTGGAAAAATTCTTAAAATTCTAAAATAATGTTTTAAGGCTCTGTTAGAAATTTGGGTTAATTTCGATGTGTTTTGCTAATCGTATGCTTAAACATGATTAAGAGGGATTATAAGAAAATGTGAGGTTTTAGCCACTTTTGATCCATTTTGATTCATTTAAATTGTTGTTTGTTGCTTGTGGTTGCTGTTATATGTTGCTATGACTCTTTGGTATGCTTTGTGAGTGATTCCAATAGTTAGATTGGTCGAAAACGCCGTTGGGAGGCGTATAAACAGTTGCTGGAAAGTTGCAGAAAACTGCAGGGTATCTAACCGGATTGGATCGGGTAGGGGATCGGATCGGACATATCCGAACCGGACCGGGGCGTGGTACTTCCTGGAGCATGACGTGAAGAGGCAACAAGGAAGGCCTGATCGGATCGGAGGGGCGTAGAGTGGGATCGGAAGGAACAAGGAGGACTGAAGTGGAAGAAAGAGGAGCATGGATACCATATTCCGAACCGAGAGCAATACCCGAACCGAACTGATGCTGGCGAGACGGAGATGGAGACATTCAAGCCATGGGGTATCCGAACCGAACCGCTTCAGAATCACCGAACCGAACCGCATGAGGGAGAAGGACCCGAACCCAGAGGATGGTGGCACTCCGAACCGAACTGGGGGAACGTATCCGACCCGAACCGAGCATGGGGAACTGGACGTGTACTTTTACTACTTCGTGATGACTCTTCTGAAGACCAACTCCAATTCGACCAAACCCGAGATGCAAAGAAAGTCCAAATGAGAAGTTAGAGCTCAAGATTCAGATGGGAATCAACGAGATCGCTTCATGGTTGGGCTTTGTTGCGGGGCGCGTGCCAAGGGGTTATCGACGTCTATAGCTTTGGACCACTATGGTAGGAGGTACGAAGGCGGATTCAGGGCCATTATGGCATCGGTAGAACCAAGGGCTACGACCAATGAAGTGGGTCATTGAAATGTTTGGTCATGACTCCAAGTGTTTGGCTTGGTCATAGCAGGGTTTCTACAAGTCGGGATTCGTCGTTACCTCAGTTTGTCTAGTGTTCCAAAGTGGTAGATGTCGTAAGCTTTACGCACTGAGTGAGAGATGTGAGGATGGTTGCTATGGATGATTTGCTTGCTATCATTGTGACATGCACACCCCACCCCCGTATTCTTACACTATTTATTATGGCACCTTGGAGTATTGTACGGTATGTGGTACTAACTCTTTGGTTGCAGGTCCAGGTTCAGGTATGGTTTAGTATACCTGTTATTATTCTGTTTAGATGCTTATCGCTCATACCAGGCTTTATGTCTGACCCAGAGTTTTATGTCTCCTCTTATTACTCTAGGTGCTCACACGAGCAGACTAGAGACAGGTTAGCTGGTGATGCACGGGTAGATGATCCGGAGACGAGCAGGAGGCTTCCACGTAATATATATAGTATTCTCCCTGTGTTGTTGAAGATCACTGTTTGGGCATTGTTGGTGTATCTTCTACTTCAGTTTTCTTTTGTTTAGAGACAGTGAATTTGGAAAATTGTAATAAGCTGTATTTGGGTTTCCGCTGCTTTGATGATTGATGTTGATTTTAGTTATCAGCTTATGCACTGTCTCGCC
Source organism: Allium sativum (assembly GCA_030737875.1). Classification (NCBI taxonomy): domain Eukaryota; kingdom Viridiplantae; phylum Streptophyta; class Magnoliopsida; order Asparagales; family Amaryllidaceae; genus Allium; species Allium sativum. The sequence continues at coordinate 583,869,002 of CM060924.1, read as the reverse complement.
TATTTATGTCAAGTATGTTATTATTATATTTTATTCCATGCGCTGTGAGACATTCTACAGTTCCTTGATTAGTTCATTCTCTTCTTTCCTTTCTCCTGACGACCGTCCCGTGCTAGTTGGGCATGTGTACAGCGCACTTTCGGAGGAAATGCAGGCTGGTGCGGGGCGGGTCGTCACACTTGGTATCAGAGCTCTAGGTTGCGTAGTTAACCTAGGGAAGCTATCAGGGAGAGATAATATACGTATACGAGAGAGCGTATTTGTGATTATTTTGGTTTTTAAAAGCTATATATATATACTATTAGTAGTATGAGGATGAGGTCGTACTGCACTAGCACCACTATGGAGTCGTTAATCATTTCCTTTTTCAGATTGACGATGAGCCGATATACTAGAGGTACCGGTAGGGGAGCCAATAATGGGAATGCTGCTGACATGAGGACGACGTTTACTGACCTCATGAGAGAGATGCTTAGAGATGTACAGAGGGCAGCTCCCAATGGTGGGAATGGTGGTGGTCCAATGGTGCAGGCGCCAAGAGTCGACTTCGCCAAGCTGAATAAGGATTATACTAGCCTTGGTGGGAAGCCGTTCCACGGAACGGAGTCGGCTACGGATGTTCAGGATTGGGTGGATAGTTGCGAACGTATCTTCGAGGATTTGGGTATCGAGGATGCGATGAAGAGAAAGCTAGCGTCCCGTCAGCTGCAAGGGCGGGCAATGAATTGGTGGAATGCTATAAAGGCAGCTACTCCCGAAGACCAGGTTACTTGGGAGCAGTTTAAGGCTCGCTTTAGTGAGAAGTTCATTCCAGCTGCTCAGAAGTCAATGTTGTTTAAGAAGTTCTTGGAGCTCAAGCAGAATGGCAGAGCTGTCTCGGAGTATATTGCTGAATTTGACACTTTGTCAAAATATGGATTATCTCTTATTGATACTGCCGAGAAAAAGAATGAGAAATTCATAACTGGTTTGGATCAGTACTTGGGGGAAAAACTTATTAACCACATCGATGAGACGTTTGAATCGATTGTGGGGAAAGCGTTAAGATCGGAAAGTCTCTACCCTAGGCCGAAGACTGAGGTTGCACCCGCAGAAGAGCCAAAGCCACAAGCAAGTGGTGGAGGCAAAGGTGGTTCTCAGAATAAGAGAAAGCAGAATCAGGCTAAGGACGGCCAGAAGAAAAAGAATAAGCAAGATGTGGAGTGCTTCAGCTGTGGTAAGAAGGGCCATTATGCTAGTAATTGTCGGGCCAAGCCAGCGGATAGGAAGTGCTTCAACTGTGGCCAAATGGGACATCACAAGGAAAAGTGTCCACAGCCCCCTAAGGAAAAGCAAATGGTGAAAGCATATGCTCTTAATGCTATTCCTTCTTCGTCGAATGCCCCAACTGCGGCGGAGAAGGGAAAGAATGTCGTCATTCAAGGTATGCTTTCTGTTTATGATGTTCCTGTTAGAGTTTTGTTTGATACCGGAGCTTCCAGTTCTTTCATATCTAGTGACCTGGTAGATAGGTTGGGATTGGAGCCCGAGATTGTCGATAGACCTTTAGTAGTGACGAACCCGATTGGTGGTTCTACTAGCCTTAGCATGATTTGTCGTAATGTGGTCTTATCGAGTCATGGATGCATGTTTGTTTGTGGTTGCTTTGTTTTGGGCTTTACTGGGTTTGGCATTATTTTGGGAGTAGATTGGCTCCAAAGATACGGGGTGGTGGTAGACTGTGAGGGCTTGTTGGTGACAGCTAGAGCGGATGATGGGCGGAGGATAGTGTTTGGTGGTCTACCCAGTAAGGGGGTATTGGCTAGTTTTCTAAACCCCCTCGACATTCCGCATAGTGAGTTGTCAGGTTTGCCCGTGGTTGGCCAGTATCCGGATGTTTTTGAAGAAGTGACCGGACTTCCACCACACCGAGAGATCGAGTTCCGTATTGATTTGGTAAAAGATGTCAGGCCTATAGTGATGCCACTTCGTCGTATGGCACCAAGGGAGCAGCGAGAGCTCGAGGTGTGAGTCAGCGATCTTTTGAAGAAGGGATTTATCAGAAGGAGTGTTTCTGAATGGGGAGCACCAGTTGTGTTTGCTACCAAGGCAGATGGTTCCCTTCGTTTGTGTGTAGACTACCGTGAGTTGAATAAGGTGACGAGGAAGAACAAGTATCCTCTACCGCGGATAGATGATTTGTTCGATCAGTTGAGTGGCGCGAGAGTATTTTCTCAGTTGGATCTCGCGACAGGTTTTCATCAGCTTAGAGTGGAAGCTGAGAGTATAGCTAAAACGGCATTTCGGACGCCGTCTGGGTTTTATGAGTGGTTGGTCATGCCATTCGGGCTGACCAATGCCCCAGCATATTTTGTGGATCTTATGAATAGGGTATTCAGAGATCAGTTGAATAAGTTTGTCCTTGTGTTCGTTGATGATATTTTGGTCTATTCGAGGACAGAGGAAGAACACAAGGAACATCTAAGAGTAGCGATGGAGGTGTTGAGAAAACACCAATTGAAAGCCAAGTTTTCTAAGTGTCACTTCTGGAAGAGGGAAGTAAGGTTCTTGGGCCATGTTGTATCAGAGAATGGTATTGCCGTGGACCCGGCAAAGGTGGCTACGGTACAGGATTGGCCTACGCCCAAGAATGCAACAGATGTAAGAAGTTTCTTGGGGTTAGCGGGATATTATCGTAAGTTTATCCAAGGTTTCTCCAAGATAGCAGCACCATTGACCCAGTTGACCAAGAAGAATCAAGCTTTTGTCTGGGATGAAAGGTGCGAGAATGCATTCAAAAGTCTAAAGGACAAGTTGACAAGCGCACCAGTGGTAGTCATTCCTAAGGGGGATGAAGAGATGACGGTATACACGGATGCATGTGGTACCGGACTGGGTGTTGTATTGATGCAAGGCGGTAGGGTCGTAGCTTACGCAAGTCGGCAATTGAAACCGCACGAGAGAAGATACCCTACCCGTGATTTAGAATTGGCAGCGATCGTGTTCGCGTTAAAGATGTGGAGACACTATCTCTTGGGAGAAAGGTTTGAGCTGTTTACAGACCATAAGTCGTTAAAGTATCTCTTCTCTCAGAAGGATTTAAATCTCCGTCAGCAGAGATGGTTAGAGTTCTTAGCTTCCTATGATTTTGACATCGCATATACACCGGGAAAGGGCAATGCAGTGGCTGATGCATTGAGTAGAAGACATGCCAGCTTAGGGGCTATGTTCCTTGAATGGAAGCAACTGGAGTTTATCGCGGGGTTTGATTTTAGACCAAAGTGCGAATTGGATCCAGAAATGTTAGCAAGTTTGACGATCAGACCCACTTTGATTGAACGGATCGGCTCTAGTCAGAGGGACGACCCTAACCTATTGGAAATCATCTCCAAGTTAGAGATGGGTATCGATGAGGAGATGAACAAGTATGGGCTTGATCGGGATAGATGGCTTAGAAAGAATGGAAAGCTTGTTGTAACCAATGTCAATGGATTGAGGGATGAAGTGCTTAGAGAATGTCATCACTCAAAGCTAACTATACACCCCGGTGGTAATAAGATGTATCGAGATATGAAGCAGACTTACTACTGGGAAGGGATGAAAAGAGACGTTGGGAAGTTTATATCCAAGTGCATGAATTGCCAGCTAGTTAAAGCCGAGCAAAAGAAGCCGAGTGGGTTGTTGCAACCATTAGAAATTCCCGAATGGAAATGGGAGCAAGTCTCGATGGATTTCATCGATGGTTTACCAAGGACTAGATCGGGATATGACAGCATTTGGGTAATTGTAGATCGACTGACTAAAAGTGCAAGGTTTATACCAGTCAAATCGACTAGAACGGCAGCTAAGTTAGCAGAATTGTATATGAAGTGGATAGTGAGATTTCATGGAGTACCTAAAAGCATTGTGAGTGACCGAGACCCGTTGTTCACTAGTGGGTTTTGGAAAAGCTTGCAAGAGGCTCTAGGGTCAAGATTACATCTCAGTACCGCATATCATCCTCAGACCGACGGTCAGACGGAAAGGGTGAATCGTATTTTGGAAGATCTCTTGAGAGCATGTATATTGGATTTTGGTGGATCATGGGATGACCATTTGCATCTAGTAGAGTTTGCATATAATAATAGCTACCAATCCAGTATCGGTATGGCTCCATATGAAGCTTTGTACGGAAGACCGTGCAACTCACCATCATGTTGGATAGAGACTGGCGAGAAATTTATGCTTGGACCAGATGTGGTAAGAGAAACGTCGGATAAGATCAAGATCATTCAACAACGAATGAAGGCTGCCCAAGATAGGCAGAAGAGTTATGCTGATAAGAGGAGAAGAGACTTAAAATTCTTCGTTGGCGACTTGGTGTTTGTCAAGATTTCTCCGTTGAAGAGCGTAATACGATTTGGCAGGAGAGGCAAGTTGGCACCAAGGTTTGTTGGCCCATTCCCTGTTCTTGAACTAGTCGGGAATTTGGCATATAGAATTGACTTACCAGAGAAGATGGCGGGAGTTCATAACGTATTTCATGTTTCCCAACTAAGGAAGTTCGTTCACGACTCAGATATGACCATTTCACCTGATCAGTTAGAGGACTTCGAAGTAGAACCCGAGGCGGTTGGGAACCGCAAGCCGGCCCGTATTGTCGAGCACGACATGAAGCAACTTCGAAGGAAGGCGGTGAAGTTAGTCAAGGTTCAGTGGGGCGAGGACGAGAATGATTGTACTTGGGAGACAGAGGAGAACATTAGGAAGGCACACCCAGAACTCTTTGCCTGGTAAGATTTTGATTTCGATTTAGTTTTCTGCATGCTAGGATAGGCTTGCTTGCTTGTTTTGCATGTTTGATTGTTGTATGTGGTTGGTAGGCATGCGGGATCCTTTGTATGTTTTGGGTTAAGGAATTTCGGGGGCGAAATTTCTTAAGGGGAGGAGAGTGTAACGACCCGCATTCTACGCATCATAGGATCGTAGAATATTTATTTCTGTCACATACGAAGTCGTATGGTCATGTAACTTTGGGAGACGGGGTCATTTCCCATGTTCATGATTTTTCTCGATTTTTTAAATGACCATTTTAACCCTAGTTATCACTGTTTTGGCCATAACTTTTGACTGGGAAGGAATTTTGACCTGAAACCACTTCCATTGGCTTCGGATGATGGTTTCTCTTTCCGTAGAGTGGTCACAATAGCCAAACGGACTTACCGTTTGGGAGATATGGCTGAAACAAGTTTCAGACGGTGAAAAACTGCTTAATTGGGCTTAAGCGGGTGATTAGCAGCTAGGCCCAAGGGGAATTTCGGGTTTAGGGGGATATAGGTGCTGACTAGGGTTAGAAAACATTTCTTTAGACATCTTCCAGCCGCCACTTTCATTCCTCTTAACCTATCCATGGCCTCCACTCTCTAAATCTCTCTAAAACACCCAAAATCGCTCCCTAATCAAGGATTAAGGCTTAGAGGCATCAAATCAAGGGGGATTAGCACAAGAACTGAGGTAGAGCTGCTGTTATACATTGGAATTCGTGAAAATCAGAGGTCCACTTCAGGTCCGAAAGTTTTATAGTGGCAAAGGTGAGTGATTTGCATAGTTTTTGCACTAATTACAGTGATTAAGGGTAATTAGTGAAGATTAGCGAATTTATACGTAAATAAATTCTGGAAAAATTGTTAAAATTCTAAAATAATGTTTTAAGGCTCTATTAGAAATTTGGGTTAATTTCGATGTGTTTTGCTAATCGTATGCTTAAACATGATTAAGAGGGATTATAAGAAAATGTGAGGTTTTAGCCACTTTTGATCCATTTTGATTCATTTAAATTGTTGTTTGTTGCTTGTGGCTGCTGTTATATGTTGCTATGACTCTTTGGTATGCTTTGTGAGTGATTCCAATAGTTAGATTGGTCGAAAACGCCGTTGGGAGGCGTATAAACAGTTGCTGGAAAGTTGCAGAAAACTGCAGGGTATCTAACCGGATCGGATCGGGTAGGGGATCGGATCGGACATATCCGAACCGGACCGGGGCGTGGTACTTCCTGGAGCATGACGTGAAGAGGCAACAAGGAAGGCCTGATCGGATCGGAGGGGCGTAGAGTGGGATCGGAAGGAACAAGGAGGACTGAAGTGGAAGAAAGAGGAGCATGGATACCATATTCCGAACCGAGAGCAATACCCGAACCGAACTGATGCTGGCGAGACGGAGATGGAGACATTCAAGCCATGGGGTATCCGAACCGAACCGCTTCAGAATCACCGAACCGAACCGCATGAGGGAGAAGGACCCGAACCCAGAGGATGGTGGCACTCCGAACCGAACTGGGGGAACGTATCCGACCCGAACCGAGCATGGGGAACTGGACGTGTACTTTTACTACTTCGTGATGACTCTTCTGAAGACCAACTCCAATTCGACCAAACCCGAGATGCAAAGAAAGTCCAAATGAGAAGTTAGAGCTCAAGATTCAGATGGGAATCAACGAGTTCGCTTCATGGTTGGGCTTTGTTGCGGGGCGCGTGCCAAGGGGTTATCGACGTCTATAGCTTTGGACCACTATGGTAGGAGGTACGAAGGCGGATTCAGCGCCATTATGGCATCGGTAGAACCAAGGGCTACGACCAATGAAGTGGGTCATTGAAATGTTTGGTCATGACTCCAAGTGTTTGGCTTGGTCATAGCAGGGTTTCTACAAGTCGGGATTCGTCGTTACCTCAGTTTGTCTAGTGTTCCAAAGTGGTAGATGTCGTAAGCTTTACGCACTGAGTGAGAGATGTGAGGATGGTTGCTATGGATGATTTGCTTGCTATCATTGTGACATGCACACCCCACCCCCGTATTCTTACACTATTTATTATGGCACCTTGGAGTATTGTACGGTATGTGGTACTAACTCTTTGGTTGCAGGTCCAGGTTCAGGTATGGTTTAGTATACCTGTTATTATTCTGTTTAGATGCTTATCGCTCATACCAGGCTTTATGTCTGACCCAGAGTTTTATGTCTCCTCTTATTACTCTGGGTGCTCACACGAGCAGACTAGAGACAGGTTAGCTGGTGATGCACGGGTAGATGATCCGGAGACGAGCAGGAGGCTTCCACGTAATATATATAGTATTCTCCCTGTGTTGTTGAAGATCACTGCTTGGGCATTGTTGGTGTATCTTCTACTTCAGTTTTCTTTTGTTTAGAGACAGTGAATTTGGAAAATTGTAATAAGCTGTATTTGGATTTCCGCTGCTTTGATGATTGATGTTGATTTTAGTTATCAGCTTATGCACTGTCTCGCCTATTTATGTCAAGTATGTTATTATTATATTTTATTCCATGCGCTGTGAGACATTCTACAGTTCCTTGATTAGTTCATTCTCTTCTTTCCTTTCTCCTGACGACCGTCCCGTGCTAGTTGGGCATGTGTACAGCGCACTTTCGGAGGAAATGCAGGCTGGTGCGGGGCGGGCCGTCACAAATATTTTAATAAAACTCATTTATAAACATTGATTTCTTTTTAAAACAATATTATAATGTATAATATATAATTAAAAAGCTTGCTTCATTAATAAAATTTATAACTGAACTTCGTGGACTCGCCTGACGACAAATCAACGTTTTAACAAAAAAGTGGATTTTATGCCTATTTGCTGCCAATCCCTCAATCAATACCATTTATTGACTCAAATCACAACAACGTTAAATTTTAATTCAACGTCCAACATTTAAACAGGTTTTCAATGTCATTTGGGTTCAATCTATTCAAATATATATATATATAATATAAAAATAAACAACAGACATAATATTTGAGGAATCCGGTCAGATTCCTCCAACCTGTTCATCCTTGCATCACAGCTCGTTATAATATTTCATAATAGCGTATAATTTTAAATCAATATATTAAACGATGATAATATAATTTATGTCAACTACTCAATCAACAATAAGCATCTAAGGCATCCAATCAACCAATATATATTATCAACAATTTAACATTATTATATGAATTTAACCACATCATAGGATTCCTGAAAGCATGAGAGTTAACTCACCTTCTATTTGGATTGAAGATTTCAATGTTGTTTTGTGTAATTTTAAAAAGACGTTTAAAACTAAACAAAATTCTGATTGTGTCTAATTCCCTCCAAACCTGCTCATCAGCATAGTGCTCTTCCTTGCGATCTTACGTGACTGGTTTCGCGCAATTCTGATAATGAACGAATAAGTTATGCATTTATAAGATTCAACGTTATTATATGAATTAACTTATCATTAACGTATTAATATATTATTAATTTACCTTAACAATTTAAACTGCCTAATCCCCCTAGAACATGATTTTCATGAGTTAATCTATTCTTCCTTGCTTGAGACTCACGAAGACAGCTTCTCCATTTTTATTATTTTTTAAACAATAGGGTCGAAGCCTACTAATATAAAATTTAACCGCCTTAAGCCCATGTGTAACCCCCGTCTTCTGGCCTTTTTCCCCCACCCACGTTCTTCTTCCCTATATTCTTTCTTCCACTACAACAACCAAATGGAGAAACTCACCACCACACTTAACCCCACAGGACTCCACCGCGACAAACTACATCGACCCAGATCTTCTCTTCCACGAAACCAGACGCCAAACCCCCCCCCCCCAATCACCTACTCTTCCAAAGTTTGTCACCGAAAACATACTGAACCATATCACCAGAAAGTTGAGTTAACCTATCTCCGATCACTATTCCTTCGCCCCATTGTTCAGAGCCACCGAGCCCCTCCAAATCTTATCATTCGACTCCACTGGCCATCTGTATATCGACTCTGCCCACATCCCCACCTCTGGTCACCTTATGCCCGACAATGGTCCTCCTCCCACCTTCGTGGTTCACCCACTTCACGCACGAAGAAACTTTGCCGGCGTCGAACCCTGTATAACGGTTAAATCTTATGTGTTTTATTAGCTTGATGGGTTTTGAATTCTTATGCCTCGCGATTTACAGAGAGATGAAGAAGTGGTAGTTCGGTCTGGAATGGAGGAGCGAAAGTGGTGCGGTTTTTGTTTACAACGGAGAAGAGTAAGCAACCACTAAATATAAATGTATTTTCCAAACATATCATGTAGAGGCTTTGCTGTATTTCGAAGAAGAAAGAGAGCTTCATGTTTTTTTTTGTACATATGCTAAAAAGAACAAGAAGCATTGTTTAGTGTAGATGGTTATATGAATAGAGGATTCGATTCATTTTGAAAGGAAGAAGAAAGGTACAGCAAAATAAGAAGAGGAAGCACCATTGTGCATGTGTGTGTATATGAAGAAAAGGATGTCGCTTTCTTTCGTACAGGTTAGGTTGGCAAAATTTTCAAAAGGTAGGCATGCATTTTATTTAATTCGATTAAGATTTTAGCATGTGCGAGCTTTAAATTGTGGTCTGCACTGGTACAGGAAATTGGATCGGCTTGCATGTGAATTAGCTGGCATGGGAATTTTTGACAGTAGACAGAGATTTGCACATGAGAAAAACACTTTTGTAGAGAAAATTAGTTGATCTGACAGACAATTTTTTTATTACAGCAACTAATGATATTTATTTAGTGTCTATCTCCATTTCTGAACGATGTTATTCATTTCTGTTATCACAAACAAACATCGTTCGTGACGTCATGGTATAATTCGACGTTACGATCCTAATGAAACTTGTTTCGTTGAAAAACCGGGTCCATTTGTAAAAACGACACTCGTTCGCATCCAAATGGTCGTTTTATTTGTATTTAATTTTGCTGTGCTCACAAAATAACTCCAATTGATGCAAAACTTGAAATCTAGCAATAATTAGCTATTGTGGTCATAATAAAATTTGTATCGTTGAAAATGGAGCTCGTTTGTATAAAGTCCATTTTTAAGGGTCTAATTTAAATTAAAATAAATCAAATTTAAAATATCTCAATATAAAAATAATAAAATATTATAATCAACCATTCTTGAGCATAATTTCGTATAGGTCCATAATAAAATACTCTGGGTTGAGTTCCAAGCCAAATCGATATTAAATAAAATAAAATTCCTTTATTTTTACGTGATAAATCTTTATATTTTATAAACGAATTCTATAGTGACCTTTTCAAAATTTGATTTGGATATAAAACAAAATTTTCAATATGAAAACTCGATTTTTCTGCTTCATTAGAAAATTATTATCCAATAAACTCGAACTTTTCTTGTTCCGACTCATTTTGGATCCTGTACGTCCAATTAAAGTTCAAAACGTTATATTACAGACTACCGTGTCGCTGCAACTCGTTTTATAATCAAATTATAATTTAAACATTCAAACGTCGTTTAGTAAACGAATCGATAATATAATTCAAAACAAACTAAAATAAATATTTCTATATTGTCCAATTTACATTATACGACAAATTTAATTGTTCCCGACTATTTTAGCATTAATTATTATCATTCTATTTATATTAATGAATATTCAGAATTATTAAATTCAAGCTATTTAAATTTCAAGCTAATATTTAAATCCATTTTTATATATTAAATAAGATGATTAAAATCTGGGTCGTTACAACCTTGGTTATGTTGATTGATTGAAAAAAGTAAGAGGAATACGATTGTTCTCTTGTAATTTACGAGAACTGCTCGCTATTAATAAATAAAGTTGGGTGTAGGCTTACAACATTGGTTGTTTATAATTGGACATGCTTGTATTCAGTGAAACTACAATGTGTATTTGAGAAATTTAATATGGAGGCTTCTTTAGTTAAAAAAAAAAAAAGAAATAGTGTACATGTCATATTCATATGCTCATCATAGTGTTGAAATCGGCGTTGAAATGAACTTGTGTTATGCATTACAAGTTTATTGTGATAACATTTTACCCACATTTACAGATCCTAAGGCTTTGCAGTGGGCAGGTATAAGTTGTTGAAAAAGCTGTCTAAATGGCAATGAAATGGGTGCATCTAAAAGAGGTGGTTGCAGAAGTACCCATCTTTGCCTTGCCAAGTGAGTTGAGTACTATGAGTGGTTAGGGTGCCATATTTTTTCCTTTGGTAAATTGGGTGAACACACAAGTTAAATGAGTTACAAAATATAGTATTTAGTTATATCATCTAGAAAACAATGGAAAGCTTGTAATCACCCATGGCTTGTCTAGTGAGGTTGCACCTCACTAAATTAAGTTACTTCTTAACTGGAGTTCTTGTTTGTTAACTACAAAGCAATGCATTGTTTTTTTATGGCTTGTATGCAACTCACTAAATTAAGTTAAATCGCACCTTTATCCTTTGTCTGTTTATCCTTCAATACCAAAATATTTAGCAAATTTGACATTACTTTTTATTTTTAACTAGATTTCTTGATGGATGATAATAAATCAATGCCATTGTTTTCTACTGATTGTAAGCCATTCACTAAATTGAGTTAAATCACACTTTTATCCTTAATGTCTGTTTATCCTTTAATACAAAGATATTAAGCAATTTATTATTTTATAGGGGCCATATTACTATTGTGTTGGTGCTGATAAAGTATTCGGGCTGTGGATGCACAATATAAGGCTTGCCTTTACGCAGGAATCAACATAAGCACATTAATGGAGAAGTCATGCCAGGTCAAGTATGCAACTAGTTGCCTTTCTGTACCTTTAATTGGGTCCTTATCATACAATGTCATCTAGATTCATTTTTAGTAGATGTCACCAAAATCGAAATAAGTAATAGTATGCTCATAGTAGCTTTTTCTACATATAAGTAGTTGATAAACATTTATGCGTATTTTTAGCTTTATAATTTTGTGTTGTACTGTATTTTGGAATTGTCACTACAATATGCGTTTAGATTATGTGTATGGATTACATTTTTTAATATGGTAGAAATTTGAATGTAACTTTGACTAAGCTTTTGAAATGTCTGTTAGAATTTAGTGAATTTGATTTTATCTTGTCTATGTCTATTGGAAATGTATATTTACTTATTTCTGTAAATAATGCTTCCATTATTACATTATTAAATGCAGATGATGGTGGATCATAGTAGGTTATGGGTTTTTTTGAATTTTGCAACGGGCTTGTAGTGCTGCAAATAATCAAATTACAACTGTCCTAAATAGTTGTAGTATCTCACTATTTCAACGTCTATTTCAGGTTTGCAACTGGTATTTTTTGTTGCAAAGAGATCCGTTGCAACAGTGAAGTCTAGTTGCAAAAACTTCTATCGCAACATGCAATAATATTTGCGAAATGCGACCGACCTTTTACAACTCCGGCTATCTAGACGAGCGCGGCTCTGTTGCAATTGCCCTACTGCAACAGATATTGCCTATTGCAAAAAGTGTTTTATGTTGTAGAAAAATAAAAATATCAATCTGTTGATATTTTATTAATTGTTGAAAGGGTATGCCGATTGGTTCCATATTTGATGGTATACGTTTGGTTTTAAAGGGGCTACACGTTCCTTTAACAAACATACGAATGATAACCATTAGACACAATATTGGATCGGTCTAAAATAATAACCCTAATTCCTTTTCAATAGAAATCCAAAAAGAATGGAGGTTAGTACCGCATCACCTCTTCTTCTCTTCGATTCGATCGAAGAGGAACACGTTCATGTGAACTTCAATGTAGGCTCGACATTTGGAGGGCTCCAATTGAATCAAAAGATAAATTTGATTTCCCAAAGTCGTGAAGGCATTGACATGTATATTACTTGATTTATAAATTATTTCATAAGATACTATTTTGATTTGGTTTGAATTTCATTATTGTAATGTGAATTTGACCTAAATCACTTTCAGTGGTATTGAAGCTTGACTATTGTGATTTTGTATATTGAATTCTATTAGGGTTTGATCTATTCGATTCATAAAAAATCTTATAGTATTATGAACACTATTATAAGAAGAATTTAACATAAATTCATTCAAAGATTAAATCGTTTCATTACAAAACATTTTATATATGATATGAAACAGAAATGGATTTAAGGTTTAAGATGTTTAAACCCTGCCATGTTAGTGTTTAAAGTTTTGAAATGAAATGATTTCAGCATAAACACAAATTTTGTTTTTGCTATAAAATATGAATGGAATCATGAATTAATACATGATATTAATTCTAATTTGTTACCAGATCCTATTTATCATATTTGATGATAGGAGATCAGCATATCTGGTTTAATGTTTGTCATCGTATGCTTTGTTAAACAAATTTGAATCTGATATGGACTATCTTTAATGCTCATGTGAACTGATAGATTATTGAAAGCATACTCTAGTGTAGTAAGTTGTTTAAATGTTGATGCATGTTTTGATTGATCAATATTCAAATCTATATAAATGATTTTAATTAATTTACTTAAATCAAAACATACATATACACATGAATGGATACCAGACCCTTTTACTATACTTTTCTCATAGATTATAGGGTTGTAAAGTAAGTATTTACATGCTTATAAATGATCTACTGAATCTTTAGATGATAAAATCCATTGACTAGTATTTTTGATTATTTCACTATAAATATTTCTAGGTATAATTTTTTTTGCGCCTGGACATTGAACTGGAATTTAAAAACTGATTAATGTTTCAATGCAAATACGATTTGCACTTGTAGCATCTAACGTTTTTGTCAGGTTTGTAATAATTTTGATTGACTTGAATGTGTTTTAAGAAACATGATAAAAACTGACTTGGTTTCAGTTTTGTATATAATGTTAAAATATAAGTTTAAAATCCGGACTATATAACAAAACAGTTGATTTTGGGGTGACGGAGGGATCGTACAATTCGAGTCGTTTTTCATGTTTTTACTGGAGGTTTGGAGAAAGCAGCAATCAATAGGATTTCGGTAATCCTCCCTTCCTGAAAGGAAGAAATTTATAACATATTTTAAATTTTTAGAAAATTTGTTTTGTATAAATCATGAATTTTAGGGAGCATTAAAGATTTTATCGAAAACTTGCAGCAGCTTGCCAAACAAAGGCTAAGAGCAAAAATAGTACAAGTATGATAGGCATAACATCTACGATAGGATTGAAAAAGGCATAGCAAATTCACATACCCTTTATATAAATTTGTATGTGGGTCTGCTGTGATGTATTGACATCCATATACACATTGACGTGCATCCACCTAGTTAAAAAAAAATTAAAATATGTATATATCCTTTCAAAACCATAATTGTAACAACCCGAGTTCCAAAAGACCAATTTTTTTTCAAAAATTCAACCTATCAAAACTCGAGTTAGCTTGTCTGGTATCCTGCAGAAAAGACAGAGATATAAAATATATCAGAGCTCAGAAAACATCTCACAGTGAAATGGAATAAACTATAATATAATCAAATATAGCCTTACCAAAGTAATAATACTGCTTAACTAGTATCCAAAGCTATTATATCTCTGCCAAAAGCCTAACCTACGGGTATGTTATGAGGAGGTGGTCAGAACACAAGTTCTGGTACTGGACTTAAATTAGACATTCTGAAATAACCCTGCTTATACTGTTTAGTTACTTTTTCTTGTTTGTTAGGTTATTTTGGGTTAATAGACCTCAAGGCTTTACACACACGTCGTCCCCGTCTACCTCCCAGTAGATTAACCTAATATAGTATATGTAGCTACCCTCAATATCAAGGTACTTCCCATGGTACCCTCCTCGCACGATCTCCACCGTCATGCCATGGAAGCGTATGAAACTCTCATCCAACATCGGAGCGACGTACGGATCTCTATAAAACTATGTCACGTCCGCATGGAACTACCATTGCTATGCTACGCAAGCGTACAGACCGCCATATCCACATTTCTTGGCCAATCTCGATCTTAACATGGAGTAATGCCCTAGCATCTACGATACACCGCCCGGTGCGATGTGCACGTATCTAGACCCTCACACGTACGTACTATCTACTGTACCCCAAGATCTGTTATAGGGCTATATCTGAATGCACGGAACTCAGTTGGGAGCCTTTTCCATATCTGTATAGGCCTGCTAAAGAGGCCTAAAGTACAAATATCTAAACTATGGTCTGCATTTCTACAGTGGTTATGGTCCCATCTTGGCCGCTTCCTCAACTAGTGAAAGACTACATCAAGAGCTAAGTGACGTGCCCCTAGCAAACAATCTACAATTAAATTGGCATGTCCCGCAACCAAAGTCTCGATATTGAAAGATCGATGGTCTATAGGCTTAGCTCAAGTCTTTCCGCATCACACTGACTGTTGATGATAGGTACCCGACGATTACTGTCCTGTGTTGGTCGTAACCCGGCCTATTTGTAGAAAAAATTGTTGAATCACCTGCATCACCCTACAGCCTTCTGATTGCTTACTACCATTACAGTCAAAGTATACTCGCTGGGTGATTTCGTGTAGACCTAACCTCTGCGAGTACAACTGAGCACTGCCACCGCATAGAGGACCACCATGGAGTACCCTCCCACGTCCCTCGGAAGCCGCGTGCTTTCTTCCATTCCACATAGAAAACAAGCAAAATATTAGTAGAATAATCAGATGGGTGTGCTCCCCTCGTGCCTCTAGACACCACGATGATCTACCCCGTTGGGTTCTTCACCTTCAGACGTGCGGACTGGTCCAAGCGTATCATGTTAATGTGTTATTTAGACCCTATGTCTAAACGTTTAATTATGTGTTTGTTCTATCTTATCAGCTTACCAATTAACTTGATTACTCGCATTTTATCTTTTATTCAAGTTTCCTCCGAGCCTTTATATCCCTAAGGAATGGACCCCTCTCGCTTATTAATTTAGTGATATAACTTAACCCATTTAAGTTCATTAATAAGCCCATAACATGTTATTCCCTATATTGTAATTAACGAAAGTAATCTACAATATTCTTACATTAATACCATGTCATTCATTATCCAATTTCAGGTTTTTAGGTTACAATAACATGTTCTACTTAATGTATAATTAAGTAAATCTAATCTCAATCAGCAGGCTTCATGTTAACATGTTACTTAATATATATCATTAAGTACAACTCGTTTCATTTCACTGTTATCTTTGGTTACCAGATTCATTAGCACTGTTGACCCGCTTTTTAGTCAAAGCAGTCACACATGGAATCTCTTATCAACAATACGCTCAAGTATCGGAAATACCGTCAGAAGACAGGCAGCGATTTGGTCAAAGTCGCATCACAAATAAAGAATGGCCCGAAACTCCTACCAGATGACCTTTTTTGGGCCCGAAAACAGCGATTACGGAGTTAAGCTCTATAACTCTTGTAGATCTCTGAATTAGCTTCAGTTTGAGCTTTGGTTTGGCTCAATCGGACTTACGGTTTGAAAGTTATGCCCGTTTCCGTGAATGCATGCAGAACCGAAAACTTGGAATTTGGAAATTGGCTTAACCTCCCGGATCGGATCGGACCCGCTCCGACTCCACACTTCGAAGATGCTCAAACTTGGATTCCATCTCACCTCGGTTCGGATCGGACTATCAGAACCCGACCCGGCTTGCACTCAGCTCAGAAGTATACATCATAACTCCGGTTCGGAGCCTCCTCCTCGGTTCGGTTCGGAGCCGAACCGATCCGACCTCCATCGCACTAACCTGGCACATGAAGTCTTCGGATTGAAGACTCCAGCTCGGTTCGGGTCGGACCCGAACCGATTCCCCTGTACCTGCTCAGACGCAGCAAGTTTGACCGCTTCTTAAGGGATAACTACCTCCTACTAATTCGGATCGGCCGCCACCTGTATGCACACGATCTGAAGGCCACTTCTCCACTCTCTCCGAGATGTCCTCTCCGCTCACCACGTCACACCCGATCCGACCCGATTCAGGACTCCCAGCAGTTCCTCTACGCCTATAAATACACCACGAGATGGTCATTTCAAGGGACTTTTCCGTCGCTAGCACCTCCCGAACTCCATTACCAAGTATTCAAGGACTTTGGGTACTCCTCAACTCAATCAAACACGAGGCTATCGTGCATAAATTCAATCTCTTTTCTCCTCTTCTTCATTGTAAACACGAGGATTTCGTGTATAAGCTGCAAGCAAACAACATTGTAATAGCTTCTTAGGATTTAAGAAACTATAAAGTGGACGTAGGCTTGGATTGAGCCCAACCACTATAAAAATCTCGTGTGTCTCCTCTTATTTTACTGCTTTTTCTGTATTAATCTGTGATTGTGAGGTTTTCACATAGAGTTTGGGTGTTAGGCCCAAATTTCGGTCTAACAAGCACATAATTGGCTACTTACTTCTTTCAGTTCTATGCCGCCTGAGCGGGTTTCGTATTATTTTTATTTTTTATTAGACTTCATAATTCTCTTTTATGATTTTACCAATAATAAGCCTACTTCATTCTTTTTCTTTAGCCATGACTTGGTTTAATACAACCCCTTGTTGTTATTTACTTATTTACTTGGTTGTCTTAACTAAGGTTATCAATAAGTTTTTTTCCGTTTATTATAACCTACGTTATAATTTCCACTTGTCCTTAGGAGAAGCCTACCTATTATCTTCCATTCTTACATTCATACTTAATTATAATAGGTTATTATCATTCCCCGTTCATTCCAATTCTTATACTATTGTAATCTTTCTTTATTCACTATCATGCATGTTCCTTACTTCTTTAAGGAAAATATTTCATGCACCTTATTAGTTTGGTTTACATGATATTCACAACTACTGAAATATTTTCTTTTTAACCACAATAAGCATATTAAATTTATTTACCCATTGTCTATTGTATACATATATTTTTATATATGTTTAGGCACCAGACCTCTCACATTAAGTTGACCACTTGTGGATGCTGGAATTGTTGATTGGTTCCAGGCAGGCTTCTACCACAAGTTGAACTTAACCTCATGTCTCAGTATGGATATTTATAATTTCCTAACTTTACCGTAAATTTTACATACAAATTAGGCATATCTATTATTTTTCTATTATTTACAATTTCACTATAATTTGATTTATAATATCTGATTTGTCATTAACAACATTTTCTATAACGTATTTACTTTTATTATAAATCCCACAATTCTAGTTATACAGTGATTTTAATCCAATTAACAGGTTCATAGAATAGATCTATACAACAATAACAATTTCAACACATTTCATCAGGTTAAATAGCCAATTACCACAATTATCAATTATTCAATAGGTTATACATATTAACAGGGAATGCAAATGATAAATATACCGTTATTTAAAAAGGTATAATTTAAACCCACTCACCTGACAGCTTTCTAATTCTTGAATCTGATCCAGATTTGTTATTCCATAGTCTTCCTAATTGAATTAATATTAAAGCAACCACGGGTTCACAAATCCGATACTAAAAGAAGAGGGAAAGAAGTAATGAAAATAAGAGATTTATGAATATACTTATCCTATTGAGATAAGTATATGAAATCGATTTTAAGAACCGATTAAATGTTTTAAAGAATGGTTTAATTAAAAGGGTCTGTGCTAATAAATTACTTAACTGTGAAATTATATATTGATAGTTAAAAAACCGACTATCAATAAATTCCCTTTTAATTTGTAATATGTTGATTCGAGGAACCGGGATTAGAATTGGATCTAAAACCACTTCGAACTGACTTTTGTTCGAAACTAAAATCTACAGGTATGCTTTTGCATATTAAGGTGATTTGAAGGCGTAGGCCTTAAAATGGAAAGGACCACTTGTTGATGTCTCTGGTTAGCTACCAGGATTATACTTGAAGTAGTAGTCGCTACGTTTTAGGGTTCTACATGATGCGATGACTTCTTGTTAGTAATCATAGGAATTTTTCCGATAGGATGTAGTAAAAAAAGTACCTTTGGTTTGTCCTATTCCTGGACAACTTATATGGATGGATGTCAAACACTTATTAAATAATGTACATTGATTATTACAAACGTACATCTGTTTCGTGGATAAGGCGACTTCTCTTAACTCAACACCCTTCTCTGAGACATATGAGCTCAGTGGTTGTATTTTTGTGGACGTCAATTGGTGATTGAGAAATGACGATGTGGCATATAAAGATAGAAATATGTCATGTATAAAAGGTAAAAACATAGCCACTAGCCTCATCAACCGGTAATAACTAAAACATATAATATGCTTCAGGGCAAAGTGGGTAGCACCCAAGTAGGGTACTACCACTACCCAGTCTAGGTCGGATGTAACAGCCCACATTTTATGTATCGGAAGATCGTAAAATATGTTTATTTTATTCCCTGAGGGTTGGATCATTCTCATCTTTTGGTATGTTGCTTATGGGGATGTGAGACATGTCCATAAATTTTACCAATTTTGTTTGTGACCATTTTGCCCCTGTCAGTCTTGTACAGGGCATAACTTTTGACTCAGGTCGAATCAAGGGATGAGACCTGTGCCATTGGAAAGGAATTGATGATTGTCTTTCCGTAGAGTGGTTACATTAAGGATTTGGTTCAGCGGTTTGGGAGAAATCGTTGTTTTAAGGTTTTTCAGTTGGCTGTTTAGGTTTTGGAAGGCTAATGGGCTGATTTGGAGAAGGCCTATTAGAGGGTAGGTGGAGACTATAAATAGGGGGTAAGGGATATGGAGAAAGGTTGGCATTTTCCATTCTCTTATGGGGAGGCTTTGATCTCCTTCTTCCTCTAACACCTTTCCACCATTAAAATTCCAAATCCAAGGGGGAAATCGAAGATCTATACCATTCGAGGCAAGATCAACATCGTTTCAAGGGCGAATTCATCGGATTAAAGGGTTTGATTCGAAGTGTTCGCTGTCCGGATTGCTTTTTTTCATCGCTTTTGCTTTGTTTTGGATAATTGGTGAGTGATTTACATCTCTCATTCGGATTCGTGCAAGTATATGGGTTTAGGATGTTAATTTCATCATTTCCATGTTATTTTCCTTAGATCCACACCATGCTAAGTCCATTTTATATATGAATCACCTTAGGATCTGATCTAGATAATTTAAATGGTTAATTTTATGATTTTTCTCAAGATTATGCGAGTTAGATCCGTTTTTTATGTTCATATGATTCACTTATCATGTTTTGGGAAATTTACGTGTTTTGATGGAAATTGTTAGATTGATGATATTGTTGGTTGCATAACATGTTTGTGATTGCGTTTGGATGAATCGGATAAGCTGGTTTCGTCGGATTCGTCGTTTGATGAAGTTTTGGTCGAAATCAGAGTCGAATTGGAGATGTGCAGGTTTATGGTCGTCCTGGAGCTGGTCGGGTCGGTCGTGAAGAGGTGGTCGGTCGAAGCTGGTCGGTCTGATGGCTCTGGTCGGTCCAGAAGGGTCTGGAATGAGGTGGTCGGTCATATTATGGCTTGGGGAGCAAGTCAGGGAGTTGGCCGGTTAGATGGAGTTGGTCCTGGTCGGTCCGATGGATCTGGTCGGTCTTGACGGGGTCGGTCCAAAGCTGGTCGCTATGGAGGAGATGGTCGCTCATGATGAGCTGATCGCCCAGGAGGAGCTGGTCGCTCAGGAGGAGCTGGTCGCTCAGGAGGAGCTGGTCGCTCAGGAGGAGCTGGTCGCTCAGGAGGAGCTGGTTGCTATGGAGGAGCTGGTCGCTCAGGAGGAGCTGGTCGCTCAGGAGGAGCTGGTTGCTATGGAGGAGCTGGTCGCTCAGGAGGAGCTGGTCGCTCAGGAGGAGTTGGTCGCTCTGGAAATCCTGGTCGGTTTAGGATGGGAAGTAAATTCTGATCGGTTTTGGATGGGAAGCAAATACTGGTCGGTTTTAGCTGGTCGTTCTGGAGCAAGTTGGTTGATTTTAGCTGGTCGTTCTGGAGCAGGCTGGTTGGTTTTAGCTAGTCGTTCTGGAGCAAGGCCGGTCGGTTTTAACAGGGTCGTTTCCTCGAAAAGTACGTTTTCGGGTACAAACCAAAAAGGTCTGAAAAAAATATTTTCCGGGGGCAACCCCCCCCCCCCGAACCCTAGCCGCAGCGCAGTAATGTGTTTTGGTTCGGTGATGGCGTGACTTCGAGGTGATTCAAGTAGGAAGACTCGAAGTGATGAATGTGTTCGTTGATCAAGGTGGAACAACGAATGCGTAGACAACTCAAAGGTCGTGAGTTGGTGGATAATGGCTGCTCGAGAAGGTTGCTTGAGCTATGAAACATCGTCAAGGTTGGACGATTAGAGATGCGAAGGCCGAGAAGTCATCGTTGTCGTAAGTTCTAGCAGGCTCAAAGCAGGGGTACGATGGGTATCGTTGAAAGGCCCAAAAGACCGGTTGTTGGTCGAGTACCCTCGGTCTTTCTGGTTAGGGAAAGGCCTAGTGTCAAGGTTGGACATTGCCAAGGTTGGGCATATGGAGTTCATGCTAGAACTGGGGTTATCATTAGCCCTTGACATATGGCAAGGTTGGCCGTCATACGATAATGATGGTTTCGAAGCAGGATTGGAAGTGATAGCCAGAGTCAGTCATGGATGATTAGTTGTTCTGTTTGTACTATCTCACATAGATTATCCAAAGTCGAGGGAGACGTTCTTTGAGTGCTTAAGTGATATTGGTCTAGGCCTCTGGCGAGAGTACTTGAGGAATGTTAAACTCGATTAGGGTTGTCTGCGTGAGACTTATCTGGATGTCATGTGTGTTTTCTATGATTGAATGGGTGTTCTGATTTCTATGGATGAATGGTTGAAATGCTTGTCGTAAAGGCTATCATTGTCCGATGTGGGGAAGATAAGGATGAGTTCTTCTCTGGTGTTGTGGGTAGATAAGTTTTTCATTTACCCATTCTCATATACTTTCTTGTTGAAGTTTGTTAGCTGTTTTATCGCTCACTAAGACTATTGTCTGACTCAAGGTTTTATGTCTCCTCTTATTACCTTGGGCTGTTCATCCGGTTGTGGATGGGCATACTAAGTAGCAGGTTACAGGTAATGGAGCTTAGTGAGACGAGGAAGCTGAGCGATGACGAGCAGGAGGCTGGCGTATCAGTTTTATTACTATCTAGTATTTCTGTTTCCGCTGTTTGAGTTGCTTTGAGGATTGTAGTGAGGCCTTATGTACAAACTTTGATATCAGTTGGATAATTTTTCTGGATGTTGAGAAAGTTTCAAAAGTTTGCTATATGATACCTCATTACTATTACCTGTTGTATATGCTATATTATATTTTATCCTTGCGCTGTGAGTTCTACGACAGGTTTCGATGTGTTTACCTACTCTGATGATCGTCCATAGCAGTCTGGCACACCTTTCAGTGCATTATTCCTCTTGTTTAGTGCGGGGGTTATGGGCGGTCGTCACATTTGGTATCAGAGCTCTGGTCAATGATTTTGGCCAAAGTTCGAAGACGTAATTACGTATGAGAGACGTATTTGTAGATTTCAGTTGGATGTTTACTATATATATTAGTATATATAGTAGTAGCGGTTGTATCTCTTTAGCAGTTTTCTTGGAAGTGGCTAATTATTCTAAATTGCTGATTTAGAATGAGTAGACGACCATCAAGACACGCTACTAGGTGAGCTAATACTGGAGGGGGAAATGGTGGTGAACCAGATTACCCGGCCATGTTTGAAGCCATGGCAGAAGCAATTATGCCAAGGGTACCCGCTCCAGTGGCGGCTACGGTAGATGTAGGTGTGCGAGTTCCTAGGGTAGATTTTGCAAAGATGTGCAAGGACTTTACATCTCTAGGAGGGAAACCATTCAGGGGAACTGAGCCAGCTGAAGAGGTTCAGAGGTGGATGGATTCATGTGTTCGAATCTTTGGAGACTTGGGTATTGAGGATGCAATGAAGAGAAAGCTTGCATCAAGGCAGCTGCAGAGCAGGGCCATGGAATGGTGGAATTCTGTTATACTCGAGACTCCGGAAGAGGAGATTTCATGGGAGCAATTCCAAGCTAAGTTTGAAGCAAAGTTTATCTCCACTTCTCAAAAGTCCGTTCTCTTCAAGAAGTTCGTAGAGTTGAAGCAGAATGGCAGATCAGTTCTTGACTACATTTCTGATTTTGAGGCTTTATCTAGATATGCTCGTTCATACATTGATACACCCTATCAGAAGAACGAGAAGTTTGTCTTGGGTTTGGAACCCGAGATTTGTGATAGACCATTGATCGTGACTAATCCAGTTGGGGGTTCGTCCAGTTTGTGCATGGTTTGTCGTGGTTTAGTGTTATCGAGTCATGGTTGCTCTTTTATGTGTGATTGCTTTGTTCTTAACTTCGCTGGGTATGGGATCATCTTGGGCATGGATTGGCTCAAGAGATATGCGGCAAGGGTGAATTGCGAGAAGCTAGAGGTGAGGGTCGGGGATGTGGAAGGGCGAAAGGTGTTGATTAGATGTAAGCGCGAAGACGGGGTCTTCGTGAGTTATCTATATTCGCTTGGGATTCCACAGGAAGACCTGTCATCAGTGCTGATCGCTAATGAGTATGTTGATGTCTTTGACGAGGTCAAAGGGTTGCCGCCGCATCGTGAGATCGAGTTTAGGATCGATTTGGTCGAAGGTGCTAGACCAATTGTTATGCCCCTTAGGCGGATGGCGCCTAGAGAACAGCGAGAGTTAGAGGTGTAAGTTCGTGACCTTTTAGGAAAAGGATTCATTCGGAGGAGTGTTTTTGAGTGGGGTGCACCAGTCATGTTTGCAACTAAGGCAGATGGCTCGTTAAGATTGTGTGTGGACTATCGTGAGCTGAACAAAGTGACTAAGAAGAACAAGTATCTGTTGCCAAGGAATGATGACTTGTTCGATCAGCTTCACGAAGCCAAAGTGTTTTCTCAGATGGATCTGGCAACGGGATTTCACCAGTTGAGAGTGGCTAAGGATAGTGTACCAAAGACTGCTTTTAGGACACCATTCGGGTTCTTCGAGTGGTTGGTGATGCCATTCGGATTGACTAACGCGCCAGCGTATTTTTTGGATCTTATGAATAGAGTGTTCAGATATCAGTTGAATTAGTTCGTGCTTGTGTTCGTGGATGATATACTGGCTTACTCCAGAAATGTGGAAGAACATAAGACGCATTTGAGAGTTGTGTTAGAGATCTTGCGAAAGCATCAGCTTAAGGCTAAGTTTTCAAAGTGTCAATTTTGGAAAGATGAAGTGAGGTTCTTGGGTCATGTTGTTTCTGGGAAAGGTATAGCGGTTGACCCCACTAAAGTGGAAGCAATCCAGGACTGGGATAGACCTAAGAATGCGACGGATGTTCGGAGTTTCCTTGGGTTGGCTGGTTATTACCGAAGGTTTATCAAGGATTTCTCCAAGATAGCTGCACCATTAACAGGATTGACGAAAAAGAACCAAGTGTTCACATGGGATGTGAGGTGTGAACAAGCGTTCGGAATCTTGAAGGAGAGATTGACAAGTGCACCTGTGTTGACCATCCCAAGTGGGAATGAAGAGATGGTGGTGTACACGGATGCATGTGGTACTGGACTTGGAGCGGTACTAATGCAGAAGGATAAGGTAGTGGCTTACGTAAGTCGACAGCTAAAGCCGCATGAGAGAAAATATCCAACTCATGATTTGGAGTTGACAGCGATCGTGTTTGCTCTGAAGATATGGAGACATTACCTGTTGGGGGTACGATTCGAGTTGTTTACGGATCACAAGTCGTTGAAGTATCTTTTCTCCCAAAAGGATTTGAATCTTCGGCAACAACGATGGTTAGAGTTTCTGGCATCGTATGATTTTGGTATAGCCTATACTCCTGGCAAAGGCAATGCAGTTGCAGATGCATTGAATCAAAGACACGCAAGTTTGGGAGCGATGTTTTCGGAATGGAAGGGCCTCGAGTACTTGGCAAGGTTCGATTTCAGGCCAAGGTGTGAGTTGGAACCTAAAATGTTGGCAAGCTTGTCGATAAGACCTACTCTTATCGAAAGGATTGGCGAGAGCCAAAGGAAAGATGCGAAGCTTGTCAAATTCATTCAGAAACTGGAACCGGAGGATAAAGAGTTCGAGGTCAATCGAGAAGGTTGGCTTCGAAAGCAAGGACGGTTAGTTGTTCCTGATATCGATGGATTGAGGGATGAGGTTCTAAGAGAATGTCATCACTCGAAGCTAACGATTCATCCTGGTGGTAATAAAATGTATCAGGACATGAAGCGAGCCTACTACTGGGAAGGGATGAAAAGAGATATTGGAAAATTCATTTCCAAGTGTATGAACTGTCAGTTGGTGAAAGCTGAACAGAAGAAGTCGAGTGGTTTACTTCAGCCATTAGAAGTTCCTACATGGAAGTGGGAGCAGATATCGATGGATTTTGTCGATGGACTACCTAGAACTAGGGCATGGAATGAAGGGATTTGGGTCATTGTGGATCGTTTGACCAAAAGTGCAAGGTTCATTCCTGTCAAGACGACTAGGACAACATCAAAATTGGCTGAGCTTTATGTGAAATGGATAGTTCGATTTCATGGTGTCCCAAAGAATATAGTGAGTGACCGGGATCCATTGTTCACGAGTGGATTTTGGAAAAGTTTGCAAGAGGCTTTGGGAACCGAATTGTGCTTAAGTACGGCATATCATCCCCAAACTGATGGTCAGACCGAGAGAGTCAACCGAGTTTTAGAAGATCTCCTGAGGGCTTGTGTGTTAGACTTCGGAGGATCATGGGAGGACCATCTACATCTAGTTGAGTTTTCATATAATAATAGCTACCAGTCGAGTATTGGGATGGCACCATACGAGGCGTTGTATGGAAGGCCATGCAATTCTCCAGCTTGTTGGTTAGAAACTGGAGATAAGTTGGTACTTGGGCCTGGAATGATTAGAGAAACCTCGGATTGTATCGAGATTGTTCGACAACGAATGAAGGCGGCCCAAGATCATCAGAAAAGTTACGCCGATAAGCGTCGTAAGGATTTGGAATTCGACGAAGGCGATATGGTTTTCGTGAAGATTTCACCGTTGAAACATATGGTTCGATTCGGAAGTAAAGGGAAGTTGGATCCTAGGTTTGTTGGACCGTTTCCGATAGTCGAGCGAATAGGAAAGCTCGCATATAGATTAGAGTTACCCGAGAAGATGTCGAGTGTGCATAATGTTTTCCATGTGTCATTTCTACGGAAGTTTGTGCACGACTCGAATGTGGTGGTATCTCCAGAACAATATGAAGACTTGGAAGTAGAGACCGCAGTTGCGAAACCTCGTAAGCCACTTCGTGTTGTGGGGAATGACACGAAACAGCTTAGGAGGAAAATGGTTAAGATAGTCAAGGTACAATGGAGTGAAGATGGCGACGATTGTACATGGGAGACGGAAGAGAGCATGAGGGCGACTCATCCAGAACTCTTCGTCGGTAGGACCCTTTGATTGTATCATCGTTATGTCGTTGTATCTTGTTGTTGTTTAATAGAATTCCGCGTGCTAGGATAAGGCTATGGATGCATGGTTTGATGGTTGCTAGTTTGGATGATAGAATTGGCTTCTCATGGATGTTAGGCATGCAGAATTGTTATGGTCGCTTGTGTTTGCTTGGAATTTCGAGGGCGAAATTCTTAAGGGGTGGAGAATGTAACAGCCCGCATTTTACGTATCGGAAGATCGTAAAATATTTTTATTTTATTCCCTGAGGGTTGGATCATTCTCATCTTTTGGTATGTTGCTTTTGGGGATGTGAGACATGTCCATAAATTTTACCAATTTTGTTTGTGACCATTTTGCCCTTGTCAGTCTTGTACAGGGCATAACTTTTGACTCAGGTCGAATCAGGGGATGAGACCTGTGCCATTGGAAAGGAATTGATGATTGTCTTTCCGTAGAGTGGTTACATTAAGGATTTGGTTCAGCAGTTTGGGAGAAATCGCTGTTTTAAGGTTTTTCAGTTGGCTGTTCAGGTTTTGGAAGGCTAATGGGCTGATTTGGAGAAGGCCCATTAGAGGGTAGGTGGAGACTATAAATAGGGGGTAAGGGATATGGAGAAAGGTTGGCATTTTCCATTCTCTTATGGGGAGGCTTTGATCTCCTTCTTCCTCTAACACCTTTCCACCATTAAAATTCCAAATCCAAGGGGGAAATCGAAGATCTATACCATTCGAGGCTAAATCAACATCGTTTCAAGGGCGAATTCATCGGATTAAAGGGTTTGATTCGAAGTGTTCGCTGTCCGGATTGCTTTTTTCATCGCTTTTGCTTTGTTTTGGATAATTGGTGAGTGATTTACATCTCTCATTCGGATTCATGCAAGTATATGGGTTTAGGATGTTAATTTCATCATTTCCATGTTATTTTCCTTAGATCCACACCACGCTAAGTCCATTTTATATATGAATCACCTTAGGATCTGATCTAGATAATTTAAATGGTTAATTTTATGATTTTTCTCAAGATTATGCAAGTTAGATCCGTTTTTTATGTTCATATGATTCACTTATCATGTTTTGGGAAATTTATGTGTTTTGAAGGAAATTGTTAGATTGATGATATTGTTGGTTGCATAACATGTTTGTGATTGCGTTTGGATGAATCGGATAAGCTGGTTTCGTCGGATTCGTCGTTTGATGAAGTTTTGGTCGAAATCAGAGTCGAATTGGAGATGTGCAGGTTTCTGGTCGTCCTAGAGCTGGTCGGGTCGGTCGTGAAGAGGTGGTCGGTCGAAGCTGGTCGGTCTGATGGCTCTGGTCGGTCCAGAAGGGTCTGGAATGAGGTGGTCGGTCATATTATGGCTTGGGGAGCAAGTCAGGGAGTTGGCCGGTCAGATGGAGTTGGTCCTGGTCGGTCCGATGGATCTGGTCGGTCTTGGCGGGGTCGGTCCAAAGCTGGTCGCTATGGAGGAGCTGGTCGCTCATGAGGAGCTGATCGCTCAGGAGGAGCTGGTCGCTTTGGAGTAGCTGGTCGCTCAGGAGGAGTTGGTCGCTCAGGAGGAGCTGGTCGCTCAGGAGGAGCTGGTCGCTCAGGAGGAGTTGGTCGCTCTGGAAGTCCTGGTCGCTCTGGAAATCCTGGTCGGTTTAGGATGGGAAGTAAATTCTGATCGGTTTTGGATGGGAAGCAAATACTGGTCGGTTTTAGCTGGTCGTTCTGGAGCAAGTTGGTTGATTTTAGTTGGTCGTTCTGGAGCAGGCTGGTTGGTTTTAGCTAGTCGTTCTGGAGCAAGGCTGGTCGGTTTTAACAGGGTCGTTTCCTCGAAAAGTACGTTTTCGGGTACGAACCAAAAAGGTCTGAAAAAAATATTTTTCAGGGGCAACCCCCCCCCCCCCCGAACCCTAGCCGCAGCGCAGTGATGTGTTTTGGTTCGGTGATGGCGTGACTTCGAGGTGATTCAAGTAGGAAGACTCGAAGTGATGAATGTGTTTGTTGATCAAGGTGGAACAACGAATGCGGAGACAACTCAAAGGTCATGAGTTGGTGGATAATGGCTGCTCGAGAAGGTTGCTTGAGCTATGAAACATCATCAAGGTTGGACGATTAGAGATGCGAAGGCCGAGAAGTCATCGTTGTCGTAAGTTCTAGCAGGCTCAAAGCAGGGGTACGATGGGTATCGTTGAAAGGCCCAAAAGACCGGTTGTTGGTCGAGTACCCTGGGTCTTTCTGGTTGGGGAAAGGCCTAGTGTCAAGGTTGGACATTGCCAAGGTTGGGCATATGGAGTTCATGCTAGAACTGGGGTTATCATTAGCCCTTGACATATGGCAAGGTTGGCCGTCATACGATAATGATGGTTTCGAAGCAGGATTGGCAGTGATAGCCAGAGTCAGTCATGGATGATTAGTTGTTCTGTTTGTACTATCTCACATAGATTATCCAAAGTCGAGGGAGACGTTCTTTGAGTGCTTAAGTGATATTGGTCTAGGCCTCTGGCGAGAGTACTTGAGGAATGTTAAACTCGATTAGGGTTGTCTGCGTGAGACTTATCTGGATGTCATGTGTGTTTTCTATGATTGAATGGGTGTTCTGATTTCTATGGATGAATGGTTGAAATGCTTGTCGTAAAGGCTATCACTGTCCGATGTGGGGAAGATAAGGATGAGTTCTTCTCTGGTGTTGTGGGTAGATAAGTTTTTCATTTACCCATTCTCATATACTTTCTTGTTGAAGTTTGTTAGCTGTTTTATCGCTCACTAAGACTATTGTCTGACTCAAGGTTTTATGTCTCCTCTTATTACCTTGGGTTGTTCATCCGGTTGTGGATGGGCAGACTAAGTAGCAGGTTACAGGTAATGGAGCTTAGTGAGACGAGGAAGCTGAGCGATGACGAGCAGGAGGCTGGCGTATCAGTTTTATTACTATCTAGTATTTCTGTTTCCGCTGTTTGAGTTGCTTTGAGGATTGTAGTGAGGCCTTATGTACAAACTTTGATATCAGTTGGATAATTTTTCTGGATGTTGAGAAAGTTTCAAAAGTTTGCTATATGATACCTCATTACTATTACCTGTTGTATATGCTCTATTATATTTTATCCTTACGCTGTGAGTTCTACGACAGGTTTTGATGTGTTTACCTACTCTGATGATCGTCCATAGCAGTCTGGCACACCTTTCAGTGCATTATTCCTCTTGTTTAGTGCGGGGGTTATGGGCGGTCGTCACATCGGATGTTCTTTTGATTATTGTATGCTGAGGTTTGGTTGCTGATCACAACTAAAGGGATGAAATATTCGGTATAATCCAGAGAGAGGTTGGTCAGTCCTGATTCGCAGGGGTCCATGCGAGGCTCTTGGTACGCTTTATCTAGAGAGGTACTATGATAGGCGAAACCCCGTTGTTTGTCATTGTATGGAAATCCAAATCCCAATATGTGCCACATTTTTGTTTGTAGAGCCCATTAGGGTGTAGAATTTAATTATGAATAACAATTTTGCATGTGTGTATGATTTTATTTTATGATAATTTAATAGACTTTATAAAAATATCATTTGATTTTATATAAAAGTGTTTTGGTTATCGTATATGTATGGTCATGTCTTATGAGAGTTCCATTCTTTCTAAGGATTTCTAAAATTAAGCAAGTTATGTGTGATGTGGGTTTCTCACTAAAAGTATTCCAAACTGATACAAGCTTCTTTCTTTCCCTCAAAATGTGCTTGGGTCAGAACGTGTATATTTTTCAGGTTTACTTTGGATTTGCTTGGAGCTATAGGAGAGGAGTTGGAGTCGAGATGTATTCTCGTATTTCCTATATTATTTTATTTCTATTGTGTGTGTTATATTTATTAGCCATTATACAGGCAGATTATCATGACTGTATAGGCTGGTCTAGTTGTATACTCCGATGATTCATTCATGTATTTATATATTTTTTCTCTTATATAAAGAGTATTGCTATATTATATTTTATTCATACCACTGTGAGATTCCAATCTACTATTATTCTGATGTGTTTATGTTCTTCTTCTTCTTCTATTCTAACATTTCTTTATTTATTCTTTCTCACCCTTTAACTTTTTTCTTCTAACTTTCTATGTTTTCAATACTTGAGTTTTGACATGTAAATACAGAGGATGTATTAGTGTCGAATATCGAGAGTCCAATTTTCTGATTCGTTACACTTGGCATCAGAGCTGAAGGTTAAGTGATAATCTTGGTTCTGTGGCGTAAACTCAATAAGAGATAAGGTAATAGATTGCCTTATTATGAGTTTGAGTGTACATATATGAGAGTGTGTGCTTCTTAGTGTTATAAAATGTTTTATATTATGTTTGTTTATTTGTCGAGTAGCATATAAATCCCAATGCGTTTGGCCAGCGTGGTCAACAGAGGATTTCTAAATACTTACACAAAGCAAATAAACATGGTATTGTTTTAATGATTTGGTAAATGAAATAATTTTGCCAACATCTTATATAATTTTCATATGAAGAAATTTTCAAAACTAAATACAATTATGGATGATTAGTTTGATAGGAAGTAATAATAATTATGTATTATCATTTATTATTTGTTAAGTTATGCTCACTTTCGAGCATTGACTATTGTTGATTGATTTGCAGTTGTATCGGACTAGTTTATGGGTATTAGCTACTTATTTGGATAAGAGCAATCTTATCACTCCTTTGCAATAGTTTGGTAAATTTATAATTAGAAGAACTTATGTGAACTAATCTTATATAAAAGTAGAATTATATAAGTATAATTTATAAATGAGGTTTATAAATAGGAATTGGATTTGAGTTACGGATTGAAGGATCTGAATTTCTGGTTAATTTAGAAATGATTTTCAAGCTTTAAAAAGGAATATTGAGATTATTTGGAAGTGTTTATGAAAATAAATAGATTTTAAAAGCACAGATCTTACTTTGGTAGCTATAAAATAATTTGATGATGGTCATGAATATCATCGGCATTCATTTTGGAGTTTCTAAGTAAGACTTGCTACCATGGAAAATTTGTTCTAGGTTTAAATGAAATTTTGCTAAAGCAAGATTTATGATTTTGAAATCTGAAAGTTTGGCTCTGAAATTTTCAACTAAAATTTGATGCAGATGCATATATTATAAGTATTAGAATTGGTTGATTGCGTATTTAACTTAATTTGATGGTTCATTGATTTGGAATGGAATATTTAGCAAATTTGGATAGTCGAGATTTCCAGCTTAAATAGTAAGGATAAACTAAGTTTATTTGAAAACTCAAGAATATATGGCTATAATTTACTAATTAAACAAAGTTTGAATGTACTAATTAAGTTTAATTAGAACGAGCTCATCGCGATGCAATAGTTCGTAATTTCACAATGTTAACTTCAATAGTGTATAGAATCCAATATAAGTCAGAAATTCTTTTAAAACAAGAACCTTTTGGATCTATTGGATTATAGTTTCTAATGAAAGAGAAAAATCAAGATTTCGTCTTTTAGATTTTGAGTTATATCAAAATCAATTTTTTAGAAAAATCATTGTGCGGTCATTTATAAACTAAAACGATTTGTTTAATAAAATGGAAGAATTTTAAGGAAATAAAATAGGAGTTTTCGTTAATAAAATATACCTGCTTGGTATATTGACTTGTGGTGAATTCGGAAATTGAAATTTTGAGTTGCTTAAGGTAGCATGAATGATCAGTTAAGTAATAACATGAGGCTGTTGAGCAAATGGTGATACTTAACAAGTTGTTTATCGTCCTGGTGAAATGATGAGGTTTATATTTTGGATAAACCCCGACCTAAGATTATTAGTGTTTGTAGCGCTATATGATATTAATGTGTTTTGATTGATTGTCATTGCATGTAATGTTAAGTTACATTTGTGTTGTTTGCTGGTTTGCATCATTATTGCCAACTGCATCATGTTTGGTGGTTGCATTTGACGGATATATGTTTTGTGCATATGTTAGTGGTTGTTGTGTTACTTGTTTATTTGTTTAAATCTCATTTGTGTTATGTAAGTATTAACGCCAAAAAGTGGGCACCAACACCCAAAAGTCGGGTTTGGAGAATGATAAATGAAGAAATATCTGAAAAAAGCAGGAAAAAGTGAGACAACAACATTTTTATAGTGGTTCGGCGTTAACGAGCCTACGTCCACTTTATAATCTCACAATAATGTCATAAGCTTGGATATACAATACATGAGATCGTCAAAATCTCTATTACATGGTCTTATTTGATGAATATATAGCAAGTGGTAGACAACCATGATTGAGTTGTGGAGGGCATGCATGAGCTATAAAGTCAGGTTCAAATCTTAGCCAAAAGTCACTCCCCTTTATTATGTAGCTTGGTGTATTTATAGGCAGCAGGCTTCAAAAATTTGAGGTGCAATGTGTCGGTTGATCCATGTGAATAGAAGACGATGGAGCTAGGTCTTGATTACGTGGAGAAGTCACCTCCAATATGTTGCAACATAAATGTAGCTAGATTCAAGTTTATATGCTTTAGAATAGGCAGTTGGACCAAGTATGTAGGCTATGAAACAGATCTCATGACCAAGTCATTGTTGTAGTGTAAGCTGATCTCAAGACCATTTAGCCTAGGTCTTTCAAGCTGTAATACTTCGATCCGAGAGCCCTCGAGCCAAGGAGCCTCAAGCCAAAAATGTCCGGGATTGTCCGAGCCCATGCTTGAGTCCTGAGCGATCCTGTGATGGGTCCATGGCTTGACGGCCTTGCCAAAAGGTGGGTCAACAGTAAGTATATATAGGTTGGTGGAAGCAAAAGCTTGCTAGCTTGCTTATACCTTTTGGTTTCATGGTAAAAGTTTCCTTGCCTGACAAAATGGTACGTATTTCGGATTATATACTGTACGTGAATTTCATGTATTGTTTTCCGCATGGTTAGAGATGCCTCATCACTGAGATGAGATGTATAGTATCCTATTTTGATGGTGCGAAAATTTTCGGATAGAGTCGTACAAAGGAGGTGCTGCCAATTTTTTTTGAAAATTTCATATGTTAGAAAATTTAACATATTTTAGTAAGAAATGTTTTTGAAGTAAAATTAATCGATTTGCAACAATCTTCTTAAACTGTGATTTTATGGACGAAATCCTTTTAATAGGTCAAGAATGTAACAACCCAGATTTTTTTTTATATTAGAATATTTAATTAATTAAAATATTTAAAATGATTAATTTTAAGATTTAACGACTTGAAATTAATTTAAATGAGAATTCGGTTGTCCATATAACTTGAAACTGAGAATGTTGAGTTTAAAGATCCAAATTAATTTATTTTGAAGCAATGTAAAATCATATTTGGATATGAACGAATAATAAGTTATTATCAATGAATTTACGTGTTTTGAAATCAAATTTATTTTAAATTGATTTTGATTAACACATAAAAATATCCATTTTTCAAACGATCTCGGATTTCGACGAAACAAGTTTTATCAAATCCAAAATGGTTAATTATTGTAGGATTCCAGGTTTTGTATCAATCAAAGTTGTGTGATCATGCGCGATATGAACGTGTATCGATTAATGATTTGAAATTAAAATAGTCATTTTTCAAACGACTTTGGAATTCAACGAAACCAATTTCATCAGATTCAGAATGTTAAATAATTATAGAATTTTAAATTTCATAACGATCATCCGACCTACGTAGTCGTGTGAGCGTAAAAAGTTAAACGATAGAACAAGTGAATAAAATATAGTAAAATTTTGCCTATAAAAGTCTCTAATTGTTATTGTTACAAAGTATAGCCTATTTTTACTATCTTGGGAACTGCATACTTCTTCTTGATTTTGCACGAGCCAAACCAACTTATTCGTTTAGTTACATGCATAGGAATACCTACAGCCTCATGCATGCTATATAAACTAGATTTACACATAACTTACAAAGACAAGAAGCCAACTGAAGCAACATTCCGACTAAAACAAAGTAATCAATAACTTAACCTTAACCAGTGCCTATTTGCTCACAATAGTAATACTACAGTTGCAACACTATCAATAAAATAATTTAATAATTCATGTTGTACGTGATCCATCAACTTTACATCAAACTTTACCATTGTCGTCCAGGCTGCGATTAGAAACACGTTTTGACGATCCAACTTCAAATTAACGTTTGTCCCCGCTAAAAAAAAAGCTCTAGAAAAGCGAAAAAGAGCTTATCAACTGCACCGGTTGTGACAGTTACCTTCAGCCTCAAGCTTTATCATCACCGCTGTGTCGTCCTCGCTTATCAAATACAAGAATTAATCCTTGTATTTGAGTAACCCGGTTTCACAATGTGATTCCTGTTGCATTTATTGACTGCTTTTCTACCTTCCATCTGTATTGTTTTCTCGCATCATGACAGGGATTGATACTTCTGTTACATCTCCAACATCTATGGCAAAAACAGGCCAATCATCAGTTGATCTTACTCAGGAACTGATTAAAGCCATCATAAAACCTCAAAGCCAACTTATCTTGATTCAATTGGACGAATCAAACTTTTTTCTCTGGAAATTACAGATAGAGACTACAACAAAGGCTATGACGTCAAAGAATACCTATATGGCACAAAGATTACTCCTGTAAGATACGTAAAAGATGTCGAAGATAAATTTGTTGTAATCCCAGAATTCACAACTTACCAAAGGCATGATAATTTGATAAGTTCTTGGATCATGTCATCAGTGGGCACAAGCTTACTGCCATAACTGAACGACTGTAACTCCTCTCATGATATTTGGATAACTTTAGAGAGAATTTTCACATCTCAATCCTCTGTAAGTGTCCTACATTATAAAAGGCAACTTCAAAGTATCAAGAAAGAGAATTCCACCATGAATGATTATCTTATGAAGGTAAAGAACTTATGTGGTCAGTTGGCTTGCACATGCCAAAAGATAACCAAAAATGAGCAAGTTCTTTACATCGTAAGTGGTCTCGACGATGATTATGAAGCGGTTGTCGCATTCATAACATCAATAGAGCCAACCCTATCATTGCAGGGTGTTTACTCAATGCTTTTAAGCCATGAAGGCAGAATTCAATAAAAAAAAGGAAGTTAATGCTGAAGTTAACCTGACTATGACCAAGTTTAAGAACCAAGATCAAGGTAATAACTCTAAGAATCAATCAGACACTTACCAGCAAGGTGGACAACCTGGAAGAGGACGAGGAAGAGCTGGCAGAGGCAACAATTGTGATAAGATTGGTCATACTGCCAATAGATGTTATTTCAGATACAATAACAACTACAATAATGGCCAATCTACCAATAACAATCGAAACAACCCTACAACAAACATGGTAAGCAATAAAGTGAAAACAAAAGCACACAAGAATCTGGAAATGAGTCTGCCAGCATATCTGATGTTCAAGATGATGCATGGTATCCTGATTCAGGGGCTGCAAACCATGTGACGAACAATTTAATCAATCTTAACCTTGGAAACTGTGAGTACAGAGGTAAACAATCTTTGTCTATGGGTAATGGCAACACTGCCTATATCACACACACTAGTCACACTAGCATTAAGGGTACTAGACAATTATTTTTAAATAATCTGTTAAGGGTACCCAATATAAAGAAGAATCTCATTAGTGTGTCAAAATGTGCAAGAGATAATAATGTCTCATTCGAATTCTACCCAAATCACTGCCTAGATAGAGACCTCCTAACCAAGAACATTATCTCGCAGGGTAATGAACAAAATGGTCTATACAAATTTGATGTTGATTCAAGAAATTGTCCTGATTTTAATTTTTATTTCGGATGTAACATGTCTAAAATGAAAATGGATGAAAAATATAAGACTTTTGATATATGGCATTATAAGCTAGGCCATACTGGCATGAAAATTATGAAGCAAATTCTGAATGATAGCAGAATTGCAATCAATAATCCAAATCTTTACTTCTGTTCTTACTGTCAACTAGGTAAAAGTCACAAATTAATGTTTCAAAATTCTGAAACACTACATAACAAGCCACCTGAACTAGTTGCAGTGGATCTGTGGGTCCTGCCCCAGTGAACACTGATTACAATTACAACTATTATACTTCATTTATTGATGCATATTCAAGACATGTTTGGATTTATTTTATGAAATCAAAATCTGAGACTTATAGTGTAGTGATAAAGTTCATCACTAACGCTGAGAATCAGTTAAACATCAAAGTTAAAGTGCTTCAGTCTAATGGAGGTAAGTAATTTCTACCACTAAAGGAATTTTTCAATAAAAAGGGAATCACACATAAATTGACATGTCCACATACTTCTGAGCAAAATAGCCTTATAGAAAGAAAGCATAGACATATTGTTGAGACTGGGTTAACACTACTGGCTCAAGCATCATTGCCACTCAAAATCTGGCCTGATGCTTTTGCTACAGTAGTACACCTTATAAATAGACTTCCTGCAAAAGTACTTGATTTCAAATGTCCAATTGAAGTCGTTTCTAATATTAAACCAAAGTACAGTGAATTAAAAGTCTTTGGGTGTCTATGCTTCCCCTATATAAGGCCTTACAACAAACATAAGCTTGATTTCAGATCAACACCATGTACATTTCTTGGTTATGCAACTAATTGTAAAGGCTATAAGTGTTTGGACAGCAATGGTAGAATCTACATATCTAGAAATGTTACTTTCAATGAAAGAGTGTTCCCTTTTAGCAAAGAAGAATACAAAACAACCAAGAAAGTATATAACCCAAGAGTGTCAATTCCTACAATACCTGACCTTCATGTTGAAGCCATTCCGGTATATAAGCAGAACAGTGAACAACTGAATCAGCCGCCAGCAGATAACTCAAGCCCTCAACACACATTAATATATGATGATTTAGGTCAACGGTCCAATGAGTCACCCGAAAGTTCTACTAAAAACTCACAAGAAAATGTCAGCAACAATGATCAGGAAGACAACAGATCTCATGAAAGTGATCAAGTCAGAGAGGATGCCACTAGAAATGCTCAACATAGACATCACATGATTACCAGGGGCAAAAGTGGCATATTTAAGCCAAAAGTATACCACATTGAAGAATCTTCCGATGAACCAACTACTTATCATTAGGCTAAACTGAATAATAAGTGGATGCATTCCATGCAAGAAGAATTCAATGCACTTATGAAAAATAATACCTGGACACTTGTATCATGTCCTAAAGACAAAAATATCATAGGATGCAAGTGGACATTCAGGCTTAAGAAAAATCTTGATGGTTCAATATCAAAGTATAAGGCAAGATTAGTAGCAAAAGGATATTCACAACAGTATGGAATAGATTTCAAAGAAACATTCTCACCTATTGTGAATCCTACTACTATAAGAATAATATCAACAATTGCCTTGTACAAAAATTGGACCATCAAACAACTTGATGTTAACAATGCTTTTTTGAATGGTGTATTACAGGAAGAAGTATACATGGAGCAACCCGAAGGTTTTAAAGTTCAAGGGAAAGAAAAGCTTGTCTGCAAACTCAGTAAAGCAATTTATGGACTCAAACAGGCTCCTAGAGGTTGGTTCGACAAGCTCAAAAAAACACTCTCTAAACTTGGCTACAATTCAGTCAAATCTGACAACTCCCTGTTCATTAAAATTCTTAACAATATTGTTACCTATATACTTATTTATGTTGATGTTTTTTTTATTACAGGTAACAACACAGAAGAAATTCAATATGTGACAAAGCATCTAAACAAGCAGTTCTCAATTAAAGATTTGGGAAATCTCTCATACTTTCTAGGAATTGAGGTCAACAGAGATCAAAATGGTGAACTACAACTGAACCAGAAAAAATACGTTACTGAAATTCTTGCAAGAGCAAAGATGGACAAAGCAAATCCACTTCCAACACCTATGGTCATCAATATTCAACTGAGCAAAGACAAGGAGCAGCCTATTGAAAATGAAAAGCAATACAGAAGCATAGTGGGTGCCCTTCAGTATGTTACTATTACAAGACCGGATATCACTATAGTGTAAATAAAATCAGCCAATATATGCACAAGCCATTGGGTGAATACTGGGTTGTAGTGAAAAGGATACTAAGATACTTAAGAGGGACTATCAACCTATGCTTAAGTATGAAGCAAAGTTCTAAATTTAACTGGCTATGCAGATTCAGACTAGGCAAATGATAAAGATGATAGAAAATCAACATCTGGCTATTGTATATTTCTTAGCAAAAACCCCATTTCATGGTGTGCAAAAAAACAATCAACGGTGTCCAGATTGAGTACAAAAGCTGAATACAGAAGCATAACTAGTGCAAGTGCTGAACTAATTTGGATTTAGTCTTTACCGAGTGAACTAAAGATAGAAATCAGTGGAAAGCCTACAATTTGGTGTGATAACTTAAGTGCAATTGCTATTACTACCAACCCTGTTCTACATTCAATGACAAAGCATATAGAACTAGACATCTACTTTGTTCGAGAACTAGTTATGAAAAATAAAGTTCATATCAATCACACACCTTCCACTTACCAAGTCGCAGACGTATTGACGAAACCATTGTCGAAGCGAAACTTCAGCAAGCACAGAGAAAATCTAAGCATCTATGAACCAAAGTACAAATCCAACGTCAATGGAAACAAGCATGCTTGCAGTACTGATTCAAGCTCAAAGAGACTCAAAAGCTCAGATCTTCAACAAGACGGAAGATCAAAAACAAAATTCAAGTCAGATCTATGCAACGCTGTTGAAATCGAAACAAATCAACATCGTGGAGACCTCAGATACTTCACTAGAGATGAAGAATAAAGTCGATACTACTAGAAATTTCAAAGAATTCGTGAAGATTTGAGGAATTATTTCTATTGGAGCCGCCATTTTTGAGGATGCAAACCCTAGCCGAGAATATAGGGTTTGCGGGGGGCATAATAGAATATAAAATGCGGCTTACTATGTAAATGTTACATACTTATCTCTATTGCAACCGTTCATTACTATTGGTTTAATGTTAATTCAGCCTAATCAAAGCGAATTTTACTTGTATATATACATTACCCTCTGTACAGTTTCTATTATTCGATCAATACAAAGTTTTATTACATTTCAATTCTCTGATTACTCTTATAAGTATAATAACTCATATAGACACACTCATTACATTTTTCTTGTTGCATTTTCCAGGATGATAGTGGTAATTCTCTTAATGCGCGAAAAGTTCAAAAGTCACCAAAACAAATTCGGATAATACATCACAGTATGAAAGTGTGGATGATGGGAGCAACATGTATTCTTTACAGCTAGGCGTATCCCGGGAACAAGATAGTGTTGGAGATGGAAAAATATTACAAAACTTCTTTATTTCGCCTCCGGGTCAACTGGTACATTTTTTAATCATATATAAAATCATATAGTTTATATGTTTGACGCAGTAATAAATTGTATTGTGTTATTTTCTACATATACTCTAATGCAGAGAAATGTAAATTCTACCTTGGAATATGGAAAAACAATGCACTGTGTATATGATGAACATAATGTCCAGGGATGAATGTGTTATTTGTTATACTAATACACCAAATTATTATACCATATAGTTCATTTTTCATGGCAGAACCACATTACTTTGGTATCAACACTCCATTCGTGATTAACTTATCTATAATTGAATCATGCTTTTCTAATCAAATGCAACAAACATCTTCCGGCTTGCTTCATAATTACAGTCCAGGACGACAGTATAATAATGTGAGAAATTTTGACTTCATACATCTCATTTTAAAATACTATGCATCGACTTGTAATTCTGCTGCTGAAAATAACTTATAATATAGGGAAACTATGGACATACAGAACTTGACAAAGAAGAAGTTGCCAGAGCAAACAATGTCTTCCCGCATTAAGTGTCAGCCATCATGATAAACACAATTGAAAATGAAGTGAAGCTCTAGAAGAGGATTTTCATCGATATTTGTGTTTTTGGATATGTTTTGGAATTTGTTGTCATGTGTTCTTCTGCGTATTAAAATTGTTGGCATTAATTTGTAAGATCATAGGATTTTTCAAAAAGATTAAAATTTAATAATTGTTTGTTATCTGTAGCTCTTTGATTTGTGATGCTGATTTGAATCCTAATAAAATTTGTGTTCTCAATGATTATATCTGAACTATCTACATGAAGTGTGTATCTATATCACCGATAGGAGAAACATGTTTTAAATTTGGTTTTGTATAAATGATCTTACACAAATATGTGATGTGCATGAACTTAAAAGGTAGTTACAAATTTTGTGCCATGGTTGCCAGTACATCCAAATTAGTCATGTGTAAATGTAGGAATTCAAGGCAAAGATTACCTGAGCATTTTCAGAGAGAGAAAATGCAATGTTATGTGCATGAATAATTTTTATGCTGAGAACTAATGTATAAGTCAAAGCAAATAAGCTCAAGAACAGGTTTTTGCATCTGTACATATGGTGTAAGTCTTGGAGTATAAACCGTTAGACCAAGTATACAATGCAGCTGTTTCCTTACAACTTT
This sequence comes from Allium sativum, assembly GCA_030737875.1. Taxonomy (NCBI): domain Eukaryota; kingdom Viridiplantae; phylum Streptophyta; class Magnoliopsida; order Asparagales; family Amaryllidaceae; genus Allium; species Allium sativum. Next base: position 583,828,281 of record CM060924.1, on the reverse strand, counting down.
GATGCGGTTTTTTTTTAAAAAAAAAAAACAGAACAAGCTTTTATTTCTCATGTTATACAAAGTCCTTTATTTTTTTATTTTTTTTGTAAATAGCCAAAGGAGCGATATCATTGCAAACTTATTTTTACATAAAGGAAATTATATCTCAAGTTAAGAAAATGAGAAAAAATGCTCAAATAATGAAGTCAAATTTTCTCACATTATTGTACTACTGCCATGGATAGTAAATATGCTCAAATAAGTCTGCCATTCATTTTCCAAAAGGCAAAATAGAACGGCTGTTGTAAGCAATTTTTTTGGTTGCTGTAATTATAGGACATTTACAAATATTTGCATATATAACATACAAGTTTAAATAACTCGTGCAGGCATGAACTCATGCATATATTCAGAGTCGGCTCAGAAAATTGGTTGCCCAAGCCCAACCTGAAGAAAAGTAGGGAAAAACTATTTCAAAGAGTTTTAAACATCTACCCTCCTAGCTTTGAACCTGTGCACCAAGTCTCTAACCCACCCAGCCACGCACATCCCCCTATCTATTCTATAGTTGACCTCTTGTATATCAAACATATTAAAAAAAAATCTGGAACATAGGATTTAAAGAAATCAAAGAATAAAAGCTTGCGGCCATGGCTGCCTTGTGTTCTCATAATAACCCGATCTTCGACAACAACCCTCCTCCTAAAGAGGGTTCTTCTTCCTCCCCTCCTCCTTCTAATCGACCTCCCAACCCTCCCCCGACCCTAAATTGGATGAGGATGGGTTTACTAAGGTCTTTAACCGCAAAAAAGGACCTAAATCCTTCTTGAATTCTAAAACTTCTGCGCATTTCAGAACGGCGGCTGGCTCCTCTAACGAGTACCAATCTAAAGCACAGCAAAAGCCTTACCCATCCTCAAGTGGAGGGCGTTTCCAATCAAGAAATCAAAATCAGAACAGTCCTGCTCAAGATTCATCAAGAAACCCAATTCCTCCGACAAAGGAACCCGGGCAGATGTCTAACATCCCTACAGGCATAAATCAGAAAGCTTCATCGTGGGCAGATTTGATTAAGAAGGGCAATCAAGATTCAGGTTTTGATTTGAGCTTCATCCCTCCGGTGGTTACACTTGGAGATGAGAAGATAGTTGTGGCCTCCGAAGAGGCATGCAATCGCACAGAGGGTAAATGGTGTCTTTCCATTATGGCATATGTCTTTGGGAAAAGGCCTGTCTATCACTATTTCAGAAATTATGTGGTGCGCACTTGGAACCCTAGTGGCTCTTTCGAAATTTTTACAAGAGAAAATGGGTTCTTCATAATTAGGCTTTCGAATGTTGAAGATAAAGAGAACTTCTAAAAGGGGGACCCTATTTCATTAATGGGAAATTGATTATATTAAAGAATTGGTCCAAGAAAACAGTTCTTCACCGGGATATCTTAAACACTATGCCCATATGGATTCGACTTCCAGAACTGAACCTTCGACTATGGGACAAGGAAATCTTCAGTGCCATAGGAAGTCTTGTCGGCAATCCATTAAAAATGGATGAACAAACAGCGAAGGAAACGCGACTAAGTTACGCTCGCTTGCTTGTTGAAATTAAAGCGGATTCTGAGCTACCTAATGAAGTATCCATCTATACACATGATGGGGAGATTATTACACAACAGATCACGTATGAGTTAATTCCAGATAGTTGTAAATTCTGCAAATGCTTTGGTCATTCCACTGAAGCATGCTTGAACAATGAGAATCAGGGTGAACAGCCAAAACACGTTGCAATTACGAATAACAGCTCTGATGTTAACAAAGAAGATGTTCATAAAGATATCAATAACATCGAAGCAGACAATTCTGGAATTAACCCAGCAGTTACTGAAGACATCTGCCCTAATTCAGAGCAATTTTACATGGAAACAAATGCAGAAGATATGAACATAGACGCATTCAATCTACATTCAGATTCAGTCAAGAAAGCTCAACCTCAAACAACTCAAGACTCTCAGAGTACTGCCAGTCCTAAAGAGGATTTGCAGACTCGCTACGCTTTGGCTGAGATTGTGGAAACTCCATCAGGGGTTTCCACAAATACTAAGGAGCCCAACTATACAAAAGAAAATAGTATCATCACAAAGGAGGGATCCTACACTAAACAGGTCATTGAGTCCTTCCCCCCTTGAAGGACCCAAGCATTATTACAAATTCTACAAATAATTTAACAATAAAAATAAGGGATTTCTGTGAAGACCTCCTTGCTACTGATCCCATTTATACTAATGCTTCACTTCTTGCAAGTGGCCTAGCACCAACTAAATCAGCCATTACTCTCGAAAATATTCAGGATGCTGTCAACCAAACCATAGCAGTAGCAAAGACTTCAAGACCTGTCTCACCTACATTAAAAAAGAAAAAAGGCAGGACCAAAAGCCTAACAGACATTGTAACTGTGGAGGAAACTAAAGATGAAAAGGATCATGACTTCAGAAAGAAATATATTAGCAAAAATGCTAAATGGGAAAAACAATTAAAGCCTACTGACAAAAGTAGTTATAAGAAAAGTGGCAAGCGGTTGGGGGTAAAGGTGGACGGTAAAAAGCTCAGGGGCTCATCTTAGGTGATGTGTATCCTTTATCTTTCTTTCTATATCTTTTTTTTATGAATATTATCACTTGGAATATCAGGGGATTAAACTCTCCAGAAAGACAGTTAGATTTAGTTAACTTCTTAGCTAATTACAAACCCAACATTATGGTTTTGGTTGAACATAAACTCAGTGACCTAATAATAGAAGAGTTGCATAATAGGTTATTTTCAAATTGGAATATTATCAACAATAACTTGATGGGAGGGAATGGCATGATTATGGTCCTCTATAACTCTACCATTTGGACTCTCATCAGTCATTTTATTGATATGCAATATATTCATTGCACATTTAAAAATAAAGGTGGTTTGTATTTAAAAATTACCTTTATATATGCCTCAAATCTAGAAAATGACAGAATTATGCTATGGAATAGTATTGTTCAATTTAGTAAAGTCATTCATACTCCTTGGTTGTTAATTGGAGATTTCAACACTGTTTTTCATTATCATGAAAAAAGAGGAGGGAACCCCATTCCTTTTTCTAAGTTAGAAAAAATTGACTGTTTTATGTTGAAATCTGGCTTAATAGAACCCCCCATAGTTGGCAACAAATTCACTTGGAAATCAGGTGAATTCAGGAATATTCATTGCAAATTGGATAGGGTTCTATTCAATCAACACTTCATTAATCTATTTCCTAGTGTTAATTGTAGCACTTTGCCTCAAAACACTAGTGATCATACCCCTATTTTAGTTTCTATTACTTCTGAGAATAAAAATAGTGGCAACCCCCCCTTTAGATTTGTAAATGGATGGGTGTATGAGAAGGACTACAAGGATGTTGTCTCTAGTTGTTTCACTAATAATTTTTGTGGTACTGCTCAATTCAAGTTTCACAAAACCTTGCATCTTGTCAAGTCTAATTTAAAAACCTGGAACAACTCTAGAAATAGAAATGACATCAAAAACATTAGAGATGAATGTGACAGGTTACAAAATGAATTAGGCATTGACTGATCAGATAAGAGTAAGGCTGAGAATTTTTTTGATGCTCAAGCCAAGTTGGTCAATGCTTTACACATCAGTTCTGTTAACATTAGGCAGAAAGCAAAAGTTGAGTGGTTAACAGTTGGTGATGAAGCTAGCAAATTTTTCTATTCTAGAATGTCAAACAGGAAAAACAGAAATTATATAGGTAAGCTAATAGATTCAGATGGTAGGATTACAAATGATGCTAATAATATTGAGGCCGAGGCTATTAGCTATTTCAGTAATCTGTACAATTCTAATAACCTCACCAACAATTTCCCTGAGATTGAGTTTAAATATCTAGCTAATTCTAATAGTACTGATGTATTACTTGCCCCTATTAGGCAAGAAGAGATCAAAAATGTCATATTTTTTGCTAATAATGTTAAAAGCCCAGGTCCAGATGGATTTGGTGCCAAATTTTACAAAACACATTGGGGTGAGATGCAGAATGGTTTGTGTGACTCAATCTTAGAATTTTTCAATTCAGGTAAACTTCTGAAAAGCATTAATCATACATACATCACCCTTATTCCCAAAGTGGAAAGTCCTACTAGTCTAGATGATTATATGCATATTGCCTATTGTAACTTTGTTTACAAAATTATTGCTTCTCTCCTGTGCAATAGATTAAAATGTTTTCTAAAGTTCACTATATCAGAGAATCAAAGTGCCTTTATCCCAGGTAGGTTAATCTCTGAAAACTCTTTGCTTGCTCATGAGTTAATTAGAAATTTTAACATAAGGAATAAAAATCTTATGTGCATTAAAATTGATCTGCATAAAGCATTTGATAAAATTAATAGAAATTTTATCATTCACATTATGCAAAAGATGGGTTTTGACAAAAAATTCTGTGCTTTAATTAAAGAGTGTATATGTAATGTGTCTTACTCTATCATGATAAATGGTTCTCCTAAAGGCTTCATTACTAGCAATAGAGGAATTAGACAGGGGGACCCACTGTCACCATACCTTTTCTCTATTGTTATGGAATATTTTTCTATGCAAATGGAACTGGAAGTACTTAAGGGAAACATTAAACCTATAAATAGAGTTAAACCACACATTACACACCTTTTATATGCAGATGATATGCTCTTATTTTTGAAAGCAGATAAAGGGAGTGCTATTGCTGTTCACAAGATTTTAAAAAATATGGAGAACTATGCTGGGTTAGCTGTCAATTTAAATAAAAGCAAAATCTATTTTAGTAAAGATGTTCTTATTAAAGATGAGATCTTACACCTCTTGAATTTTAAAGAGGGCAATCTCCCTATTAAATATTTAGGCCTCCCCTTAAGCATAAATCAGATCAGTGAAAAAGATTGTTCTAGACTACTAGATCTGATTCAAAGTAAGCTTGAAGGGTGGTGTGGTAAACTACTTTCTCTAGCAGGCAGAATGGAGCTCACTCACACAGTCATATCTGCTATGGTTATGTACTGGGTGCAGTCTCATAATATCCCCACAAATGTTATACATAAGATTGATAGAATGTGCTCTAATTTTATTTGGAGAGGCAAATATCATAAGGTTGCTTGGGATACTGTGTGTAAACCTAAAAAATTTGGAGGTCTTAGGCTTAGAAGCATTAAGGACATAATTGATGTTAGCAAATTTAAATTATTTTGGAAATTTCTGGAGGGAAAATCTCTTTGGGCTAGATGGATGTGTGCTAAATATTTAAAAAATAAAAACTTCTGGCTTGCTAGAAAAGAGGTGCATCATTCTTATGTTTGGAAAAGTATTTTAGATTGCAGGGAAATTGGCAAAAATCTAATTCAAAGAAAGCTAAAGGATGGTACTCAAACCAGTTTATGGTTTGATCCATGGATTAGTGGAAATTCACTAATCAACCTTTTAGGGTGGAACAATTTATATATTTTAGGAGGGGCTAATGATAAAGTTCAGAGCATCATTAACAATAATCGTTGGAGCTTTCATAACAATCCTGCTGCCCATATTTTCAAAAATGCCATCAGTGAAATACAAATTGAGCAAAATAGCCTCAGAGATCATTGGTCTTGGAAGTTATGCTCAAAAGACAAATTTTCTTTTAAAAAAGTTTGGGAATACCTGATAGGTAAAGAAGTAGATGTTGATTGGCACAAAATAATATGGTGTAAATCAAACTGCCCCAAAATGGCACATTGTGCCTACTTTGCTATTTTGAATAAATTACCAACTAGAGAGATTTGTAACAAATGGAAAAAGGACTCTGATAGCATTTGCTTGCTTTGTAAAAAAGAAAATGAGAGCTCCAATCATTTATTTTTTGACTGCGTATATTCCCAGTACATTTGGTATAATGCCAAATGTACTTTGGGATTCAGTCAATCCTATGCTGCTTTGGATATTAGAGATAGCATTAAGTACATTTTAAAGTTTTTTAAGCCCAAGACCTTTAAATTTTCTAGAGCATGTGTTCTGCTTACTGCATCTATTTACTATATTTGGAGGGAAAGAAATCAAAGGCTTCATACTGGTAAAGAAAATAGTTGTTTTCAGACTTGGAGCATTATTCTTAATGATAGCAATATTGTTATGAAAAAAACTAACAGATTCAAGCAGGAGAACTTGCATAATCATAACATTCAGAAAAATGCTGACTGTGATAATCAAATTGAAGAGTTCTTACTGAATGGCAAGCTAATTACCAATAAAAAGTCCCCAGGTCACTTCTTTGGAGACAACCTGTCTAGCTTTGCAACCAACTCTCCTCTCTGCAAAGGGAGTTATCAAAACATTATTACTCCTAATGTCCCTAATCATTCAAATAAGAATAATAATGCTGTTATTTTACCTGATGCAGATCACCATCTCAAATCTCGCACTGGATGCTTTTTGGGTGATGTGAATAGACCAGTTGAACATCCTGAGGCTCTCATCACTTCTGATTTCATAACAAATCCTAGTGAGGGAAGTAGACATAATTCGAATCATTTTGTGCGTGTTTTAAATTATAATTTAAACAGTAATCATCTGCTTTTACCTGACACAGAGGATGGAGCTCACAGAAGAGTTTCAGAGAGATCTAATCACCTGGAAATGAGAAAATTAGAAGGAAAGTTTAATACTTTGCACAGAATTGGGAGCAACTTTTACAAAAGCGAGCTGAATAATATGACTTATCACTTATCTGCCTGGTCTGATGGTGAGAGCAGCAGTAGAAGGACTTCTGATGATGACAGAGGCACAACTAGACAAAAGAGAAGCTTTGATAACATGAGAAGCTCAGATCCATCAGAAACAAACTCCACCATGAACGTTGAGCTCGAGGGAAAGCACTTGAGAAGCCAAACCCATCATCTGAGAAATTACGAAGTGAGCTTGAAGCCTGATTCAAGTGAGAAGAGAAAGGAGATGACTGAGGATAAACTTTGGAAGCCGCCGTGAAGGAGGAGGAGCTGTTTTTTGGCAGCGCGATCCGCCATTTTTGTGTTTTTTTTACTTAGGGTTTCATTCTGCGTATAGAATGAGGCGGCTAGGGTTAAGTATTGATATATGGATTGGGCCTTGGGCCTGTTTTTTCTTCTTTAAAAAAAAAAAAAAAAAACATATTAAAAAAATTGCTAATTTGATGCCTCAACCCAGTGGGCTACCATAGCCGAAGGTCTTGATGGGTTGTCCTTTGGACCTGGGTCTGCATATATTACTTACTGTATAAAACTATCCAATCTCAGTTTTTAACTTAATCGCATTAAAACTGCGTTAATCAGTGGTATTTTGGTAGGCAAATGCGTTAATCCGTGTATTCTTACTAAGAGCATCTCCAACAGTGGAGGATATTCATGTTAAGGGGTGTAATATCCCTTATTTTTGCACCCAACAGTTGTTACACGGTGTAATATGAAGGCAAATGTTACGGGCTGGATTCAGAGCTCGTAATAGGGCGCGCGAGCTGATTTTATCAGCTCGTGATGTCGCGAGCTGATTTTATCAACTCGCGACTTCAGGAGCTGATAAAATCAGCTCGTGGCCTTATATCGGCTCGTACTATCCCTTATTTTAAATGAATATAACCAAACACCCCCACCCCCCCTCCCGAGCCATATATAGGCTCGGGAACAGGCGCGAGCTGATTTTATCAGCTCGCGAGCTGATAAAATCAGCTCGCGCCTGTTGGGAGATATCAAAGATATCTCCCGTAATGTTACGGACCGTAACGTTACGGCCCGTAACACTGTTGGAGATGCTCTAACATTTATTCGGGTAGAGTAGCATATTTATATCATTTTTAAGTCTAAAACCCTTCTACCGTCTAAAATAGCCGTCCGTCTTTCATTCTCTTGTTCTAACCCTCCCTCTCGAATTTAGGGTTTCCGAACCTTAGATTTGCCTCTTAACCAGATAACGAGAAGATAATTAATAAAAGCTCGACCGATTGACTGCTGCAATCTTCCCCATAGCAGTAATCCTAGTTTCTGGTTCATCGATTATAATCCTCCTCCTTATTCTGAAACTCTTTGTTTACATTTTGATTTGCTTATCCCGAGTTTGAATTCTCAAACTTTAATTTACATAATCGTACAACATACAAAAGTGTCTACTTCAGCTTGTCTTCCCCATCACAATGACCAATTTTGTAAATGGCATAAATGATTTGAAATTGAAGACTCGATTGCTTCGATCTCTGATAAGAGACCGTCTTCCCAGCAACAACCACGTGTACCAAGATTATTCTGAGCTCCATTATATTCTGGACATTGTCAAAACTCATGGACTTTTATCGGAAATTGCTTCAACTCCAGATCCGAACCCGAAGGCTGTTGAGGCGTGGAGGTTGGCAGTGGATGATTGGGTTCAGCGTTTGATTTCACTAGTTGACTGCAATATGGTGAGAAGCTTGAAACTTTTCAAGTTTTATTTGATAAAGTTACTCCTTTCTAATTTCATAAGCGAAGCTAAAGTAAAAAGTGCTTTATAGCAAAATTACTTGTTTGGTTGTAATTAGACGAAAGAAATAGTTAACATAGCAAAGTTTGACAATTTGAAATGACTGTTCTGTAATAACATATGAAAAGTATTACATTTCAGTTGAGAGTGTGAATAATCTTCATTGCAGAACCTGATTGTGATAATTTGTGTTTTCTTTTGAAGAATCTAGTTGACCTTTGAGTTTATGTTACAGTTTCTTATATTTGAAATTGGTGGCTCAAATCTTTTTTCATCTTGAAAAGAAAATGAGCAATAGATGATAGTGTGAGTTTTAATAATATGATACACACACATATTTATATACACACATACACATGCGTACGCACACACACATCAGCGTATGACATGCACAATGTGCACGTGCATGTGATGTTGATTGCGATTAAATGTGAAAATTCAAAGGGTATATACCTAAGCTTGATGATGGTTAAATGAAGAACAGTGGAAGATCATGTACATTTGATTCCCTTTGTTTAAACTTTAACGCTCTTGTTCTTATGGTCCAGCCGGATAAGTGTTGGGTGGGAGTTGGTTTGCTAGGTTTGACTTGTGGAAGTTGCAGTTCTGAGCGTTTCTTAACTTCATACTCGAGTTGGTTTCAGAAGCTCATGCCTAAACTTCAGGTATTGTGACTCATGATAAAAGTTTCTGTCTACTACTCTCCCATACATCAACTGTCTGTAACTCCAGTCACCATCTTAACATACTGGTTGTGCCGACTAACACTAAATGCAGTTCCGTTTGTCTTCTATTATGGTATGGGTTGCAGACGGGTGTGAATAACCTGATTTGTATAGTAATTGAATATTGTTCTGTAAATGGATCTCCTTCATTCTGTTTATAGCTGCTGCTATTTTTTACATTAATTTAAAACATATTGTCAACATGATGGAAGATCTTATAGGCTTATAGCTGATCATGGGCTAGTCCTTAATCATTAAAGTTAGCAAATGAACTATCTTGATTCAATAACATGCTCTTATTTTCTAACAATATGGCTAAGAGATAAACATATTTATGCGGGAAAAAGAGTAAGTGATTTCTCATGGAGTCCTTTATGCAACCATTGGAGAATAGCCAGTGTAAATTGTTTTGTCACAAGTGACGTTTTTCCATGCTTTATAATTTATAATATACTCTCCGATCCTTTAATGTTATGGGGAGCATATCCTCTATTCCTCACTCTCTCTCTCCCTTGTCCCACTCGATAAAGCATTGACACATGGTGATGTATTTTGCAAAAGAAACCTTCTTTTTGCATGCTAACATTTTAAAGGAGATTTCTTTGCAAAATAAATTTAGACGTGTCAAATTTTAGTTGTTTAAGATAAGGGGACGTAAAAAAAAGGAGCAGAGGATTTGCTCACGTAGTTATGTATGCTTCACAATTTTCAGTATTGGATATGGAATATTGTTAATTTTATGTTATGCCATGATGATATCCTCTCTTTGTAAACAGACACCTTCCAGTACCAGTTATATTAAAGCTTTGTCTTGTGCTGCTTTAGCTGATATTTTCACAAGGTTTGCTAAATACCAATCTATATTTAATCACAATGCCACCTAAATGATGTATGGATCACATTAAGAATGCTTATTGTCATTATGCTGTGAATGCAGGTTAACCACTTATCCAAATGTAAAGAAGGATGCAACATCACTGGCTGGGAAACTTGTCCAACCGATTCTCAGTTTATTAGATGAGAACGGCTCTGAGGATGTATTGGTAAATTTCTTCCTTTAGCTTTTGTCTTCATTTCGGTATATTTTGAGCAGTATATATGAACTATGTTTTTCGTCAAGTGCAGAAAGGAGCAATTGACTTGTTATACATCATCATATCCTCGTTTCCATTTGTCATTCAGCGTCACTACAAAGATGTAAGTTTATTGGTTGACACATGGATTTTACTTATAGCGGTCAATTTGTCTTTTTGTTTCACCAAATGATCATAATTTACGTATATACTTCTAGTTACCAGTATTGACACTTTTTCTCCAAAATTGAAGTTTCTTGTCAAAGATATGCATGATACAAAAGAAAAGCACGATAGAATTAGCCTCTTAATTGAGAATGTGACGTCGGGAATCATTTAGATTTGATACCAGGCACATAGAATGCTTTATCCTACCATTATAATTATGAGTTCCCTACCATATAGTTGGCTAATATGAGAATATTGTAGACGAGAATCTAAGAACAGCCTATTGGCTGAAAGATGTTAATTTTACAAACTGCATGATAGAGAATTTTGCCAAATAACATAACAACAGAAAAACATGACTCACTCATTGTTTCAAATGATAATGCGGGATTCTTATCCATAACTAAAAGAACTTTGCATTTGGAAAGTTTAGGACACTAAATTTGCTTTCAAAATTATCCATGGCGATATATGATGTTGTTACACTAAACATTATCATGTGCAAATCATCATTAGTAATAGTTTTCATCTAGTTAAGCCGAGCCGCTGATAAGGTGTTTGTCAATTTGCAGGTTGAAAGGGTTATTATATCCAAGTTAGTGTCAGGGAAAGGCAATACAGATATGTCTAAGGTGAGTGGGGAGTTATCTTTTGCCTTTACATGCCATACATAGCCCATGCATGCATGTGATGTGATTCGTGTCCATGGTCTTAATTTTCAGAACCCAAATTTCTTAAATGTCTAACATTTGATGTTTTATGTTCTTATTTTTAGAAATATGCCTATTGCTTATCGATACTTCCAAAAGTAGGTGGTGGTGAAAATAGCTGGGAATTATTAATGCAAAAGATTCTATTATGCATACACAATCTTTTAACCAATGCTTTTCAAGGAATAGAAGAAGGTATTTATTTGACTTGTGCCATATTTGTGTTAAAACTGTACGTTGATGGCTTCTCCAATTTTTACTGCAGGAACTAAAAGTTCCGAGATCATGAGATTTTTAGTTCCATCAGGACAAAACCATCCTCCTCCTTTAGCAGGCCAATTATTTTTAGAGGAGTCTGCAAAAATGCTTCCTGGAGATACTATAACAAAAGTCTCAATTCTGATGCACTGTTGCTGTTTAATGCTTAATAATAGTTATTCAGTTCAGGTAGTTCATAAGTTTATCTTTATTTGATATCGAGGCAATTTAACTCATGAATTTATTCCCAAGGCAGTTGTTAAAATTGAGGGTAATTGGTAATGCATCTTATGTAAATTTGGCAATGCGGTAAAAAGCAATCAACTTAATTGCCTGAGCGGTTAGTGGATTCCACCATTCTTAATTCAGCATAGGTTTAAACTCATTTTGATTATGTAAAGTGGTTTATCCATTATTTATAATATAAACGTTCCAGCATAATTTTCCTATAAAAAAGGGGTTAGGTATTAAATTCATTTTGCTTTTGTCTGGCCTCACTTGTTATTGTGAAATTATGCTGGAAAGTTTGTATAATAAATAATGGTAAACCAATCGTGCATTACCAGTGCATTGTTGTTGATTGTCAACTAGTAAATTGAATTATCAACCGACATTTCAGTTGACTGTCGCAATAAAAATGGGTACAAATGCTTTAAGATGAATTATACTTGTCTTTGCCTAATAGAAAAAACATATATCTCTAGCATTTGTAGAATAAATTGAATGAATATAGTTTAGCAGCCTTTTTGAAATTTCGTAAATACTCTACTACTAATGAGATTGCCGCCACTTGCATCATTGCTGGAAGATTTTTCTACGCAGTCGGCATATGGCTAGCGCAGTCAAAACGGTTTTGCCACACTACTTTCATCGCTACCAATAATAAAGTAAATTGATTGCACTGAAATTCAACTGTTGTCCCTTTACCATCCGTGACATTACGCACGTATTCTCCTATATTTGCTTGATGGAGATAATAGAAGAGATAAATGTGAGGGAAAAAGTGGGAAAGAGTAGAAAAGGGAGTTGACAATGCTGCTTTTAAATACCATAAATGAAATCATACATCTCAATAATAATAATAATAATGATGATGATGATGATGATGAAGATGATGTATACACATGCCTTATTACATCATGCATGCCATTACACTAGTGGTGGATAATTAGAGTGAAAAGTTTCAATCCTTACGTTATTTACCTATCGTGTTCGACTAGCATAAATACCATGGAAGAATTAAATTATAAAAACTATTAAAATTCAGAAAAAATGTCTCGTGAAAACAATGATTCAGACTGCATATATTCTTCTGTGTTGTCATGAAAGATGGTCATTGTTAAATGACTCCACTTTTGGATATGAGCAGGGACAATTTTTGGTCGGTTTGGTTTATCCAATGGCTAGAAAAAAAATGTGTCGTGAAAACAATGATTCAGATTGTGTATATTCTTCTATGTTATCATGTAACATGTTCATTGTTAAATGACTCCATTTTTGGATATGAGTAGGGACAAAAGTTTGGTTGGTTTGGTTTGTCCAACGATGAAAGTTGTTAAACCAAACTAAAATCAATAAAATGAAAGCCAAACCAACCAGATTAAGTTTGGTTGGTTTGATTGGTTATTCGAGTTAACCGAACTAAAAATGTTTTACGCTTTATGTTTGAAATATTTGTTGTAATATATATATACATATATATATATATATATATATATATACACACACACACACACACACACACACAGACGATTAAAGTATTATTATTCATCATCATTATACTTTCTAAAAGTAATTTTGACACGAATGATAAATAAAAAATATATTTTTTAATTGAATCATCCATAAACTTGAAAATATAATAAAAGTTTCGTTAAACAGTTACAACTAATTTTTTTTTATAGGCTGATTATAAACCAGTCTAGTTTGAAAACCAAAACAAACCAACCAAAATTAATTGGTTGGGTTGGTTTAGTTGGTTTAACCAAATAATGTTGATCCCTAACATGAGAAGGCAAACAAATTAGATCTGACCCCATCGAAACAATAAAAATGAATTAACACTGTGTTTGGCGATCCCATACCTAAAAAACCCCAAATTCTCTGTTGAAAATTCCTTCGTGTTCGAAAGTGGAGCCCTTTTAACAATAATCTAAGATTCACCATCTGGTCTCCTTCAATAGATTAGGGTTTTTACGTATTTATCATGCTGCTTTACCATTTATTTTTTTCAGTTTGGTAAGAGTGGCCAAAAGACTCACTTTTTCCCCTTCAATAGTATATTGATGTAGGGCTATGACTAATTCACTTTATAATGATATACTGTTTGTAAAGGTGTTGGTTCCTATCCATCAGTTACTAGCTTTAATTGAGAGAGTGCTCATAGTAGATGGTTCTTCATGTGGACCTTTCACTACTGCCATGCATCAAGAAATGCTATGTGAGGTTCTTCCAGTTTTGCATCTGAGCACATTGGATCTTCTTCATGCAGTTATTAAAGGAGTGAGGAGGCGAGTTGCAAAATTTTATATATTATCTGTGCAACACATGAAATGTTGTTATGTTTATCTATGTGCATGTTGGGTGTTGTTCATAGTAGTGGTAACCTATCTTGCACATCTTTGGATTTTTTAAATTATTTTTACTTCTGAGAATCTGAATCTAGTCACACATATATGCTTAACCCAGCATGCTTAGTGCATGGGTGCGAAGTTTAATATGGTACAAGAACCACTCAAACTATACCCGAATTTGCATCAATAAAACATTAAGACAAACAAATTGTGTTGGTCAGTGTAAAACCAGATATTTGGTCCGCGTCCATGATTCCGATCTGTTCAACAACTGACTAGGTATAACCTACCATTGTCTTGCAATCGGTGTCTTTTATTTTGAATGGCAATGCATATAACACATGGTAGTTCAGCAGTGTTGAATATTAATGACCAAGGCTCAATAGTTGACTTCTTAATTCATTTGTATCTGCTAACAAGTAATGTTACTGTTGCCATTGCTAACAAGTAATTATGACTAATGCTCAATCGTTAAATTCTTAACTCAGTCATTTGTATCCATTGCTAACAAGTAATATTACTGTTGCCATTGCTTTCTGCAGTCAAATTTTACCTCGGGCTGCCCAAATTGCAAGAATTATAAATGAATATTTCAATCGAACAACATTGCCTACAGCAAGAATAAAAGCATACTCTGTCATACAGACGCTGCTGGTTTCCTTTGGTGTTGGTATGCTTCCTTCACCCAATTTTATCCTCTTTATTGATACCTTTTCTAGTTTCGAGATTACATCTACATCTACATCAACAAGGGATCTTAAAAATGGTGCAATTCTTACCACGTAGTTTAAAATTGGGCCTGTCAAGTCAGTGGATGTTATATGATTTGAATAGTCTGATATCTGCATTCAACATCAACTTTGGATATTGGATATCCGGATAAGCGGATATTGGATACAGATGGATATCTGATAATTATCCTACAGATAAACAAACAAACATAAGTTTTTTTTTTTTTTTTTTTTTTTTTTTTTTGTTTAACTTAATTTTTATTCAATTCCAAGTGTTATAAAAGAATGGAGAATAAACATGTATGATGATGATAAATAGTGTTGAGCTGTTTATATGCATTAAATGAGTGTGATACACTATTAACTTGTTAAAACACTACCGAGTTAAGAATATGAGCAAAAACCTTATGGGTAATTTTGAATGTAAATATTTTCGTATCTGCATTCATATCCTTTTTTGGGATATCAGATATTTATCTATTCTTCGGATATGGACGAATATGCGTACATACTATTGTACCGAATTATATATAACATAAACAATAATATTGACAAGAACTGGACATAATTTTCGGATGTGGATATCTTCGTAACTGCATCCATATCCGTTTTCCGGGTATTAGGTATCTATTTGCTTTTTGGGTATGGATGCAGGTGGATTTCAAATTTTCCTGGTATCCATTGACAGACTTAGTTTTATTTTATTTTACAACAAATCTGTTTTTTCTAATGTGGTGTCAGTGACTGCAGTTCTCTTTTGATCAAACGTTGAATTATTTTACCAATTCATCAGTAAATATAGCCTTACAAAATGCACAGCTCATTTGAGAATATAAATGCAAAAATGTAAGATAATATGCAATTAGATAGTAATCGCATATTGATATTGATGGGGTATCCATATTTCTTGGTTGACAGCAGTGAATGCACTTTTGTTTGGATTGCTTCTACTTGTTCTTGTACGATTCACATATTAGAATTGCTTCTCATATCCAAACAATTTTTCTGGAGACCCGGAGATCCAGGCTATTGCTTGTAAACTTTTGGGAAGTTGGTATTGTACCTCTGGCATGTACTCAGGTTATATCACATGGATAATGTAGTTAGTACTGATCAAATTCTATGCTTTGCTGGTGGAAGTGGATTCCTCAACCAAGAACACTCTACCCATGAGTTGCTCTTGTATCCAAACTTCGTTATTACTTTGTAATAATATGAAGCGTTTCCAACTTTTAAGTGAAAGAAATGGTTGTCTAATTTGATGTTTTCCTCATTGTGTTTAGTCATTAACCCGAGTTTCATTCTTTCAATCAGGCATGGGTTTATACCTTTCTGAAAAATTGACTAGTAATGCTATATCTGACCTTGTTGATTCTTCTGAAAACGTGTCATCGTCTTCTTATAACTCGTCTAAGTCAATATGCGACAATTCAAAGCCAAGTGGTAAGAAGAAAAGGAAACATCCTTCTGATTCTCATCTTGAAAAACCAAATGGAACTACTGTTGGTATGGATGTGCCCGACAGAAAATTTCCAGATCTTATTCATGTTAAAGTGGCTGCTCTAAAAGCACTTGAAGCCCTTTTAACTGTGGTATGTGTAAATTATTGATTTTAAGTATTTGCATTGAAACATAACCAGTAATGGTAGCTCCCACACATCTCTACTATTGATAATTACAACCTTGGACCCATGAAATGATGTCAATATCGGTACACATTTTCACCATTAACGAAGATGGTTCTTGTGTGCTGCTTGTTTCAACCGTCGACAATGTTACATGTATGTCTTTTTACTTCAGATTATATCACATGCCTAAATCGGGTGTATGCGTGTGCACTTCGCAAGTGGCTTACACAGTTACACTAGTTGAAATAACTGAAATTCACTTATGTAACTCACCACTGATGTTCATTTTTATGAAGCATGTGACTCAACAGTTACGGTCTTAAGTTAACAGATAACCAAATTGGCTTTGTCGATTTGAATGAAGAAGTTAAGTATCTACATGAAAAGCACATTCCTTGCAATATCATGACCCATTCAAGTAGATTGTGAAACTTAACATTATGATCTTTAGTTGACAGATGCCAAATTGGCTTTGTTGATGTGAATGAAGAAGTTAAGAATCTACATGAAAACACATTCCCTGCATCATCATAACCCATTCAAGTATATTGTGAAACTTAAACATTCCAAGGTAGAATGTACGCATACAATTTCTGCAGTTATAGGCTTGTGAGTTTTGGTGTCGCTTAGCAAAGTTCATAGTTAAATGTACATCTTGTACATTTCTAACTAGTTGCATGGTATATTGACATGTTTGTGTAGAATGTCTTTTTTCCTATCGTAAGAGTGGTACATACAATTTCTGTAGTTATAGGCTTGTGAGTTTTGGTGACGCTTAGCAAAGCTCATAGTTAAATATACATATTCATTTCTAACTATTTGCATATTTGCATGGTATATTGACATGTTTGTATGGAATGCATTTTTTTCTATTGTAAAAGTGGTACATGATTCAAGCAAAGCACCCATTTTGATGTCTTATGGGAACCCTTGGCTTTAAGAAACCTGCCTAGAGCGTTATACCACTAGCCAGTTGAGCTAGTGGTCCTTGATTGTTTGTATCGAATGCTGTTGTTAGATATATTTAGCTAGTGCTTCTAGATATGAAAATTGTTCTAGTATGTGCGCCAAGGAAGAAAAGAGAATCACGAATATAGTATCTTTTAAGCATCGTGCAGGACTCAAAACAGAACGTATAAGTTATAAATGACAATCCATTAATTTTAGTAAATTCTAAGAGATCGCAAATCAAAATGATACCAAGATTTAGTCCTTTTGTAGTGACAATATTATTTCAGATGTGGTTTTATAGGTTTATAGTTGTAACTTAGAGCTGCTCTGGATTTGATTTTAGGTTCCCCCCCCCCCCCCCCCCTCCTCCCCCCAACACACAAAACAACAACAACCCCTTTTTCTCTCCTTTCTCCGTCTTTATCAATGTTAAAATTGGTCTTGTTTTTACCAGTGTGGCTCCTTGAGTTCGGATTGGCGTTCCAAAGTGGATTCTCTTCTAATAAATGTTGCAACACATGCATGCGATGAGGGGTGGGCCAGAGAGACGAAAATTTTCTGTTTAGGAGACAAATCTGGAATCGTTACAAGAACTGAATTTCAGCTTGCAGCATTAGAAGCATTGTTGGCGTCTCTTCTTTCTCCATCACGTGGTCGTCCGCCTTATCTGTCACAAGGTTTTGAGCTATTCCAAAGAGGTGTGTATTTTAGCTTAACCATTCAACATATAAGTTTGCATTGAGTAGTCATTCCAATATTCAAGCCCTCCTTAGACAACTTCACCAGATACAAAATGTAACATTTGTATTAAGGGGACTGTTAAAGGTACAGCTCTGCATAGAAGGGAATCTGCTAAGGAATGTTTAAAATTCGACGCTATAGTTGAGAAAAGAAGAAGAAAAAGAAAATCACACCTTTATAGCAGTAAAAGCCATCATAAATAGATGTTCTTTTAATAGCAAGATCTAAGGCGTTAAAAACTTTGTTTTGCTTAATGTATTCAGCTTTCAACTACAAAGTGGAAAGGTGGCTGTATATTTATTGATATATGGGAACGTAGTTCAGTTACATCAAAGATATCATTTCCTTGTTCCTAACTACACACGTCAGGGTAGTTTGGTTGCAGCTTTTGCACATTCTGTGATATCCAATATTACAAAAATAAGCTGTGTTAATTTTTTGCCCACAGGGAAACAAAATACTGGAACAAAGATCGCTTCGTTCTGTGCGCATGCTCTTCTGGCTTTAGAGATTCTAATCCATCCACGATCCCTTCCACTTGTTGATGATGCTCCTGTCATCAAAAGCTCAGAACGAAACAATGAAGACAATGATATTTATGATGAAGATGATGATAGCTACTACAATTATCTTGACAACATTGAACCCATGCCCACGACCACTGACGATAATAACATAACCACAAAAATGGAAATTGAAAACCATGTATCCGAAGAAGATAAAGCAGAAAAGTGTGTTGGAGACGAAGGTGTGAGAAGCAATGATAAGGAACAAGATATGGATATACATGGGGAGACACCCTCTTGTCAGGATGAAGTAGTTATCAGGGACAAAGATGATGCTCAGAATAATATGGCTGCTTGCAGTAATTTGGATGTTTCTCAAAACAAAGGAGTTGCAGAACCGAACGGTGATTTGAACATTCATGAAAATGTGGATAATGTACCTCTAAGTTATGGTGTAGCCAACAAAAATCAAATGCTGCATTACGATTCTGATTCAACCTCTATTGATTCTTTGAGGATTATTGATGTTGATCCAGATTCTGAAGATGTAGATTGATTTACATGAAAGAGGTCATTTTGGGTTATGGTTTGTAGCAAAGAGTTCAATTTTGTTGTGGGCAGTAAAGTTCATATTATGGTAGCATATTTGCTTTTGTTTATTCCGTTCTAAGAACACGATGTGTTTATCATGGGTTGTCTAAATTTTGAATTTGAGTTCAGATTGAGCAAGTATGAGGCAAATTTTATTGGTGCAATTTTAATTTAATGGTTTCTTTGTTACATATGACGTAAATTTATTTGTTATGATGATGACTGCAAGACCACGAGGGTGGGTTATCCACCCCTATGGGAGGCGGCTAGCTATTCGTTAAGGTTGGGCTTGCTTGCGGGCTGACCTTGAAGTGCAAACATAACTGTCCTTATGTGTTATCGTTTCACAAGAAAACTTGTTATGATTTAAACCCACAAGGGGTTAACATTTGGTTGGTTTGGTTTATCCGATTATAAAAATTGTCAATTCAAACTAAAACCGATGAAAATGAAAACCATACCAAACCAACCAAATTAAGATTGGTTGATTCGGTCGGTTGTTTGATTTAACCGAACTAAAATCATTTTAGACTTTATGTTCACAAGATTAACTTTAATTTGAAATAGATTATAAATATATGATTGAAATATTATTATTTATCATTCTTATGCTTCCCAAAAGTAATTCTGATGCATATGTGATGATTACAATTTACTTAGATAACTAAATTAACCTAAAATATTTACTATATTATCAATAATTTTGAAATTTTAATAAAAAGATCGGTTAATTTGGTTAAATCGATAAACAAATTAAATATTTTTTCGAATCGATCATAAACCAATCTAATTTCAAAACTAAACTGAACAGACTAAAACAAATGGATTTGGTTGGTTTATTTGGTTTAACCAAATAATGTTCACCTCTACCATAAAGAACTTTGTTTTATGATCGTACAACCGCCTTGATCAACAACGCTATGCCTACAGACACACTGTGGGTATAGACTTATATAGTTTATACTATTGTTTGATGTGATTTTTTTTTTAAGACGCGGTGTGGGTATATATTTACATAGTTTACATTATTGTTTGATGTGATTTGTTTCTTAGACGTTAGACGTCAACGCATGTTGAATCTAGGCGGAAAAGTTGTAAATTTGTATTAGAAAATTGTAATGTAGTTGTATTAGTTGGAATGGTGTGAGTAGGTATTTAGGTTGTTCCAAAGGTAAGACAGGTGGAACTTTCGCCTAGCGCAATACTGTCAAAAATGCAATGAAATGTCATAGTTGCTTTTAAAAACATTGATGCACGAGTGCAGAACAGATCATATAACTAAAAATATATCGATTACTAGCGTAGTGTAGGCCCGGTGTAATGACCTGCATTTGCAGAGGTATTATAATTAATTTATTTAATTATATAAATAGTGATATAGTAAATTTAATGGTGGTGGAATTAAATAATGGTGAATATTTAATTAAAATAATAAATTAAATAATATACATAACTCTGAATAATCAAAATTGGCTGAAATGGCGATATGGTGTGAACTGGATCATCTGTGATATTTAATTCAGTTTAGAATTGAATTAGAATAACGAATATATTATTTGAACGACAGTTTGAACGTATAATTATATTATAATTAAAATAGAGCTCGAAATAGCGCTGCAGTTCGTAAATTGGCGATTCGAACTTCAACTGAATGTACAGGATTCGTTTTAAGCCGAATTTCTGTGAAACAAGAAACGTGTGGAGCTGGTGGAGTATATCTTTCTAGTGGAAGAGAAAAATCGGGATTTCGTCGTGTAGATTTTGATTTATGTCCAAATCAAATTTTAGAAAAGTCGTTGTGGAATTCCTTTATAATTTATAAAGGAATTATTTATATTTTAAAAAGGAATTTCAATATAATCGAATATCGGGTTGACCCAGAAGTGAATATCGAGTTAGAAATTCATATAGGAATATTCTAGAGCTGTATGGTATTCCACTGTGAATATATACGATAATATTTATTTATAAATATTTAATTTAATTATATTTAAATATATTTATATATTTAAGTGGATTAGTTAGGACTTTAAAAATAGTCACTTTTGCAAACGAAGTCGGAATTCGACGAAACTAATTTTGTTGGATCCGCAGTGTCAAATAGTTGTTAGACTCCAAATTCCGTGATTTTAGGAGATCGTATGTGGTCGCTGGGATTTTTAGAAGGCAAATACAAGGAGAAAATCAAGAAAATAAAATAGAAAATCAAAATAAAAATATCCCACTTCCTTGCCCTGGTCAAAAGCAATCCACGCATCATTCCTCCTCAACCACAAGTGCTACCAACCCCAACGCAGTATATAAGACCAGCATACAGGAAAAATTCCCAATATAAGAAAATCAAGAACAAATCATAAAAAATCATAGAAATCACAACACAAGTATATTTGGATCCGGGAGGGGTTTCTCTTCAAGGCTATGCGAGTTTTACAAGGTTCGAACTTTCGTTGTTCGCTATATTTGCAGAACCGTGAATCTAGGGATTCGATTTTCTGTACAATCAAGGCGATTTGATGAAGATTCAATAGTAGATTCTTGTTCGCACCCGGGTGTAGTTTCGATTGGGATTTTCTGGTGGAATTCGGTGCTGAAAAGTGACGCAACTGTCATTGTACTTATGCACTACAGTCATTCGACGGAAGTTGGAATAGTGGGGCGAGTTCGACCGTGTAGGGTCTGAGGTGAAGAGATTTCGAAGGAGGTCATCTTGGTATTGACAGAGTGGAGTTTCGTTGAGTGTGGGATGAGATGAAGGTGGGAGAACCAGCGGTCAATGGCTGTGTGTATAGGAGAGGAGCACGGCATTTCAGAAATTGTGGAAGAAAGAAAACGGTCGGGTATGAGATAAGGTGGAGAGGGTCTGAGGGATTTGGGCTAAGGAATAAGGTTAAGGCCCGTTTGATTTTTAAGTCCAAGTTTTTAATTTAAATTTTTATATGTAAACTTAAAAATAGTATAACTCGTTCATACAGTGTCAGTTTTACGAACGGTCAGATCCGACGGGATCGTATGGCCGACGACTACCAACTGGGACTGACTGGAAGTGGATTTGAGCTCGTTTGAATTTATGGCGAGATAAATTGTTTGATTCAAATCAAACAAAGCAGTTTATCGTTCTTTAACGATGAACTGCCAAACTGAGTAAATCTCACTAACTCTGAACAGTTTATAATTTCATGTTGTATTTTTAGAACTGTTAAATATTGACTGATTGACTGTGTGTTGACTGTTTGATTGAACTGCTAGTCAGTTAGTTGAATTTCTATATTGATTTTGTTTAACAGAATATATCATATGGAACTGAAAGTGGTGTTGATTTTATTGTGTAACATCTGTGGATGCAGGGAAACAGGTTGGAGGAATCCGACTGGATTCCTCAACAGTTATTTTATTGTTTTTCATATATTTTGATATATGATGTGAATTATAACATGTTGTTGATTGTGTGTGTATGGACGATATTGGACATCGTAATTTGATATGTTAAACATCATAACATACCGGGATTTGGAGAAAGGGGAATTTGTCAAAGTGAATACCGAAATAGATTTATTTACAAAATCAAAGGATTTTATAAAAGAGATAATATTTATAAAATCAAAGAAGATTTTATAAAAGGAATTATTTATAAATGGAATATGTATAAACAGAAATTTATTTATAAATGGATTATTTGTAAATAGAAAATACTTAGAAATGAAACCCTAAAGGAATTATTTGCAAACCATTTGCAAATAGATTAGAACGAGAAATGTTTGTAAACCATTTACAAATCAATTAGAAAGAGAAATGTTTGTAAACCATTTACAAATGGAATCGAAAGAGGAATATTTGTAAAACCTTTACAAATGAAATCGAAAAGGAGGTATTTGTAAAACCATTTACAAATAGAATTAAAAAGGAAATATTTAGAAAATAAATAGAGTTATAAAAAGGAAATTTGTTTATAACTGAATAGGATGTTATAAAAAGGAAACCGTTATAAAAAGGAAAACGTTACTAAAAAGGAAATCATTTGTAAAGTGAAGAACCGTTACTAAAAGTAAATCTTTATAAATGAATAGTTTATTCGAAAGGAGTTATCGAATTAGTTATTCGAAAGGAGTTATCGATTATAGTTTAATCGAAAGGAGTTATCGAATTAGTTATTCGAAAGGAGTTAAGTAAGGAGTTAAGTAAAAAGAGTTAATCGATTAGGGTTAAATAAATAGAGTTAATCGAATTTAGTTTATTCGAAGAAAGGTTTTCGAATCCAGTTATTCGTAAGAGAGATTATCAAATATAGTTATTCGAAGGGAGGAGTTATCGAATAGAGATTTATTCGAACGAGAGTTATGTAAGGAAGTGTTAAAGGGTTAAAGATGAACTAACCCTATTTCGAGATTTGAAATGTTGTTCAGTTAAGGTCTGAGAGGTAGCTATACCCCAACTTGATTGACTGCGTTTTAATTTAGAAATGGTTAAGGTTCGAGAGTGAAAGTGGTTAAGTGAATTTAGTAAATAAGTATAGTGATTTGAGTTGTCGTCACGACTCACGACGTTGATTTAAACATCTGTTTAAATCCAAGTAAAGAAGATTTGGAAATGTTTTTCCAAATAGAATCAGAAACGTAATCAAAATATTGAAACTGGAAATATGAATTAGAAAAGGAAATGTTCATGTATAAGGAGATAAGAAATGGAGTTAAGCAAAATTAGAAACTGACTAGAGATTAGTAAATTGAATGGTTTCCTGAGTATCGATCTGATGTTGGTTTCAGCCTTCGGGGTTTATACTTAGAGAATTGTTCTCCTACTAGTTTACAGTCAGGTACTGATAGTTGTGAAATGATAGTGATATGTAAATAACAATGGAAATGTTTTCCAGTGTTAATAACGTATATTTTCTAAACATAGAAAATAAGGAGATATATATATATGATTGATTGATAGAATTTCCATTTGGAAATAATATCGTTATTTGCACACCTGTTTTTCTTTGATAGTTAAATCACAGACTATCAAAATTTTGACCATTTTAATGTTGTTAATATGGAGAGACTGGTTGGATTATTATCCAAAGAACCACTCTGTATTGGCATAAGCGTTGCGAATCATATATGCCAAAGAAAATTGAAGACGGAGCAAAGTGCAAGGGCTATTGTATAAGTCTTAGATAACAGTGCCTAAGATGGATGTACTGAATAGTGCCTTCGGTTCATCCTGTTCCTGGATGACTTGTATGGATGAATGTCTGACTGAGTATTTCCAGAAAGGTCACGTAAATTGATTTCTTCAACTGTACCAAGAGTGGAAGCGGAGAAGGAAACTTCTTTAGCTAACACGTAATGTACTGTTGTAGACGTCAATTAGTGATTTTCGATGGATCTGACAATGTGGCATTCGAAGTGAATCTGATGTGATGATGAAGCGTAACCTCAATCCTCAGCAACCGGTAAATGACAAAAATCGGGCAGACAGCATGGCTAAGTCGGTCGCTCCGAAGTAGGGTGTATAATCACCTGATCTAGAGTTTCATTTACTTCTAAAAATCTATTGTTGATGCTGTCCCATTCGGGAAACGGTTGCTGATCCCAATCGTTGGTGATATACATTTGATACACTCAAGCGAATTGAGTGGTCGGTCATGTGTGGCCGGGTTGCAAGATGTTCTTGTTGAACCCAGTGTATTCCTTTCTAGAGATACACTAGCGAAAGGTGGTTCCATACCTTGTCATAGTTGGAAATCCATTACCCAATACGTGCTTGCGGTTTTGATTGTATACTATATATGTAGAACGTGAGATGAAAATGTTTCTGCTAGATGATTATTATATTGTGGTTGATAGACATTATTATAATATCAAAAGGTTTTTGATATAAAGATAATTTGGATTCTCATAAGGGAAAAACCCGTTCCGTTATACGAGGTGGTCTTATGAGATTTCGATTACCTGCTTGAACTGTTTTAACCGTTTTACTCACACCAGTCCCATGACTAACCCGGAGTTTATTTTGTTTTGTTTTCCCTAAACTCTTGGGTGCCTAATTTTGTACGGGCAGTCAAGTAGTCGGGATTTACAGATATACTGGAAGAGCTTGGAGCAGGAGGCTTCATGATTATATATCTATAGTTATTTCCGCTGTGTTGTAAGTGTTGTACTTTGATAATGATGTATATTCAAGTACAGATGTATATTTCAAGTTATGTTATATATATTATATGTTATTCATTCCGCTGTGAGGTTCGTGTTACTCTGATGTTGTGTTCTTCTTCTTCTTCTTCTTCTTCTTCTATTCTAAGTTTCTATCTTATCTTTCCTCACCCTCTAATTTCTTTCATTAATCATCCGGTATTTTCGACCCTTGGATGTTCGATATGTGTTGTATATCGGATAACCAAGGTCGTCAAAAACCCGGGTCATTACAGTTGGTATCAGAGCATCGGTTAAGTGAATTACCTTGGCTCTGTGGCGTGACTCGGTAGAGATAGGGTTAGTAATGCCCTAGATTGAGTTGAGTGTATGTATACGAGTGAACGTATTTGTTATTCAATATAAAAAAATTGTTTTGTATTGTGGAGATTTGTTGGTTGAGTCGTTTATGAGTTCTGGTCAGTCAGTTTGATCCACTGTATCGGTAGGAGTTTATAAACACTCGAATACGATGGGTTGACACGGTATGTTTTGAAAAGAGGGTAAATGATTTTTTTTACCCAAATTATATTTTGATATAAAGGATTTATATTGGAATAATTATAATATAGTGGATATATTGGTTGTTATTATAATCGAGTAAGATTATAAATTAAATGGTTATGTAAATAACCAATCAGAATTCATATAAGTGAAATACGTGAAATCAGATGAGTTGAATCTGAAATTTTAAACCAGAAATTGAGTTAAAACTCTAGAGAATTGGATAAGTGTTTGTAAATGGATTTGGATTAAAAATAAGGAAAATTTAAGATCCTGGGAGATTTTAAATTGTTTTACAAGCAGTGTGAATTATATTTTGAAATGAATTTCAAAGTGGAAATGTTTAGAAATGGTTTTATAGCATTGAACTCATTTCGATCGCTGGAAAATAGATTCCGATGATGACAGCTGCATCATCAGTATTCATTTTCGAGTTGTAAGTGACGAATTACTACCAAAGATACTGTTTTCAATTTGTTTTGGGAAAGACAAGTTGTGTTGAATTTCAAAATGGGATTTATAATATAGAATTTGATATATAGATTTGAATAATAGAAGTGATATAAAATTTGAATAGAAATTGAATGGAATTTACTAAGTCGAAGAGGAATTAGTTAATCGAGTTTTGAATTTGAAGTTGAACTTTAAAAGGTGAATTGGATTTGTAAATGGATATTCGAAATCGAATATAGAACTTAAATTTGAAATTTGGATTCAAATTAGTTAATAAGCAAGCTAAAATATATTTGAACATGTCATGTTCAAATATAAAAGTGAAATAGACTAAAGAGTTAATTAACAAATTAATTAACGAATTGAGTTAAAATGATCAGGTATAGTTAAAATAGATTGGGCAGGTATAAATATACATGAGATAGGTATGGATAAGGTATGAAGGTATATAAATAGAATGCTTGACGAAAAGGTATGTATTTAATTCATATATGAGATTTTATGCGCCGTATCGGCTAGCCGCTTGGCTTTTTCTTTTTCTTTTGGATTGGTAAGGGCCATGGGAGGCTATTTGAAATATCCCGATGCTCCTGGTACAAAGGAGGTTATGGCGAATTTTTCCGAGAATTTAAGGAGTTAGAATATTTTTAAGATAATTTGATAGTTAGAAATCAACGTATCGATATATATATATAGAAGTCGATAAGGAAACGAACTTAGAAATAGAATAGTAAAATCAAAAAGGAAGACTAAGAATAAAATCTAGTAAGAATAGAAAGAGAAAGCGTATACGTGTTTAAAAGTGAATAAGTAGTTGTATGGTATTGATTATTCGAGTAGGTAGTCATATCTGTTTTGACGTTATAAATGTTATTCAGTCAAGGTCTGAGAGGTAGTTATACCCCAACTTGATTGATTTCATTATTAACAAATAAATAGTAAGATTTCAGGCTCGAAGATCAATGTTGAATAAGAGTTAGTTGAATATAGTATTTGGGTTGTCGTAACGATGTTTTACATAACATCCGTTTTAACCCAAATAAGTGTAAGCGTGGAAATATAATAAAGAATATTTCCTAAGGATAGAAATAGACGAGATCGGAAAAGAGATAAGTAATTGGAATATTTTCCTATTATAATTAGCATATATTTTCTAAAGTTTAGAAAATAAAGGAAGGCGATATTCTGAAATTTTTTCCAAATAACATAAAAGGCCAATATGGTTATTGAAAATATTTGGTTAACAAATATTGATAAAGAAATAGAGAAGTGATTTAACTAATGGAATATTAATTAAGGGCTCAGTGACATGTTCAAAAGGAAAATTTGATTTTTGAAAAGAGTAAACTGTTTGAAAACTCCCAGGGAAAGACTGTTTGAATTAAAAACAAATTTAACAGAAATTTGTGAAAGCAAAATTTAATTAAAGTAAAGCCCGTAAAGTGGTAACTGAGATTGAATTAGAATGATATCAAGACAAATTGGATTGTGAGATTCAAATTTGAAGTGTAATGTGATAATCAAGTTAAGAGTTGGGAATCGAGAAGAAACTCGAGTTGAAATGATATTTGGCTCGGATATAAACGAATGGTTGTGTTGTGGATAAAAGCAGATTGGAATTTGATTGGGATGACCCTTGTATCCACTGAATTGATAACAGGTGGAAAGGATATATTGATATGCCCGACAAAAAGGTACAAGTTTATTTTATATGAGATTTTGATGAGCCGAATTGGCAAGCCGCTTGGCTGTTTGATTTTCTTTTGGGTTGGAGATGGCCTAGAGAGGAAGGTTGGAGTTTGAGCTATTAAACAGTACAAAGGAGGTGCTGGCGAAATTTTTCAAAAAGTTAAGGTGTTAGAAAATTTTTAGGATTTTTCGAAATTTTCGTTGATAAGAATTAAATCAATTTTTAATTGAAATTAAATTAGTTCAGTTGAAACTGAAGTTAAGAAGTGAACAAAAATGTTCTAACCAGTCGATAGGGTCGTCTTCTACCTTAGCAATTTCGAGGACGAAATTATTTTAAGTGGGGAAGAATGTAATGACCCGCATTTGCAGAGGTATTATAATTAATTTATTTAATTATATAAATATTGATATAGTGAATTTAATGGTGGTGGAATTAAATAATGGTGAATATTTAATTAAAATAATAAATTAAATAATATATATAATTCTGAATAATCAGAATTGGTTGAAATGGCGATATGTTGTGAACTGGATCATCTGTGATATTTAATTCAGTTTAGAATTGAATTAGAATAACGAATATATTATTTGAACGACAGTTTGAACGTATAATTATATTATAATTAAAATAGAGCTCGAAATGGCGCTGCAGTTCATAAATTGGCAATTCGAACTTCAACTGAATGTACAGGATTCGTTTTAAGCCGGATTTCTGTGAAACAAGAAACGTGTGGAGCTGGTGGAGTATATCTTTCTAGTGGAAGAGAAAAATCGGGATTTCGTCGTGTAGATTTTGATTTATGTCCAAATCAAATTTTAGAAAAGTCGTTGTGGAATTCCTTTATAATTTATAAAGGAATTATTTATATTTTAAAAAGGAATTTCAATATAATCGAATATCGGGTTGACCCAGAAGTGAATATCGAGTTAGAAATTCATATAGGAATATTCTAGAGCTGTATGGTATTCCACTGTGAATATATACGATAATATTTAGTTAAAAATATTTAATTATATTTAAATATATTTATATATTTAAGTGGATTAGTTAGGACTTTAAAAATAGCCACTTTTGCAAACGTAGTCGGAATTCGACGAAACTAATTTTGTTGGATCCGCAATGTCAAATAGTTGTTAGATTCCAAGTTCCGTGATTTTAGGAGATCGTATGTGGTCGCTGGGATTTTTAGAAGGCAAATACAAGGAGAAAATCAAGAAAATAAAATAGAAAATCAAAATAAAAATATCCCACTTCCTTGCCCTGGTCAAAAGCAATCCACACATCATTCCTCCTCAACCACAAGTGCTACCAACCCCAACGCAGTATATAAGACCAGCATACAGGAAAAATTCCCTATACAAGAAAATCAAGAACAAATCATAAAAAATCCTAGAAATCACAACACAAGTATATTTGGATCCGGGAGGGGTTTCTCTTCTAGGCTATGCGAGTTTATAGGGTTCGAACTTTCGTTGTTCGCTATATTTGCAGAACCGTGAATCTAGGGATTCGATTTTCTGTACAATCGAGGCGATTTGATGAAGATTCAATAGTTGATTCTTGTTCGCACCCGGGTGTAGTTTCGATTGGGATTTTCTGGTGGAATTCGGTGCTGAAAAGTGATGCAACTGTCACTGTACTTACGCGTTACAGTCATTCGACAGAAGTTGAAATAGCGGGGGCGAGTTCGACCATGTAGGGTCTGAGGTGAAGAGATTTCGAAGGAGGTCATCTTGGTATTGACAGAGTGGAGTTTCGTTGAGTGTGGGATGAGATGAAGGTGGGAGAACTAGCGGTCAATGGCTGTGTGGATAGAAGAGGAGCACGACATTTCAGAAATTGTGGAAGAAAGAAAACGGTCGGGTATGAGATAAGGTGGAGAGGGTCTGAGGGATTTGGGCCATCGAATAAGGTTAAGGCCCGTTTGATTTTTAAGTCCAAGTTTTTAATTTAAAATTTTATATGTAAACTTAAAAATAGTATAACTCGTTCATACTGTGTCAGTTTTACGAACGGTCAGATCCGACGGGATCGTATGGCTGACGACTACCAACTGGGACTGACTGGAAGTGGATTTGAGCTCGTTTGAATTTATGGCAGGATAAATTGTTTGTTTCAAATCAAACAAAGCAGTTTATCGTTCTTTAACGATGAACTGCCAAAGTGAGTAAATCTCACTAACTCTGAATAGTTTATAATTTCATGTTGTATTTTTAGAACTATTAAATATTGGCTGATTGACTATGTGTTGATTGTTTGATTGAACTGCTAGTCAGTTAGTTGAATTTCTATATTGATTTTGTTTAACAGAATATATCATATGGAACTGAAAGTGATGTTGATTTTATTGTGTAACATCTGTGGATGCAGTGAAACAGGTTGGAGGTATCCGACTGGATTCCTCAACAGTTATTTTATTGTTTTTCATATATTTTGATATATGATGTGAATTATAACCTGTTGTTGATTGTGTGTGTATGGACGATATTGGACATCGTAATTTGATATGTTAAACGTCATAACATACCGGGATTTGGAGAAAAGGGGAATTTGTCAAAGTAAATACTGAAATAGATTTATTTACCAAATCAAAGGATTTTATAAAAGAGATAATATTTATAAAATCAAAGAAGATTTTATAAAAGGAATTATTTATAAATGGAATATATATAAATAGAAATTTATTTATAAATGGATTATTTATAAATAGAAAATACTTAGAACTGAAACCCTAAAGGAATTATTTGCAAACCATTTGCAAATAGATTAGAACGAGAAATGTTTGTAAACCATTTACAAATCAATCAGTAAGAGAAATGTTTGTGAACCATTTACAAATGGAATCGAAAGAGGAATATTTGTAAAACCTTTACAAATGAAATCGAAAAGGAGGTATTTGTAAAACCATTTACAAATAGAATTAAAAAGGAAATATTTAGAAAATAAATAGAGTTATAAAAAGGAAATTTGTTTATAACTGAATAGGATGTTATAAAAAGGAAACCATTAAAAAAGGAAAATGTTACTAAAAAGGAAATCATTTGTAAAGTGAAAAACCGTTACTAAAAGTAAATCTTTATAAATGAATAGTTTATTCGAAAGGAGTTATCGAATTAGTTATTCGAAAGGAGTTATCGATTATAGTTTAATCGAAAGGAGTTATCGAATTAGTTAGTCGAAAGGTGTTAAGTAAAAAGAGTTAATCGATTAGGGTTAAATAAATAGAGTTAATCGAATTTAGTTTATTCGAAGAAAGGTTTTCGAATCTAGTTATTCGTAAGAGAGATTATCAAATATAGTTATTCGAAGGGAGGAGTTATCGATTAGAGATTTATTCGAACGAGAGTTACGTAAGGAAGTGTTAAAGGGTTAAAGATGAACTTACCCTATTTCGAGATTTGAAATGTTGTTCAGTTAAGGTCTGAGAGGTAGCTATACCCCAACTTGATTGACTGCGTTTTAATTTACAAATGGTTAAGGTTCGAGAGTGAAAGTGGTTAAGTGAATTTAGTAAATAAGTATAGTGGTTTGAGTTGTCGTCGCGATGTTGATTTAAACATCTATTTAAATCCAAGTAAAGAAGATTTGGAAATGTTTTTCCAAATAGAATCAGAAACGTAATCAAAATATTGAAACTGGAAATATGAATTAGAAAAGGAAATGTTCATGTATAAGGAGATAAGAAATGGAGTTAAGCAAAATTAGAAACTGACTAGAGATTAGTAAATTGAATGGTTTCCTGAGTATCGATCTGATGTTGGTTTCAGCCTTCGGGGTTTATACTTAGAGAATTGTTCTCCTACTACTTTACAGTCAGGGACTGATAGTTGTGAAATGATAGTGATATGTAAAAAACAATGGAAATGTTTTCCAGTGTTAATAACGTACATTTTCTAAACATAGAAAATAAGGAGATATATATATGATTGATTGATAGAATTTCCATTTGGAAATAATATCGTTGTTTGCACACCTGTTTTTCTTTGATAGTTAAATCACAGACTATCGAAGTTTTGACCATTTTAACGTTGTTAATATGGAGAGACCGGTTGGATTATTATCCAAAGAACCACTCTGTACTGGCATAAGCGTTGCGAATCATATATGCCAAAGAAAATTGAAGACGGAGTAAAGTGCAAGAGCTATTGTATAAGTCTTAGATAACAGTGCCTAAGATGGATGTACTGAATAGTGCCTTCGGTTCATCCTGTTTCGGATGACTTGTATGGATGAATGTCTGACAGAGTATTTCCAGAAAGGTCACGTACATTGATTTCTTCAACCGTACCAAGAGTGGAAGCGGAGAAGGAAACTTCTTTAGCTAACACGTAATGTACTGTTGTAGACGTCAATTAGTGATTTTCGATGGATCTGACATTGTGGCATTCGAAGTGAATCTGATGTGATGACAAAGCGTAACCTCAAGCCTCATCAACCGGTAAATGACAGAAATCAGGCAGGCAGCATGGCTAAGTCGGTCGCTCCAAAGTAGGGTGTATAATCACCTGATCTAGAGTTTCATTTACTTCTAAAAATCTATTTTTGATGTTGTCCCATTCGGGAAACGGTTGCTGATCCCAACCGTTGGTGATATACATTCGATACACTCAAGCGAAATGAGTGGTCGGTCATGTGTGGCCGGGTTGCAAGATGTTCTTGTTGAACCCAGTGTATTCCTTTCTAGAGGTACACTAGCGAAAGGTGGTTCCATACCTTGTCATAGTTGGAAATCCATTACCCAATACATGCTTGCGGT
The DNA here is from genome assembly GCA_030737875.1 of Allium sativum. NCBI lineage: Eukaryota > Viridiplantae > Streptophyta > Magnoliopsida > Asparagales > Amaryllidaceae > Allium > Allium sativum. The sequence continues at coordinate 583,795,550 of CM060924.1, read as the reverse complement.
TTTGATTGTATACTATATATGTAGAACATGAGATGAAAGCGTTTCTGCTAGATGATTATTATATTGTGGTTGATAGACATTATTATAATATCAAAAGGTTTTTGATATAAAGATAATTTGGATTCTCATAAAGGAAAAAACCGTTCCGTTATACGAGGTGGTCTTATGAGATATCGATTACCTGCTTAAACTATTTTAAATCGTTTTACTCACACCAGTCCCATGACTGACCGGAGTTTATTTTGTTTTGTTTTCCCTAAACTCTTGGGTGCCTAATTTTATACGGGTAGTCAAGTAGTCGAGATTTACATATATACTGGAAGAGCTTGGAGCAGGAGGCTTCAGGATTATATAGCTATAATTATTTTTGCTGTGTTGTAAGTGTTGTACTTTGATAATGATGTATATTCAAGTACAGATGTATATTTCAAGTTATGTTATATATATTATATGTTATTCGTTCCGCTGTGAGGTTCGTGTTACTCTGATGTTGTGTTCTTCTTCTTCTTCTATTCTAAGTTTCTATCTTATCTTTCCTCACCCTCTAATTTCTTTGATTAATTACCGGGATTTTTCGATGTTTGTTAGTCGTCATCATGTTTATGTCGATAACCAAAGTCGCCAAAAATCCGGGTCATTACACCCGACCCTAGGGATAGGCCAGCTAGGCAGCCGCCTAGGGCAGCCCCCTGGGGAGGGGGCAACAAGAGGAGTGGTGGTGACAGTTAGTTTTATTTTTTGGTTAATAAAGCTAGTTGCCCAAATGCTATCAAGTAAGTTTTGTGGTGCAGTGGTAGTGTGTCTGACTTTGAATTGTGAGGTCGAGTGTTTGATTCTGGGATGCAATATCAATTTTTTAGGGCAAAAGTTTCTTTAACTTTTTGATCTTGGGCTGCCACTTGCCTTGGGCAACACATATGTTGACATCAAAAATTGGCACAACACCTAGGAGATAAAATTGTAGAGAATAAATGAAGACAAATAAATGAAAAATGAAGACGAAAACGATCACACACAAGTTTTGTAACGACCCGTGTTTTTCGACCATTTGAATATGAATGTTTAAATTAGTTTTAAATATTTTATTTGGAGTATCGATGGAGTTTAATATTTAATTCGTTATTTAAACGAAGTTCGAACGTTATATATATATATATATAATTATAAATCGAGCTTGAAAATGGCGTGCAGTTCGTAAATTCGAGTTTTGAACTTCAACTGAGAATACAGAGTCCGATATAAGTCGGATTTCTGTGAAACAAGAAACGCTGGAAGCATGTTGACGATAGCTTTCATATGAAAGAGAAAAATCCAGATTCCGTGTTATTGGTTGCGAGTTATGGCTAAATCAAATTTTGGGAAAAACGCTGTGGAAATCGTTATCGGCCGTTAAAATAGCCGTTTTGCAAACAGACTCTGTTTTCGATGAAATTAGTCTCATTGGGACCGTATCGCTAAATTATTGTCAAAAAGTCAAACGACGTGACAAACAGATGTCGTATGTGACCACATCAACCGTAAACGCCCGTTCAAATTCTATAGCGCGCATTCAAATAAATATAAGGAGTATTTGGGCGTAACTTGAGCAGATGATCGAATTAGGCCATGAAACCAGTTCCATTGAGTTCGTATCGTCGATTAGAGTCAGGATATGTATATAGTTTGTTATTTTTAGAGATCGAGAAATTTGGCGTTAAAAAAGGGTAGGGCGGTTCGGGGTAAAAACAGCCTATCGGGCAAACAGTCTCAGAATGCGACGAAACTAGTGCCATTGGGTTCGTATCAACAAATTATTTTAGGATATAAAAATTTCAAGTTGATTTGGTTTATCTGGTGACCGTGGAAAAATTAAACGCGTGTTCACTTCTGGTTTTATAAGGGAATTTTTTTCAAACGATGTCGGATTTCGACGAAACTTCTCCCATTGGGTTCGGAACATCTTTTTACATTAAGAATAGTTTTTTTATCAGTAGACAGAAGTCGTTTGTAGGGGTTTTACCGTGTTACTTCACGACGAAGTTTCACATTTTAATTAAATAATATTTTTCCCATCCTAACACTATATATATACCCTTATACGTGCCAAACCCTCGTCAAAAGCTGAAACGTGGTCAACGCCACTTGCAGCCGCCACTTACCCATTTGTGAAATGAACGGCAACTATTCTTCCAACCTCTTCCCCTCGTTTTCATCAAATCCGTTCATGTATTCAACCGACCTTTCAACTACAAAATCAGCAAGGGATTCGAGACCTTAATTCAACCCTGCAAGATCTTATTTCCTTTATTCAATTGGCCAGAAAAGGCGCAGCCTCAAGCGCCGATTGCTGGCAACAGGCAGAGCGGGTTAACCTCGGTTTGGGTCCGCATCTCGAGCTGGGAGGCGCGCTTCTTCCAGCGACATCGGATGGTCTCCGGTCAGTCAATGGAGGAGGCAGGCGTCTCGAGGTTGGAGGCGCAGTCGGTGGGGCTGTCGATAGGATTCCGGCGCAAGAGTCGAGGTGCGGTGGTGGGATTAGGGTAGGAACGGCTGTCAGGGGTGCCAAGGATGAAACAACGAAGTGGTTTGCATATGAAATTGGGGAAGGGAGTAGAATCCGTCCAAATACCTACTGTATAATCTAATTTAATTGATTTAAAACTTAATTAAGGGTATTAGATTACTCGTTTAACATTTTTGGGTGCAGGATTCTTACGGGAAACAATGGAGAAGCATATGTCAACCTAGGAAAATTAGAAAGGGATGCCTCCCATTTTGGGTTAAGTCCAAAATTAATGTTAGTTGCTTTTAATTAATGGATTAAACTTTTTACATAATTCCTATATTATTACTATAAACGAATGCACTACAGGGTCTCTAAACCTGAACGGTAACGTGAGGAGGGAACAACTAGTTAGAGCATGCCGATGAGTTTAGAAGTAACGAACCTTACCATATACTATGATTAAGGAAATTGTCTTAACTAGGAATCTAATTAAAATTTGTATACTAAAACACGTATTACTTTTGTACCGTGGACAGGAGCTGTATATGGGAAACAAAGAGGAACAGATTGAAAAAGAAGTTGGACAGATCTTTTAATGAGATGTAATTACTTTACGTTTATTAATCGACGATTAGGATTTAATTTTTTTTTAAATAAATAGTTAATTGAGATTTTAACCTTTAAATATTAATAACTGGATCATATATGATCAGAATTGGCAAAACTGGGTGCCGTTGGAATCTTGCTGATGAATACTACGTCATGGATCTGTTCTGGGCGGGGATTGAGATGACATGGATTTTTAGTTAAATTGTAACGAAACCGTTTCAGAAACGAACCAAGTCAAGGTGAGTTAAACTCACTCAGTTTACCCCATTTATATTTTATATAAATTGGGTTCTTTATTTTGTGTGTTTTGCTTGCTGATAGATGCTTATTTGCTAGTTATTCAATTGTTTGTTGATTTAACTGATGAAATTAAACTGTGTTTAATTTCAGTGAAATACCAAATCGTTATTTTTAACGATTGGTTCCAATCAAGGTAACTTACCTTATTGGTCACGTTTATTTTATGAACGTGTTTTAAATGGTTGAATTGTTTGCATTGCTTGTGGTTGATGTTAAATGGCCGTTATTCATTGTTATCAGTTAAATGAAAACTGAATAACCTGGTTTGTTATAACCATTTGAATACAGGGAAGAACAGGTTGGAGTGATCCAACCAGATTCCTCAATATATTATTTATTTCATATTATCAACATATGAACTATTCTGTTTGGGGTGATTGATTTGATTGTTGATTGTTGAATGTTCAAGATCTGTTAGTTTCAACCAATTGGTGGTATCGGTTGAGTATTTGGCAGTGTATGGCCTATAAAATCAATCGTTTTATAAATATTGATTCACCGTCAGGTGAGTCGATAGAGATAAAGTTATAAAATTTATTTTATAACTGGAGATAGATTTTGAAAGGTATTATTTTGAATAAAAGTTATCAAAGAGAAATAAATATTTTATTTATTTAAGACTTAGATTTGTTATTAATTCATCTTGTAAAGTAAATGCTGATGTTATTCAGATTTTCAAATATGAGAATAAGAAGTGGATCGAATGGTTTAATTTTGATAATTGTTTTGTAAAGAAAACAATTAATGGGATTTATTTAAATTAATTATATAATTAATTAATTTAAAGTGAGAATTTATTTTGAATCGGCTAACGAGATAATCAAGTTTGAGCGAATTAAATCGACCATTTTGAATTTGAATTGATTATCAAATTAATGTGTTTTTGATTAAATATCGATAAGGTTTTAAAAAGGGTTTAAGATAAACCAGAATATATAAATGAGTTTCAAAGTGTAAATCGTTAATATTGAATTAACGTTATTTGAAAATGAGATCAAGTAAAAAGGGAAATTTGAAATGAGATTTCAAAAGTGGGGAATGGTCGAACAGATTTGAAAGGAGATGGGAAATAAGTGAATCTGGTTAAAGAAGTGGGTTATAGGGTTGTATAACCAAATCTAAGTTATGATGGAAGTTGTTTTGGGACTGAAATGAAATATTGGGTTTGATTACAACTTCTATTTATCTGAGGATAAGAACGTTGTTGATCAAGGTCTGAGAGGTAATTAAAATACCCCAACTTGAACGACATCAGGATTATCTGAAGATGATAGTAATTGGTAATTGTAAAAGAGGTTAGAGATAGTTCATTTTCTCCATTTGTGAGATAACGCAACGTTGGTGAAAATGGGAAAAATATCCATAACGAGAGATTCGAAGTAAAGAAAATGTAAAGTTAGCTTTATTCTATACTAATCAATATTAATTATGGTTTCAAGAATGAAATACAAGATATTACGTAATGCTATTTAAAGAAAATGAGTTGAATGGATTTTCCAAATTTTAAATAATAAGGAGTGATGTTGAAATGTTTTTGAAAGGAGAATTACAGTAAGAATTGAATATGGTTATGAGTTATTTTACCCTGCATTATATAGAAAGGGTTTTGAGAACATTAGTATACAAGATTTAAATATCGTATTTTTAGATATTAAAAGAGTTAGAAGTTTTTATTAAACAAGAAGTGAACAAGTTTTATTTTTAATAAAAGGCCAAGTGATGTTGAACACTGAACCAATGAACTCATTGGAGTGTCATGATTGAAACACTGCATATTTTGATAGTTAAAACACCGACTATCAAATTTGTCCAATACGATTGTTGGTATGGAAAGACCGGGATCGAATTTATATTCGAAAACCATTCCGACCAACAAATACGTGAAGATATCAGAAGATGATCGAGATGGTGCTGTGAAGACCGTGGATTTTCATAAACGGAAGAACCACTAATATTCTCTGCCTGGCAAGCAGAGATAAGCTGTGATGCTGTCGTGGTTGGAATCTACGGGTTGCAAGGACTTCTCGCTACTGATCCATGGGGTGATTCCTATATTGGATGCAGTAGGAGAGTACCTTCGGTTCATCCTGTTCCTGGATGACTTGTATGGATGGATGTCTGACAGAGTATTTCCAAAGGGTCACGTACGTTGATTTCTTCAAACGTGCTATAGTTGTTGGCGGGGAATTGCCGTTCTCTTAGCTGCTGCTAGAGTATTTTTGTGGACGTCAATTAGTGATATCTGGAGGATCTGACGATGTGGCATTCAAAGTGTATGATGATCAGATGTGTTCTGACCTCAAGCCTCATCAACCGGGAAATGACAAAAATCGGGTAGGCAGCATGGCTATGTGGGTCGCTCCCATTAGGGTGTATAACCACCTATCTAGAGAAATTCCTATTTGCTTCTTTAATCTATGCTTTGATGCTGTCCCTTTTCGGGAGGCGGTTGCTGATCCCAACCGTCGGTGGTATACATTCGATACACTCAAGCGAAATGAGTGGTTGGTCATGTGAGGGCCGGGTTGCAAGACGTTCTTGTTGAACCCAGTGTATTCGTCTCTAGAGATACACTATCGGCAGGTGGTCCCATACCTTGTCATAGTTGGAATCCAATCTCCAATAAGCGCCTGCGGTTTTGATTGTATACTATATATATGGAGCGTGAGATGCAAGCGTTCCACTAGATTGATATTTACTTGTAATTAGACATTATTATAATATCAGAAAAGATACCGGTTTCAAAAATGTTTTGGGTTATCGTAAGGTAAAAACCGTCTGTGTTTATGTGTGGATTTGGTCTTATGATTATCCTTTTCTTTCGAAAAGATTTGAACTCTAAAATCAAGTTGGATGATCCCCTAAATACTGTGCGAGTTTATCTCACTCTGGTTCACCAGACTGACCCGGTGTTTTGTAAATGCTCGGGTTAGGCCGGGTTGTATAGGTTCAGGATACCAAGAGCTGTGAAGAGACGAGCTGGAGATGTTCAGTCGTATGGTATTATATAGATACTATTCCGCTGTGTGATGTATATGGGAACAGGTTATTATCACTGTCCCGTTGCTCTGATATTTGTAAGTATTTTTAAATCTCTTGATCAAGATTTATTTCAGTATTATATTTTATTCCGCTGCGATGTGAGACTCTGTGGTGTTGTTTCTTCGTATTCTATTCTAATATTTCCGTCTTTCTTATCTCACCCTCTAAATTCTTTCTAATAACTATCCAGTGTTTCGGTGCTTGGAGGATCGACATGAGATACGGTAGAGGTATTTATGTTGATTTTCGGGGCCGAAACCGCTGGGTCGTTACAGTGTTATCAGAGCTGAAGGTTAAGTGATTACCTTGGCTCTGTGGCATGACTCAGTAGAGATGGGGTTAGCAGTACCCTAGATTGAGTTGAGTGTATAAATACGAGTGAACGTATTTGTAGATTTTATAAAAATAATTTTATATTGTGGAGATTTATTGGTTGAGTTGTTTATGAGTTCTGGTCGATCAGTTTGATCCACTGTATCGATATGGGTTTCTAAACACTCAAGTACGATAGACCGACACAGTATGTTTTGAAAGAGGGTAAATGAAATAATTACCCAAGTTATATTTTGATATAAAGAATGATAAACATTTAAAGTATTATACTATATTGGATGTGTTGGTTGATTATAATTGAAATGGTTATATAAATAACCAATTAGAATTCGTCTAATATAAAAGAAGATTTATTAAATCTGAAATTAAAATCAGGATTGGAATTAAAATTTCTAAAAGTGGGAAAGGAGTTTGCAAATGGAATTGAATTGGATATATATGAGAATTTAAAATCCTGGGAGATTTTAATTGGTTTTACGAGTATTGTGTTTGGTATTTTGAAATAGATTTCGAAATGAAAATGTTTGAATATGGTTTTGATAAGTGATATAGTATTGAACTCACTTCGATAGCTGGGGGATAACTCTGATGATGCTGGCCACATCATAAGTGTTCATTTCCGAGTTCTAAGTGACAGATTACTACCAAAATCTTGTTTTGAATTGCTTTGAGAAAAACAAGTTATTTTGAATCCTGAAAAGAAATATTTGATTTTTGAAAGAGCTAAACTGTTTAAAAACTCCCAGGGAAATTGTTTGAACAAAGGCAAATTTAAATAGAAATTTGTGAAAACAAATATGAATTGAATTGAAACCAATTAACTGGAAATTGAATCGGGATATAATATATCGAGTAGAATCAGATTTGAATTGTGAGACAGGAATCTGAAATGGTATTGGACTGGTAAGTTAAGGGTTGAAATTGATGATGGATGGAAATTGAGTTAAGAATGAGATTTGGGCTGGACGCGTGAAGGATTTGGTTATGAGGATAAAGTTGGAATTTGGTTGGGAATGCATTTGTATAAGCTGACAGGGTAGCAGATGGGAATGATATAATGATATGCCCGACAAAAAGGTACACGTTTATTTTTATATGGCTTTGGAGATTTGTGAGCCGATTTGGCAAGCCACTTGGCTGATTTATTTTCTTTTGGATTGGAGAAGGCCTAGAAAGGCGAGTTGTAGTTGTACCGATTGAGCCGTACAGAGGAAGTGCTGGCGAAATTTTTCGGAAATTTAAGGTGTTAGAAAATTTTCGATATTTTTGAAAATATTTATTTACAGTATTGAATTGATTTTGATTTAAAATAAATTAGATTTGGAAATTAATGGGTTTATAACGTTCTTTCTTACCTTAGCAATTTCGAGGACGAAATTATTTTAAGGGGGGAAGAATGTAACGACCCGTGTTTTTCGACCATTTGAATATGAATATTTAAATTAGTTTTAAATATTTTATTTGGAATATCGATGGAGTTTAATATTTAATTCGTTATTTAAACGAAGTTCGAACGTTATATATATATATAATTATAAATCGAGCTTGAAAATGGCGTGCAGTTCGTAAATTCGAGTTTTGAACTTCAACTGAGAATACAGAGTCCGATATAAGTCAGATTTCTGTGAAACAAGAAACGCTGGAAGCGTGTTGACGATAGCTTTCATATGAAAGAGAAAAATCCAGATTCCGTGTTATTGGTTGCGAGTTATGGCTAAATCAAATTTTGGGAAAAACGCTGTGGAAATCGTTATCGGCCGTTAAAATAGCCGTTTTGCAAACGGACTCTGTTTTCGATGAAATTAGTTTCATTGGGACCGTATCGCTAAATTATTGTCAGAAAGTCAAACGGCGTGACAAACAGATGTCGTATGTGACCACATCAACCGTAAACGCCAGTTCAAATTCTATAGCGCGCTTTCAAATAAATATAAGGAGTATTTGGGCGTAACTTGAGCAGATGATCGAATTAGGCCACGAAACCAGTTCCGTTGAGTTCATATCGTCGATTAGAGTCAGGATATGTATATAGTTTGTTATTTTTAGAGATTGAGAAATTTGGGGTTAAAAAAGGGTAGGGCGGTTCGGGGTAAAAACAGCCTATCGGGCAAACAGTCTCAGAATGCGACGAAACTAGTGCCATTGGGTTCGTATCAACAAATTATTTTAGGATATCAAAATTTCAAGTTGATTTGGTTTATCTGGTGACCGTAGAAAAATTAAACGCGTGTTCATTTCTGGTTTTATAAGGGAATTTTTTCAAACGATGTCGGATTTCGACGAAACTTGTCCCATTGGGTTCGGAACATCTTTTTACATTAAGAATACTTTTTTTATCAGTAGACAGAAGTCGTTTGTAGGGGTTTTACCGTGTTACTTCGCGACGAAGTTTCACATTTTAATTAAATAATATTTTCCCATCCTTACACTATATATATACCCTTATACGTGCCAAACCCTCATCAAAAGCTGAAACGTGGTCAACGCCACTTGCAGCCGCCACTTACACATTTGTGAAATGAACGGCAACTATTCTTCCAACCTCTTCCCCTCGTTTTCATCAAATCCGTTCTTGTATTCAACCGACCTTTCAACTACAAAATCAGCAAGGGATTCGAGACCTTAATTCAACCCTACAAGATCTTATTTCCTTTATTCAATTGGCCAGAAAAGGCGCAGCCTCAAGCGCTGATTGCTGGCAACAGGCAGAGCGGGTTAACCTAGGTTTGGGTCCGCATCTCGAGCAGGGAGGCGCGCTTCTTCCAGCAACATCGGATGGTCTCCGGTCAGTCAATGGAGGAGGCAGGCGTCTCGAGGTTGGAGGCGCAGTCGATGGGGCTGTCGATGGGATTCCGGCGCAAGAGTCGAGGTGCGGTGGTAGGATTAGGGTAGGAACGGCTGTCAGGGGTGCCAAGGATGAAACAACGAAGTGGTTTGCATATGAAATTGGGGAAGGGAGTAGAATCGGTCCAAATACCTACTGTATAATCTAATTTAATTGATTTAAAACTTAATTAAGGGTATTAGATTACTCATTTAACATTTTTGGGTGCAGGATTCCTACGGGAAACAATGGAGAAGCATATGTCAACCTAGGCAAATTAGAAAGGGATGCCTCCCATTTTGGGTTAAGTCCAAAATTAATGTTAGTTGCTTTTAATTAATGGATTAAACTTTTTACATAATTCCTATATTAATACTATAAACGAATGCACTATAGGGTCTCTAAACCTGAACGGTAACGTGAGGAGGGAACAACTAGTTAGAGCATGCCGATGAATTTAGAAGTATCGAACCTTACCATATACTATGATTAAGGAAATTGGCTTAACTAGGAATCTAATTAAAATTTGTATACTAAAACACATATTACTTTTGTACCGTGGACAGGAGCTGTATATGGGAAACAAAGAGGAACAGACTGAAAAAGAAGTTGGGCAGATCTTTTAATGAGATGTAATTACTTTACGTTTATTAATCGACGATTAGGATTTAATTTTTTTTAAAATCAATAGTTAATTGAGATTTTAACCTTTAAATATTAATAAATGGATCATATATGATCAGAATTGGCAAAACTGGGTGCCGTTGGAATCATGCTGATGAATACAACGTCATGGATCTGTTCTGGTCGGGGATTGAGATGACATGGATTTTTAGTTAAATTAAACATCGTTTAATTTAACTGTAACGAAACCGTTTCAGAAATGAACCAAGTCAAGGTGAGTTAAACTCACTCAGTTTACCCCATTTATATTTTATATAAATTGGGTTCTTTATTTTGTGTGTTTTGCTTGCTGATAGATGCTTATTTGCTAGTTATTCAATTGTTTGTTGATTTAACTGATGAAATTAAACTGTGTTTAATTTCAGTGAAATACCAAATCGTTATTTTTAACGATTGGTTCCAATCAAGGCAACTTACCTTATTGGTCATGTTTATTTTATGAACGTGTTTTAAATGGTTGAATTGTTTGCATTGCTTGTGGTTGATGTTAAATGGCCGTTATTCATTGTTATCAGTTAAATGAAAACTGAATAACCTGGTTTGTGATAACCATTTGAATACAGGGAAGAACAGGTTGGAGTGATCCAACCGGATTCCTCAATATATTATTTATTTCATATTATCAACATATGAACTGTTCTGTTTGGGGTGATTGATTTGATTGTTGAATGTTCAACATCTGTTAGTTTCAACCAATTGGTGGTATCGGTTGAGTATTTGGCAGTGTATGGCCTATAAAATCAATCGTTTTATAAATATTAATTCACCGTCAGGTGAGTCGATAGAGATAAAGTTATAAAATTTATTTTATAACTGGAGATAGATTTTGAAAGGTATTATTTTGAATAAAAGTTATCAAAGAGAAATAAATATTTTATTTATTTAAGACTTAGATTTGTTATTAATTCATCTTGTAAAGTAAATGCTGATGTTATTCAGATTTTCAAATATGAGAATAAGAAGTGGATCGAATGGTTTAATTTTGATAATTGTTTTGTAAAGAAAATAATTAATGGGATTTATTTAAATTAATTATATAATTAATTAATTTAAAGTGAGAATTTATTTTGAATCGGCTAACGAGATAATCAAGTTTGAGCGAATTAAATCGACCATTTTGAATTTGAATTGATTATCAAATTAATGTGTTTTTGGATTAAATATCGATAAGGTTTTAAAAAGGGTTTAAGATAAACCAGAATATATAAATGAGTTTCAAAGTGTAAATCGTTAATATTGAATTAACGTTATTTGAAAATGAGATCAAGTAAAAAGGGAAATTTGAAATGAGATTTCAAAAGTGGGGAATGGTCGAACAGATTTGAAAGGAGATGGGAAATAAGTGAATCTGGTTAAAGAAGTGGGTTATAGGGTTGTATAACCAAATCTAAGTTATGATGGAAGTTGTTTTGGGACTGAAATGAAATATTGGGTTTGATTACAACTTCTATTTATCTGAGGATAAGAACGTTGTTGATCAAGGTCTGAGAGGTAATTAAAATACCCCAACTTGAACGACATCAGGATTATCTGAAGATGATAGTAATTGGTAATTGTAAAAGTGGTTAGAGATAGTTCATTTTCTCCATTTGTGAGATAACGCAACATTGGTGAAAATGGGAAAAATATCTATAACGAGAGATTCGAAGTAAATAAAATGTAAAGTTAGCTTTATTCTATACTAATCAATATTAATTATGGTTTCAAGAATGAAATACAAGATATTACGTAACGCTATTTAAAGAAAAATGAGTTGAATGGATTTTCCAAATTTTAAATAATAAGGAGTGATGTTGAAATGTTTTTGAAAGGAGAATTACAGTAAGAATTGAATATGGTTATGAGTTATTTTACCCTGTATTATATAGAAAGGGTTTTGAGAACATTAGTATACAAGATTTAAATATCGTATTTTTAGATATTAAAAGAGTTAGAAGTTTTTATTAAACAAGAAGTGAACTAGTTTTATTTTTAATAAAAGGCCAAGTGATGTTGAACACTGAACCAATGAACTCATTGGAGTGTCATGATTGAAACACTGCATATTTTGATAGTTAAAACACCGACTATCAAATTTGTCCAATACGATTGTTGGTATGGAAAGACCGGGATCGAATTTATATTCGAAAACCATTCCGACCAACAAATACGTGAAGATATCAGAAGATGATCGAGATGGTGCTGTGAAGACCGTGGATTTTCATAAACGGAAGAACCACTAATATTCTCTGCCTGGCAAGCAGAGATAAGCTGTGATGCTGTCGTGGTTTGAATCTACGGGTTGCAAGGACTTCTCGCTACTGATCCATGGGGTAATTCCTATATTGGATGCAGTAGGAGAGTACCTTCGGTTCATCCTGTTCCTGGATGACTTGTATGGACGGATGTCTGACAAAGTATTTCCAAAGGGTCACGTACGCTGATTTCTTCAAACGTGCTATAGTTGTTGGCGGGGAATTGCCGTTCTCTTAGCTGCTGCTAGAGTATTTTTGTGGACGTCAATTAGTGATATCTGGAGGATCTGACGATGTGGCATTCAAAGTGTATGATGATCAGATGTGTTCTGACCTCAAGCCTCATCAACCGGGAAATGACAAAAATCGGGCAGGCAGCATGGATATGTGGGTCGCTCCCATTAGGGTGTATAACCACCTATCTAGAGAAATTCCTATTTGCTTCTTTAATCTATGCTTTGATGCTGTCCCTTTTCGTGAGGCGGTTGCTGATCCCAACCGTCGGTGGTATACATTCGATATACTCAAGTGAAATGAGTGGTCGGTCATGTGAGGGCCGGGTTGCAAGACGTTCTTGTTGAACCCAGTGTATTCGTCTCTAGAGATACACTATCGGCAGGTGGTCCCATACCTTGTCATAGTTGGAATCCAATCTCCAATAAGCGCCTGCGGTTTTGATTGTATACTATATATATGGAGCGTGAGATGCAAGCGTTCCACTAGATTGATATTTACTTGTAATTAGACATTATTATAATATCAGAAAAGATATCAGTTTCAAAAATGTTTTGGGTTATCGTAAGGTAAAAACCGTCCGTGTTTATGTGTGGATTTGGTCTTACGATTATCCTTTTCTTTCGAAAAGATTTGAACTCTAAAATCAAGTTGGATGATCCCCTAAATACTGTGCGAGTTTATCTCACTCTGGTTCACTAGACTGACCCGGTGTTTTGTAAATGCTCGGGTTAGGCCGGGTTGTACAGGTTCAGGATACCAAGAGCTGTGAAGAGACGAGCTGGAGATGTTCAGTCGTATCGTATTATATAGCTACTATTCCGCTGTGTGATGTATATGGGAACAGGTTATTATCACTGTCCCGTTGCTCTGATATTTGTAAGTATTTTTAAATCTCTTGATCAAGATTTATTTCAGTATTATATTTTATTCCGCTGCGATGTGAGACTCTGCGGTGTTGTTTCTTCGTCTTCTATTCTAATATTTCTTTCTTACTTATCTCACCCTCTAAATTCTTTCTAATAACTATCCAGTGTTTTGGTGCTTGGAGGATCGACATGAGATACGGTAGAGGTATTTATGTTGATTTTCGGGGCCGAAACCGCTGGGTCGTTACAGGTTTATAGTGGTTCAGCGTTAATGAGCCTATGCCCACCTTATAATCTTCTTATATCAAATGACCTATTACAAGAAAACAGTCACGATAGTGATATAATTAGAATTTTTGCCCAAATATCCTTCTTCTGAGTTCAGAAGGTCTATTTATAGGTGATACAACATTCAAATAGGCTGAGACATGTATCCTTTGATCCAAGATTTCAGGAGATCCCGAAGAGGAGTTCTTTCGTGAATGGCGCCGTGATTTGAATTCGCAAAGATATGTGGCATCTGATATCTGATCATCGAGGATGACTAGGAGCGGTTAAGTCGGAGTAAATCTTTAGGGGAGTATCTTGCATTGAGTTAGGCGAGACCTGACCCATTCGGTCCGAAGATAATGGGTTCCAACTTTATTGCATATCAGGTTCTTGTGTTCGGTCTATGCCTCAGATAGATCAACTCGTCCATGGGCCAAAGCCTGTGTCGTTAATGAATTTTGACGGCCTTGCCAAAAGGCTGGTCAACAACATACGATTGGGCCGGCCCTGGCATAGTGACCCATAGGTTTTTCGCGTTAAGTTATATCCTTATCAACCCAGGTTTAAGACTTGCATAAAACCCGTTTTCTTTATCTTTTCCACTTGATTTATTTCTTTTATCTTTTTAATGATGACATCATTGTCTTATGCATGTTCGCTTGAATTTCGACAATAACGGAGAAATTCTTCCTTCATTTGCTTCATTTAGGCATTCCTTGTTTATTGTATTTCTTTATCGTTGTTAATCCGAAAATTGAATCAACATCCCAATAAATGCACCAATTGAGGTAAAAAGAAAAACCCAAAAAAGAAAATAAAAAAGCACACAAAATTTTTATAACGTTCAACATACTTTCGACTACACCACTTCAATCAGTTTTATTAGTTGCTAGTTGTAATCTCTTCGAATTACAACTTGTTTTACTCTAGATCTAAGTTACGATTGAGTTTGAATAAGTTAGAAGAGATAAAAAAGTGAAGAAGGCAAAGAGAATCCAGTAGAGTATCGATAGTAATCTCCAAGGAAGAACCCTCTCTAGTTGAAAGTGGATTGGTATCTAGATAAGAATTAGGCGGCATGAAACGACCCGAGATTCCCCGGCAAGGAAAGCCCGGATTGAGTTGAGGACAAGCCACATCAGAACGCAGATAGAAGAACATTTCATTGTTAATTACAACAACTCCATCAAATTACAAGGATATACAGAGTATAAATCAATATTACACATTCGATATATCAGAGATTACAATACATTACATAGCAGCGGAAAATAATACAATATACAACTAGAAGTAATACACGAATACAGAGCTTTCCGAGTATCGTTCCAGCTGTAAATCAGGATCCTGTGAATATAAATCTGCAAAACCAAAACTACTAGCTGCCTGTGTCAAAATAAGGGCACCCAGAGTTTAGGTTAAAACAATAAACTCCAGGTAAGTCAAGTGACTGGTGTGAGAACTAAAACAGTTATTAATCTTTATTTTACAGTTAGGTAAATCAAGGGACTACGCCGTATAACACAGAACGGGTTCCCTCCCAAGAACACCAGTGCATAAAACAAACAGCACAATGCTAAATAAAGAACAATGAAGCTATTATAAGGCCCAGGTCCCATCACACAATGCAACGCAAGCCGGAGGATAGGGTTTTTACCTTATAATAGCCAAAGAATGCTTGATACGCTAAATTTCATGTTTTTAATTCTTAATCAGACTCCTACCGTAAATTAGTATGAGAACGATTTCCTAAGTATTAACCACGAAGGCCGAAACCAACATCAGACTAATACCCAGGAAACCACCCATCCTAGCTCGTTTCCAGTTAGTTTCTGATTTTATATACAATCATAAATATCAATCATAGACGGCATAAGCGCCCAATCCCACTATGTCGCCAAACTAGGCTCTACAAATAAAACCGCAAAATCATGTATTGGAAGCTGGATTTCCGTCTGTGAACCGAGGCCAGGGATCATCCTCCACCGATTCGAGATAATCTAGCCCATGTCTCAGGGTCAGAGCGCATCGACCCTTGGAGCGACAGGGCCGGTCCACCGATGTGGATTAAAATGCCTGAACACTGCGTTTCCCCGCCCTTTGGGGCGTAAATGAGCCAACAAATGACTCCATCGGCTTCACATAGTCACCGATATATACGAAGCGCCTCGCAACAGCAACAACCACATAAGTCAAACTCACCAGGGCGTGTAAAACCACTGATGCCACTTCTAACTAGAAAGAAACGCATGTCCTCCCTGAGGTCCTCTCCCGTTTTTGGCTCACAACCGGGGTGTTAGGCTCGCGAATCAACGCTACACAAAGCTATGCCACACAGGCCGTGCTTTGATCATCAACCACAAGCCTCTTCTTTTCAACAGAAGCCTTGATCATTTGCATCTCAGCATGCCACACAGGCAATTCACGCTATGCAAACGATATCAATCACACAGAATGAAATCCGATGTCAGACACACAGTCATTTACAAGTCCGTTCTGGGTCTGAACGAAACCAGAGGCACCTTGTACCTCGCATATCCATCGATCTCCAAGTACGTCTGGACGACCACTAACTGATTCCCTCCTCTTGGGTGTACGGCCCAATCAAGATCATCAGTAATCACCCAAACGACGTGAATACCTCTGGTCTTCGACTACCGTCTTCATCCTCGACATCTCGTCGAATCAGTTATTCAGAATGGGATAAACCCGGTCTTTCTGAATAACTCGCGTATATAATAAACAAGTGTTACACAAACACAACATATGCCTCATTCCCATTCATCAGTCACTAACCGTAAATTAACAAGAGAATAGTTCCCCAGATATTAACCCCGAAGGCCGAAACCAACATCAGATCAATACCCAGGAAACCATTCTGCTTAGCTAACCTACAGTTAGTTTATAAATTTCTCATTCTTAGGGAAAGGTTCCCATTAATTTTATCAAAGATAAATTCTTTAAATTTATTCTTTAATATTCCTTTGAATATCACTTCAAACTAGTCGGGATTAACGAACCTTACCGAAGTAATCATTTGTTTTAATTTCCCAACCCCAACCTATTCATCCCATGAAGTAAAACTGGTAATACTTCATATCTAACACCACGGTGGTATCGGTAAATTCAATTACCATTTCACGTTCAAATCTAATTAAAGATTTAACTATCGCTTGGAGCAAAACTGGTGGTACTCCATTCTCGATCTTTTCAATCTAATTAAAGATTCATTAAAACTCCACTTAGTTTTAATCTTTAACTGGGTTAAAGAATCATTGTCATTTAAAACACGGTTCACGATAAACCCAAAAATCACATCACATTTCAATCAGTCCCTAACCGTAAATTAACAAGTGAGCAATTCCCTAATTATTAACCCCGACGGCCAAAACCAACATCAGATCAATACACAGAAACCATTCAACTTACTAATCTCCAGTTAGTTTCTGATTTTCTTAACTCCATTGGGTCTAAGAACAGTATTATTGAAGATACCGTTCACGACAACCCAAAATCACATTCCATTAATTATCGGGTTAAAGAACAAGTGTTATTTAAAACACTGTTCACAATAAACCCAAAAATCAATACCAATTCAATTCCAATTTAATATTATTTAATTGGTACACTTCATTAAATCTAAATAAAAGATTTAATCTTTTTCTCAATTGGTGTTAAGGACAGTGTTAATGAAGACACCATTCACGACAAACCCAAATCACATTTGATATTAAATACAAGGCTCTGAATAGAAAATATATCGGCTTATATTCAATATCAAATTCTACGACCAACAAATATCATATTGAAAATAACGATATATATATATATATATATATACATTTTCAAATTTCCATAATAACATCTGTATAATCACGAAATCCAACATCGAACTATTCCGAAGATGATTTCGATTCAAATCCATTCCAATTCAATTATTCGAATTTCTGATTTCTTTTAAAACTATTTCAAATCCAATTTATTTATTTAAAAATAAATAAATTATTATTCTAATTCAAAATTAGTTCATTTCAATAAAAATCCATTTTTATCTTTTCAAATATGGAGTTTTTCATCCTAATTCTTCACAAATCATTTCTTATGATTTTACACAAATTATTACTGTGTTTAATAATTTTATCAAGGCCCGTACAGTCGATTTCCATCAACGACCATCGAACTGCACTTACAACGACCTTTTCCAAATTTGATTTGGACATGATTCCAAATCCAACCATTAGATTTAAAATCTCTAATATTCGTTAGAAAGCTCTTTTCGATATGAAACCAACGGTTCCGGTTTTAGGAGAATCTGACGGTCGGATCTCACGTAATATCCATTCGAAGTCAATGGTCGAAATTCACGAACTGCCGCAGCGCGGCGCGTTCTATTCAGGCCATTGTATATATAATATATATATATTATATTTCGTCGATTTCCTTTTAAAACGCATTTTATAAATCGTTTCAAATTCGTTTTCAAAACGATTTCAAATTCTTATTCGATTTCAAATCAAAATTGAATTTTCCTTCATAAATTCCTTTTTACATTCATTTCTATTTGTTTTCAGTTCAATTTCAATTCGATTTGAATTCTATTCAATTCAATTTCAATTCGATTTGAATTCCTATTCAATTAAATTTCAATTCGATTTGAATTCGTTTTCTATTCAATTTAATTCGAATTCATTTTCTATTCAATTCGAATTCATTTTCTATTCAATTCAATTCGAATTTATTTTCAATTCGATTCGAATTATAATTCGTTTCAACTCAATTAAATTCGAATTTCATTTCAAAATATTCGATTTTGAAATCCCTTTTCAATATTCATTATAAAAACGAATATAATCGATATAAATATCGTTCGCGTCAAAATAGCGCATATCTAATCAACACGGTTTATATATTTCTATTTCAAATATTCTATTCAAATATTTCGTTTCAAATATTTCTTTTCAAATGTTCTATTTCAAATATTTCTTTTTCAAATATTTCTATTTAAAATATTTCTATTTCAAATATTCTATTTCAAATATTTCTATTTCAAATATTTCTTTTCAAATATTCTATTTCAAAACTGGAATGAGGCCCAATCAATTACCATATAATGTTAATTATATGGATTTTCTACAACACATGTATAAAATAACAACGATAAATAATCAAACATCATCCAGAGTGCACCACACAACTGCATAAGCATTAAATATAAATAATTAGCGCTTACACAGTCTGTCAATCCATCGATTGACATACAAATAAATAATCGGGATTAGTGTACGTCAAATCTCATCCCAATACCCGTGTGGGGTTTCAAATCAACAAACACAGATTTTATTTGTGCAGTTGGGCGATGTGTAAAATTTATCGTCCCAATCAATATCAGTCAAATGTGTGTATATAAACAAATCGTTCGATTTGTTTATATTAATTTATTTCATTTCACATACACGTTACAAATTCTATTTTTAACTATATAAATATTTTATTTCATTTCACATTACATTACACAATCAACTACACATCAAAATCAAACAAACAAGCATACAAGCCGTCCATGGTCTGTGGAAGACGGGTGTCGGGTGCTACTAAACACCGTCTGCATCCTAGTATATATTTTTAACTAGAGATAAAAATAAAAGCGAGGAGTTCTAACCTAATAGCTAAACCAAACGCCACGACTCTTCTTATGTAGAAATCTTCGTCGCTCGCCTTTTGTCAATTTCATTGTCCATAGTCACTACATATATAAAAATCACATTTTTATATTTTTGCTATGTATATAAAAATCACATTTATATATTCACTGCTATATAGATAAAAATTCTATTTTTATACCGCTACTATATAGATAAAAATTATATTTTTAAAATGGTGTTCATATAATAAAGATTATTTTTTTTATCACGCTCACTTCATAATAAAAATTATATTTTTATCACTTCATTTCGATAAATAAAAATCATATTTTTACTTCTACTTCATATGCATTTACAACGCTTCTTTCTATATAAAAATTATATTTTTATATTTTTACTTCTTATATAAAGATCGAATTTTAACTACCTATACAATATAAAAATCGTATTTTTATTCTTTCTATAATATAAAAATCATATTTTTACATTGCTACTTCTATAAAGATCACATCTTTCTTTTTGAAAACTCCTATCTATATGTAGATAAAAATCTCATCTTTCATTGTTTAAAAATCTTCTCTTTATGCGAATAAAAATCAAACCTTTTTGTGTTTAAAATTCAAATCTTTATATGATAAAAATCACTTCTGTATTGGAAAAAAACAAAACTTTATCGTTATAATAATCCTACCTTCATATAAATTAAAGATCAGAATTTTAAATAAACAAAAATCAGAATTTTAAATAAACAAAGAACTGAAAACTCACCGTTCACAGAGGGAGGAGGCTGCTAGGTTTCGTCGGACATTGGTGGCTCGCTGCTGGTGGCGAGTGGTGCTCAACATCGCTGGGAGGGGGGGGGACGCTGTGCCATCAACGGCGTTGGGCTTCGTCTCCGGGGGTGCGACGCATCTCATTTGGCTAGGACACAGGGGGGGTCTCAGGTTGAGTCATAGAAAGGAGGGGGACGTCGCAGAAGAAGAAGGAGGCGGGGGATCGAAGAGGTCGGCGACGGCTTCTCTGGTGGGCGTCGGCGCACGAGGTCCCGGGGGGGGGGGGGGATTTGGGTTTTCTTTTTTCTTCTTATTTTGTTTTGAGATATTTTGAATGGGAAAGGGGGGGGGGTAGGATTGACCGAGTTGAAAAAGGGGGACGGAAGGAGATATTTATTATATTTTATAATTTAATATTATTTTAATTCATCAACTAATTGTTTTACACCACGAATTCCAATCGAATCCCAACGACTGTCGCCCCTAACTAATTACCCCATTCCGAACACAATGGGATATGTATCACAAGCCAGTTCGGCAGTTTCGATCAGTTTCCGTTGAATTTAAAATATAAATCTTTATATATTCAGTTTAAACGCATATTTCAATTTACCGGGGCCGCATAGTCTCTAAAAATTCCCGAAAAATTATTTCTAGCTTCGTATTGACGATACGGTTTCAACAAAACTAATTTCGTCAAATTCTGAGACCGTTTGAAAAATGGTCATTTTCTGGTCGACCCAAATTGACTGAAACTGTTCAAAACACGTTTAGCTTCGCCACGTTCACATATTGATTCAGAAAATTATGAATTTTGAAACCTAGCAATAGTTTGACATCCCGGATCCAACAAAAGTGGTTTCGTCGAAAACCAAGGTCATTTGCAAAATTTCCATTTCTAAGGGCTTTTATATATATTAAATTATATATAAATTCCACAACGACTTTTCTGAATTTTAAACTGGACATATGTCTCAACTTTTAAAGTGAAATTTCAATTTTCCGGATTCGTTGGAAATATATTCACAAATAGATTCTAATATTTTTGGTTTCACTAAAATCCGGTTTATTTTGCACCTGGTACATTCATTCGAACTTTGAAATTGAATTATCGAACTACCGCGCCATTTTCAATTCCCTTTTATATATATAAATAAATATTTATATTCTAGCGACGATCTATATAAATATATATGTTCTAATTCTATTCAAAATAAATTTCTCGTCGTTTTTATTTAAAATATTCATTTTAAATATTCAAAATTCATTAAAATTGCCAAAATAAAATTTTTAAATTGGCTCAGATTTCCGGGTTATTACAGTCTCCCCCACTTAAAACCTTTCGTCCCCGAAAAGGAACGAAGACGAAAGTTGTTTAACTAATCAACTCAACTTTCACTATTTTCACTACGGTTTAAGTTCTTCAACTTTTCAGTTTCTAAGAACTTTTCAAATTTTCAAAAATTTGGCTAACACCCTAAATTTTCGAAAAATTTCGCTATAACCTGCCCTGCACCGGGGACTTCGGGATATTTCAAATAGCCTCCCATGGCCTTCTTCAATCCAAAAGAAAAAGAAAAAGCCAAGTGGCTCATAAAATCATGATCACCCAAACAAAACAGTAAATTATGGTAAACATGTACCTATTTGTCGGGCAAACAATTTTATTCTTCTGCTCTAGCCTCCTTGCTATGACCAGTTCAATGTAAATACATGTACATGCATGCAAATGCGATAAATTTTCAATACAATTCACTATTTGGTTCAAATTGGCTATGTGGTTCAAATTTTAATTACTCAACCAATAATCAAACAACACAACCATCAATCAATTAGTCGGTTAACGTTTCAAATTCATACTTCGATATATAGTCAAAAATCACATTTTTGATGCCAAATCACAATAATAGGCCCTATCTAATTTTGGTTCTCACACCAGTCAATTGGAATTATATAGAAACCTCACTTTCGAAACACAAAAATAAATACTGGTAATGTGATCACAATTACCAGTACCATCCACGGGCGACTAGAGTGTGATTCTATATCTATCCAGTATATTTAAGGCTTCGTACACACGCTAGCTAGGCGTATATGCAAAATCTTTATATACTGGATTGTCTAAATTCAATATAAAATAAATAATCAAATACGAATAATGGATTTAAATTTCAAATCAAAACTTGTTTTCATTTTAAAAATATACTCTTCACACTCGTTCTAGGATATTACTGATCCCATGTCTAACGAGTCATTCTTATTGAATATTACTAATCCAATTTCTGATGAATTCTTTCGTTTTGTTTTAACATGTCTTGTTCTCTGAGCTTTGTAAACCAAAGCTCTGATACCAAAATGAAACGACCCGAACTTCCCCGGTAAGGAAAGCCCGGATTGAGTTGAGGACAAGCAACATCAGAACGCAGACAGAAGAACATTTCATTGTTAACTACAACAATTCCATCAGATTACAAGGATATACAGAGTATAAATCAATATTGCACATTCGATAAATATCAGAGATTACAATACATTACATAGCAGCGAAAAATAATACAATATACAACTAGAAGTAATACACGGATACAGAGCTTTCCAAGTATCGTTCTAGCTGTAAATCAGGATCCTGTGAATATAAATCTGCAAAACCAAAACTACTAGCTGCCCATGTCAAAATAAGGGCACCCAGAGTTTAGGTTAAAACAATAAACTCCAGGTCAGTCATGTGACTGGTGTGAGAACTAAAACATTTATTAATCTTTATTTTACAGTTAGGTAAATCAAGGGACCACGCCGTATAACATGGAACGAGTTCCCTCCCAAGAACACCAGTGCATAAAACAAATAGCGCAATGCTAAATAAAGAACAATGAAGCTATTATATGACCCAGGTCCCATCACATAATGCAACGCAAGCCGGAGGATAGGGTTTTTACCTTATAATAGCCAAAGAATGCTTGATACGCAAAATTTCATGTTTTTAATTCTTAATCAGACTCCAACCGTAAATTAGTAAGAGAACGATTTCCTAAGTATTAACCCCGAAGGCCGAAACCAACAACAGACTAATACCCAGGAAACCACCCATCTTAGCTCGTTTCCAGTTAGTTTCTGATTTTATAAACAATCACAAATATCAATCATAGACGACATAAGCGCCCCATCCCACTATGTCGCCATACTAGGCTCTACAAATAAAACCACAAAATCACGTATTGGAAGCTGGATTTCCGTCTGTGAACCGAGGCCACGGACCGTCCTCTACCAATTCGAGACAATCTAGCCCATGTCTCAGGTTCAGAGCGCATCGACCCGTGGAGCGACAGGGCCGGTCCACCGATGTGGATTAAAATGCCTGAACACTGCGTTTCCCCGCCCTTTGGGGCGTAAATGAGCCAACAAATGACTCCATCGGCTTCACATAGTCACCGATATATCCGAGGCGCCTCGCAACAGCAACAACCACATAAGTCAAACTCGCAAGGGCGTGTAAAACCACTGACGCCACTTCTAACTAGAAAGAAACGCATGTCCTCCCTGAGGTCCTCTCCTGTTTTTGGTTAACAACCGGGGTATGAGGCTCGCGAATCAACGCTGCACAAAGCTATGCCACACAGGCCGTGCTTTGATCATCAACCACAAGACTCTGCTTTTCAACAGAAGCCTTGATCATTTGCATCTCAGCATGCCACACAGGAAATTCACGCTATGCAACCGATATCAATCACACAGAATGAAATCCGATGTCAGACACACATCCATTTGCAAGTCCGTTCTGGGTCTGAACGAAACCGGAGGCACATTGTACCTCGCATATCCATCGATCTCCAAGTACGTCTGGACGACCACTAACTGATTCCCTCCTCTTGGGTGTACGGACCAATCAAGATCATCAGTAATCACCCAAACGACGTGAAGACCTCCGGTCTTTGACCACCGTCTTCATCCTCGACATCTCGTCGAATCAGTTATTCAGAATGGGATAAACACGGTCTTTCTGAATAACTCGCGTATATAATAAACAAGTGTTACACAAACACAACATACACATCATACACATCATACCCATTGATCAGTCACTAACCGTAAATTAACAAGAGAATAGTTCCCCAGATATTAACCCCGAAGGCCGAAACCAACATAAGATCAATACCCAGGAAACCATTTTGCTTAGCTAACCTACAGTTAGTTTCTAAATTTCACATTCTTAGGGAAAGGTTCCCATTAATTTTATCAAAGATAAATTCTTTAAATTTATTCTTTAATATTCCTTTGAATATCACTTCAAACTAGTCGAGATTAACGAACCTTACCGAAGTAATCATTTGTTTTAATTTCCCAACCCCAACCTATTCATCCCATGAAGTAAAACTAGTAATACTTCATATCTAACACCACGGTGTTTTCGGTACATTCAATTACCATTTCACGTTCAAATCTATTTAAAGATTTAACTATCGCCTGGAGCAAAACTGGTGATACTCCATTCTCGATCTTTTCAATCTAATTAAAGATTCATTAAAACTCCACTTAGTTTTAATCTTTAACTGGGTTAAAGAATCAATGTCATTTAAAACACGGTTCACGATAAACCCAAAAATCACATCACATTTCAATTAGTCCCTAACCGTAAATTAGCAAGTGAGCAATTCCCTAAGTATTAACCCCGAAGGCCGAAACCAACATCAAATCAATACACAGAAACCATTCAACTTACTAATCTCCAGTTAGTTTCTGATTTTCTTAACTCCGTTGGGTCTAAGAACAGTATTATTGAAGATACCGTTCACGATAACCCAAAATCACATTCCATTAATTATCGGGTTAAAGAACAAGTGTTATTTAAAACACTGTTCACGATAAACCCAAAAATCAATACCAATTCAATTCCAATTAAATATTATTTAATTGGTACACTTCATTAAATCTAAATAAAAGATTTAATCTTTTTCTCAACTGAGCTTAAGGACAGTTTTAATGAAGACATCATTCACGACAAACCCAAATCACATTTGATATTAAATACAAGGCTCTGAATAGAAAATATATCGGCTTATATTCAATATCAAATTCTACGACCAACAAATATCGTAATGGAATTAACGATATATATATATATATATATATATATATATATCTTTCAAATTTCCATAACAACATCTGTATAATCACGAAATCCAACATCGAAGTATTCCGAAGATGATTTCGATTCAAATCCATTCCAATTCAATTATTGGAAATTCTGATTTCTTTTAAAACCATTTCAAATCCAATTTATTTATTTAAAAATAAATAAATTATTATTCTAATTCAAAATTAGTTCATTTTGATAAAAATCCATTTTTATCTTTTCAAATATGGAGTTTTTCATCCCTAATCTTCACAAATCATTTCTTATGATTTTACACAAATTATTACTATTTTTAATAATTTTATCAAGGCCTGTATAGTCGATTTCCATCAACGACCATCGAACTGCACTTACAGTGACGTTTTCCAAATTTGATTTGGACATGATTCCAAATCCAACCATTAGATTTCAAATCTCTAATATTCGTTAGAAAGCTCTTTTCGATATGAACCCAACGGTTCCGGTTTTAGGAGAATCTGACGGTCGGATCTCTCGTAATATCCATTCGATGTCAATGGTCGAAATTCACGAACTACCGCAGCGCGGCGCGTTCTATTCAGGCCATTATATATATATATATATATAATATATATATTATATATTTCATCGATTTCCTTTTAAAACGTATTTTATAAATCGTTTCAAATTCGTTTTCAAAACGATTTCAACTTCTTATTCGATTTCAAATAAAATTGAATTTTCCTTCATAAATTCCTTTTTACATTCATTTCTATTTGATTTCAATTCAATTTCAATTCCATTCAATTCAATTTTAATTTGATTTGAATTCAATTCAATTCAATTTCAATTTGATTTGAATTCCTATTCAATTCAATTTCAATTCGATTTGAATTCGTTTTCTATTCAATTTAATTCGAATTCATTTTCTATTCAATTCAATTCGAATTTATTTTCAATTCAATTCGAATTCTAATTCGTTTCAACTCAATTAAATTCGAATTTCATTTCAAAATATTCGATTTTGAAATCCCTTTTCAATATTCATTATAAAAACGAATATAATCGATATAAATATCGTTCTCGCCAAAATAGCGCATATCTAATCAACACGGCCTTATATATTTCTATTTCAAATATTCTATTCAAATATTTCGTTTCAAATATTTCTTCTCAAATGTTCTATTTCAAATATTTCTTTTTCATATTTCTATTTCAAATATTTCTATTTCAAATATTTCTATTTCAAATATTTCTATTTCAAATATTCTATTTCAAATATTTCTATTTCAAATATTTCTTTTCAAATATTCTATTTCAAAACTGGAATGAGGCCCAATCAATTACCATATAATGTTAATTATATGGATTTCTACAACACATGTATAAAATAACAATGACAAATAATCAAACATCATCCAGAGTGCACCACACAACTGC
Organism: Allium sativum; assembly: GCA_030737875.1. Lineage (NCBI taxonomy): Eukaryota > Viridiplantae > Streptophyta > Magnoliopsida > Asparagales > Amaryllidaceae > Allium > Allium sativum. Next base: position 583,768,722 of record CM060924.1, on the reverse strand, counting down.
ATAAGCATTAAATATAAATAATTAGCGCTTACACAGTCTGTCAATCCATCGATTGACATACAACTAAACAATCGGGATTAGTGTACATCAAATCTCATCCCAATACCCATGTGGGGTTTCAAATCAACAAACACAGATTTTATTTGTGCAGTTGGACGATGTATAAAATTTATCGTCCCAATCAATATCAATCAAATGTGTGTATATAAACAAATCGTTCGATTTGTTTATATTAATTTGTTTCATTTCATATAAACGTTAAAAATTCTATTTTTAACTATAAATTTTTTTAACTACATAAATATTTTATTTCTTTTCACATCACATTACACAATCAACTACACATCAAAATCAAACAAACAAGCATACAAGCCGTCCATGGTATGTGGACGACGGGTGTCGGGTGTTACTAAACACCGTCTGCATCCTAGTATATATTTTTAACTAGAGATAAAAATAAAAGTGAGGAGTTCTCACCTAATAGATAAACCAAATGCCACGACTCTTCTTATGTAGAAATCTTCGTCGCTCGCCTTTTGTCAATTTCAATGTCCGTAGCCACTACATATATAAAAATCACATTTTTATATTTTTTCTATGTATATAAAAATCACATTTTTATATTCACTACTATATAGATAAAAATTCTATTTTTATACCGCTACTATATAGATAAAAATTATATTTTTAAAATGGTGTTCATATAATAAAGATTATTTTTTTATCACGCTAACTTCATAATAAAAATTATATATTTATCACTTCATTTCAATAAATAAAAATCATATTTTTACTTCTACTTCATATGCATTTACAACGCTTCTTTCTATATAAAAACTATATTTTTATATTTTTACTTCTTATATAAAGATCGAATTTTTAACTATCTATAAAATATAAAAATCGTATTTTTATTCTTTCTATAATATAAAAATCATATTTTTACATTGCTACTTCTATAAAGATCACATCTTTCTTTTTGAAAACTCCTATCTATATGTAGATAAAAATCTCATCTTTCATTGTTTAAATATCTTCTCTTTATGCGAATTAAAATCAAACCTTTTTGTGTTTAAAAATCAAATCTTTATATGATAAAATATCACTTCTTTATTGAAAAAAAAACTAAACTTTATCGTTATAATAATCCTACCTTCATATAAATTAAAAATCAGAATTTAAAATAAACAAAAATCATAATTTTAAATAAACAAAGAACTGAAAACTCACCGTTCACAGAGGGAGGAGGCTGCTAGGGTTCGTCGGACATTGGTGGCTCGCTGCAGGTGGCGAGTGGTGCTCAGCATCGCTTGGGGGAGGGGGGATGCTATGCCATCAACGGCGGTGGGCTTCGTCTCCGGGTTTGCGACGCGTCTCATTTGGCTAGGACACAGGGGGGGTCTCGGGTTCAGTCAGAGAATGGAGGGCGACGGCGCGGAAGAAGAACGAGAAGGAGGGGGATCAAGGAGGTCGGCGGCGGCTTCTCTGGTGGGCGTCGGCGCACGAGGTCCGGGGGGCGGGGGAGGGGGGGGGGGGCGATTTGGGTTTTCTTTTTTCTTCTTCTTTTGTTTCGAGATATTTTGAACGTGAAAGGGGGGTAGGGTTGACCGAGTTGAAAAAGGGGGAGGGAAGGAGATATTTATTATATTTTATAATTTAATATTATTTTAATTCATCAACTAATTGTTTTTCACCACGAACTCCAATCGTATCCCAACGACTGTCGCCCCTAACTAATTACCCCCATTCCGAACACAATGGGATATGTATCGCAAGCCAGTTCGGCTATTTCGATCAGTTTCCATTGAATTTAAAATATAAATCTTTATATATTCAGTTTAAACGCACATTTCAATTTACCGGGGCCACATACAGTCTCTAAAAATTCCCGAAAAATTATTTCTAGCTTCGTATTGACGATACAATTTCAAAAAAACTAATTTCATCAAATTCTGAGACCGTTTGAAAAATGGTCATTTTCTGGTCGACCCAAATTGACTGAAACTGTTCAAAACACGTTTAGCTTCGCCACGTTCACATATTGATTCAGAAAATTATGAATTTTGAAACCTAGCAATAATTTGACATCCCAGATCCAACAAAAGTGGTTTCGTCGAAAACCGAGGTCATTTGCAAAATTTCCATTTCTAAGGGCTTTTATATATATTAAAATATATATAAATTCCACTGCGACTTTTCTGAATTTTAAACTGGACATATCTCTCAACTTTTAAAGTGAAATTTCAATTTCTTGGATTCGTTGGAAAGATATTCACAAATAGATTCTAATATTTTTGGTTTCACTAAATTCCGGTTTATTTTGCACCTGGTACATTCATTCGAACTTTGAAATCGAACTATCGAACTACCATGCCATTTTCAATTCCCTTTTATATATATAAATAAATATTTATATTCTAACGACGATCTATATAAATATATACGTTCGAATTCTATTCAAAATAAATTTCTCATCGTTTTTATTTAAGATATTCATTTTAAATATTCAAAATTCATTAAAATTGCCAAAATAAAAATTTTAAATTGGCTCAGATTTCCGGGTTATTACAATCTCCCCACTTAAAACTTTTCGTCCCCGAAAAGGAACGAAGCCGAAAGTTGTTTAACTAATCAACTCAACTTTCACTATTTTCACTACGGCTTAAGTTCTTCAACTTTTCAGTTTCTAAGAACTTTTCAAATTTTCAAAAATTTGGCTAACACCCTAAATTTTCGAAAAATTTCGCCATAACCTCCCCTGCACCGGGGACTTCGGGATATTTCAAATAGCCTCCCATGGCCTTCTTCAATCCAAAAGAAAAAGAAAAAGCCAAGCGGCTCATAAAATCATGATCACCCAAACAAAACAGTAAATTATGGTAAACATGTACCTATTTGTCGGGCAAACAATTTTATTCTTTTGCTCTAGCCTCCGTGCTATGACCTGTTCATTGTAAGTACATGTACATGCATGCAAATGCGATAAATTTTCAATACAATTCACTATTTGGTTCAAATTGGCTATGTGGTTCAAATTTTAATTACTCAACCAATAATCAAACAACACAACCATCAATCAATTAGTCGGTTAACGTTTCAAATTCATTCTTCGATATATAGTCAAAAATCACATTTTTGATGCCAAATCACAACAATAGGCCATATCTAATTTTGGCTCTCACACCAGTCAATTGGAATTATATAGAAACCTCACTTTCGAAATACGAAAATAAATATTGGTAATGTGATCACAATTACCAGTACCATCCACGGGCAACTAGAGTGTGATTCTATATCTATCCAGTATATTCAAGGCTTCGTACACACGCTAGCTAGGCGTATATGCAAAATCTTTATATACTTGATTGTCCAAATTCAATATAAAATAAATAATCAAATACGAATAATTGATTTAAATTTCAAATCAAAACTTGTTTTCATTTTAAAAATATACTCTTCACACTCGTTCTAGGATACCACTGATCCCATCTCTAACGAGTTATTCTTATTGGATATTACCAATCCAATTTCTGATGAATTCTTTCGTTTGGTTCTAACGTGTCTTGTTCTCTGAGCTTTGTAAACCAAAGCTCTGATACCAAAATGAAACGACCCGAACTTCCCCGGTAAGGAAAGCCCGGATTGAGTTGAGGACAAGCCACATCAGAATGCAGACAGAAGAACATTTCATTGTTAATTACAACAATTCCATCAGATTACAAGGAAATACAGAGTATAAATCAATATTACACATTCGATAAATATCAGAGATTATAATACATTACATAGCAGCGGAAAATAATATAATATACAACTAGAAGTAATACACGAATACAGAGCTTTCCGAGTATCGTTCCAGCTGTAAATCAGGATCCAGTGAATATAAATATGCAAAACCAAAACTACTAGCTGCCCGTGTCAAAATAAGGGCACCCAGAGTTTTGGTTAAAACAATAAACTCCAGGTCAGTCATGTGACTGGTGTGAGAACTAAAATAGTTATTAATCTTTATTTTACAGTTAGGTAAATCAAGGGACCACGCCGTATAACACGGAATGGGTTCCCTCCCAAGAACACCAATGCATAAAACAAACAGCGCAATGCTAAATAAAGAACAATGAAGCTATTATATGACCCAGGTCCCATCACACAATGCAACGCAAGCCGAAGGATAGAGTTTTTACCTTATAATAGCCAAAGAATGCTTGATACGCTAAATTTCATGTTTTTAATTCTTAATCAGATTCCAACCGTAAATTAGTAAGAGAACGATTTCCTAAGTATTAACCCTGAAGGCCGAAACCAACATCAGACTAATACCCAGGAAACCACCCATCTTAGCTCGTTTCCAGTTAGTTTCTGATTTTATATACAATCACAAATATCAATCATAGACGACATAAGCGCCCCATCCCACTATGTTGCCATACTAGGCTCTACAAATAAAACCGCAAAATCACGTATTGGAAGCTGGATTTCCGTCTGTGAACCGAGGCCAGGGATCATCCTCTACCGATTCGAGACAATCTAGCCCATATCTCAGGGTCCGAGCGCATCGATCCTTGGAGCGATAGGGCCGGTCCACCGATGTGGATTAAAATGCCTGAACACTGCGTTTCCCTGCCCTTTGGGGCGTAAATGAGCCAACAAATGACTCCATCGGCTTCACACAGTCACCGATATATCCGAGGCGCCTCGCAACAGAAACAACCACGTTAGTCAAACTCGCCAGGGCATGTAAAACCACTGACGCCACTTCTAACTAGAAAGAAACGCATGTCCTCCCTGAGGTCCTCTCCCGTTTTTGGTTCACAACCGGGGTGTGAGGCTCGCGAATCAATGCTACACAAAGCTATGCCACACAGGCCCTGCTTTGATCATCAACCACAAGACTCTGCTTTTCAACAGAAGCCTTGATCATTTGCATCTCAGCATGCCACACAGGCAATTCACGCTATGCAACCGATACCAATCACATAGAATGAAATCCGATGTCAGACACACATCCATATACCCGTCCGTTCTGGTTTTGAACGAAACCGGAGGCACCTTGTACCTCGCATATCCATCGATCTCCAAGTACGTCTAGACGACCACTAACTGATTCTCTCCTCTTGGGTGTACGGACCAATCAAGATCATCAGTAATCACCCAAACGACGTGAAGACCTCCGGTCTTCGACCACCGTCTTCATCCTCGACATCTCGTCGAATCAGTTATTCAGAATGGGATAAACCCGGTCTTTCTGAATAACTCGTGTATATAATAAACAAGTGTTACACAAACACAACATATGCCTCATTCCCATTCATTAGTCACTAACCGTAAATTAACAAGAGAATAGTTCCCTAGATATTAACCCCGAAGGCCGAAACCAACATAAGATCAATACCCAGGAAACCATTCTGCTTAGCTAGCCTACAGTTAGTTTCTAAATTTCACATTCTTAGGGAAAGGTTCCCATTAATTTTATCAAAGATAAATTCTTTAAATTTATTCTTTAATATTCCTTTGAATATCACTTCAAACTAGTCGAGATTAACGAACCTTACCGAAGTAATCATTTGTTTTAATTTCCTAACCCCAACCTATTCATCCCATGAAGTAAAACTGGTAATACTTCATATCTAACACCACGGTGTTATCGGTAAATTCAATTACCATTTCACGTTCAAATCTAATTAAAGATTTAACTATCGCTTGGACCAAAACTGGTGATACCCCATTCTTGATCTTTTCAATCTAATTAAAGATTCATTAAAACTCCACTTAGTTTTAATCTTTAACTGGGTTAAAGAATCAATGTCATTTAAAACACGGTTCACGATAAACCCAAAAATCACATCACATTTCAATCAGTCCCTAACCGTAAATTAGCAAGTGAGCAATTCCCTAAGTTGTAACACCCCGGATTTTCGAATAATCAGAATAAATAAATTTAAGAATACTTAATTTCAAATGTGGGAATTAAGGGAAATGGGTCATTCCATTGTGTTCGTCTCGTAATTCTACTTGAGATAGAGTCCGAGTTTGCGTAAAACGGATACCGTATGAAGAAGATATGGACGAACGAAGTTTGAAAAAAAGAATGCACCGGCGCACTTGGGAAGTGCGTCAGTACAAATTTGCATTGGCGCACATCCCAAGTGCTCCCAGGCCGAGAGAAAACCTGCACAGCCATCAGGTTCGAACGGTGAGTCAGTGCTGAGTCATTTCTGACTAGTTAATGAGTCATTAGGGTTTCTGGACAGTTCTAATCTGGACTGGATGGTTTTGATTAACCCTAGGAACATCCAACGGCTTAAATTAATTCATAACTCTATGAAAAGACCCATAGAATCAAACCCTAAATCAGAATTAAAACTAAAACTATGGCCGTCATGCTGTTGTCTTGAACCCTAGAGCAGCCGCCACCAAAATTAAGAGGAAGAACAACAACCAAATCAGAACTACTCAACCCTAACAACGAATCTTCTTCATCAAAGGAGCGCTAATTCAACTCCAGAAATCAGAATTCAAAAATCAAGACTGCTTTTGAGTTGTGAGTTCAATCACATTAACAAAATAATTGCTAAATCAATTACGATGTGATATACGTTGGATTATAAGTTGTGGTTGTGAATCTAATTCATATGTTTAATCATGTATGTTAACTTGATTCATATTATATGATGTTATGAAAGTTTTATATGCGATGTTATGCAAGTTTAACATATGATGTTATGCAAGTTTTATATATAGTGTTATGCAAGTTTCACATATGACGTTATGCAAGTTTTACATATGATGTTATGCCAGTTTCGCATATGATGTTATGCAAGTTTTATATATGATGTTATGCTAGTTTCATATATGATGTTATGCAAGTTTTATATATGATGTTATGCAAGTTTTGTATATGATGTTATATAAGTTTGGATCTAAAATATATGTTAGTAGTTCATGATGTTAAATTGAGTTAATGAATCCCTTTTTATAATCCAACCACCTAGGTTTATAACATTAGTTTTTATGCGAATATGGATGTGGAACATATGCTAGTTCGTATAGGTATTATGTTCATATGCAAGTTTGAGTGATAATTGGATTCATATGTATATATACAAGTTCACACCTTTAAAGTTTAGATCCATATTCAAGTTGACATTTTTATGTTGTAATCTTATATACAATCAAACCGTTATGTTTCTTATGCTAGTTTGCGATATTGATTCATATGATAAATCATATGTAGGAAAGTTTAGATTTTGATTCAAACATGAATCATATATAAGTTTGGGTAGAATTACATGTGACCTTACATGATTATGGCACCTAGTTTATGTGAGAATTTAATTGAAAGATTAGGCTATGACATGATACTTTACATGTTAGATATTATTTTACACCATTGTTGCAATGTATAAATCACACATGTGAATTTATGAGTTGGACATGAATCATGTTATGTTATTACCTATGCAAGTTTAACCCCTTTGGATATAGGTTTATGACATATGATGTTTATGTAAGTTTAACCCCTTTAGATATAGGTTTATGACGTATGTTGTCTATGCAAGTTTGTGGCCATTTTCTCATCAAGTTCACACCTTTAAATTTGGAACCATGACATATGTTGTTATGCAAGTTGTAATCCTGGCCTATGCAAGTTTAGATGTAGAACATCATTCACATATGCAAGTTCACCCCTATGTTAGATCTATGTTTTAATTATGTGTATATATGTGATGTTTTCTTTTATTTCATGAGTTAGACTATTCGAGTCTAACGTATATCATTACGTTAAACGAACAAACGTGCTACGTGGGGAAAAAGGGGATAATATTAAAAATGTTTAATTGGCATAAATGCCTTAAAAGGCATAAAGTAAAATTGTGGTGAAATTGGTATGATTTTACATATGCGTAAAGGCATAAAGTAATAAAGTAATACTGGGCTTGACTGTAAGAGGCCAAACCGGGTTAGTGGTGGCAACGCAAGTCCAATGGGTTCATATGCGTGTGTGGACCCGGGCTGGTAGGTAAGACGTTGTTGCATCGTGTAGGTATAAGCCGTGCATTCTTGGTTGTATTGGGTTGCCACTTTGGGTAGTGATACACCCCACTGTGGGGCCAGCATGGGTATCTACGAGTTAGGGAGCCGATCGAATGGGGCAGGGTAGTTGGTACACCTAGTGGAGATAGGAGCAGACGACTCCTATGTAGTCAGCTAGGGGTACACGAAGCTACCACTATTATTAATAATTACTAAGGGGGTACACCTAGTGGAGATAGGAGTAGGCGACACCTATGACATCAGCTAGGAGTACATAGAATTACCATTATTACTTAATGAAGGGGTACATCTAGTAGGGATAGGTACATGCTGCGTACCTATGATAGCAACTAGAGATATACAGTCAAACATGGAGGATAGTGGGTACATCTAGTAGTACACGAAGCTATCATCGTTCTATTTAGCCAAGAGGGATCAAAATTCTAGAGTGACTAGTAGGGGTGCAGTTAGTGTTAGTACAGTACAGTACGGTAGAGTATAGTAATTCTCCTATATAGATTAGGAAGCGCCATTTACGTTATCTTTGTTTTTCTTGATTGCCTTGCCATACCCATGTGGTTCACACAGTCATTACCTTATTCTCTAGCTTATATCTTTTCAGATTGCTTTAATAATTATGTTGTTAGAGTTATCGCACTCGCTAGACTTTATGTCTGACCCCCTTTGTTTCCACCTCTTCTCTTCCTTCCCCCCCAGGTTCTAAGGGTGGGACTAGTACTAGTGAAGCTTGATTGGGATCTCTTTGGGAACACTTGGATTTGGATTGCCGAAGTAAAGTTCAACCTATCATTTTCTGTATGGCCATTTGTAGTAGTGGGATTATGTACTTTGTTTTATCAAGATGGATATTATGTACTTGACTTTGGTTTATGGTTTTTGATGATGTAACCAAACATATTTACCTTCTGCTGCAATAAATAAAGTTTTAAATTTTCAAGTACTGCTTTATATCTGTCCTGTTGTGATTTTCTGTTCTATATTCACTTAAAATGCTCCATGGAAGTTAATGCATTCCCTTTGTGAGTGACATTAATGGACGTGGGGTGTTACACGTGGTATCAGAGCTGAAGGTTACCGGAACAGATAAGATATTTTAAAAAACTATTTTTCAAAAGCATTTTTATAAAGAATACTTTCAAAAATATGTTTGTAGAAGAGTATTTTTGAAAGAAAGGTTTATTTTAAGAACATAATCCCCAAGTGCCATATATCCTTCCTTCGATTCCTCGTTTTGAATCTCTTCCTCTTTCTCTTTTTGAGTTTTTCCCCCTCCACGTATAGATGCTTTTTTCTAAGATAAATAAGGACTTCAGTACGAGGGACGGAAAACCATTTCAAGGGACTTAGACATTTTTTGGCTAGAAGTTAGTCCAAGGAAGTGGAGGGCTTGTTGGTACCTTTAATGTAATAACCCGGAAATTCTGAACCAGTTTAAATTTTTTATTTTGGCAATTTTAGTAAAGTTTGAATATTTAAAATGAATTATTTTAAATAATATCGACGAGAAATTTATTTTGAATATAATTCGACGTATATATTTATATACGTCGTCGTTAGAATATAAATATTTATATATAATTATAAATAGAATTGAAAATGGCGCGGTAGTTCGATAATTCGATTTCAAACTTCAATTGAATGTACCGGGTGCAAAACACTCCGGATTTTAGTGAAACCAAAAACATTAGGATCTAATTGTGGATATCTTTCCAACGAATCCGACAAATCGAGATTTCATAGCGGGAATCAAAAGATATGTCCAGTTGAAAATTCTGAATAGTCGCTATGGAATTCAGGCCCTTAAAAATAGACATTTTGCAAATGACCTCGGATTTCGACGAAACCACTTTTGTTGGATCCGCAGTGTCGAATTATTGCTAGGTTCCAAATTTCATAATTTTTCGAATCAATATGTGAGCGTGGCAAAGGAAAACGTGTTTTGACCAGTTTCAGTTGATTTTAATCGACTGGAAAATGGCCATTTTTCTAACGGTCTCAGAATTCGACGAAACTAGTTTTGTTAGGACCATATCGTCAATACGAAGCTAGAAAATATTTTTCTGGAATTTTTCTAGTTAGTATGTGACCCCGGTAATTTGAAATGTACGTTTAAAATTCAATATATAGAGTTAAATGAAAATTTAACGGAAACTGATTCAAACGATCGAATCAGCCAACGATACATATCCCATTGTGTTTGGAATGGGGGTAAAACGCTATGGACGACAGGCGGTGGGCCCCGTTTAGAAGTCGAAGCGAAAAGTCAACTTATAGTAGAGAAAAATAATAATTAAATTATATATATTATAACTTACACACCCTCCCATACCTCTCAGTCAAAACTAGGTCAAACAAAAAAAAAACCCCGATCCAAATTAAATCGACGCCCCTGTTCAGAGCGCCACCGCGCTGATGGCGCCGCCGCCGCCAAAGGGGGGAGTCGCGCCTCCTCAGCCCTCGACCGCCCCTCTGATGATCTCCATCCTCGTTTCCCACCCCCCTCCTTCTAGAACGTGCCGCGCCCAAACCCCGCCCAGTTACCGCAGCCTCCCCCAACGATCAACCGCCTTCCTCCTCCCTTTCCAGCCCAGTTCGAACGCCCTAACCCCTTCAAACCCCAAAAACCCGACTGCTTTGGCCAGAGCAACACTTGAAGCCCCCCTTCATCTTCGCTGCAATGCAAACAACACCTCCTCCAACCGAAAGATGTGAGCTTTTTATTTACATTGTTTTTAATTTCAGTTTTAGTTTTATTTTTGTACGAATGAAAACAAGGTAAAAGAGTGATCTTTAAACTATAGGGATATGATTTTTCTATGTATGGAAAATAGGGCTTCTACAATGGAAAGATTATATTTTTATTTATATAAATATGATTTTTATATTTTGGAAAGAATAAAAATTCGATCTTTAATTTATATGAGAGATAAAGCAATAATTTTTATAATATAGAAAGTATAAAGATATAATTTTTATATTAGTAGAAAATTAAAAGTACGATTTTTATATTATAAAATAGCGTAATAAAAATATAATTTTTATAATATAGAAAGGTTAAAGATATAATTTTTATATTTTATAGATAGTAAAAATATCATCTTTATATTTGAAAAGGCGAAAACTTTATTTTTATAAAGGCGAAAACTTTATTTTTAAAAAGGCGAAATCTTTCTATAGAGAATAGCATGATAAAAATATAATCTTTATTATATGAACATCGTTGTAAAAATAGAATTTTTATCTATATAGTAGCGGTGTAAAAATGGGATTTTTATATATTGAATAGCATAGTAAAGATACGATTTTTATATGTTGGACAGCATAGTAAAAATTCAATTTTTATATATATGAAGTGATTATAAAAATATGACTTTTAAATTGAAAGTGAATAAATAAAAATGTGATTTTTATTTTGAAAACATCAAAATATAAAAATGTGTGATTTTTATATATGTAGTGACTACGGGCAACGAAGATGATAAAAAGGCGAGAATGAAGAAGATTTCTATAAATGAAGAGTCATGGTATTGGATAGCTATTGGTGAGAACTTCTCACTCTAAACTTCTTTTTCTAGTTATATATATATATACTAGGATGCAGACGGTGCTTAGTAGCACCCGACACAATCGTCCACAAACCATGGACTTGTTTGTTTGGTTGCATAAATTAGTTAGATGATTTGGGCTGAATTGAATTGTTTGGTGAATTGAAATGGATTTGATTGATGTGTGAATGGCGTGGGCCTTCACTAGACCGGGGATAAGGCTAGGCCTTGTTCCGTTTCTAGTATCGTGCCGTTATGCCGCCGAAATTTTCTAAAATATGTTAGAAAAATAAAATTATCTTTTTATTGAATAAATGAACTAATAGAAATTCATGTGTTAAAATAAAATGTTTATCGTTAAAAATATAATTTTTAACGTGAAAGTGGATAAATGAATATTTATAAACAAATCCGCCGATTTGTTTATATACACTGATTTGACTGATATCGATTGGGTCGATAAATTTTACACGTCGCCCAACTGCACAAATAAAATCTGTGTTTGATTGTTTGAAACCCCACACGGGTGTTGGGATGAAATTTGATGATCACTCATCCTGATTGATTAAATATGTCGATCGATCGATTGACAGGCTGTTATAAGCGTCAGATATCTATATTTGATGCTTATACAGTGTAGTGCACTTTGGTTGATGGTTGATTATTTTTCAATGCTATTATATACATGTGTTGTATGGAATCCATATAATTAACATTATATGGTGATTGATTGGGCCTCATTCCAATCGGGAAAATAATGAATATTATAAAAGAAAATTCATGTGTTGAATATAAAAATAGTCATGTGTGGACGATGATTATGTGTTGAAACTTTAAATAAAATAAATTACATCTTTATCATATTTAAAATTAGAACTACTTCACGGTGGAGTCTAATTAAAATCAAACGATAGATACCATAGTTTTATAAAATATTTTGCATAACAAAAATAGTGATGTGTTGACAGTACTCATGTGTTGAGATTAGTCGTGTGTTGAAAGAAATATAGATTCATGTGTTGAATGGGATAAATATTCATTTGTTGAATAGAATAAAGAAGTTTTTGAAAAATATAAAGCCGTGTTGATTAGAGATGCGTTATTTTGACGCGAACGATATTTATATCGATTTTATTCGTTTTATAATGAATATGGGAAAAGTGATTTCAAAATTTAATATTTGAAATGAATTCAAATTGAATGGAATTAAAACGAATTAGAATTCGAATTGAATTGAAACGAATTTGAATTTGAATTGAATTGAAATGAATTCGAATTGAATTGAAATCAAATCGATTTGAAATTGAATATAGTGTTGAAATGGTTTTGAAACGAAGTTAAAACGATTTATAAAATACGTTTTAAAAGGAAATCGACGAAATATATATTATATATATATATATAATGGCCTGAATAGAACGCGCCGCGCCGCGGCAGTTCGTGAATTTCGACCATTTATTTCAAACGGACATTGCGGGAGATCCGACCGTCGGATTCTCCTAAAACCGGAACCGTTGGGTTCGTATCGAAAAGAGCTTTCAATGAATATTAGAAATTTGAAATCTAACGGTTGGATTTGGAATTATGTCCAAATCAAATTCGAAAAAGGTTGCTGTAAGTGCAGTTCGATGGCCGTTGGGGGAAATCGACTGTACGGGCCTTGCTAAAATTATTAAAAATGTTAATAATTTGTGTAAAATCATAAGAAATGATTTGGGAAGAATTGGGCTGGAAAATTCCACATTTGAAAAGATAAAAATAGATTTTTATCGAAATGAACTAGTTTTGAACTAGAATTGAAATCAATTTATTTTTAAAATAAATAAATTGAATTTGAAAGTGATTTTAAAAGTAATCAATATTCCCAATACGTGGATTGGACTGGAGTTGAATCGAAATTATCTTCGGGATATTTCGATGTTGGATTTCGTGACTATACAGATATTGTTATGGGAATTTGAAAGATATATTTTATATCGTTATTTCCAATACGATATATGTTGGTTTCAGAATTTGATAATTGAATATAAGCCGATATATTTTCTATTCAGAGCCTTGTATTTAATATCAAATGTGATTTGGGTTTGTCGTGAATCATGTTTTAGAAGACATTGGTTCTTTAACCCAGTTAAAGACATAATATTGATTTTTGAGAAGATTAAAACTAAGTGAAGTTTTAATGAATCTTTAATTGGATTAAAAAGTGAATTGATAATTTAAATTATCAAATCTGAAAAGTGATCGAGAGTGGGGTATCACCAGTTCTGCTCCAAAGCGATAGTTAAATCTTTAATTAGATTTGAACGTGAAATGGTAATTAATTTTACCGATAACACCGTGGTGTTAGATGTGGAGTATTACCAGTTTTCTCCAGGGGATATATAGGTTGGGATTGGGAAATAAAATAAATAATTACTTCGGTGTGGTTCGCTAATCCCGATTAGTTTGAGATGATATCTGAAACGACCCGCAAATCCGAGCTATCTGAGTTGACTAAATACACCACACGTCCAACCCAAATAGCACAGAAATACGACTCATTATTAGAAAGAAGTTAGAGGATGAGAAATAGAAAGAAAGAAATATTAGAATAGAAGAAAAACGAAGATCACAACTCACAGCGGAACGAATAAAATATAATATATCATATACTTTTGCAATACAAAATTTCTGTATACATGTACATTCAAAATCAGAGTTCAACACTTACAATACAGCGGAAAATAACACTAGGTAACTAACGCTGAAGCCTCCTGCTCCAAGCTCCTCCAATGGTATCTGTAAACACCTGAACTACTTGACTGCCCGTACAAATTTGGGCACCCAAGAGTTTAGGGAAAAACAAACAAAATAAACTCTGGGTCAGTCATGGGACTGGTGTGAGTAAACTCCAACCACTTGTTTAACTTTCAAAACTCTTTTCGAAAGAAAAGATAATAGTAAGACCAGCCCACACATAAATACGGACGGTTTTTACCTTACTATAACCCAAAACACTTTGATACGAAAATCTAGTGATATTATAATAATGTCTACATCAAGTAAATAACCAAATAGTAGAACGCTTGCATCTCACGCTCCACATATATAGTATATAATCAAAAACCGCATGGCGCTTATTGGAGATTGGATTTCCAACATGACAAGGTATGGGACCACCTTCCGATAATGTATCTCTAGAGGCGAATACACCTGGGTTCAACAAGAACGTCTTGCAACCCGGCCCACACATGACCGACCACTCATTTCGCTTGAGTGTATCGAATGTATATCACCAACGGTTGGACTCAAACCACCGTTTCCCTAATGGGCAGAATCGATAGATTTAGAAACAAAAGGAATTTCTCTAGATAGGTGATTATACACCCTAATAGGTGCGACCTACATAGCCATGCTGCCTGCCCGATTTTTGTCCTTTCCCGGTTGTTGAGGCCTGAGGCTACGATTACTTACCATTCATTGATAGCACAATCACTTTGAATGCCACATTGTCAGATCCGTTAATCACTAGTTGAGTTTGCACAAATATTCTGGATATTATGCTAAGGGATAAATCCGTTGCCACCATATACATTCATACAGACCAACCCATTTGATCATTGGAAATACTCTGTCAGACATTCGTCCATTTACGTTCGTTCTGGGACTGAACGAAACCGAAGGCACTATTTCTATAAATAGAAAAAGCCCTTGCACTTCACTCCGTCTTCAATATATTCAGCATACTTGGTTCGCAACGCTTATGCCGATACGGAGTGGTTCTTCGGATAATAATCCAACCGGTCTCTCCATATTGACAACGATGGTCAAAACTTCGATAGTCTGTGATTTAACTATCGAATAAAAACAAGTGTTCAATCAACATATCAAACAAATCACTGGGCCCTTTAATTAATATTCATTAATTAAACCACTTCTCTATTTCCTCAATCAATATTTGTTAGCCAAATATTTTCAATAATCATCTCGGCCTCTTATGCCATTTGGAAAACGTTTCCAAATATCAACTTCTTTTATTTTCTATATATTAGAAAATATCTCTATTTGCAATTGAAACAATTCCAATCGCTTATCTCTATCCCTTTTTGTTTACAACATTCGATTTTTATATTCACTTTACTATCGAATTTAATACGTCGATACAATGATTTCAAATTATCAAAATATCTTAAAAATATTCTAACTCCTTAAATTTCCGGAAAATTTCGCCATAACCTCCCCTGTATCGGGAGCATCGGGAAATTTCAAATAGCTTCCCGGTATCTTCCTCAATCAAAAAGAAAAAGGAAAAGCCAAGCGGCTTGCCGATACGGCGCATAAAATCTCATATATGAATTAAACATGTACCTTTTTGTCGAGCACATAAATTTAAATCTTCATATACTTCATATCAAACCTGCTTACACATGTTCACCTGTTTCCAATTCAATTCAACTCAATCTATTCGTTTGAATTCATTTTTGCCCATTTATTCTTTAAATCGGCCATTTTGCCTATTTTACTTCTTTGTTGAACATAACATGTTCAAAATTGATTCCACTTGCTTATACAAATCAAATCCCTTTTTTCCATTTCTAGTTTCATATTTGGTTCGAATATGAAATCACAAGTTAATTTACTTATTCACAGTTTGCTCGATTCAATCGTTTTAACTAATTCATTTGTCAGTTTGCAAATTAACTCTTTTTGCCTGTATCACTTTGATATTTGAATATAACCTATCCAAATATATTTCAACTTGATTATACTAATTGAATTTCATTTTCAATTCACGTTCTATATTCGATTTCAAATATATATTTATAAATTCCCTTCACCTTTCAAAGTTCATCATCAAAATTTGATTAACTAACTTCTCTTTGTCTTAGTCAACTCTATTCAATAATCAAAATATGATTATTGATTTTTAAAAACCATTTCTTTCACTTCACTTAAGTTCGCATATATTTTACAACTCAACTCTGAGATTTCCTAAATAGAACTTCGGATTTTATTTGCTTAAAATCCTTTTATAATATTAAATAAACCATAATGGTTTTAAAACGATTCTGGCGCTATTTTTCTGAAAATTTGATTTTGACATAACTCAAAATCTATACGACGAAATTCATATTTTTCTCTTTCATTAGAAAACTATTATCAAATCGGTCCGACGTTTCTTGTTTCGAAGAATTCCGACTTCAATTGCGTTCTGTATACTCAATTGAAGTTCGAATCGCTATTTTACGAACTGCAGCGCTGCGGCGAGTTCGTTTTAATTATATTTATATATATAAACTTTAAACTTTGTTTTAAAATGAATTCAACTCCACTTTTATATATATATATATTCATATATATTTTAAATTCCATTTGAATTTTTACATTTCAAATTTCACAGTTTTAAATCCTGTATTCAAATCCCATTTGAAACCCTTTATTCGAATTCCATTTCAAATCCTCTATTCGAATTCCATTTCAAATCCTTTTTGAATTTCTATATTTGAAATTCATACTTGAATTTAGATATTCAACTTCATTTTGAATTCCCTTTATTCAAATTCAATACTTGAATTCATTTGAATTCTTTTATTCAACCTCTATTTTTAAATTCCATTTTTACTTCTACATTCCAATTTTTATATTTGAAATTTATTGAAATTCAAATATTCAAACTCCTTTTTAAATTCTATATTTGAAATTCCATAGTTTAAAACTCATTTGAATTTCATATTCAAATCCCATAGATTAAATCCTATTTAAATTCAATTTGAATCTCTTACATTCAAATCTCATTTTTCCATTTCCGAACCCATTTGAATTTCTAATATTCAAATTCATTTTCAACACCATTTGAATTTCTAATATTCAAATTCATTTCAACACCATTTGAATTTCTAATATTCAAATTCATTTGAATTCCCTTGAATTCAAATTCCATTTCAAAACTATTTGGATTCCCTATTTTGAAATCCTATTTCAAATTCCATTTCCCATTCTACTTTGAAATCCTATTTTCAAAGTTTATTTCAAATTCTATTTTGAAATCTCATATTCAATTTTCTACTTGAATTTCTGCATTCAATTCCATGTTCAAATTCAACACTTGAATTTCTATTTCAAATCTCTATTCAAATTTCATATTTAAATTCCATTCAAATCTCTATTCAAATTTCACATTCGAATTCTTCTTTGAAATACTATATTTCAAATTCTATTCAATTCTTCTTTGAAATTCTATTTTCAAAGTCTATTCCAAATCCTCTTTTGAAAATTCTATTTTTAAATTCTATTTCAAATTCTATTTGGAAATTCTATTTCAAATTCTCTATATTCAAACACCATTGAAAGTTCTATATTCAAATCCACCTTGGATTTTCTATTTGAATTCTAAATTCAAATTTTCTATTTCCTTCTCTTTTGAATTCAAATTTCCATTTCCTTTTCTTTTTGAATTCAAATTTCCATTTCCTTTTCTATTATTCAAATTCTATATTTAAATTTCCTTTTAAATCATATTTTCAAAACACTTGTATTTCTATTTCTGAATTATCAACTGATAATTCTTTTCACTTCATTTATAACTTCGTTATAAAAGAACTATTTTTAAACTTCGTTATAAAAGAACTATTTTTAAACTTCGTTATAAAGAAACTACTTGTTTTATTTTTCAAAACAAGTTTATATCTTATTTCCATTTAAAAATTCAAATTCTATTAAAAATAGAATTTTCCCTTTTTAAATCTCAAATATCCTTCCACGATATTTTTATAAATCAATATTCAAGCCCAGTGATATTTAAACACACAAAGCAACGAATTATTTAATTTTCTAACACATCATATATAACAATATATATGCAAACAAATAAACAAACAGATAATATATTTTTGAGGAATCCAGTTGGATCCCTCCAACCTGTTTTCCTGCATCCACAGATGTTAGCACATAAATAATACCCATTCTGCTTCGTGGCAGAATATCGCGGTATAGAAGGTCATCCACTAATCATAGCGTGGGGCGTATAGGGTAATCATCCGCTATGAAACTGCGGGCATCCGCTAATGAGACTGCGGGAATCCAACCAATCAATCAACCCAATATATATATATATAGCCTAATAACTAATATATATAAAACAACCAGAAATCATGCACACAAGCACAGACAATTATTTTTAATGAAATAAAAATAATTCTAAAGGTGAGTGAGATTTACTCACCGCGATTTTAATTTGTCGAATATCCGATTAAATGGCATCTTCGCGTTTTTGAATCAACTCGAATTAATATGCCTTGCAACTACGATGGTTCATTTCATTATTATCGATTAACCAATTATTTACTTAACTAAACTATTAAATGAATTATTCTATATAATTAAAATTTAATCAAAGCGTATACCTTATTTACTTGCAACTCACTCGACGAATGACAAAATACATTCTCGA
Source organism: Allium sativum (assembly GCA_030737875.1). Taxonomy (NCBI): domain Eukaryota; kingdom Viridiplantae; phylum Streptophyta; class Magnoliopsida; order Asparagales; family Amaryllidaceae; genus Allium; species Allium sativum. The sequence goes on along the minus strand of CM060924.1, from coordinate 583,749,693 downwards.
ACAACTCTTCACTGCAAATGCTTCAATTTCCACAAGCCCATCCGAAATTCATCGAACCTTGCTTTACTTCGATCTAGTTACTTCGTAAAATCCTTCTTCCCCTCTTGCAAAATTCATCTGTTTTGCCTCAGCTCCACTGTCCTAAAACTATTAGCCCCAAACTTCTCCCTATTCCACTGCAGACTTCAAACAACCCAGTTCATTACTAGTCATAACAAACTCAATTCAATCCAGCACTTAGAGTTCAAGTTCGTCATCCCCTTTAATACCCAACGCAATCTACTACAATGAAAACGAACCCCTTCCACCATCGTATGTTCACCTCATCGTTCCCCCTTCTAACCTCTGTTTTCACCTACAGATGATGAATTCGAATATGATATTACCATTTTTCAACAGCTCGACCTTCCTTTAGTTATCAAAAGATTTCAGAACTCGAGCTGCTCCATATCAAATCGCGTTTCCAACTCCTCGACTGCAACAGCAAGAAGTAGCGAACCCCATATCTCACGACCTTGGCACCACCGAGCTTGCCAAAAACTCCTCCTCTCGCTTCGATTTACCCTACTGATCAACCCAGTCCCTTGCGACTTCAAATCTCCTCAAATTTTCACTAAAATCCGTCGCGCCTCTTCTAACTCTCAGCAACCACAGACCTTCTTCCTCCCTGTGAACCACGATGCCATCGCGACTTCACGTGCGTTGTCCCATGGACTTGCGATGAACTTCAGTCACGGCTTACGCTTTGATTTTTGAAAGAGGTATTTTAGCTTTTGAAAGTAAAGAGGGGTGACGGCTTTGATTTCATTTTTATAGAGAATGGATTATGCCAGAAATTAAAGGAGAGAAGGGGGAATTAGTCGCGATTTTATAGAAGGAGGAGGGAGACAGGAGGTACACAGCCATTAAAATTGTGCTGCTTGATACTGAACCTGGTAAACAAATATTACTGCTCGAGAAGAAAGCAGTTGCGTGATTTTCAGTTTAGGTCGGCTACTATAAATTTTTGGTCGGCTTGAAAATGAAATTGATTTGATTTTTTACTTTAAATTAAATTGTCTGGCGGTCTTTTAATTTAAAACCCCGGACCGCTATTTTGACGTGACAACTGCCATCTTCAATATTACAACGTTATTTTGAACTCTGTGATTTGATATTGAAATTTAAATTCGAATGTAAATATAAACAGCCATATTAAATTGATAATTCAATATAAAATATCATTTATATTATCAACTAAATATTTAAAACAATATTAAATATTTAAAATAAATTATTCAAAAATCTGGGTCGTTACATTCTTCCCCCCTTATAATAATTTCGTCCTCGAAATTGCTAAGGTAGGAAAAATGATACAAATCCATTGCTTTTCAAAACTCCTTTATATTGAAACTCAACTCCTTATATTTCAACATATTTAATTTCACCAAAACTTTTGGTCTTCACACATTTGATTCGAATGATCTACGATCAATCCATTTATATCCAATCTATATTCCAATAAACCTATTCAAATTGATTCTAATCAATTCCCTCACTTCGACCCATTTAACTTGTTTAAGTTAAATTTCAATTCCAGAATCCAAATCCCAGGGTTTTTCTTTTCAAATTCTTTTGAAATCCCATAAATATATACATATATTTATTTTCATTTCAAATTCAAAACATTTGAATTCTTCCCAAAACAACATGTTTCCTTCAACCAAATTTCCAACAAAACTTTCTAAGGTAGCAATCCATCACTTAGAAACTTGAAAATGAACACTGATGATGTTGCAATCATCATCAGAATTATTTCCCAGTCACCGAAGTGAGTTCAGTGCTTTAATTATTTCAAAATCCATTCGAATATGATTTCGATTCAAATCTTTTCAAATTAATGCTATATTACTTTAACATACTTTGAAAAATATTTTTCAATTTCCCAGGATTTTGAATTCTTAATTCTGGTTCGAATTTAATTCTAATTCATCTCATTTGTATATTTAATTCCTATACAAATTCAGTTTGGTTATAAATAACCATTTCAATTTTTATAATCTTATCTGATTATAATGATATCAATCAACATATCCATATAATATAATAATTTCAAAAATTATTCTTCCTATATCAAATAGAAATTTTGGGTAAAATTATTTCATTTACCCATTTTAAAACAATATCGTGTTCAATCTCCTGTTCAAGTGTTTAGAAATTCCTATCGACTTCGTGGCGTCCCACGATTCGACCAGAATTCATAAACCACTCAACAGACTAGCCAACACAATATAAAACAACTTTTATATCAACTAACAAATACGCTCTCTCGTATCTACACACTCAACTCATTCTAGGGTACTACTGACCCTATCTCTAATGAGCACATGTCACATAAGCCTAGGTATTCGCTCAACATAAGCTCTGATACCAACTGAAACGACCCGCAAATCCGAGCTGTCTGAGTTGACTAAATACACCACACGTCCAACCCAAATAGCACAGAAATACGACTCATTATTAGAAAGAAGTTAGAGGATGAGAAATAGAAAGAAAGAAATATTAGAATAGAAGAAAAACGAAGATCACAACTCACAGCGGAACGAATAAAATATAATATATCATATACTTTTGCAATACAAAATTTCTGTATACATGTACATTCAAAATCAGAGTTCAACACTTACAATACAGCGGAAAATAACACTAGGTAACTAACGCTGAAGCCTCCTGCTCCAAGCTCCTCCAATGGTATCTATAAACACCTGAACTACTTGACTGCCCGTACAAATTTGGGCACCCAAGAGTTTAGGGAAAAACAAACAAAATAAACTCTGGGTCAGTCATGGGACTGGTGTGAGTAAACTCCAACCACTTGTTTAACTTTCAAAACTCTTTTCGAAAGAAAAGATAATAGTAAGACCAGCCCACACATAAATACGGACGGTTTTTACCTTACTATAACCCAAAACACTTTGATACGAAAATCTAGTGATATTATAATAATGTCTACATCAAGTAAATAACCAAATAGTAGAACGCTTGCATCTCACGCTCCACATATATAGTATATAATCAAAAACCGCATGGCGCTTATTGGAGATTGGATTTCCAACATGACAAGGTATGGGACCACCTTCCGATAATGTATCTCTAGAGGCGAATACACCTGGGTTCAACAAGAACGTCTTGCAACCCGGCCCACACATGACCGACCACTCATTTCGCTTGAGTGTATCGAATGTATATCACCAACGGTTGGACTCAAACCACCGTTTCCCTAATGGGCAGAATCGATAGATTTAGAAACAAAAGGAATTTCTCTAGATAGGTGATTATACACCCTAATGGGTGCGACCCACATAGCCATGCTGCCTGCCCGATTTTTGTCCTTTCCCGGTTGTTGAGGCCTGAGGCTACGATTACTTACCATTCATTGATAGCACAATCACTTTGAATGCCACATTGTCAGATCCGTTAATCACTAGTTGAGTTTGCACAAATATTCTGGATATTATGCTAAGGGATAAATCCGTTGCCACCATATACATTCATACAGACCAACCCATTTGATCATTGGAAATACTCTGTCAGACATTCGTCCATTTACGTTCGTTCTGGGACTGAACGAAACCGAAGGCACTATTTCTATAAATAGAAAAAGCCCTTGCACTTCACTCCGTCTTCAATATATTCAACATACTTGGTTCGCAACGCTTATGCCGATACGGAGTGGTTCTTCGGATAATAATCCAACCGGTCTCTCCATATTGACAACGATGGTCAAAACTTCGATAGTCTGTGATTTAACTATCGAATAAAAACAAGTGTTCAATCAACATATCAAACAAATCACTGGGCCCTTTAATTAATATTCATTAATTAAACCACTTCTCTATTTCCTCAATCAATATTTGTTAGCCAAATATTTTCAATAATCATCTCGGCCTCTTATGCCATTTGGAAAACGTTTCCAAATATCAACTTCTTTTATTTTCTATATATTAGAAAATATCTCTATTTGCAATTGAAACAATTCCAATCGCTTATCTCTATCCCTTTTTGTTTACAACATTCGATTTTTATATTCACTTTACTATCGAATTTAATACGTCGATACAATGATTTCAAATTATCAAAATATCTTAAAAATATTCTAACTCCTTAAATTTCCGGAAAATTTCGCCATAACCTCCCCTGTATCGGGAGCATCGGGAAATTTCAAATAGCTTCCCGGTATCTTCCTCAATCAAAAAGAAAAAGGAAAAGCCAAGCGGCTTGCCGATACGGCGCATAAAATCTCATATATGAATTAAACATGTACCTTTTTGTCGAGCACATAAATTTAAATCTTCATATACTTCATATCAAACCTGCTTACACATGTTCACCTGTTTCCAATTCAATTCAACTCAATCTATTCGTTTGAATTCATTTTTGCCCATTTATTCTTTAAATCGGCCATTTTGCCTATTTTACTTCTTTGTTGAACATAACATGTTCAAAATTGATTCCACTTGCTTATACAAATCAAATCCCTTTTTTCCATTTCTAGTTTCATATTTGGTTCGAATATGAAATCACAAGTTAATTTACTTATTCACAGTTTGCTCGATTCAATCGTTTTAACTAATTCATTTGTCAGTTTGCAAATTAACTCTTTTTGCCTGTATCACTTTGATATTTGAATATAACCTATCCAAATATATTTCAACTTGATTATACTAATTGAATTTCATTTTCAATTCACGTTCTATATTCGATTTCAAATATATATTTATAAATTCCCTTCACCTTTCAAAGTTCATCGTCAAAATTTAATTAACTAACTTCTCTTTGTCTTAGTCAACTCTATTCAATAATCAAAATATGATTATTGATTTTTAAAAACCATTTCTTTCACTTCACTTAAGTTCGCATATATTTTACAACTCAACTCTGAGATTTCCTAAATAGAACTTCGGATTTTATTTGCTTAAAATCCTTTTATAATATTAAATAAACCATAATGGTTTTAAAACGATTCTGGCGCTGTTTTTCTGAAAATTTGATTTTGACATAACTCAAAATCTATACGACGAAATTCATATTTTTCTCTTTCATTAGAAAACTATTATCAAATCGGTCCTGACGTTTCTTGTTTCGAAGAATTCCGACTTCAATTGCGTTCTGTATACTCAATTGAAGTTCGAATCGCTATTTTACGAACTGCAGCGCTGCGGCGAGTTCGTTTTAATTATATTTATATATATAAACTTTAAACTTTGTTTTAAAATGAATTCAACTCCACTTTTATATATATATATTCATATATATTTTAAATTCCATTTGAATTTTTACATTTCAAATTTCACAGTTTTAAATCCTGTATTCAAATCCCATTTGAAACCCTTTATTCGAATTCCATTTCAAATCCTCTATTCGAATTCCATTTCAAATCCTTTTTGAATTTCTATATTTGAAATTCATACTTGAATTTAGATATTCAACTTCATTTTGAATTCCCTTTATTCAAATTCAATACTTGAATTCATTTGAATTCTTTTATTCAACCTCTATTTTTAAATTCCATTTTTACTTCTACATTCCAATTTTTATATTTGAAATTTATTGAAATTCAAATATTCAAACTCCTTTTTAAATTCTATATTTGAAATTCCATAGTTTAAAACTCATTTGAATTTCATATTCAAATCCCATAGATTAAATCCTATTTAAATTCAATTTGAATCTCTTACATTCAAATCTCATTTTTCCATTTCCGAACCCATTTGAATTTCTAATATTCAAATTCATTTTCAACACCATTTGAATTTCTAATATTCAAATTCATTTCAACACCATTTGAATTTCTAATATTCAAATTCATTTGAATTCCCTTGAATTCAAATTCCATTTCAAAACTATTTGGATTCCCTATTTTGAAATCCTATTTCAAATTCCATTTCCCATTCTACTTTGAAATCCTATTTTCAAAGTTTATTTCAAATTCTATTTTGAAATCTCATATTCAATTTTCTACTTGAATTTCTGCATTTAATTCCATGTTCAAATTCAACACTTGAATTTCTATTTCAAATCTCTATTCAAATTTCATATTTAAATTCCATTCAAATCTCTATTCAAATTTCACATTCGAATTCTTCTTTAAAATACTATATTTCAAATTCTGTTCAATTCTTCTTTGAAATTCTATTTTCAAAGTCTATTCCAAATCCTCTTTTGAAAATTCTATTTTTAAATTCTATTTCAAATTCTATTTGGAAATTCTATTTCAAATTCTCTATATTCAAACACCATTGAAAGTTCTATATTCAAATCCACCTTGGATTTTCTATTTGAATTCTAAATTCAAATTTTCTATTTCCTTCTCTTTTGAATTCAAATTTCCATTTCCTTTTCTTTTTGAATTCAAATTTCCATTTCCTTTTCTATTATTCAAATTCTATATTTAAATTTCCTTTTAAATCATATTTTCAAAACACTTGTATTTCTATTTCTGAATTATCAACTGATAATTCTTTTCACTTCATTTATAACTTCGTTATAAAAGAACTATTTTTAAACTTCGTTATAAAAGAACTATTTTTAAACTTCGTTATAAAGAAACTACTTGTTTTATTTTTCAAAACAAGTTTATATCTTATTTCCATTTAAAAATTCAAATTCTATTAAAAATAGAATTTTCCCTTTTTAAATCTCAAATATCCTTCCACGATATTTTTATAAATCAATATTCAAGCCCAGTGATATTTAAACACACAAAGCAACGAATTATTTAATTTTCTAACACATCATATATAACAATATATATGCAAACAAATAAACAAACAGATAATATATTTTTGAGGAATCCAGTTGGATCCCTCCAACCTGTTTTCCTGCATCCACAGATGTTAGCACATAAATAATACCCATTCTGCTTCGTGGCAGAATATCGCGGTATAGAAGGTCATCCACTAATCATAGCGTGGGGCGTATAGGGTAATCATCCGCTATGAAACTGCGGGCATCCGCTAATGAGACTGCGGGAATCCAACCAATCAATCAACCCAATATATATATATATATAGCCTAATAACTAATATATATAAAACAACCAGAAATCATGCACACAAGCACAGACAATTATTTTTAATGAAATAAAAATAATTCTAAAGGTGAGTGAGATTTACTCACCGCGATTTTAATTTGTCGAATATCCGATTAAATGGCATCTTCGCGTTTTTGAATCAACTCGAATTAATATGCCTTGCACCTACGATGGTTCATTTCATTATTATCGATTAACCAATTATTTACTTAACTAAACTATTAAATGAATTATTCTATATAATTAAAATTTAATCAAAGCGTATACCTTATTTACTTGCAACTCACTCGACGAATGACAAAATACATTCTCGAACAACTCTTCACTGCAAATGCTTCAATTTCCACAAGCCCATCCGAAATTCATCGAACCTTGCTTTACTTCGATCTAGTTACTTCGTAAAATCCTTCTTCCCCTCTTGCAAAATTCATCTGTTTTGCCTCAGCTCCACTGTCCTAAAACTATTAGCCCCAAACTTCTCCCTATTCCACTGCAGACTTCAAACAACCCAGTTCATTACTAGTCATAACAAACTCAATTCAATCCAGCACTTAGAGTTCAAGTTCGTCATCCCCTTTAATACCCAACGCAATCTACTACAATGAAAACGAACCCCTTCCACCATCGTATGTTCACCTCATCGTTCCCCCTTCTAACCTCTGTTTTCACCTACAGATGATGAATTCGAATATGATATTACCATTTTTCAACAGCTCGACCTTCCTTTAGTTATCAAAAGATTTCAGAACTCGAGCTGCTCCATATCAAATCGCGTTTCCAACTCCTCGACTGCAACAGCAAGAAGTAGCGAACCCCATATCTCACGACCTTGGCACCACCGAGCTTGCCAAAAACTCCTCCTCTCGCTTCGATTTACCCTACTGATCAACCCAGTCCCTTGCGACTTCAAATCTCCTCAAATTTTCACTAAAATCCGTCGCGCCTCTTCTAACTCTCAGCAACCACAGACCTTCTTCCTCCCTGTGAACCACGATGCCATCGCGACTTCACGTGCGTTGTCCCATGGACTTGCGATGAACTTCAGTCACGGCTTACGCTTTGATTTTTGAAAGAGGTATTTTAGCTTTTGAAAGTAAAGAGGGGTGACGGCTTTGATTTCATTTTTATAGAGAATGGATTATGCCAGAAATTAAAGGAGAGAAGGGGGAATTAGTCGCGATTTTATAGAAGGAGGAGGGAGACAGGAGGTACACAGCCATTAAAATTGTGCTGCTTGATACTGAACCTGGTAAACAAATATTACTGCTCGAGAAGAAAGCAGTTGCGCGATTTTCAGTTTAGGTCGGCTACTATAAATTTTTGGTCGGCTTGAAAATGAAATTGATTTGATTTTTTACTTTAAATTAAATTGTCTGGCGGTCTTTTAATTTAAAACCCCGGACCGCTATTTTGACGTGACAACTGCCATCTTCAATATTACAACGTTATTTTGAACTCTGTGATTTGATATTGAAATTTAAATTCGAATGTAAATATAAACAGCCATATTAAATTGATAATTCAATATAAAATATCATTTATATTATCAACTAAATATTTAAAACAATATTAAATATTTAAAATAAATTATTCAAAAATCTGGGTCGTTACAATATCCAAAGGAAGATCAAAGAATAAATTTAGAAGAATTTATCTTGGATAAAATTAATGGGAACCTTTCCCTAAGAATGTGATTTTGTGAATAAAAGAATATTCTGAATTGGAATGAGGCGTTCATTGTGTTTGTGTAACATTTGTATATTATATACGTGGGTTATTCAGAAAGGCCGGGTTATACCCATTCTGAATAACCGATTCGACGAGATGTCGAAGATGAAGACGGTGGTTGAAGACCGGAAGTCTTCACATCGTTTGGGTGATTACTGATAATCTTGATTGGGCTGTACACCCAAGATGAGGGAAACAGTTGGTGATCGTCCAGACGTACCTGGAGATGGATGGATATGCGAGGAAAGTGCCTCCGGTTTCGTTCAGACCCAGAACGAACTTGTAAATGGATTGTGTGTCTGACATTGGATTTTATTCTGTGTTGATTGATCTCTATTAAATATACATCTGTTTGGCGGTGGAGAATTTATTCTCTTGCTTAACGCCCTTCTCTGAGACGTACGAGCTCAGAGGTTGTATATTGATGGACATCAGTCGCATGGAGTGAATTGCCAATGTGGCACGCGTAAGTGGCAATTGATCAGGGCTTCTGTTGAAAAGCAAAGTCTTGTGGTTGATGATCAAAGCACGGCCTGTGTGGCATAGCTTTGTGTATAACGTGAATTCGCGAGCCTCACACCTCGATATGAGTCAAAAACGGGATACGGACCCAAGGAGTGCACGACGTTTCTTTCTAGCTAGGGTGGTGTCAGTGACCTACCATCCCTGACATTTATATACTTTTCACCTGTGTGGTTGTTGGATACGAGGCGCCTCGGATATAGGTCTGTAAGGACCGGGAAACGTGTGTTCAGGAATTGCCAATCCTCAAAAGTAAGAGAGGACCGGCCTTGGAGGTTCCAAAGGATCATAGTGGGGTCCTGAGGCATTTTCTAGAGTGTCTCAAACGCGGAGAGGAGCTTGCCCCTTGCCTCGACTCATGACGGAATCCAATTTCGAATACGTGTATTGCGGTTTTAATTGTAGAACTAGTATGGCGACATGATAGATGGTACCCATGCCGCCTATGATTGATATTTATGATTTGAAATTGTTTTGACACTATACACCTATAATAGTATCAAATAATGTGATTTAAACGTATCAAGCATGCTTTGGCTGTTATAAGGGAAAACCCTATCCTCCGGCTTGCGTTGCATTGTGTGATGGGACCTGGGTCTTATAACAGCTTCATTTTTCTTTATTTAGCATTGCGCTGTTTGTTCTATGCACTGGTATTCTTGGGAGGAAACCCGTTCCGTGTTATACGGCGTGGTCCCTTGATTTGCCTAACTTTAAAACCAATATTAATAACTGTTTTAGTTCTCACACCAGTCACATGACTGACCTGGAGTTTATTGTTTTAACCTAAACTCTGGGTGCCCCTATTTTCCGCACGGGCAGCTAGTAGTTTTGGGTTTGCAGATTTATATTCACAGGTTCCTGATATACAGCTGGAACGATGCTCGGAAAGCTCTATATCCGTGTATCACTTCTAGTTGTGCTTTTGTATTATTTTCCGCTGCTATGTAATTTATTGTAATCTCTGATATTTATCGAATGTAATTTATTCATTTGTACTCTGTATATTCTTGTATCTGATGGAATTGTTGTAATATACAATGAAATGTTCTTCCGTCTGCGTCCTTTTGTGTGTTGCTCTCAAAGTATTCGTGCTTTCCTTTACGGGGAAGTTACGGGTCCTTTCAGTGGTATCAGAGCTTTGGTTTACAGAGCTCGAGAACAAGACACATTAGAACCATACGAAAGAATTCATCAGATATTGGATTAGCAATATCCAATTAGAATTACTCGTTAGAGATAGGATCAGTAGTATCCTAGAACGAGTGTGAAGAGTATATTTTTCAAATGGAAACAATTTTGTTTTAAAATTTAATCCATTTTAAACGTATTTGAATATTTATTTATTTTGAATTTGGACAATCGAGTATATATAGATTTCGCGTATACGCGTCATGAACGTATAGTCGAAGTTTTAATATACTGGATAGATATAGAGTCACATTCTAGACACCCGGGGATGATTCTGATGATGGTGCATCATCATCAGTATTCATATTCGAATTTCGAAGGTGTGACTTCTATATATTTCCATTAGACTGGTGTGAGGACCAAAACTTATATAGTTAGAACACATTGTTGTGAATTGGCATCAAAAACATGATTTCTTTATATATATCAAAATTATGAATTTGCAACGTTAATTCACTAATTGATTGATGTTTGTGTTGTTTGGTTATTTGTTTGATAATTTTGAACCATTTGTGCCTAATGGAACCAAATATTGAATTGTATTGAAATTGGTCGCATTTGCTTGCATATACCTATACTTACATTGAACAGGTCATAGCAAGGAGGCTAGAGCCGAAGAATAAAATTTGTTTGCCCGACAAATAGGTACATGTTTACTACATAATTTCCTGTTTTGTTTGGGTGATGATGATTTTGTGAGCCTATTGGCTAGCCGCTTGGCTTTTTCTTTTTCTTTTTGAGATCTGAAGGACCGGGGAAGCTATTTGAAATTCCCCGATGCTCCCGGTGCAGGGGAGGTTATGGCGAAATTTTTTGAAAACTTAGGGTGTTAGCCAAATTTTTGAAGAATTTTGAAAATTCTCAGAAACTGAAAAGTTGGAGAATGGAAGCCAGATCGAACGTAGAGTTGATTAATCAACCCACTTTCGACTTTGTTCCTTTTCGGGGACGAAAAGTTTAAAGTGGGGGAGATTGTAATAACCCGGAAATTCTGAACCAGTTTAAAATTTTTATTTTGGCAATTTTAGTAAAGTTTGAATATTTAAAATGAATTATTTTAAATAATATCGACGAGAAATTTATTTTGAATATAATTCGACGTATATATTTATATACGTCGTCGTTAGAATATAAATATTTATATATAATTATAAATAGAATTGAAAATGGCGCGGTAGTTCGATAATTCGATTTCAAACTTCAATTGAATGTACCGGGTGCAAAACACTCCGGATTTTAGTGAAACCAAAAACATTAGGATCTAATTGTGGATATCTTTCCAACGAATCGAGATTTCATAGCGGGAATCAAAAGATATGTCCAGTTGAAAATTCTGAATAGTCGCTATGGAATTCAGGCCCTTAAAAATAGACATTTTGCAAATGACCTCGGATTTCGACGAAACCACTTTTGTTGGATCCGCAGTGTCGAATTATTGCTAGGTTCCAAATTTCATAATTTTTCGAATCAATATGTGAGCGTGGCAAAGGAAAACTTGTTTTGACCAGTTTCAGTTGATTTTAATCGACTGGAAAATGGCCATTTTTCTAACGGTCTCAGAATTCGACGAAACTAGTTTTGTTAGGACCATATCGTCAATACGAAGCTAGAAAATATTTTTCTGGAATTTTTCTAGTTAGTATGTGACCCCGGTAATTTGAAATGTACGTTTAAAATTCAATATATAGAGTTAAATGAAAATTTAACGGAAACTGATTCAAACGATCGAATCAACCAACGATACATATCCCATTGTGTTTGGAATGGGGGTAAAACGCTATGAACGACAGGCGGTGGGCCCCGTTTAGAAGTCGAAGCGAAAAGTCAACTTATAGTAGAGAAAAATAATAATTAAATTATATATATTATAACTTACACACCCTCCCATACCTCTCAGTCAAAACTAGGTCAAAAAAAAAAAAAAAAAAAAAACCCCGATCCAAATTAAATCGACGCCCCTGTTCAGAGCTGTAACGACCCGCAAATCTGAGCTACCTGAGTTGACTAAATACAACACACGTCCAACCCAAATAACACAGAAATACGAACCATTAATAGAAAGAATTTAGAGGATGAGAAATAGAAAGAAAGAAATATTAGAATAGAAGAAAAACGAAGATCACAACTCACAGCGGAACGAAAAAATATATTATATAACATAACTTTTGAAATACAAATCAGTAACTTGATATACATACCATCATCAGAGTACAACAGTCATTTCTGGAACAGTTATAAACACCTGTTTCCAGATACAAACAAGGTCCACAGCGGAATATATGATAGCCTATAGCTAACCGGTGAAGTCTCCTGCTTCCAGCTCCTTCAAATAAATCTGTGAAATCCCGACTACTTGACTGCCCGTACAAATTTGGGCACCCAAGAGTTTAGGAAAAACAAAACAAAAACAAACTTTGGGTCAGTCATGGGACTGGTGTGAGTAAACTCCAACCACTTGTTTAACTTTAAAAATCCTTTCAAAAGAAAGATAATAGTAAGACCAGCCCACACATAAACACGGACGGTTTTTACCTTACTATAACCCAAAACACTTTGATACGAAAATCCAGTGATATTATAATAATGTCTACACCAAGTAAATAACCAAATAGCAGAACGCTTGCATCTCACGCTCCACATATATAGTATAAAATCAAAAACCGCATGGCGCTTATTGGAGATTGGATTTCCAACATGACAAGGTATGGGACCACCTTCCGACAGTGCATCTCTAGAGGCGAATACACCTGGATTCAACAAGAACGTCTTGCAACCCGGCCCACACATGACCGACCACTCATTTCGCTTGAGTGTATCGAATGTATATCACCAACGGTTGGACTCAAACCACCGTTTCCCGAATGGGCAAAATCGATAGATTTAGAAACAAAAGGAATTTATCTAGATAGGTGCTTATACACCCTAATGGGTGCGACCCACATAGCCATGCTGCCTGCCCGATTTTTTGTCCTTTCTCGGTTGTTGAGGCCTGAGGCTACGAATACTTACCATTCATTGATAGCACAATCACTTTGAATGCCACATTGTCAGATCCGTTAATCACTAGTTGAGTTTGCACAAATATTCTGGATATTATGCTAAGGGATAAATCCGTTGCAACCATATATATTCATACAGACCAACCCATTTGATCATTGGAAATACTCTGTCAGACATTCGTCCATTTACGTTCGTTCTGGGATTGAACGAAACCGAAGGCACTATTTCTATAAATAGAAAAGCCCTTGCACTTCACTCCGTCTTCAATATATTCAGCATACTTGGTTCGCAACGCTTATGCCGATACGGAGTGGTTCTTCGGATAATAATCCGACCGGTCTCTCCATATTGACAACGATGGTCAAAAACTTCGATAGTCTGTGATTTAACTATCGAATAAAAACAAGTGTTCATCCAAACATATCAAACAAATCACTGGGCTCTTTAATTAAAATTTCATTAATTAAATCTCTTCTATATTCTCTTATCAATATTTGTTAACCAAATATTTCAATAACCATATTGGCCCTTTACGCTATTTTTGATTTCGTTTCCTTGTCGAATTCTATATATATCGATATATAGATTTCTAATTGTCAAATTTCTTAAAAATATTCTAACTCCTTAAATTCCCGGAAAAATTCGCCATAACCTCCCCTGTATCGGGAGCATCGGGAAATTTCAAATAGCTTTCCCGGTCCTTCTAATCTGAAAAAGAAAAAGAAGAAGCCAAGCGGCTAGCCGATACGGCGCATAAAACCCATATATGAATTTAAACATGTACCTTTTTGTCGGGCACATAAATAAAAATCTTCATATACTCCATCCCATATCTGTTTAACACCTGTTCACCTGTTTCTAATTCAATTCAACTCAATCCATTCGTTTGAATTCAATTTTGAATCGTTTGAATTCAGTTTCGCTCAATTATTCTTTAATTAGCCTTTTTGCCTATTTCACTTCTTCGTTTGAACATAACACGTTCAAATAAAATGTTTAACTCGTTCATAACCAAATTGAATTTCAATTTCAATCCTAGTTTCCTGTTTGATTTCGAATATAAATTTTCAAATCGAATTCGCTTATTCAAAGCCCAATATTAATTCGAAATCTCATTAACTAATTTCTATTCGAATTAGTTAACTCTATTCAATAATCAAAAATCAGATTTCTGTTTCAAAATCAAATTCATTACTTCACTTGAGTTCACATATAATTACAACTCAGAATCTGACATTTTCTAAATAGAAATTCGGATTTTTATTTGCTTAAAATCCTTTTATAAATAAAATAAACTATTATGGGTTTACAACGATTTTGGCGCTGTTTTTCTGAAAATTTGATTTTGACATATCTCAAAATCTATACGACGAAATCCAGATTTTTCTTCTTCATTAGAAAACTATTATCAAATCGGTCCTGACGTTTCTTGTTTCGAAGAATTCCGACTTCAATTGGGTTCTATATATTCAATTGAAGTTCGAATCGCTATTTTACGAACTGCAGCGCTGCGGCGAGTTCGTTTTAATTATATTTATATATATAAACCTTTTAAACTTCTAAACTTCTTTAAAATGAATTCAACTTCATTTAACTCTGCTTGATTCAAATTCAAATCTCACTTTTATTTGGATTCTAAATTCAAATTCCAATTCCTTTTCTATTTGGTATTCAAATTCAATATTTGAATTTCTATTTGAATTCCCTTATTCAAACTCTATATTTAAATTCCATTTGAACTTTCTATATTCCAATTTCTATATTTGAATTCTATTGGAATTCAAATATTCAAACTCCTTTTAAATTCTATATTCAAAATTCCATAGTTACCACCCATTTGGATTTCATATTCAAATCCCATAGATTAAATCCTATTTGAATTCAATTTGAATCTCTTATATTCAAATTTCATTTTTCATTTCCGCCCCATTTTGAATTTCTAATATTCAAATTCATTTTCAACACCATTTGAATTTCTAATATTCAAATTTATTTGAATTCCCTTGAATTCAAATTCTATCTCAAAACCATTTGGGTTTCCTATTTGAAATCCTGTTTGAAATTCTATTTCCAATTCTACTTTGAAAATCCTATTTTCAAAGTTTATTTCAAATTCTATTTTGAAATCTCATATTCAAATCTCTATTTGAATTTCTTTATTCGATTCCATGTTCAAATTCAATACTCGAATTTCTATTTCAAATCTCTAT
The DNA here is from genome assembly GCA_030737875.1 of Allium sativum. Lineage (NCBI taxonomy): Eukaryota > Viridiplantae > Streptophyta > Magnoliopsida > Asparagales > Amaryllidaceae > Allium > Allium sativum. The sequence continues at coordinate 583,733,970 of CM060924.1, read as the reverse complement.
TCAAATTTCATATTTGAATTCTTCCTTGAAATACTATATTTCAAATTCTATTCAATTCTTCTTTGAAATTCTATATTTCAAATTCTATTTTGAAATTCTACATTCAAATCTCTATTTGAATTTCTTTATTCGAATTCCTTCGAATTCAAATTATATTTTAATTCCTTGAATTCAAATTCTATTTTTCATTCTAATTTCGTCTATTCAAATTTTATTTGAATTTCTAATATTCAATCTCCTCTTAAAATTCAAATATTTAAACTCCTTTTAAAATTCAAATGTTATACTCAAATTTCATTTGAGTTATATATTTAAAAATTCCATTTCACATCTTATTTTGAAATTCCATTTCAAAATTCCAATTTCACACTTGTATTTCTATTTCTGAATTATCAAATGATAATTCTTTTCACTTCATTTATAACTTCGTTATAAAGAACTATTTATAAACTTCGTTCAAAAAGAAACTACTTGTTTTATTTTTCCAAAAACAAGTTTATATTTTTATTTCCATTTAAAATTCAAATTCTATTTAAAAATAGAATTTTTCCTTTTTAAATCGCCAATATCCTTTTTACGATATTTTAAAATATCATTACTTAAGCCCAGTGATATTTAAACACACAAAGCAACAAATTATTTATTTTTCTAACACATCATATATAACAATATATATGCAAACAAATAAACAAACAGATAATATATTTTTGAGGAATCCAGTTGGATTCCTCCAACCTGTTTTCCTGCATCCACAGATGTTAGCACATAAATAATACCCATTCTGCTTCGTGGCAGAATATCGTGGTATAGAAGGTCATCCACTAATCATAGCGTGGGGCGTATAGGGTAATCATCCGCTATGAAACTGCGGGCATCCGCTAATGAGACTGCGGGAATCCAACCAATCAATCAACCCAATATATATATATATATATAGCCTAAATAACTAATATATATAAAACAACCATAAAACATTCACACAAGCAACAAACAATTTTTTTTTAATGAAATAAAAATAATTCTAAAGGTGAGTGAGATTTACTCACCAGGGCTTTTATCTGTGCTGAATACCCGATGAAGTCTATTATGTAGGTTTTACAGTGGTTCCTCCATTTCACTGTTTTTTTTCCACTGTAAAACAAAAATAAATAAAATTTCAGTTATCTAATATATGTGAATGAAATTTTATTTAATTACTCTCGTGTAAACTAGATTCCAATTTAAACCTTAACTAATATGTCTACAGATTTTATTCCTTACTAACTAATTTCTATATATTTAATCAAATTTTAAATTAAATGAACTAATTTACTTTAAATCAATTTCTAAGTATACAAAATTTTCGTTTCTTTCAACAGTACTCATTTGGGTCTAACTAATATATATTGATATATAAATTAAATATCCTAAATCAATTTAGATAACTAAAATTTATTTACCTTAATACCCTTTAAAATTCTTCATCTCCTTTTACTGATTCACGCAACAGCAGTATTCCACCATCACAGCTACTCACTAAAAGCTCGAACCTTACATTTGCCAGTTTCTGTTCGAAGTCCTCACTGAAAGCCGATGTCAATCCTCTTAAATCCATCGCGACATCCTGACACCGAGCTCCCTGAAACCATGGCCTCATCCAACTCCACGTTGCTCCACCAAACTCCTTTCTCCCGTTGACCTCGATTATCGCGATTTCGAACAATAGCAAGAGCATTCGAACCCTAATCGAACGCGACTCCCATTATCACATCAGGCTGCGACCCCTCTTGAGCATCGAACATCGGACTTCTGTAGCTTCTCCACGTCTGCCCTAGGTCACGCGATAAGCCTTTGAACACCAAAATCTTCTGACCGAACTCCCCACAGTCGAAATCGGAAATCGCGAGGCCCCTCCCCATAGTGTCTTCGAGCTTCCGATTTTGTCTCGAATCGAAATGATTTTGATTTGAGGAACACGCTCATTCGATTTTTCTTTGAAGGATTCGGGTTTGGTTTTGAAAGTATGGATGTCGGCCATTTTGATTTCGAAGCCTTCACTTGTTTTCTGTTGGATAAAGGAATGAAGTTGCGATGGTTTTAAACAAGCAAAGGAAGGGAAACAACTAGTACGAGCCATTAAAATTGTTGTTTGCTTGCTACGAAGTTGGGGAGCAGGAATTTGTGCCCGAGAAAATAATGTCTGCCTATAAATGAAGATAGGTCGGCTTTAGGAATAATGTAGGGTGGCTGAAAAGAAGTTTAATAAATTTGATTAGATTTTTAATTAAATTAAATAATCAAAATATCTCGCGGTATTCTTACTCAAAAACTCGAACTGCTGTTCTAACGTAACGACCGACATTCTCAGATTATGGCGTTACTCTGAACTCCACAGAATTGGTTCTGGATTTTGTTTCGACTGTGAAATAAAAATTAAAAATAATGATTTAAAATAAATTTCAAAACAATTTGCTTTAACGATAATCAATTATTATTATCGCTCTAATCCAATATAGAATTTATATTTATTATCTGAACTATTTTGATTCAATTCTAACTTCGAATTCAATATATCTCGTATTACGGTAATTGGATCTATAACTCAATATGAAAAATCGATTTATATTATCAGCTCTATATTTAAAATAATATTAAATATTTAAAATAAACCGACCAGAAAATCTGGGTCGTTACATTCTTCCCCCCTTAAAATAATTTCGTCCTCGAAATTGCTAAGGTAAGAAAAAGGGTACAAATCCATTACTTTTCACAACTTGTTGAAACTCACCTCTTCATATTTCAACAAATTAGCTCCAACCAAAACTTTTGGTCTTCACCCATTTAATTCAAATGATCTACGATCAATCCATTTATATCAAATCTATATTCCAATAAACCTATTCAAATTGATTCTAATCAATTCATCCACTTCGACCCATTTAACTTGGTTAAGTTAAATTTAAATTCCAGAATTCAAATCCCTGGGTTTTTCTTTTCAAATTCTTTTGAAATCCCATAAATATATACATATATTTATTTTCATTTCAAATTCAAAACACTTGAATTCTTCCTAAAACAACTTGTTTTCTTTCAAACAAATTTCCAACAAAACTTTTTCTAAGGTAGCAATTCATCACTTAGAAACTCGGAAATGAACACTGATGATGTTGCAATCATCATTAGAATAATTTCCCAGCGACTGAAGTGAGTTCAGTGCTTTATTATTTCAAAATCCATGATTTTCTCTCAAATCCTTTAAAACAAATCTATATTATTTTAATATACTTTGAAAAATATTTTTCAACTTCCCAGGATTTTGAATTCTTAATTCTGGTTCATCCCATTTGTATGTATCTCATTCATATACAAATTTTATTTGGTTATGAATAACCATTCCAATTTTATAATCTCGTTGGATTACAATCCTAACAATCAACACATCCATATAATATAATAACTTCAAAAAAATTATTCTTTCTATATCAAAATAGAATTTTGGGTAAAATTATTTCATTTACCCTCTTCAAAACAATACTGTGTCGAATTTTTCTGTTAAATGTTTAGAAATTCCTATCGACTTCGTAGCGTCCCACGATTCGACCAGAATTCATAAACCACTCTACAGACTAGCCAACACAATATAAACCAACTTTTATATCAACTAATAAATACGCTCTCTCGTATATATATACTGAACTCATTCTAGAGTACTACTGACTCTATCTCTAATGAGCACATGCCACACAAGCCTAGGTGTTCGCTCAACCTAAGCTCTGATACCAACTGTAACGACCCGCAAATCTGAGCTACCTGAGTTGACTAAATACAACACACGTCCAACCCAAATAACACAGAAATACGAACCATTAATAGAAAGAAGTTAGAGGATGAGAAATAGAAAGAAAGAAATATTAGAATAGAAGAAAAACGAAGATCACAACTCACAGCGGAACGAAAAAATATATTATATAACATAACTTTTGAAATACAAATCAGTAACTTGATATACATACCATCATCAGAGTACAACAGTCATTTCTGGAACAGTTATAAACACCTGTTTCCAGATACAAACAAGGTCCACAGCGGAATATATGATAGTCTATAGCTAACCGGTGAAGTCTCCTGCTTCCAGCTCCTTCAAATAAATCTGTGAAATCCCGACTACTTGACTGCCCGTACAAATTTGGGCACCCAAGAGTTTAGGAAAAACAAAACAAAAACAAACTCTGGGTCAGTCATGGGACTGGTGTGAGTAAACTCCAACCACTTGTTTAACTTTAAAAATCCTTTCAAAAGAAAGATAATAGTAAGACCAGCCCACACATAAACACGGACGGTTTTTACCTTACTATAACCCAAAACACTTTGATACGAAAATCCAGTGATATTATAATAATGTCTACACCAAGTAAATAACCAAATAGCAGAACGCTTGCATCTCACGCTCCACATATATAGTATAAAATCAAAAACCGCATGGCGCTTATTGGAGATTGGATTTCCAACATGACAAGGTATGGGACCACCTTCCGACAGTGCATCTCTAGAGGCGAATACACCTGGATTCAACAAGAACGTCTTGCAACCCGGCCCACACATGACCGACCACTCATTTCGCTTGAGTGTATCGAATGTATATCACCAACGGTTGGACTCAAACCACCGTTTCCCGAATGGGAAGAATCGATAGATTTAGAAACAAAAGGAATTTCTCTAGATAGGTGCTTATACACCCTAATGGGTGCGACCCACATAGCCATGCTGCCTGCCCGATTTTTTGTCCTTTCTCGGTTGTTGAGGCCTGAGGCTACGAATACTTACCATTCATTGATAGCACAATCACTTTGAATGCCACATTGTCAGATCCGTTAATCACTAGTTGAGTTTGCACAAATATTCTGGATATTATGCTAAGGGATAAATCCGTTGCAACCATATATATTCATACAGACCAACCCATTTGATCATTGGAAATACTCTGTCAGACATTCGTCCATTTACGTTCGTTCTGGGATTGAACGAAACCGAAGGCACTATTTCTATAAATAGAAAAGCCCTTGCACTTCACTCCGTCTTCAATATATTCAGCATACTTGGTTCGCAACGCTTATGCCGATACGGAGTGGTTCTTCGGATAATAATCCGACCGGTCTCTCCATATTGACAACGATGGTCAAAAACTTCGATAGTCTGTGATTTAACTATCGAATAAAAACAAGTGTTCATCCAAACATATCAAACAAATCACTGGGCTCTTTAATTAAAATTTCATTAATTAAATCTCTTCTATATTCTCTTATCAATATTTGTTAACCAAATATTTCAATAACCATATTGGCCCTTTACGCTATTTTTGATTTCGTTTCCTTGTCGAATTCTATATATATCGATATATAGATTTCTAATTGTCAAATTTCTTAAAAATATTCTAACTCCTTAAATTCCCGGAAAAATTCGCCATAACCTCCCCTGTATCGGGAGCATCGGGAAATTTCAAATAGCTTTCCCGGTCCTTCTAATCTGAAAAAGAAAAAGAAGAAGCCAAGCGGCTAGCCGATACGGCGCATAAAACCCATATATGAATTTAAACATGTACCTTTTTGTCGGGCACATAAATAAAAATCTTCATATACTCCATCCCATATCTGTTTAACACCTGTTCACCTGTTTCTAATTCAATTCAACTCAATCCATTCGTTTGAATTCAATTTTGAATCGTTTGAATTCAGTTTCGCTCAATTATTCTTTAATTAGCCTTTTTGCCTATTTCACTTCTTCGTTTGAACATAACACGTTCAAATAAAATGTTTAACTCGTTCATAACCAAATTGAATTTCAATTTCAATCCTAGTTTCCTGTTTGATTTCGAATATAAATTTTCAAATCGAATTCGCTTATTCAAAGCCCAATATTAATTCGAAATCTCATTAACTAATTTCTATTTGAATTAGTTAACTCTATTCAATAATCAAAAATCAGATTTCTGTTTCAAAATCAAATTCATTACTTCACTTGAGTTCACGTATAATTACAACTCAGAATCTGACATTTTCTAAATAGAAATTCGGATTTTTATTTGCTTAAAATCCTTTTATAAATAAAATAAACTATTATGGGTTTACAACGATTTTGGCGCTGTTTTTCTGAAAATTTGATTTTGACATATCTCAAAATCTATACGACGAAATCCAGATTTTTCTTCTTCATTAGAAAACTATTATCAAATCGGTCCTGACGTTTCTTGTTTCGAAGAATTCCGACTTCAATTGGGTTCTATATATTCAATTGAAGTTCGAATCGCTATTTTACGAACTGCAGCGCTGCGGCGAGTTCGTTTTAATTATATTTATATATATAAACCTTTTAAACTTCTAAACTTCTTTAAAATGAATTCAACTTCATTTAACTCTGCTTGATTCAAATTCAAATCTCACTTTTATTTGGATTCTAAATTCAAATTCCAATTCCTTTTCTATTTGGTATTCAAATTCAATATTTGAATTTCTATTTGAATTCCCTTATTCAAACTCTATATTTAAATTCCATTTGAACTTTCTATATTCCAATTTCTATATTTGAATTCTATTGGAATTCAAATATTCAAACTCCTTTTAAATTCTATATTCAAAATTCCATAGTTACCACCCATTTGGATTTCATATTCAAATCCCATAGATTAAATCCTATTTGAATTCAATTTGAATCTCTTATATTCAAATTTCATTTTTCATTTCCGCCCCATTTTGAATTTCTAATATTCAAATTCATTTTCAACACCATTTGAATTTCTAATATTCAAATTTATTTGAATTCCCTTGAATTCAAATTCTATCTCAAAACCATTTGGGTTTCCTATTTGAAATCCTGTTTGAAATTCTATTTCCAATTCTACTTTGAAAATCCTATTTTCAAAGTTTATTTCAAATTCTATTTTGAAATCTCATATTCAAATCTCTATTTGAATTTCTTTATTCGATTCCATGTTCAAATTCAATACTCGAATTTCTATTTCAAATCTCTATTCAAATTTCATATTTGAATTCTTCCTTGAAATACTATATTTCAAATTCTATTCAATTCTTCTTTGAAATTCTATATTTCAAATTCTATTTTGAAATTCTACATTCAAATCTCTATTTGAATTTCTTTATTCGAATTCCTTCGAATTCAAATTATATTTTAATTCCTTGAATTCAAATTCTATTTTTCATTCTAATTTCGTCTATTCAAATTTTATTTGAATTTCTAATATTCAATCTCCTCTTAAAATTCAAATATTTAAACTCCTTTTAAAATTCAAATGTTATACTCAAATTTCATTTGAGTTATATATTTAAAAATTCCATTTCACATCTTATTTTGAAATTCCATTTCAAAATTCCAATTTCACACTTGTATTTCTATTTCTGAATTATCAAATGATAATTCTTTTCACTTCATTTATAACTTCGTTATAAAGAACTATTTATAAACTTCGTTCAAAAAGAAACTACTTGTTTTATTTTTCCAAAAACAAGTTTATATTTTTATTTCCATTTAAAATTCAAATTCTATTTAAAAATAGAATTTTTCCTTTTTAAATCGCCAATATCCTTTTTACGATATTTTAAAATATCATTACTTAAGCCCAGTGATATTTAAACACACAAAGCAACAAATTATTTATTTTTCTAACACATCATATATAACAATATATATGCAAACAAATAAACAAACAGATAATATATTTTTGAGGAATCCAGTTGGATTCCTCCAACCTGTTTTCCTGCATCCACAGATGTTAGCACATAAATAATACCCATTCTGCTTCGTGGCAGAATATCGTGGTATAGAAGGTCATCCACTAATCATAGCGTGGGGCGTATAGGGTAATCATCCGCTATGAAACTGCGGGCATCCGCTAATGAGACTGCGGGAATCCAACCAATCAATCAACCCAATATATATATATATATATATATATAGCCTAAATAACTAATATATATAAAACAACCATAAAACATTCACACAAGCAACAAACAATTTTTTTTTAATGAAATAAAAATAATTCTAAAGGTGAGTGAGATTTATTCACCAGGGCTTTTATCTGTGCTGAATACCCGATGAAGTCTATTATGTAGGTTTTACAGTGGTTCCTCCATTTCACTGTTTTTTTTTCCATTTTAAAACAAAAATAAATAAAATTTCAGTTATCTAATATATGTGAATGAAATTTTATTTAATTACTCTCGTGTAAACTAGATTCCAATTTAAACCTTAACTAATATGTCTACAGATTTTATTCCTTACTAACTAATTTCTATATATTTAATCAAATTTTAAATTAAATGAACTAATTTACTTTAAATCAATTTCTAAGTATACAAAATTTTCGTTTCTTTCAACAGTACTCATTTGGGTCTAACTAATATATATTGTTATATAAATTAAATATCCTAAATCAATTTAGATAACTAAAATTTATTTACCTTAATACCCTTTAAAATTCTTCATCTCCTTTTACTGATTCACGCAACAACAGTATTCCACCATAACAACTACTCACTAAAAGCTCGAACCTTACATTTGCCAGTTTCTGTTCGAAGTCCTCACTGAAAAGCCGATGTCAATCCTCTTAAATCCATCGCGACATCCTGACACCGAGCTCCCTGAAACCATGGCCTCATCCAACTCCACGTTGCTCCACCAAACTCCTTTCTCCCGTTGACCTCGATTATCGCGATTTCGAACAATAGCAAGAGCATTCGAACCCTAATCGAACGCGACTCCCATTATCACATCAGGTCGCGACCCCTCTTGAGCATCGAACATCGGACTTCTGTAGCTTCTCCACGTCTGCCCTAGGTCACGCGATAAGCCTTTGTACACCAAAATCTTCTGACCGAACTCCCCACAGTCGAAATCGGAAATTGCGAGGCCCCTCCCCATAGTGTCTTCGAGCTTCCGATTTTGTCTCGAATCGAAATGATTTTGATTTGAGGAACACGCTCATTCGATTTTTCTTTGAAGGATTCGGGTTTGGTTTTGAAAGTATGGATGTCGGCCATTTTGATTTCGAAGCCTTCGCTTGTTTTCTGTTGAATAAAGGAATGAAGTTGCGATGGTTTTAAACAAGCAAAGGAAGGGAAACAACTAGTACGAGCCATTAAAATTGTTGTTTGCTTGCTACGAAGTTGGGGAGCAGGAATTTGTGCTCGAGAAAATAATGTCTGCCTATAAATGAAGATAGGTCGGCTTTAGGAATAATGTAGGGTGGCTGAAAAGAAGTTTAATAAATTTGATTAGATTTTTAATTAAATTAAATAATCAAAATATCTCGCGGTATTCTTACTCAAAAACTCGAACTGCTGTTCTAACGTAACGACCGACATTCTCAGATTATGGCGTTACTCTGAACTCCACAGAATTGGTTCTGGATTTTGTTTCGACTGTGAAATAAAAATTAAAAATAATGATTTAAAATAAATTTCAAAACAATTTGCTTTAACGATAATCAATTATTATTATCGCTCTAATCCAATATAGAATTTATATTTATTATCTGAACTATTTTGATTCAATTCTAACTTCGAATTCAATATATCTCGTATTACGGTAATTGGATCTATAACTCAATATGAAAAATCGATTTATATTATCAGCTCTATATTTAAAATAATATTAAATATTTAAAATAAACCGACCAGAAAATCTGGGTCGTTACAAGAGCGCCACCGCGCTGATGGCGCCGCCGCCGCCCAAGGGGGGAGTCGCGCCTCCTCAGCCCTCGATCGCCCCTCTGATGATCTCCATCCTCGTTTCCCACCCCCTCCTTCTAGAACGTGCCGCGCCCAAACCCCGCCCAGTTATCGCAGCCTCCCCCAACAATCAACCGCCTTCCTCCTCCCTTTCCAGCCCAGTTCGAACGCCCTAACCCCTTCAAACCCCAAAAACCCGACTGCTTTGGCCAGAGCAACACTTGAAGCCCCCCCTTCATCTTCGCTGCAATGCAAAAAACACCTCCTCCAACCGAAAGATGTGAGCTTTTTATTTACATTGTTTTTAATTTCAGTTTTAGTTTTATTTTTATACGAATGAAAACAAGGTAAAAGAGTGATCTTTAAACTATAGGGATATGATTTTTCTATGTATGGAAAATAGGGCTTCTACAATGGAAAGATTATATTTTTATTTATATAAATATGATTTTTATATTTTGGAAAGAATAAAAATTCGATCTTTAATTTATATGAGAGATAAAGCAATAATTTTTATAATATAGAAAGTATAAAGATATAATTTTTATATTAGTAGAAAATTAAAAGTACGATTTTTATATTATAAAATAGCGTAATAAAAATATAATTTTTATAATATAGAAAGGTTAAAGATATAATTTTTATATTTTATAGATAGTAAAAATATCATCTTTATATTTGAAAAGGCGAAAACTTTATTTTTATAAAGGCGAAAACTTTATTTTTAAAAAGGCGAAATCTTTATATAGAGAATAGCATGATAAAAATATAATCTTTATTATATGAACATCGTTGTAAAAATAGAATTTTTATCTATATAGTAGCGGTGTAAAAATGGGATTTTTATATATTGAATAGCATAGTAAAGATACGATTTTTATATGTTGGACAACATAGTAAAAATTCGATTTTTATATATATGAAGTGATTATAAAAATATGACTTTTAAATTGAAAGTGAATAAATAAAAATGTGATTTTTATTTTAAAAACATCAAAATATAAAAATGTGTGAATTTTATATATGTAGTGACTACGGGCAACGAAGATGATAAAAAGGCGAGAATGAAGAAGATTTCTATAAATGAAGAGTCATGGTATTGGATAGCTATCGGTGAGAACTTCTCACTCTAAACTTCTTTTTCTAGTTATATATATATATACTAGGATGCAGACGGTGCTTAGTAGCACCCGACACAATCGTCCACAAACCATGGACTTGTTTGTTTGGTTGCATAAATTAGTTAGATGATTTGGGCTGAATTGAATTGTTTGGTGAATTGAAATGGATTTGATTGATGTGTGAATGGCGTGGGCCTTCACTAGACCGGGGATAAGGCTAGGCCTTGTTCCGTTTCTAGTATCGTGCCGTTATGCCGCCGAAATTTTCTAAAATATGTTAGAAAAATAAAATTATCTTTTTATTGAATAAATGAACTAATAGAAATTCATGTGTTAAAATAAAATGTTTATCGTGAAAAATATAATTTTTAACGTGAAAGTGGATAAATGAATATTTATAAACAAATCCGCCGAATTGTTTATATACACTGATTTGACTGATATCGATTGGGTCGATAAATTTTACACGTCGCCCAACTGCACAAATAAAATCTGTGTTTGATTGTTTGAAACCCCACACGGGTGTTGGGATGAAATTTGATGATCACTCATCCTGATTGATTAAATATGTCGATCGATCGATTGACAGGCTGTTATAAGCGTCAGATATCTATATTTGATGCTTATACAGTGTAGTGCACTTTGGTTGATGGTTGATTATTTTTCAATGCTATTATATACATGTGTTGTATGGAATCCATATAATTAACATTATATGGTGATTGATTGGGCCTCATTCCAATCGGGAAAATAATGAATATTATAAAAGAAAATTCATGTGTTGAATATAAAAATAGTCATGTGTGGACGATGATTATGTGTTGAAACTATTCATGTGTTGAGTAAAATATTTTAAATAAAATAAATTACATCTTTATCATATTTAAAATTAGAACTACTTCACGGTGGAGTCTAATTAAAATCAAACGATAGATACCATAGTTTTATAAAATATTTTGCATAACAAAAATAGTGATGTGTTGACAGTACTCATGTGTTGAGATTAGTCGTGTGTTGAAAGAAATATAGATTCATGTGTTGAATGGGATAAATATTCATTTGTTGAATAGAATAAAGAAGTTTTTGAAAAATATAAAGCCGTGTTGATTAGAGATGCGTTATATTGACGCGAACGATATTTATATCGATTTTATAATGAATATGGGAAAAGTGATTTCAAAATTTAATATTTGAAATGAATTCAAATTGAATGGAATTAAAACGAATTAGAATTCGAATTGAATTGAAACGAATTTGAATTTGAATTGAATTGAAATGAATTCGAATTGAATTGAAATCAAATCGATTTGAAATTGAATATAGTGTTGAAATGGTTTTGAAACAAAGTTAAAACGATTTATAAAATACGTTTTAAAAGGAAATCGACGAAATATATATTATATATATATAATGGCCTGAATAGAACGCGCCGCGCCGCGGCAGTTCGTGAATTTCGACCATTTATTTCAAACGGACATTGCGGGAGATCCGACCGTCGGATTCTCCTAAAACCGGAACCGTTGGGTTCGTATCGAAAAGAGCTTTCCAATGAATATTAGAAATTTGAAATCTAACGGTTGGATTTGGAATTATGTCCAAATCAAATTCGAAAAAGGTTGCTGTAAGTGCAATTCGATGGCCGTTGGGGGAAATCGACTGTACGGGCCTTGATAAAATTATTAAAAATGTTAATAATTTGTGTAAAATCATAAGAAATGATTTGGGAAGAATTGGGCTGGAAAATTCCACATTTGAAAAGATAAAAATAGATTTTTATCGAAATGAACTAGTTTTGAACTAGAATTGAAATCAATTTATTTTTAAAATAAATAAATTGAATTTGAAAGTGATTTTAAAAGTAATCAATATTCCCAATACGTGGATTGGACTGGAGTTGAATCGAAATTATCTTCGGGATATTTCGATGTTGGATTTCGTGACTATACAGATATTGTTATGGGAATTTGAAAGATATATTTTATATCGTTATTTCCAATACGATATATGTTGGTTTCAGAATTTGATAATTGAATATAAGCCGATATATTTTCTATTCAGAGCCTTGTATTTAATATCAAATGTGATTTGGGTTTGTCGTGAATCATGTTTTAGAAGACATTGGTTCTTTAACCCAGTTAAAGACATAATATTGATTTTTGAGAAGATTAAAACTAAGTGAAGTTTTAATGAATCTTTAATTGGATTAAAAAGTGAATTGATAATTTAAATTATCAAATCTGAAAAGTGATCGAGAGTGGGGTATCACCAGTTCTTCTCCAAAGCGATAGTTAAATCTTTAATTAGATTTGAACGTGAAATGGTAATTAATTTTACCGATAACACCGTGGTGTTAGATGTGGAGTATTACCAGTTTTCTCCAGGGGATATATAGGTTGGGATTGGGAAATAAAATAAATAATTACTTCGGTGTGGTTCGCTAATCCCGACTAGTTTGAGATGATATCCAAAGGAAGATCAAAGAATAAATTTAGAAGAATTTATCTTGGATAAAATTAATGGGAACCTTTCCCTAAGAATGTGATTTTGTGAATAAAAGAATATTCTGAATTGGAATGAGGCGTTCATTGTGTTTGTGTAACATTTGTATATTATATACGTGGGTTATTCAGAAAGGCCGGGTTATACCCATTCTGAATAACCGATTCGACGAGATGTCGAAGATGAAGACGGTGGTTGAAGACCGGAAGTCTTCACATCGTTTGGGTGATTACTGATAATCTTGATTGGGCTGTACACCCAAGATGAGGGAAACAGTTGGTGATCGTCCAGACGTACCTGGAGATGGATGGATATGCGAGGAAAGTGCCTCCGGTTTCGTTCAGACCCAGAACGAACTTGTAAATGGATTGTGTGTCTGACATTGGATTTTTGTGACGGCAGGGAATTTCGCTCGGTCCGAACCAGTCGCTAAACCGATCCAGGCCGTTCGAAGCGCCCTATCGTTTGAGAACACGACAAAACAGAACGCGTACAGAAGAACATTTCACTGTATATTACAACAGTGCATCAGATTACAAGAATATACAGAGTATAAATGAATAAACATTACACAGAAATATCAGAGATTTAAATTACATTTAAATACATCGCAGCGGAAAATAATACAATACACAACTAGAAGAGATATACGGATACAAAGCTTTCCGGATATCGTTCCAGCTGTAAACCAGGATCCTGTGAATATAAATCTGCAAAACCAAAACTACTAGCTGCCCGTGTCAAAATAGGGGCACCCAGAGTTTAGGTTAAAACAATAAACTCCAGGTCAGTCATGTGACTGGTGTGAGAACTAAAACAGTTAATCTTTATTTTCAAAGTTAGGTAAATCAAGGGACCACGCCGTATAACACGGAACGGGTTTTCTCCCAAGAATACCCGTGCATAAAACAAACAGCGCAATGCTAAATAAAGAAAAATGAAGCTGTTATAAGACCCAGGTCCTATCACACAATGCAACGCAAGCCGGGGGATAGGGTTTTCCCTTATAACAGCCAAAGAATGCTTGATACGGTTAAAACAAATCGTTTGATACCATTATAAGTGCATAGTGTATAAAACAACTTCAAATCATAAGTATCAATCATAGGCGGCATGGGTACCATATATCATGTCGCCATATATAGGTTTACAAATAAAACCGCAAAGTCACGTATTTGGAAATTGGATTTCCATCTATGAACCGAGGCAAAAGATAGTCCTCAACCGATTCGAGACGCTCTAGTCCGTGTCTCAGGACCCAGACACAGGTGGGCCCTTGGATCGTCAGGGCCGGTCCACCGATGTGGATTAAAATGCCTGAACACTACGTTTCCCCACCCTATGGGGTGTAAGTCTGGTCCGTCAGCCGACCAGAATGCATCGGCCGAAACCGATATAACCGAGGCGCCTCGCAACAGCAACAACCACATAAGTCAAACTCGTCAGGGCGTGTAAAACCACTGACGCCACTTCTAACTAGAAAGAAACGCAAGTCCCCCCTGAGGTCCGTCTCCCGTTTTTGGTTCATACCTGGTGTGAAACACGCGAGGTAAACGTTACACAAAGCTACGCCACAAAGGCCGTGCTTTGATCATCACCACAAGACTTTGCTTTTCAACAGAAGCCTTGATCATTTGCATCTTAGCATGCCACACAGGCAAACCATCCTATGCAACCGATATCAGTCACACAGAATGAAATCCGATGTCAGACACACAGTCCATTTACAAGTCCGTCCTGGGTCTGAACGAAACCGGAGGCACCTAGTACCCCGCATACCCATCGATCTCCAAGTACGTCTGGACGATCACTAACTGTTTCCATCTTCTTGGGTGTACAGCCCAATCAAGATCATCAGTAATTACCCAAACGACGTGAAGACCTACGGTCTTCGACCATCGTCTTCATCTTCGACTTATCGTCGTATCAGTTATTCAGAATGGGATGAACCCGGTCTTTCCGAATAACTCGCGTATATTTTAAATAAGTGTTACACAAACACAACATACGCCTCATTCCAATTCATTAGTCACTAACCGTAAATTAATCAAGAGAATAATTCCCCAAATATTAACCCCGAAGGCCGAAACCAACATCAGATCAATATCCAGAAAACCCTTCTGCTTGGCTAACCGACAGTTAGTTTCTAAATTTCACGTTCAAATATAATTAAAGATTTAACTATCGACTGGAGCAAAACTGGTGATACTCCATTCTCGATCTTTTCAATCTAATTAAAGATTCATTAAAACTCCACTTAGTTTTAATCTTCGACTGGGTTAAAGAATCAGTGTCATTTAAAACACGGTTCACGATAAACCCAAATCACATTCCATTAATTATCGGGTTAAAGAACAAGTGTTATTTAAAACACTGTTCACGATAAACCCAAAAATCAATATCGATTCAATTCCAATTAAATATTATTTAATTGGTACACTTCATTAAATCTAAATAAAAAGATTTAATCTTTTCTCAACTGGGTTCAAGAACAGTGTTAGTGAAGACACCATTCACGACAAACCCAAATCACATTCCATTAATTATCGGGTTAAAGAACAAGTGTTATTTAAAACACTGTTCACGATAAACCCAAAAATCAATATCGATTCAATTCCAATTAAATATTATTTAATTGGTACACTTTATTAAATCTAAATAAAAAGATTTAATCTTTTCTCAACTGGGTTCAAGAACAGTGTTAGTGAAGACACCATTCACGACAAACCCAAATCACATTCGATATTCAATACAAGGCTCTGAATAGAAAATATATCGGCTTATATTCAATATCGAATTCTACGACTAACAAATGTCGTATTGGAAATAACGATACAAATATATATCTTTCAAATTTCCATAACAACACCTGTATAATCACGAATTCCAACATCGAAATATTCCGAAGATAATTTCGATTCAAATCCACTCCAATGCAATCATTGGAAATTCTGGTTATTTTCAAAACCATTTCAAATTCAATTTATTTATTTAAAAATAAATAGAATTATAATTCTAGTTCAAAACTAGTTCATTTCGATAAAAATCTATTTTTATCTTTTCAAATATGGAGTTTTTCATCCCAAACTTTCACAAATCATTTCTTATTATTTTACACAAATTATTACTATTTTTAATAATTTTATCAAGGCCCGTACAGTCGATTTCCATTAACGGCCATCGAACTGCACTTACAGCGACCTTTTTCGAATTTGATTTGGACGTATCTCCAAATCCAACCGTTAGATTTCAAATTTCTAACATTCATTAGAAAGCTCTTTTCGATACGAACCCAACGGTTCCCGTTTTTTTTGGAGAATCCGACGGTCGGATCTCCCGTAATGTCCGTTTGAAATAAATGGTCGAAATTCACGAACTACCGCGGCGCGGCACGTTCTATTCAGGCCATTATATTATATATATAATATATATAATATATATTTCGTCGATTTCTATTTAAAACGAATTATATAAATAGTTTTAAAATTCGTTTTCAAAATCTATTTCAACTTCCATTTCAATTCAAAGCAAAATTGAATTTTTCTCTATAAATTCGTTTTAAAATTCATTTCTATTCAATTCAAATTTCAATTCAATTTGAATTCGTTTCAATTTGCTTTCAATTCAATTTGAATTCGTTTTCAATTCATTTCGAAATCGTTTCAATTCACTTTGAAATCGTTTTCAATTCACTTTGAAATCGTTTTCAATTCACTTCATTTCGAAATCGTTTTCAATTCAATTCATTTCGAAATCGTTTTCAATTCAATTCATTTCGAAATCGCTTTCAATTCAATTCATTTCGAAATCGTTTTCAATTCAATTCATTTCGAAATCGTTTTCAATTCAATTCATTTCGAAACCGTTTTAAAATCGATATAAATATCGTTCACGTCAAAATGGCGTCAATCTAATCAACACGGCTTCATATATTCCTTTATTTTCAAATATTCTATTTCAAATATTTCTTTTTCAAATATTTCTTTTTCAAACATTGGAATGAGGCCCAATCAATTACCATATAATGTTAATTATATGGATTTTCTACAACACATGCATATATCAACAACGATGAATAATCAACCATCATCCAAAGTGCATTCTACACTGTATAAGCATCAAATATAAATATTCAACGCTTATAACAGTCTGTCAATCAGTCGATCGACACACAACTAAACAATCGGGATTAGTGTACGTCAAATATCATCCCAACACCCGTGTAGGGTTTCAAACAATCAAACACAGATTTTATTTGTGCAGTTGGGCGATGTGTAAAATTTATCGACCCAATCAATGTCCTTCAAATAAGTGTACATAAACAAACCATCTGGTTTGCAAATGAATATTTTATTTATTCACATTCATGTTAAAATTTATATTTTTAACGACAAAACATTTTATTTCAACATATGAATTTCTCTTCAGTTCATTCTTTAAATAAAATGATATTTTTATTTTTCTAACATATTTTAGAAAATTTCGGCGGCATAACGGCACGATACTAGAAACGGGACGAGGCCTAGCCTTATCCCCGGACTAGTGAAGGCCCACGCCATTCACACATCAATCAAATCAATTCGTTATGTAAACCACAAAATTTGGAGTAAGAGTCTAACCTAGCCTTACTCCTTCGCCTTATAACGGCGCACGTCTAATCCTAACCAATTTATCGATTCGATCTTTCACACCACAAACCACTTTCAAGCCAATATCACAATCAATAACCAAACAGCCAAACAAACAAGTCCATGGTCTGTGGACGATTGTGTCGGGTGCTACTAAACACCGTCTGCATCCTAGTATATATATATAACTAGAAAAATTAAATTGAAAGGTGAGAAATTCTCACATATAGCTATCCTAGCTCCACGGCTCTTCATTTGCAGAAGTCTTCGTCGTTTCGCCTTTTTGTCACCTTCGTTGTCCGCTTTCACTATATATATAAAAATCGAGTTTTTACTTCGCTATTCAATATATAAAAATCGAATTTTTAGTTCGCTATTCAATATATAAAAATCGAATTTTTAGTTCGCTATTCAATATATAAAAATCGAATTTTTAGTTCGCTATTCAATATATAAAAATCGAATTTTAGTTCGCTATTCAATATATAAAAATCGAATTTTTATTTCAAAGTTCAATATATAAAAATCGAATTTTTATTTCAAAGTTCAATATATAAAAATCAAATTTTTATTTCACTGTTCAATATATAAAAATCGAATTTTTATTTCAAAGTTCAATATATAAAAATCGAATTTTTATTTCACTGTTCAATATATAAAAATCGAATTTTTATTCCACTGTTCAATATATAAAAATCGAATTTTTATTTCACTTCTCAATATATAAAAATCGAATTTTTATTTCACTTCTCAATATATAAAAATCGAATTTTTATTCCACTGTTCAATATATAAAAATCCTATTTTTCTATCCTGTTGAAAGTCAGTTCTTTTTGCTTGTTGAAAGTCAATTCTTTTTGCTTGTTGAAAGTCAATTCTTTTTGCTTCACAATTACATATATAAATATATTTCAGTTTTTAAAATGCTTTAAAAAAAGAAAACAGTTTTATACCAAAAAAAAATAAATAAATCAGTTTTTAAACTGCTTTAAAAAGAAAACAGTTTTTAAAATGCTTTAAAAAGAAGAAAACAGATTTTAAAATGCTTAAAAAAAAAGAAAACAGTTTTATACCTAAAAATAAATAAATAAATCAGTTTTGAATTTTAACCTAAAATCAGTTTTCAATTTTAACACAAATCAGTTTTCTATGCTTTATATAATTCAGTTTTTATTTCTTTAAAAAAACAAAATCAGTTTTTTTTTACTTTTTAAAACAAAAGCAGTTTTTGTTATTTATATTTTAATTAAATTCAAAATAAAATAAAATAAGAAAATAAATTAAAATAAAAAAAACATACCAGCGAGAGAGGGGGGGGGGGTGTCTGCGGTTCCAGCGTCGCGGTTGGAGGAGGGACAGGCGGAGGCGGGTGGCTCGACGTCGGGCTCTGGAGTGTCGGTCGGTGGCGGGTTTCGTGGGCTCGAACTGGGAGGCGGGAGGTTGTGCGGTGGGGGGGGGGGGGGGGGGCGGCGATTTGTTCGTCGGCGGCTTCGAGGTCGGGGGGGGGGGGGGGCGGCGATTTAGAATTAGGTTTTTTTTTTCTTTCGTTTAATTCTGTTGAATGGAGTCGGGGGGGCCAGGAAGATTAAAGGGGAAGAGGGAATTTTTTATTTATTTATTTTATATTATTTAATTTCTAAAAGTTGACTTTCACATACGACCTCGGAACGGGGCCCACCGCCTGTCGCCCATAGGGTTTCACCCCTATTCCGAACACAATGGGATATGTATCGCAAGCTGATTTGATCGTTACAATCAGTTTCCTTTGAATTTACATTTAAATCACTAAATTGAATTTTAAACGTACATTTCAAATTACCGGGGTCACATACTAACTCTAAAAATTCTCGAAAAATATTTTCTAGCTTCGTATTAACGATACGGTCCTAACAAAACTAGTTTCGTCGAATTCTGAGACCGTTTGAAAAATGGCCAATTTCCAGTCGATTAAAATCAACTGAAACTGGTCAAACGCGTTTTCCTTTGCCACGCTCACATATTGATTCGAAAAATTATGAAATTTGAAACCTAGCAATAACTTTACATCACGGACCCAACAAAACTGGTTTCGTCGAAATCCGAGGTCATTTGCAAAATGTCCATTTTTAAGGGCCTTATATATATAAAAATATATATAAATTCCACAGCGACTATTTCTAATTTTAAACTGGACATATCTTATCATTCCTAAGATGAAATCTCAATTTGTTAACTTCGTTACAAAGATATAGTCATACAGATTCAAATATTTCTTGTTTCGTTCAATTCTGACTTATATTGAATTCTGTATATTCCTTTGAAATTAGAAATCGAATTTTCGAACTACCGCGCCATTTTCAATTCCTTTTATAATTATATATAATTATTTATATTCTAACGACGACGCGTAGAATATATACGTTCGAATTATATTCAAAATAAATTTCTCGTCGATTTTATTTAAAATAATTCATTTTAAATAAACAAAACTCGCTATAATTGCCAAAATAAAAATTTTAAACTGGCCCAGATTTTACGGGTTGTTACAATTTTATTCTGTGTTGATTGATCTCTATTAAATATACATCTGTTTGGCGACGGAGAATTTATTCTCTTGCTTAACGCCCTTCTCTGAGACGTACGAGCTCAGAGGTTGTATATTGATGGACATCAGTCGCATGGAGTGAATTGCCAATGTGGCACGCGTAAGTGGCAATTGATCAGGGCTTCTGTTGAAAAGCAAAGTCTTGTGGTTGATGATCAAAGCACGGCCTGTGTGGCGTAGCTTTGTGTATAACGTGAATTCGCGAGCCTCACACCTCGGTATGAGTCAAAAACGGGATACGGACCCAAGGAGTGCACGACGTTTCTTTCTAGCTAGGGTGGTGTCAGTGACCTACCAGCCCTGACATTTATATACTTTTCACCTGTGTGGTTGTTGGATACGAGGCGCCTCGGATATAGGTCTGTAAGGACCGGGAAACGTGTGTTCAGGAATTGCCAATCCTCAAAAGTAAGAGAGGACCGGCCTTGGAGGTTCCAAAGGATCATAGTGGGGTCCAGAGGCATTTGCTAGAGTGTCTCGAACGCGGAGAGGAGCTGGCCCCTTGCCTCGACTCATGACGGAATCCAATTTCCAATACGTGTATTGCGGTTTTAATTGTAGAACTAGTATGGCGACATGATAGATGGTACCCATGCCGCCTATGATTGATATTTATGATTTGAAATTGTTTTGACACTATACACCTATAATAGTATCAAATAATGTGATTTAAACGTATCAAGCATGCTTTGGCTGTTATAAGGGAAAACCCTATCCTCCAGCTTGCGTTGCATTGTGTGATGGGACCTGGGTCTTATAACAGCTTCATTTTTCTTTATTTAGCATTGCGCTGTTTGTTCTATGCACTGGTATTCTTGGGAGGAAACCCGTTCCGTGTTATACGGCGTGGTCCCTTGATTTGCCTAACTTTAAAACCAATATTAATAACTGTTTTAGTTCTCACACCAGTCACATGACTGACCTGGAGTTTATTGTTTTAACCTAAACTCTGGGTGCCCCTATTTTCCGCACAGGCAGCTAGTAGTTTTGGGTTTGCAGATTTATATTCACAGGTTCCTGATATACAGCTGGAACGATGCTCGGAAAGCTCTGTATCCGTGTATCACTTCTAGTTGTGCTTTTGTATTATTTTCCGCTGCTATGTAATTTATTGTAATCTCTGATATTTATCGAATGTAATTTATTCATTTGTACTCTGTATATTCTTGTATCTGATGGAATTGTTGTAATATACAATGAAATGTTCTTCCGTCTGCGTCCTTTTGTGTGTTTTTCTCAAAGTATTCGTGCTTTCCTTTACGGGGAAGTTACGGGTCCTTTCATTTAAGATAGACGATAGGAGGAAGGTTCAAATAGTTGTTTGGTTAACAAAGGATGAAGCCTCATCTTGGTGGGAGGTCACAAATGGAGAATGTGAAGAAGAAGGCTAGTTGTTTTGGAGAAATAGGACACCTTAGGATTGTCCAAGGAGGCAAGGACAAAGTACAGGATCTTCTAGAGGGTAGTTGTATTCCCTCACGGCTGGTATACCTGATGGGGGTAGGACCGTCTATGTTGAAATTTGGTTTTCTTTATCCTCCTGTTTGAACTTTGTTTGATTTTGGCACTTCATACTCGTTAGTATCTGCTTCGTTAGTTGAAACACTGCACCTAAATACTAGTCTAGTTAAGGATCCCATCCTAGTCTCAAATCCTGTTGGTGGTTTGGCTCATCCTTCAATGGTTTTTCGGGATTTGAGAGTTTCTATCTTGGGCGTTTGATTTGAATGCAACGCCTTCGTCCTTGGTTTCACGGGCTATAGTTTGATTCTGGGGGTGGATTGGCTAGCTAGGCGGGGTGCCATCCTAGATTGTCAAAGGAGGGTAGTTAGACTATTGATTCGTTATGGAAAGAGCCTCATATTTCTTGCGACCCTAGGGGTTCAGTGATGCTTAGCTGCCTAGAATCTTCTGATGCATCCAACGATGATTAGGAATCTGTTTGTATGGTCCGTGAGTATGGAGACGTCTTTGATAAAGTGCGGGGTTTACCCAGAGGTGAGAAATCAGTTTTCGTACGTGCTTAATAGATTAAGCAAAGCTAGTTATGTAATCAGCGGTGGTTTTGGAGCAAGACTGGCAAGAACAGCCAAAGTCGGTCAAGTGCTCAATTGGTTGACCGTCTTACTAGTATCATCTCACGTAGGTCGTCAGAATTCGAAGGAGGTATCCCATGGGTGTTTGTCTGATATTGGTTTAGGCCTTTGGGGCTTGCACTTGGGGGATGTCGAGTTCGACTAGGATGGTCTGCGTGAGAGATGGATAGTTGTGACAATTTTGCATGGGATAATATCCTGGTTTTCTCTAGAAGCAGAGAAGAGCATGCCCTACATCTTAGGGAAAGCTTAGGGACCCTACGAGTGCACCAGCTTAAAGCCAAGTTCTCCAAAATACCATTTTTGGAGGAAAGAAGTGAGGAATTTTGGGCATGTGGTCTCTAGGGAAGGGTGATATGTTATGGTGGATGGAGTTCTTGGCGTCCTACGATTTCGAGATAACATACATCTCTGACAAGGGTAACGTTGTGGCGGATGCCTTGAGTAGGAAAAAGTTGACATTGAGTCCTTTGTTTGTCGAGCGGCGTAGCTTAGAGTTTATCTCTACCTTTGACTTTAGACCATCCAGTGATTTTGTACCCAGTTAGCTAGCATCCTTAGAGGTCAGACCTACGCTTTTGGGACGGATTGGCGAGGCACAACGAGACGACCCACAGTTGGTTGAGTTAGTAGAGAAGCTCAAAAGAGGGGAGCCATCAAGACATCTCCGTAGGTATACCCTAGATGATAAGGGTTGGTTATGTCGGGACGGTAGACTTTGTGTACCAAAAGACGATGACCTAAGGAAGACCATTCTTGATGATGCACATCGTTCGAAGATGACCATCCACCCCAGCGGGGACAAGATTTACATGGACATGAGACGAGTTTACTTTTGGGCCAAGTATGTCGTTAGATGCTTGGTGTGCCAACAAGTAAAAACAGAGCAAAAGAAGCCCGGTGGATTGCTTCACCCATTGGAGGTCCCACAATGGAAATGGGAAAGTGTTTCGATGGACTTTGTTGATGGATTACAAAGATCAAGGAAGGGAAATACGGGGATTTGGGTCGTGGTAGACAGACTTACTAAGAGCGCTCATTTCATTCCCGTAAAGAGTAAGAGGACTGCTCCATGGTTAGCCTCCGTATACATTAGAGAGAGAGTTCGTTTGCACGGTGTTCCTTCTAGCATAGTGAGTGACCGCGATCCTATTTTCACTAGCGAATTTTGGAAGAGCTTACAAGAGGCGGTAGGACTCAGTTATGTTTGAGCACCGCATATCATCCTCAGATGGACGGCCAGCCCGAGAGGGTGAATCGTATCCTAGAGGACTTATTGAGGTTGTGTGTCTTAGATTTTGGAGGTACATGGGAGGAACATCTTCCATTGGTGGAGTTCGCATATAATAACAGCTTTCAGTCCAGCATTGGCATGGCACCTTTCGAGGCTCTTTATGGACGGCCGTGTCGTTCGCCTACATGTTGGTGGGAGTCTACAGCCAAAATCTTGCTTGGACCCGATATGATTAGAGAGGCTTCGGAAAAGATCGATTTGATTCGAAAGAGGATGAAGACGGCGCAAGATAGACAGAAATCTTATGCAAACAAGAGGAGGTCAGATCTTGAGTTTGATGTTAGGGACATGGTTTTTGTCAAGGTGTCTCCATTACGGAACGTCGTTCGCTTTGGGTCCGTTGGGAAGTTAGCACCAAGGTTCGTAGGGCCGTTTCCTATTAAGGAAAGGATTGGGCAGATGGCGTATAGAGTGGTGTTGCCCGAGAGACTTAGTGGTGTACACGACGTATTCCATGTATCACACTTAAGGAAGTGCTTGCACGAGACCGCGGAGGCGGTAGAGCCGAGCTTGCTTAGAGAGGTGGAGATCGAGCGTGATGCGACGATTCGACGAGCTCCTACGCGCATTCTTAGGTCGAAGATTGGGAAGTTAAGGAATCGAGAGGTCAAGCTAGTCAAAGTGCAATGGGGAGATGATGAGAGAAACGCTACTTGGGAGACGGAAGCGAAGATGCGTTCATTATACCCTTTTCTTTTCGAGGGTATGTCTTTTAATTTCTCCTTTATCGCTTACCTTGTACTTATCTTATCTTTAGTACGTCCTCTCGCTAGTATCTTTGACCTTTAGATAGGGTAGTCCTATGGTTGAAACATGTGTTTGAGACATGTTATGGATGATGGATGCACGTGGATGCAAATGTTTGCAAGTGGTTGCTCGTGGATGCATATACACACACTTTAGGCACTAGATCGGCTCAGTCACTTCATATTGCATATTGCATATAAATGTGTGTACATATTTAAGTAATTGATGAATAATGGTTGTACCATCATATGGATGTTGCATTTTGGTGAATGGTTGTGCACACATGTAGAAATGATATGTATCAATAAGGTTCTTTCGCATACATAATGGACGCATGGCACTATCATGGTTTGCATTAAGGAGGTCAACTAAATCAGTAGACCGCCTGATTTTGCATTAGATAAGGAACATACACACACACTTCTTGCATATGTTCATACAACATTAGAAATTTTATAAGGACAATGGATGCCGTGTTTGATGGTTGAGTAGATGGTTGTTTGGATGGTAGGATATACATTCTCCTTAACTTGGAGATTTCGGGGGCGAAATCCTTTAAGGAGGGGAGAATGTAACACCCCGGATTTTCGAATAATCAGATTAACTAAATTTAAGAATACTTATGTAACGACCCGGAATTTTGGGGCCAATTTAAAATTTCTAATTTAGAAATTTTAATGAATTTTAAATGTTTGAAATAATTTATCTTAAATATAACGACTAAAAATTTATTTTAAAGCGAATAAATTCAATTTAATTATAAAAGGAGTTTAAAACAGCGCTGCAGTTAGAAATTTTGAATTTGAACTTTGACTGACTGTACTGGATTCATTTTAAATCAGAATTGAGCGAAACAAGAAATATTTAAATCTGTTTAATAATATCTTTCTAACGAATCTGAAAAATTGAAATTTCATAGCGGAAATCAAAAGTTATGGCCAATTCAATTTTTAGAAAAGTCGATGTAGGATTTATATATATATTATATAGGGCCCGAAAAGCTACTTTTCACATATGAAGGAATTTCGACTCAAAACCACTTCCATTGAGTTCAGAATGACGTTCCTGCATTGAAAAATAGTAAACACTTATATATTTTGAGTTTTGAAATTTATTTGTTTAAAAATGTATTTTTAATATTAAATATATTGGCCTTAAAAATAGTCATTTTTCAAACGACCTCGGTTTTCGACGAAACCACTTTTGTTGGAACTGGAATGTCAAATTATTGCTAGATTTTAATTTTCATAATTTTTCGAATTAATATTTGAGCGTGGCAAAGGAAAACGTGTTTTGTCAGTTTCGGTCAAATTTAATCGACTTGAAAATGACCATTTTTCAAACAGTTTCGGAATTCGACGAAATTAGTCTTTTTAGAACCGTATCGTCAAAACATAACTAGAAATATTTTTCCTATAATTTTTAGAGGTCGTATGTGGCCCCGGTGGATTTAATTGTGCGTCAGAATTAAATAATTAAATGATTTATAATTTAAATTAAATAAAAATATATCGTAACAGCCGAATTGGGTTACGAGGCCTGTTCCATTGCGTCTGGAACGGGGGTATTTGCCTAGGAACATTTTTCGTTGAATTTAATTTGGAGTTCTGGACGATATACGAATTTAATAGAATTAAATAAATTAAATAAAGGGGAAAATACGAGTATAAATACGCTTGCCAATACGAACCCTAAAAACCCTATTTCCATCCTCCGTTCTAAGCTTTTAATGGCCAGAATCCTTCGATTTTCAAACTCTAATATCTTCCAATCCACTGAATAATAAATCAAGTACCAAATACCAAATCGAAGAGGGATCCGAGTTCTTGAATTTCATACGGAGGTGATCATCTATCAGGCGCAGGAACGGTCGGAAATTGGTCGGGAAAGCGCCGACTTTGGACGCGGTTTTCAGCAGGAGGGGTCCACCGAGATTGGAAGCGGTTTGGGGCGGGTGCAGTCGAGGTCGGCGGTTCGGGTGGTGGTCTCTGATGTGGTTGCGGCGGCATGTAGGAGGTGCGGTGGTGGTCTTTAATTTGGAGCAGAATGGGTTGTTTGGTTTCAGAAACAAACAAGATTAAGAAGAAGAGGGTAACAGTAACGACAATGTTTTAGAAATGTTATTAAAGGTTAATTAAACCTTGTTTAATTTAATTTATTATTCAATATATTAACTCAATGTTCAAAATAGCATAACTTCGTCATATCAAAACAGAATCAGACGAAACGAAGTGCGTTGGAATCATCTTTCCGAGATCTACGTTATGAAGCAGACCAGAACTGAAATCGAACATGCTGAAAATTCAGGAATTGCAGATCTGAATTAAAAACTGTGAGAAGTCTGATTTACACAATTAATTTTAAATTAATTAATTTCTCGCTTGTAACATCATGATATGTATGTGGTTGTGAATATTGATTTGTTGTTGAGATGTATTGTGATTGTGGATGATTTACCTGTGTGATGGATGATTTATAAATACAAAACTATATGTGTTTAATAAAAATATCCCATTTGCTATAATATTGATTTGGAATAGAATTGCCATTTCAATAAAAAGGAAATCATTTGGTATGTGTTGAATTGCGTTAGATTTCCAATTCAATATAAAAACATTGTTTAGATTTTTTTTTTTTTTTTTGTTAATTTGGATTCAATTGTCAATTCAAAATAAAATAAAATTTTGAGTATAAAAAGAGAATAGCACATGACATTGAATTTTATTTACTTTTCTTTGTAAATAAAAAGGACAAGATATGAAAAGTAATTTTATTTACTTTTCTTTGTAAATAAAAAGGACAAGATATGAAAAACGATTTTTTTTTTTTACATTTCTTTGTGAATATAAAATAGAACAAAAGTTGATTTGTGAAGATATACTTTTATTTACATTTCTCCTTTGTAAATAAAAGAGGACAAAACATGAAATTAGCTTTATTTACATTCTGTGAGAGAAAAAAAGTACAAAAGATGAAAACTTAAAAATTAATTTTTATTTACAATTTCCTTTGTAAATAAAAAGTACAAACTTGAAACTTCATTAGTAAAAATAATCTTTTATTTACATTTACATTTGTAATAAAAGAAGGCAAACTTGATTTGTGAACTAGAATTAACATTTTTGTCAAACTTGATTTGTGAACTAGAATTAACATTTTTGTCAAACTTGATTTGTGAACTAGAATTAACATTTTTGTCAAACTTTATTTGTGAACTAGAATTTACATTTTGTCAAACTTGATTAGTGAAAATAGAATGAACATTTTTTTCCAAGAAAGAAATAGAAAAGGACCTTTTTTTGTCACTTTGAAATAAAGGAAATAAAAATGTATATTTTCATACATTAAAAATAAAGGAAATAAAAATGTATATTTTCATACATTAAAGAAAAGGGAAATATATATATTTCATACATTAGAAAAGAATGAGTTAAAATATATATATATATATATATTTCATACATTAGAAAAGAATGAGTTAAAATGTATATTTTTATACATTAAAAAGAATGAATTAGTAATGGACATTTTTGTCACATTAAAAGTTTGAAATAGAAATGTATATTTTTATACATTAAAATGTGTGAAATAGAAATATATATTAATACATTAAAAAAGAATGATTAGTGAAGGATTAGCATTTTTGTCAAAAGAAAGGATTACATACAAAATGAAGATTTTTGTACTTTAAAAAGGAAATTATACGAAATGAAGATTTTTGTACATTTAAAAGGAATTATACAGAAATGATTATTTTGTACATTAAAAAGAAGAGTTGAGAATATATACTTTTTATGCATTTAAAAGAGGAATTGAAAATGTATACTTTTTATTTTATTATACATTGAAAAAGAAGTAGATCAAAATATATAGTTTTGTTTACTTTAAAAAGAATTAAACCAAAATAGCATTTTTGGTCATTTAAAGAAGTTAAACCAAAATATACATGTTTGGTCATTGCAAACAATTACACAAAAGATTTAAAAGTCAATATTTTTATTGTCGATTAGTTACAATAAAAAAAAGATTAGAAATAAAAACATACATTTTCATGTAGTGTTCATCTCATTTAAAGGTGTAGAATTAAAAACATATATTTTTATGTAATGTCATTCTCATTAAGGAGAATAGGATTAAAGGATTGTATTTTTATTGTCACCTGTTCACAATAAAAGAATTGAAATATATGTCTGTGATGTTATGCCTGGTGTGTTAAACATATTGCTAGTATATTCAAAACTGAATATCACACTTCCATTTACGAGTCATCCGACTTGTTGATGTGATTGGGTCGATAATTTTTACACATCGCCCAAGTGCACAAATAATTTATTATTTGTTTGTTGGATGAAACCCCACACGGGTGTTGGGATGATATTTGATCTACACTAGTCCCAATATTTAGTGTAGAATCCACTTTGGCTTATTAATTGGATGTTGATGATTATTTATCATGCTTGTTGAATTCATGCGGTATATGGTTGTTGATTGAGTCACATTCCAATAAAGAATATTCTAGAAAGAATATTTTAGAATATAATTTAGAAAAAGAATATATTTAAAAAAATATATTTTTGTTTAAATAAACTAGTTATTAACTAGGATCAATCATTAAATTTAGATTTAAAGAAGTTTTCCAATTTGCTAATATTTAATTGAAGATTAAATTAAATAAATTGGATTTTGGGTTTGTCGTGAATAGTGTCTTTAATAACATTGTTCTTTAACCCCATATGAAAAGAATAATCTTTTAATTTAGTTTATTAAAGCTTCAATTATATTTAGTAATTGGAATAAAATGGAATGTGAGTTGGGTTTATTGTGAATGGTGTTTTTAAATGACATGTGTTCTTTAACCCAACTGACAGTGAAATATGATTTGGAATTTTAAATCTTTTATTAAGATTTAAATGGGAATTTTCTAAAAGTAAAGTTTTCCAATTTAATATATTAAATTGGAGTTGAATGGAATTCGGATTAAAAATACCCGAGATAAGCTTTTGTAAAAGAAGACCGATACTACATATGAAATTTAAGAGGCTTTGCCGTTATTCCATTTATATTATTGGCCGGATACAGAAATTTATAACGATTATACTTTGATTTGATTTCTGTGAAGATTCCATATTTTTATGGAAGACGATTTTGGGTTTACCATGAAATATGTTTTAAATGACATTAGTTCTTTAACCCAGTTTAAGTTAAGATTAATTTCTTAAAATTGAATAATCGGATTTTGATATTTAAAAACAAATTGGGGTTTCAATAAATCATTAAAGAAAGATTTAAGGATAAAGATAAAGAATTTATCTTTGATAAGAATAATTTGAATATTTTATTTACAAGAATATTCTAAATTGGAATGTGGCGTTGGTTGTGATTTTTATAGTACTTGATTTTTGATTATAAAAATACGTGAGTTATTCGGAAAGACCGGGTTTAACCCATTCCGAATAATTACTACGACGATGAAGAATCGAAGATGAAGACGGTGGTTGAAGACCGACGATCTTCACATGGGATGGATGTGTTGCTACAGAGACCCTGATGGGAGTAGCTACCTTGAAGGGGCTTCAGTGGTAGCCATCCGGACTATTGTTGATTGTTCGGATTTGATTTTCGCTCAGACCCAGAGCATAAGCTAATAAATGGATGCGTGTCTGACATTGGATTTCGTTCCGTGTGAATTAAATCGATTTCTGTTAATGTGTGTCTGTTTGGTGGTATAGGATTTATTCTCTACTTAACACCTTGGTATATATTAATAGTGATTGATCGCATGGCGTGAATTGTCAATGTGACACGCCAAGATGCAAATGATCAAGGCTTTTGTTGAAAAGCAGGGCCTTGTGGGATGATCAAAGCATAGCCTATTACGACATAGCTTTGTGTATATCGTTACTTCGCGAGCCTCACACCCCGGTATGAGTCAAAAACGGGATATGGACTGCAGGGAGTGCACACGTTTCTTTCTAGCTAGTGGTAGTGTCAGTGCTTTAACACGGCCTGGCATTTTACTTATGTGGATGATGGATTTTGAGGCGCCTCGGATTTTTATAGGCCGATGGTGGTCATATTATAGGTTCAAAGGAACCGGGAAGCGTGTGTTCAGGCATAATTAATCCACTACCCTTAGGTAGGGACCGACCCTGAAGATCCAACGGTTGCCCAGAGGTGTGATCCTGAGGCATTTGCTAGAGTGTCTCGAATCGGAGAGGAGCTTGCCCCTAGCCTCAACTCATGATGGAAATCCAATTTCGTATACGACCTTGCGGTTTTGATTGTAGAACTAGTATGGCGACATGATATATGGTACCCATGCCGTCTATGATTAATACATTATGATTGAAATTGCTTTTGAAATATATATACACTCATAGATATACACACTAGTATCAAATCCATTTTATCGTATCAAGCATCTTTTGACCATTATAAGGTTAAACCCTATCCTCCGGTTTGCGTTGCATTGTGTGATGGGACTTGGGTCTTATAATGGTTTCATTTTTCTAAAAAGGTTGTTTAACGATTTATTTTAATTTATGCACTGGCAATCCAATGGAGTAAACCCGTTCCGCGTTAGCGGCGTGGTCCTGTGATTAGCCTTATTATTAGATAAGTTTAGTTAAGATTTCTCATACCAGTCCCATGACTGACCTGTAGTTTGTTTCACTGGCAAACTCGGGTGCCCATATTTTCCACACGGGCAGTCGAGTAGCTTTTTGCAGATATATTTACAGGATCCTGGCTTACAGCTGAAGCGGTATTCGGAAAGCTCTGTATCCGTGTATTCCTTCCAGTTGTATATTTGTATTATTTTTCCGATGTTATTAAAATGCAATTTAAAACTCTGATATTATTGTATTCCTATTATGTAATAAGTATTCATACTTTGTTATATTCTGGTACTCTAATGTAATTGTTGTAATCAGCAATAAATTTTCTTCAGTTTACGTTCTGATGTGTGTTGTTCTCAAAGCAATCCATGATTTCCTTTACTGGGAAGTTTGGGTCGTCACAACTTGATTTCAAATGTGGGAATTAAGGGAAACGGGTCATTCCATTGCGTTCGTCTCGGAATTCTGCTTGAGGTAGAGTCCGAGTTTGCGTAAAACGGATACCGTATGAAGAAGATATGGACGAACGAAGTTTGAAAAAAAATGCACTGGCGCACTTGGGAAGTGCACCAGTACAAATTTGCATTGGCGCACTTCCCAAGTGCGCCCAGGCCGAGAGAAAACCTGCACAGCCATCTGGTTCGAACGGTGAGTCAGTGCTGAGTCATTTCTGACTAGTTAATGAGTCATTAGGGTTTCTGGACAGTTCTAATCTGGACTGAATGGTTTTGATTAACCCTAAGAACATCCGATGGCTTAAATTAATTCATAACTCTATAAAAAGACCCATAGACTCAAACCCTAATTCAGAATTAAAACTAAAACTATGGCCGTCATGCTGTTGTCTTGAACCTAGAGCAGCCTCCACCAAAATTAAGAGAAAGAACAGCAACCAAATCAGAACTACTCAACCCTAACAACGAACCTTCATCAAAGGAGCGCTAATTCAACTCCAGAAATCAGAATTCAGAACTCAATACTGCTTTTAAGTTGTGAGTTCGATCACCTTAACAAAATAATTGCTAAATCAGTTATGATGTGATATACGTTTGATTATAAGTTGTGGTTGTGAATCTAATTCATATGTTTAATCATGTATGTTAACTTGATTCATATTATATGATGTTATGAAAGTTTTATATGCGATGTTATGCAAGTTTCACATATGATGTTATGCAAGTTTTATATATGATGTTATGCAAGATTCACATATGATGTTATGCAAGTTTTATATATGATGTTATGCTAGTTTCACATATGATGTTATGCAAGTTTTATATATGATGTTATGCTAGTTTCATATATGATGTTATGCAAGTTTTATATATGAAGTTATGCAAGTTTTGTATATGATGTTATGTAAGTTTGGATCTAAAATAATATGCTAGTAGTTCATGATGTTAACTTGTGTTAATGAATCCCTTTTTATAATCCAACCACCTAGGTTTATAACATGTGTTTTTATGCGAATATGGATGTGGAACATATGCTAGTTCGTATAGGTATTATGTTCATATGCAAGTTTGAGTGATAATTGGATTCATATGTATATATACAAGTTCACACTTTTAAAGTTTAGATCCATATTCAAGTTGACATTTTTATGTTGTAATCTTATATATAATCAAACCTTCATGTTTCTTATGCTTGTTTGCGATATTGATTCATATGATAAATCATATGTAGGAAAGTTTAGATGTTGATTCAAACATGAATCATATACAAGTTTGGGTAGAATTACATGTGACCTTACATGATTATGGCACCTAGTTTATTTGAGAATTTAATTGAA
The DNA here is from genome assembly GCA_030737875.1 of Allium sativum. Taxonomy (NCBI): domain Eukaryota; kingdom Viridiplantae; phylum Streptophyta; class Magnoliopsida; order Asparagales; family Amaryllidaceae; genus Allium; species Allium sativum. Next base: position 583,700,873 of record CM060924.1, on the reverse strand, counting down.
AGATTAGGCTATGACATGATACTTTACATGTTAGATATTAGTTTACACCATTGTTGCGATGTATAAATCACACATGTGAATTTATGAGTTGGACATGAATCATGTTATGTTATTACCTATGCAAGTTTAACCCCTTTGGATATAGGTTTATGACATATGATGTTTATGTAAGTTTAACCCCTTTAGATATTGGTTTATGACATATGTTGTCTATGCAAGTTTGTGGCCATTTTCTCATCAAGTTCACACCTTTAAATTTGGAACCATGACATATGTTGTTATGCAAGTTGTAATCCTGGCCAATGCAAGTTTAGATGTAGAACATCATTCACATATGCAAGTTCACCCCTATGTTAGATCTATGTTTTAATTATGTGTATATATGTGATGTTTTCTTTTATTTCATGAGTTAGACTATTCGAGTCTAACGTATATCTTTACGTTAAACGAACAAACGTGCTACGTGGGGAAAAAGGGGATAATATTAAAAATGTTTAATTGGCATAAATGCCTTAAAAGGCATAAAGTAAAATTGTGGTGAAATTGGTATGATTTTACATACCATAAATGGATGGACATAATTGATTCAATTATGGACATCGCTAAATTTGGAATTATTGATAATTTGAATAGGGAAAGTAATTCAAATTGGGGGTGATTAATTAGGAGTAATTAATCGTTTAAGACACGAGGTTAGACTCTTTTGTGGTGTAAGACTGCCCGGACCCGCCCGGCAAATCCAGCTGCCACAAATGCCAGTCTAATGTGAGAGGTCTTAGGCATAAACTAAATACGTAACAATTGTAAAGACACGAGGTTAGTCTCTTTTGTTGTGTAAGACTGCCCGGACCCGCCCGGCAGATCCAGCTGCCACAAATGTCAGTCTAATGTGAGAGGTCTTTATGAGGTTACGGTCTTAATGAATTAAGAAACACTTAACCAGATAAGCATGTAGTGGGACATGAGGGGGTTAAGTGGGTGCCTTGGGTGGCATGTGGAATCTAGTGGGTGCCTTGGGTAGCATGAGGAAATACGATTAGTAACAATTAACCAAGGTAAAACATGTAAGTGGGACATAGGGGTTAAGTGGGTTCCTTGGGTGGCATGTGGAATTACTAATAGATACCCTTAACCAAGATTGAAACATGTAATTGAAACATGAATAAGAAGTGGGGTTAAGTGGGAAATACTAGAGGGGACCAAGCTTAGGTGGATAGCTTGTGTCAAGTCATAGGGGCCCATTTCAACCAGTAACCCATACGTATCTTTGTGGGCTCGACCCAAGTTGAGGACGGGACACGCATACTGGGCTTGACTGTAAGAGGCCAAACCGGGTTAGCGGTGGCAACGCAAGTCCAACGGGTTCATATGCGTGTGTGGACCCGGGCTGGTAGGTAAGACGTTGTTGCATCGTGTAGGTATAAGCCGTGCATTCTTGGTTGTATCGGGTTGCCACTTTGGGGAGTGATACACCCTACTGTGGGGCTAGCATGGGTATCTACGAGTTAGGGAGCCGATCGAATGGGGCAGGGTAGTGGGTACACCGAGTGGAGATAGGAGCAGACGGCACCTATGTAGTCAGCTAGGGGTACACGAAGCTACCACTATTATTAATAATTACTAAGGGGGTACACCTAGTGGAGATAGGAGCAGGCGACACCTATGACATCAGCTAGGAGTACATAGAATTACCATTATTACTTAATGAAGGGGTACATCTAGTAGGGATAGGTACACGCTGGGTACCTATGATAGCAACTAGAGATATACAGTCAAACATGGAGGATAGTGGGTACATCTAGCAGTACACGAAGCTATCATCGTTTTATTTATCCAAGAGGGATCAAAATTCTAGAGTGACTAGTAGGGGTGCAGTTAGTGTTAGTACAGTATAGTACGATAGAGTATAGTAATTATCCTATATAGATTAGGAAGCGCCATTTACGTTATCTTTGTTTCTCTTGATTGCCTTGCCATACCCATGTGGTTCACACAGTCATTACCTTGTTCTCCAGCTTATATCTTATCATATTGCTTTAATAATTATGTTGTTGGAGTTATCGCACTCGCCAGACTTTATGTCTGACCCTCTTTGTTTCCACCTATTTTCTTCCTTCCCCCCCAGGTTCTAAGGGTGGGACTAGTACTAGTGGAGCTTGATTGGGATCTCTTTGGGAGCACTTGGATATGGATTGCCGAAGTAAAGTTCAGCCTATCATTTTCTGTATGGCCATTTGTAGTAGTAGGATTATGTACTTTGTTTTATCAAGATGGATATTATGTACTTGACTTTGGTTTATCGTTTTTGATGATGTAACCAAACATATTTACCTTCTGTTGCAATAAATAAAGTTTTAAATTTTCAAGTACTGCTTTATATCTGTCTTGTTGTGATTTTCTGTTCTATATTCACTTAAAATGCTCCATGGAAGTTAATGCATTCCCTTTGTGAGTGACATTAATGGACGTGGGGTGTTACATAAGTATTAACCCCGAAGGCCGAAACCAACATCAGATCAATACACAGAAACCATTCAACTTACTAATCTCCAGTTAGTTTCTGATTTTCTTAACTCCGTTGGGTCTAAGAACAGTATTATTGAAGATACCGTTCACGACAACCCAAAATCACATACCATTAATTATTGGGTTAAATTACAAGTGTTATTTAAAACACTGTTCATGATAAACCCAAAAATCAATACCAATTCAATTCCAATTAAATATTATTTAATTGGTACACTTCATTAAATCTAAATAAAAGATTTAATCTTTTTCTCAACTAGGCTTAAGGACAGTGTTAATGAAGACACCATTCACGACAAACCCAAATCACATTTGATATTAAATACAAGGCTCTGAATAGAAAATATATCGGCTTATATTCAATATCAAATTCTACGACCAACAAATATCGTATTGGAAATAACGATATATATATATATATATATATATCTTTCAAATTTCCATAACAACATCTGTATAATCACGAAATCCAACATCGAACTATTCCGAAGATGATTTTGATTCAAATCCATTCCAATTCAATTATTGGAAATTCTGATTTCTTTTAAAACCATTTCAAATCCAATTTATTTATTTAAAAATAAATAAATTATTATTCTAATTCTAAATTAGTTCATTTCGATAAAAATCCATTTTTATCTTTTCAAATATGGAGTTTTTCATCCCAATTCTTCACAAATCATTTCTTATGATTCTACACAAATTATTACTATTTTTAATAATTTTATCAAGGCCCATACAGTCGATTTCCATCAACGGCTATCAAACTGCACTTACAGCGACGTTTTCCAAATTTGATTTGGTCATGATTCCAAATCCAACCGTTAGATTTCAAATCTATAATATTCGTTAGAAAGCTCTTTTCGATATGAACCCAACGGTTCCGGTTTTAGGAGAATCCGACGGTCGGATCTCCCGTAATATCCATTCGAAGTCAATTGTCGAAATTCACGAACTACCGCAGCGCGGCGCGTTCTATTCAGGCCATTATATATATATATATATATATATATATATATATATATTATATTTCGTCGATTTCCTTTTAAAACGTATTTTATAAATCGTTTCGAATTCGTTTTCAAAACGATTTTAACTTCTTATTCGATTTCAAATCAAAATTGAATTTTCCTTCTTAAATTCCTTTTTACATTCATTTCTATTTGATTTCAATTCAATTTCAATTCGATTTCAATTCGATTCAATTCAATTTCAATTCGATTTGAATTCTATTCAATTCAATTTCAATTCGATTTGAATTCCAATTCAATTCAATTTCAATTCGATTTGAATTCGTTTTCTATTCAATTTAATTCGAATTCATTTTCTATTCAATTCGAATTCATTTTCTATTCAATTCAATTCGAATTCTAATTCGTTTCAACTCAATTAAATTAGAATTTCATTTCAAAATATTCGATTTTGAAATCCCTTTTCAATATTCATTATAAACACGAATATAATCGATATAAATATCGTTCGCGTCAAAATAGCGCATATCTAATCATGTAACAACCCACATTCTATGCATCGGAGGATCGTAGAATATTTATTTCTTTCCCATATGAAGTCGTATGGTCATGTAACTTTGGGAAACAACCATTAGAGTCATTTCCTATGTTCATGATTTTTGTCGATTTTTAAATGACCGTTTTGCCCCTAGCTGATCTTGTTTCGGCCATAACTTTTGATTGGAAAGGAATTTTGACCTGAAACCACTTCCATTAGATTCGTTTGATGGTTTACCTTTCCGTAGAGTGGTCACATGTGAGAAACGGACTTACCGTTTGGGAGATATGGCTGAAATAAAGTTTGGAAGGTGAAAAACTGCTTAACCGGGCCAAATAGGGTGACTAGTGAATGGGCCCATAACCCATTTTGGGATTAGGGTTATGGGGAGGCTGAAAAGAGTTAGAGTTTCATTCCATTTCTGTTTTCTAGCCTCCACTTACCCCTTGGAAACCCTAAAAATGGCCTCCAACCTCTAAATCACCTCCAAATCACTTTATACTTGAAGATTGGGCTTAGCAACATCAAATCAAGAGAGATCAACACCAAATCAACATTAGAGCTATTGTTTAGCATTGGGATTCACACCAAATTAGAGATTTATTTCAGATCTAAGGTTTATTTGTGGTTAAGGTGAGTGATTTGCATAGTTCCTCACTAATTATGGTTAATTAAGGGTAATTAGTGTTAATTAGCGAATTTAAACATGATAAAATTCTGGAAAAATATTTATAAATTCTTAAATGATGTTTTAGACCTTTGATATGAGTTTGGGTTAATTTGTTTAAGTTTTTCTAATCCTATCATTAATTATGCTTGAACATGCTTAAGGGAAAATATGGGGTTTTGGCTACGTTTGATCCATTTTAACCTATCATATTGTTGTTTTTGTGTTTGAGGTCACTTTCACTTGTTGCTATGACTGTTTGGTATGCCTTGTGATTGTTTAGGATAGTTATAATGGTCGAAAACGCTGTCGAATGGCATAAACAACTCGCTGGACAGGGTGCAGGAATTCGGATCGGATGGGGATTGAGGGTCGATCGGATCGCCCTATGGGATCGTGGGACATCACCACGAGCCAAGTCATCTCCTCCGAGCCGAACCGTCTGCGCAAGGTCCACGAAAATCAACCGTGAACTGCCTCTCGTATCCGATCCGCTCGTGCTTTGCACCCCGATACGACCAGAGGAAGACAACATCTACGATCCACTTGTACTTGAACGCTCCGACCCGGATGCTCACCCACGAATTAAAGGCACCACGAACCGACCTGAAGAGAGCACCCGATCCGAACCGTGGCAAGCTGGAGACCCCGACCCGATCTTCCAGCGGTGATGACGACCCTATCCTATCCAGGGATGTAGAAGGAGGAACCACGAACCGTGCTTGGGGGCGAACCGCGTTCTGAATCCACCACGAGATGAATGATCCGAACCGAACCGGTGATGACCAATAACCCGAGATGCAAAGGTAGTCCAAATGGAAGTTAGAGCTCAGGATCCAGTTGGGAACAAATGAGTTCACTTCATGGTTGGGTTTTGCTGCGGGACGTGTGCTAAGGAGTTGTCGACGTTCATAACTTCGATTCACCACTGAAAAGGAATGATGGGCTACGTATCAGTGCAGTAGAGTCATTAGGACTCGAGGGGCAAAGTGATCGTAGTAAGACTATGAGCCAGTGCAGTGGGGTCATTGTGACTCCATGGGGGCAGAGTGGACATAGTAAAGGATTAGTAAGGCTATGAGCCAGTGCAGTGGGGTCATTGCGACTCCATGGGGCAGAGTGGACATAGCGAAGGATTAGAGGCTATGGATCAGTGAAGTGAAGTCATTGTGACTTCATGGGGGAAAAGTGATCATAGCAAAGTATATTGGGTGATCGAAGTGGTGGATATCGTATGCTTTACGCACTGAGTGAGAGATGTGAGGATGGTTGCTATGATTGACTTGTTTGCCATCACTATGACATACACACCCCCACCCCCCGTTACATTTACACCATTTGAAATGGCACCTTAGAGTGTTGTACAATATGTAGTGCTAACTCTTTGGTTGCAGGTCCAGGTTCAGGTATGGTTTAGTATACCTGTTATTGTTCTTTTTTGATGCTTATCGCTCATACCAGACTTTTTGTCTGACCCAGAGTTTTATGTCTCTTCTTATTACTCTGGGTGCTCACACAAGCAGACTAGAGACAGGTTAGCTGGTGATGCGCGAGTAGCTGATTCGGAGGCGAGCAGGAGGCTTCCACGTATGATATATAGATATTCTCCCTATGTCGTTGGTGGTCGCTACTTGGGCATTAGTAGTGTACCTCCCTTATCTTGCTTTTGCTTTTGAGACAGTTTTAAAAGTTGTAATAATGTTGGCTTTGGATCATAAGCTATACTTGGATTTTCCGCTGCTATGTTAGTTTGTTTTCAGCTTATGCACTGTCTCACCTGTTTTATGTCAAGTATGTTGTTATTATATTTTGTTCCATGCACTGTGAGACATTCTATAGGTTCCTTGTTAGTTCATTTCCTTCTTTCCTTTCCTCCTGACGACCGTCCCGTGCTAACTGGACATGTGTACAGCGCACTTTTGGAGTAAATGTCGGTTGGTGCGGGGCGGGTCGTCACAAATCAACACGGCTTTATATATTTCTATTTCAAATATTCTATTCAAATATTTCGTTTCAAATATTTCTTCTCAAATGCTCTGTTTAAAATATTTCTTTTTCAAATATTTCTATTTCAAATATTTCTATTTCAAATATTCTATTTCAAATATTTCTTTTTCAAATATTTCTTTTCAAATATTCTATTTCAAAACTGGAATGAGGCCCAATCAATTACCATATAATGTTAATTATATGGATTTTCTACAACACATGTATAAAATAACAACGATAAATAATCAACCATCATCCAGAGTGCACCACACAACTGCATAAGCATTAAATATAAATAATTAGCACTTACACAGTCTGTCAATCCATCGATTGACATACAACTAAACAATCGGGATTAGTGTACGTCAAATCTCATCCCAATACCCGTGTGGGGTTTCAAATCAACATACACAGGTTTTATTTGTGCAGTTGGGCGATGTGTAAAATTTATCGTCCCAATCAATATCAGTCAAATGTGTGTATATAAACAAATCATTCGATTTGTTTATATTAATTTATTTCATTTCATATACACGTTAAAAATTCTATTTTTAACTATAAAATATTTTTAACTATATAAATATTTTATTTCATTTCACATCACATTACACAATCAACTACACATCAAAATCAAACAAACAAGCCGTCCATGGTCTGTGGACGACGGGTGTCGGGTGCTACTAAACACCATCTGCATCCTAGTATATATTTTTAACTAGAGATAAAAATAAAAGTGAGGATTTCTCACCTAATAGCTAAACCAAACTCCACGACTCTTCTTATGTAGAAATCTTCGCCGCTCGCCTTTTGTCAATTTCATTGTCCGTAGCCACTACATATATAAAAATCACATTTTTATATTTTTGCTTTGTATATAAAAATCACATTTTTATATTCACTACTATAAAGATAAAAATTCTATTTTTATACCGCTACTATATAGATAAAAATTATATTTTTAAAATGGTGTTCATATAATAAAGATTATATTTTTATCACGCTAACTTCATAATAAAAATTATATTTTTATCACTTCATTTCAGTAAATAAAAATCATATTTTTACTTCTACTTCATATGCATTTACAACGCTTCTTTCTACATAAAAAATATATTTTTATATTTTTACTTCTTATATAAAGATCGAATTTTTAACTATCTATACATTATAAAAATTGTATTTTTATTCTTTCTATAATATAAAAATCATATTTTTACATTGCTACTTCTATAAAGATCACATCTTTCTTTTTGAAAACTCCTATCTATATGCAGATAAAAATCTCATCTTTCATTGTTTAAAAACCTTCTCTTTATGCGAATAAAAATAAAACCTTTTTGTGTTTAAAAATCAAATCTTTATATGATAGAAATCACTTCTTTATTGAAAAAAAAACAAAACTTTATTGTTATAATAATCCTACCTTCATATAAATTAAAAATCAGAATTTTAAATAAACAAAAATTAGAATTTTAAATAAACAAAGAACTGAAAACTCACCGTTTACAGAGGGAGGAGGCTGCTAGGGTTCATCGGACATTGGTGGCTCGCTGCAGGTGGCGAGTGGTGCTCAGCATCGCTGGGAGGGGGGGCGTTGTGCCATCAATGGCGGTGGGCTTCGTCTCCGGGGGTGCGACGCGTCTCATTTGGCTAGGGCACAGGGGGGTTCTCGGGTTCAGTCAGAGAAAGGAGGGGGACGACGCGGAAGAAGAAGGAGAAGGAGGGGGATCGAGGAGGTCGGCGACGGCTTCTCTGGTGGGCGTCGGCGCACGAGGTCCGGGGGGGAGGGGGCGATTTGTTTTTTTTTCTTCTTCTTTTGTTCTGAGATATTTTGAACGGGAAAGGGGGGTAGGGTTGACCGAGTTGAAAAAGGGGGAGGGAAGGAGATATTTATTATATTTTATAATTTAATATTATTTTAATTCATCAACTAATTGTTTTACACCACGAACTCCAATCGAATCCCAACGACTGTCGCCCCTAACTAATTACCCCCATTCCGAACACAATGGGATATGTATCGCAAGCCAGTTTGGCTGTTTCGATCAGTTTCCATTGAATTTAAAATATAAATCTTTATATATTCAGTATAAATGCACATTTTAATTTACCGGGGCCACATACAATCTCTAAAAATTCTCGAAAAATTATTTCTAGCTTCGTATTGACGATACGGTTCCAACAAAACTAATTTCGTCAAATTCTGAGACCGTTTGAAAAATGGTCATTTTCTAGTTGACCCAAATTGACTGAAACTGTTCAAAACATGTTTAGCTTCACCACGTTTACATATTGATTCAGAAAATTATGAATTTTGAAACCTAGAAATAATTTGACATCCCAGATCCAACAAAAGTGGTTTCGTCGAAAACCGAGGTCATTTGCAAAATTTCCATTTCTAAGGGCTTTTATATATATTAAAAAATATATAAATTCCACAGCGACTTTTCTGAATTTTAAACTGGACATATCTCTCAACTTTTAAAGTGAAATTTCAATTTCCCGGATTCATTGGAAAGATATTCACAAATAGATTCTAATATTTTTGGTCCGGTTTATTTTGCACCCGGTACATTCATTCGAACTTTGAAATCGTATTATCGAACTACCGCGCCATTTTCAATTCCCTTTTATGTATATAAATAAATATTTATATTCTAACGACGATCTATATAAATATATACGTTCGAATTCTATTCAAAATAAATTTCTCGTCATTTTTATTTAAAATATTCATTTTAAATATTCAAAATTCATTAAAATTGCCAAAATAAGAATTTTAAATTGGCTCAGATTTCCAGGTTATTACACGGCATATAAAAAAATTCCCAATAGCAGCGAAGTTTAGAGGTTTAGCCAATGCCACACAGTAAATCATGAGCCACATCTAATTAAGGAGATAACTCGGATCCACCTATGTCCATAGGTTAGGGTCAAGTTATGCTATGTAAACATCCCTAACTTTTGTAAAACATTATACATGAAATTTAGTTTGATAGATTAAATAGAATAATATAGTGAGATAATAAGATAAGATTTGTTAAGTAAAATGATTAAGCTTCAATTAATTAATTAACTAAATCAATATAAAAGGGAGTCCATGGGAAGGGAGAAACTGGAATATAACCCTTCTTCTCCTATTCTTTGTTTCATATTCACAAACATAAATCTAAAACTAAATCTAAGGGGGTTGACCATATCTCTAGTAAGGATAAGAAAAAGCTATGGAAACTTAGGTGGAAAAGCTTAGGAAATAAGGCTACTACGAATCTTAACTTATTCATCAATTTTAAGGTGAATAATACATTCATCCGTCTATGTTTTCTTTGTTTTGATTTTAATCCTGGTAAACATTCAAATATGTATGTCATCTTGGATGATTTATTATTATTTCACTAGAAGAATAATCAATTTAAAATTATTTCGAATTATATGATTAAGGTTTTGGATAAAAGCCTTATATTTTGGACATGATCAATGTTTTATGTCTCCAACTGCTTTGAAACTCTAATACAACATGCTTGATATGATTTTAAATATGGGTTTTAATTTTCATAATATTGCAAGTAATATGCTATGAATTTCATAAGAAGGAAATATATTAAGGACTGAGATGTTGATGATGATGTTATTGATGCCAACATCCTTGTTTAACTTTGTTTCAATTATCATTGTTATAAAAATACACTTACACTATTTTCTAGAATATATGTGTATACATAGGAAATCTATGCAGGTATTTATTATTAAAGACTGTACAGTTCAGAGAATCAAGATTTCAAAATAAGAAGAGTTCAAGTTTCAAGACTCATGGGTATTAAGAAATCAAGAGTTCAAGTATTATAGAGTAAATATGTCTAGATATATTTTAAGACTCTTGTTAGCACTAAATTCTGATTTCAAACTCCTTTTCAAATGATTTCAGAATTATTTACTTGTTTTTAAATCTAGTTTTCAAATAATTTCAAATTTACTTCCTTATTTAGAAATATATGCTTCTTTATTTAAGAAATATTTTAACTCCTAAAATTATTTTTAGTTCTTATTTTCAAATTTATACTTAATATATTTTAACTTAAGTTTTACTTACAAATTTATCACTGGATTTTTTTAGAAAAACTAAGTCGGTTTTAATAGTGGCTGCAACCACTTTCATTATATGAACTAATGAATGCAAGGAAAAACAAGAGTCGGACCATGTATCTGACCACTACGACTTGCTAGTGTGACAACCCCAAACTTCCATAGTACGAAAGCAAGGATAATCATAGGAGCATAACATAATTACAACAATAGCAGATCTCAGGTAACATCATAACACATAAATCATTGCAGCGGAAATAGAAAATGTCATCACATCATAACATCAAAGACATCAGAGTACATAGTTATAAGATACACTTAGCAAATAGAAGTCTCAACAAAATGATAAAAATAAGTCTCAACTCCATCAAATACATCATAGATCAATAATGTCTAAATATCACAAGTAGCAATAAAAAGATAAAAAGGAAAATGTTCTTCATCTTCCTCCTTAAGCAAGCTCCAATCCAGAATGTATCCATATCTAAACCCGTCACTTGGCTGCCTGTGTGGAAAAGAGGGCACCCGAGTTTGTAAAGTGAAACAAACTATGAGTCAGTCATGGGACTGGTATGAGAATGTAATGACCCAGATTTCCGTAACATCAGAGTTGACTATTTACATCATACATCCAACCCAAATATCACGAAAATACGAAACATTTTTTTTTAGAAGAAAGAGATAGAAGAAGAACAGAAACAACAACACAGAATCTCACATCGCAGCGGAACAAAATATAATATATCATATCTTTGAAATACAAAATTTGTACTGTATACACATATCATTAACAGAGTACAACACTTACAACACAGCGGAACAACACTATAACTAGATAGCACTGAAGCCTCCTGCTCCAAGCTCCTTTAGATATATCTGAAAAATCCTGAACTACTTGACTGCCCGTACAAATTTAGGCACCCAAGAGTTTAGGTAGAACAAAACAAATAAACTCCGGGTCAGTCATGGGACTGGTATGAGTAAACAGTTTAAAATAGTTTCAGAAACTAAATGATATCTCATAAGACCACGCCGTATAACACGGAACGGGATTTTCCCTTATGAGAATCCAAACACTTGATTTAACATTCAAAATCCCTTTTGAAAGGAACGATAATCTTTATATCAAAACTCTTTTGATATTATAATAATGTCTAAATCAAGTAGATAACAATCTAGTGGAACGTTTGCATCTCACGTTCCACATATATATACAGTCAAAACCGCAAGCACGTATTGGGTAATGGATTTTCAACTATGACAAGGTATGGAACCACCTTACGCTGGTGTATCTCTAGAGGAGAATACACCGAGTTCAACAAGAACATCTTGCAACTCAGCCACACATGACCGACCACTCATTTCACTTGAGTGTATCGAATGTATATCACCAATGGTTGGGATCAGCAACCGTTTCCCGAATGGGACAGCATCGACAATAGATTTTTAGAAGTAAATGAAACTCTAGATCAAGTGATTATACATCCTAATAGGTGCGACCTACATAGCCATGCTGCTTGCCCGATTTCTGTCATTTACCGGTTGATAAGGCTTGAGGTTACGCTTCATCATCGCATCAGGTTCACTTCGAATGCCACATTGTCAGATCCATCGAAAATCACTAATTGACATCTACAATAGTACATTACGTGTCAGCTAAAAGAAGTTTCCTCCTCCGCTTCCACTCTTGGTACAGTTGAAGAAATCAATGTACGTGACCTTTCTGGAAATACTCTGTCAGACATTCATCCATACAAGTCACCCAGGAACAGGATGAACTGAAGGCACGATTTCTATTAATAGAAAAAGTCCTTGCACTCTACTCCGTCTTCGATTATCTTTATATAATCTGATTCGCACGCTACTGCCAATACGGAGTGGTTCTTCGGATAATAATCCAACCGGTCTCTCCATATTGACAATGATGGTCAAAACTTCGATAGTCTGTGATTTAACTATCGAATAAAAACAAGTGTTTCGATAGTCGATGATTTAACTATCGAATAAAACAAGTGTTCATCCAAACATCCAACAATCACAGAGCCTTTAATTAATATTCCATTAATTAAATCTCTTCTCTATTTCTTTATCAATATTTGTCAACCAAATATTTTCAATAACCATATTGGCCTGTTACGTTATTTGGAAAACATTTCCGAATATCGCCTTCCTTTATTTTCTAAACTTAGAAAATATTTATTATTCTATTTCCAAGCTTACATTTATTTGGGTTAAAACGGATGTTGTGTAAAACATCGTTACGACAACCCAAATATTATATTCAACTAACTCTTATTCAACATTGATCTTCGAGCCTGAAATCTTACTGTTTATTTGTTAATAATGAAATCAATCAAGTTGGGGTATAATTACCTCTCAGACCTTGACTGAATAACATTTATAACGTCAAAACAGATAAGACTACTTACTCAAATAATCAATACCATACAACTGATTATTCACCTTTAAACACATATACACTTCCTCTTTCTATTCTTACTAGTTTATATTCTAGACTTCCTTTTTGATTATACTATTCTATTTCTAAGTTCGTTTTCTTATCGATTTCTATATATATCGATACACTGATTTCTAGCTATCAAATTATCTTAAAAATATTCTAACTCCTTAAATTCTCGGGAAAATTCTCCATAACCTCCTTTGTACCGGGAACATCGGGAAAATCCCCAAATTGCCACATAGGCCTCTCTAATCAAAAAGAAAAAGGAAAAGCCAAGCGGCTAGCCGATACGGCGCATAAAATCTCATATGGAAATTAAATACGTACCTTTTTGTCGGGCATTCTATTTATATACCTTCTAACACTTTATTCCAAACCCGTCTCCTGTATATTTATACTTGTCCAATCTATTTTAACTATACCAATCGTTTTACTAAATTTGTTAAATAAATTTGTTACTTAACTCTTCAGTCTATTTCACCTTTATATTTGAACATGACATGTTCAAATATATTTTAACTTGCATATTAACAAATTCTAATTATACTCATACTCTCGTTTCCTTATCGACTTCTTATTCAAATTCCAATTCAATTCTATTTGAATTCTCTTTACTTAAACTTCATTTGAATTCTATTTTCAAATTCTATAGTTTAAAGTCCATTTAAATTTCTATATTCAAATCTATAGTTTAAGGACCATTTGAATTTCTATATTCAAATCTATAGTTTAAAGTCCATTTGAATTTTTATATTCAAATCTATAGTATAAATCCCATTTGAATTTCTATCTCTTATTTAAACAATGTTTATAACTTTACTTAAAATCCCACACTATATATTTATAAACAAAGTTTATAAATTCAATTTAAATCCCACCTTTTCATTTATAAACAAAGTTTATAAATTCAATTAAAATCCTACCTTTTTCATTTATAAACAAAGTTTATAAATTCAATACTCGTTCATATATATTCAAAACAAGTTAATATTTTCTATAGTTCATTTAAAATTCAAATTCTATTTATAAAAATAGAATTCCCCTTTTAAATCTCAAATACCTTTTTCGATATTTTTATAAGTCAATATTCAAGCCCAGGGATATTTTAACCAATCAAATCAACCAATTTTAAATCATTTGATTTTTAACACATCATATATGAATATATATATGAAATCAAACAAACAAACAGATTTTTTTTTTTGAGGAATCCAGTTGGATTCCTCCAACCTGTTTTTCCTGCATCCACAGACGTTAGTCAATAGAGTAATACCCATCCTGCTTCGAGGCAGGATATCACGGTATGAAGGTCATCCACTATCATAGCGTGGGGCGTATAGGGTAATCATCCGCTAATGAAACTGCGGGCATCCGCTAATGAAACTGCGGGAATCCAACCAATCATCAACCCAATATATATATCGTAAATAACTAATATATATTTTAAAACAATCAGACAGCATTCAAACAAGCACGGACAATTATTTTTAACTATATAAAAATATTTCTAAATAAAAGGTGAGATTTACTCACCGAGATTTTAACTGCGCTGAATATCCACTTAAGAATATTATATAAATTTTACAGCAATTCCTCCATACGTCTGTTTTTTCACTGTAAAACAATAATTAATAAAATTCTAGTTATATAAATTTTACGGATTCAATTTAATTAATTACTCACATAATAATATTCCAATTTAAACCTTCATTTTATTTAAACGATTAGTTTATACATTTTATTTCCTTATTGACTAATTTCCTTGATATACACTAATTATATGAACTAATTTATTTAAATCAAATTTCAAATTAGATAAACTAATTTCCTAGGAATAAAAAATGAATTTAACCATTATTAATTTCATTTAGAAAAATAAATATCACCTTACTCTCTTCACCTTTTCATCATTGTTTAACCCTTTTCCTGCATCGACTCGTACTCTCTGACCCTCCTCACGACCATCACAAATCACCATTCTTCCTCAAAGTGATGAACGCACAAATACTCCGGCCTCCTAACATCACTACAGATCCTTCACCAAATCCTTCGTCGTCTCTTCCACCCATCGCAACTGAATTTCACCCCTCAGACAACATCGAGTACCCCCCACAAACCTTCCTTCAGATCACGAACTCCATTTCCCCCATCGCGACCCTAATCTTGTCGCCATCTCCCATCGTCGTGCCTCAAATAACCCTCCGCAACCTCAGTACAACCCATCGCCATTCCTTGCAAAAAATGCGAGCGAGTTGAGCGAGCTTCAGGGACTTCGCAAAATCAAATCGCGAACTCGGTTTCTGATTTGAATTGGTTTTGATTTTAGGGCACTAGCAACTTTCGATTTGGGTTTAAGGAGGAGGAGGAAATGACTTTGATTTACTTGCTTAGAGAATGAAAACAACAGGTGGTTGCGGTATTAAAAAGGGACTGACCATTTAAATTGAAGCTTTTGATTTTCAAAAGAGGAAATAAGAGGAGACTGCGCGATTTATAGATGAACAAGGTAGTAGCTATGTGGTTTTAAAAGGAACTGCGAGGTCAATTATTTGTGGAGATAAAAGAAGCCACGGTTGTTTTTATTCAGTGGTTAGGAGAGGGAGATGTGTTCAATTCTCTATCTTATGAAATGGTTATTTATATTTTAATTTAAACCGATATCCTTTAATTAAAATATCTTATGGTCCTGAACTCCTTTCTGAACCCAACGACTGTCAATTCTAGGGTTTAACCACCATTCCGGACACATTGGGACAGGTCATGAAGTCCAATTCGATTGTCTGGAACAGATATTAATTTAAATTGATTTAAATAAATTTTTAAAACAATTATTTCTTCGATAATTCAATTAATATTATTCTTCTAATTCAAACAGGAGTTTTGAATTGATTATCTGAACTGTTTCTAATTCAGTGTTTGACTTCGAATTCAGTTATTCGCTAATTCCTTATTTTGATAATTTAATATATTCGATATTAAATCAAAATTGATTATTAAATCGATAACTCTAATATAAAAATTTCCATTTATATTATCCACCCAATATTTAAATCTGTATTAAATAGTTAAAATTAACCCATCAGAATGCGGGTCATTACAATCTTCCCCACTTAAAATAATTTCGTCCTCGAAATTGCTAAGGTAGAAAAAGTGCTACAAACCCATTTATCTTTTCAAAACTTATTATATTGATACTCAACATTTCAAGTTCCTTTATGTAACTCTCTTTCGAATAAATCCTTGTTCGATAACTCCTCCCTTCAAATAACTATATTCGATAATCTCTCTTTCGAATAACTAGATTCGAAAACCTTTCTTCGAATAAACTATATTCGATCAACTCCTTTCAAATTACTCTTATCAATTAACTCTATTGGATTTAACTCCTATCGATTAACCCTATTTGATTAGCTCTTTACACTTAACTCCTTCCGAATAAGCTATATTCGATAACACTTTTAATTCTATTCGAATAAACTATATTCGATTAACTCCTTTAATTATATTCGAATAACTAATATTCGATTTAACTCCATTCGCTTGACTCTAGATCGCAGCGATCACAATGGTTACGCCTGATTCCCTCAGGAAACATCCGACCGCCCTAGGCTATTTGCAGCCCTGCGAATTACGCTAGCAGTCGTACAAAATGGCAACATATCCTGAGTAACTATGTTTGACTAACTCTATTTCAATAACTATATTTGGTCAACTTTAATTGAATAACTAACATTCAATTATATCCTAATTCGATTAACTATGTTCCATTAACTCTATCTGGTTAACTCTCTAATTGAATATTAAATATTCAATTAACTCTACGGATTAACCCTAACTGATTAACTCTAACTGGTTAATTCTTACTCTAATCGATTTATTCTAACTCTAATTGACTTCTCTTATTCGAATAAAACCTATTGGATAACGTTTATTCATTTATAAAGATTTACTTTTAGTAACGGTTCTTCACTTTATAAATGTTCTCTTTAATAACGTTACTTCACTTATACAAGTGTTGTGTACCCCTTCTATTTAAAACTATCGGTGTTAAAAACCAATATCTCTTCTCTATATAAGTTCAGACTTATATATTCCATTTATCGAATGATAAATATTTAATTTAATTTATAAAGTGTTATTTATAAATTAATCTTTTCTATTTATCCGTTAAAAACAGATTTCCATTTTCTATTCATCTTCTGAATATTCCTTTGATTAAATTCTATTTATTTAACAAATAAATATCTCATTTATAACATTCTATTTATTTTCTATAAATAAATATTCCCATTGAATCTATTTGTGAATGTTTTACAAATATTCCCTTCTAAATTCTATTTGTAAATGTTTTTACAAATATTTCTCCTTCTATTTGTTTGCACATAACTCCTTTGTATTTGTGTTACAAATATAATTCCTTTATTTTTGTTATACAAATATATTTTCTTTTTAACTCTTTTGGTTATTCCTTTATTCACACCCAAAATTTATTTCATTCGCATTGATTCTACTCAATCTATTCATTTCGATCCATTTAACTTACTTAAGTTAAATTTAATTTCAATCATTCAAATTCCCATTAACTAGTTGCTAATTACCCGTTTTTCCTATTTCACCCTTTTTATTTTAATATAACTTGTTTAAATATATGTCAACTTAATTATAAACTAATCTAATTATATTTTCAACTCGAGTTATATATTCGATTTCGAATATAAATTCTCAATCTCTTTCAATTATCCAAAAACCCAATTTCGATTCAAATTTCCTTTAACTAATTATTTTCCAATTTAGTTAATTCTATTTAACCATTTAAAATATGATTTTTGTCTTAAAAATCATTTCACTTACTTCACTGGAGTTCATATTTATTTTATATCTCCAGTCTGGATTTTTCTAATGCCAATTCGGATTTTATTTCCTAAAAATCCTTTTATTTATTTAATTAAACCGTTATGGTTTTATAATGGTTCTCGCGCTGCTTTTCTAAAAATTTGATTTTGACATAACTCAAAATCTATACGACGAAATCCGGAATTTTCTCTTTCACTAGAAAACTACTGTTCAACCGGTCCCGACGATTCTTGTTTCACAGAATTCCGACTTCAATTGAGTTATGTATACTAAATTGAAGTTCGAATCGCAAATTTACGAACTGCCGCTCTATGGCGAGCTCGTTTTAATTATATTTATAAATATAAACGTTTTAACTTTGTTTGTAATAAATTCAACTCCATTCTGCTATATTTTTAATATATATCAAATCCATTTCATAATATTCCCGATCTATTTCACTTCTAATATTTAAATCCTATATATTTACAATATTCAAATTCCATTTGAATTTCTTTATTCAAAATCTATATTTGAATTTCCTTCTATTCAATTTCTATTTGAATTTTCTTCTATTCAAATTCTAATTCAACTTCTTATCTTTAATTTCTATTTGAAATCCTTATCTTCAATTCCTATTTGAATTTCTTATCTTCAATTCCTATTTGAAATCCTTTATTCAAAACCCATTTCAAATCCCTTATTCAAATTCCGTTTGAAATCCTTTACTCAATTTCTATTTGAATTTCTTTATTCTAATCCTATTTAAATTTCTATGTTCAAATTCTATATTTGAATTCCCTTATATTTTACTTCTATTTGAAATCTATATTTCAATTCCCATTTCAAAATTCCTTTGAAGTAATATAAATATATACATATATTTATATCTATCACAAATTCAAAACATTTGAATTTTCAAACAACTTGTTTCTTTTCAAACATATTTCCATCAAAACTTTTCTAAGGTAGAAATTCATCACTTAGAAACTCGAAAATTAACACTGATGATGTTGCGACCATCATCAGAATTATTTCCCAGCCACTGAAGTGAGTTCAGTGCTTTATCAATTGACATTCATTTAGAAAAAAAATATTTTCCCAAACTCCCAGGATTTTAAATTCTTAATTCTGGTTGGAATTCAATTTTAATTCATCTCATTTGTATATTTGATTTCATATACAAATTCCATTAGTTATATATATAACTATTTCAGTTTTAATATCTCATTCGATTATAATCCTAAAAATCAACTCAACTATTTAAAACAATATCATGTCCAATCTTCTGTTCAAGTGTTTATAAACTCCTATCGACATCGTGGCGTCCCACGATTCGACCAAAATTTATAATCCACTCAACAGACTAGTCAACACAATAAAAAACAGTTTTCATATCAAATACAAATACGCTCTCGTGTATATATATATATATATATATATATATATATACATACACACTCAACTCATTCTAGGATAATACTGATCCTATCTCTAATGAGCACATTCCAACAAGCCTAGGTATTCGCTCAACCTAAGCTCTGATACCACTGTAATGACCCAGATTTCCGTAACATCAGAGTTGACTATATACATCATACGTCCAACCCAAATATCACGAAAATACAAACATTTTTTTAGAAGAAAGAGGTAGAAGAAGAACAGAAACAACAACACAGAATCTCACATCACAGCGGAACAAAATATAATATATCATATATTTGAAATACAAAATTTGTACTATATACACATATCATTATCAGAGTACAACGCTT
Source organism: Allium sativum (assembly GCA_030737875.1). Taxonomy (NCBI): domain Eukaryota; kingdom Viridiplantae; phylum Streptophyta; class Magnoliopsida; order Asparagales; family Amaryllidaceae; genus Allium; species Allium sativum. Next base: position 583,681,030 of record CM060924.1, on the reverse strand, counting down.
ACAACGCAGCGGAACAACACTATAACTAGATAACGCTGAAGCCTCCTGCTCCAAGCTCCTTTAGATATATCTGAAAAATCCTGAACTACTTGACTGCCCGTACAAATTTAGGCACCCAAGAGTTTAGGTAGAACAAAACAAATAAACTCTGGGTCAGTCATGGGACTGGTATGAGTAAACAGTTTAAAACAGTTTCAGAAACTAAATGATATCTCATAAGACCACGCCGTGTAACACGGAACGGGTTTTTCCCTTATGAGAATCCAAACACTTGATTTAACTTTCAAAATCCCTTTTGAAAGGAATGATAATCTTTATATCAAAACTCTTTTGATATTATAATAATGTCTAAATCAAGTAGATAACAATCTAGTGGAACGTTTGCATCTCATGTTCCACATATATATACAATCAAAACCGCAAGCATGTATTGGGTAATGGATTTTCAACTATGACAAGGTATGGAACCACCTTCCGCTGGTGTATCTCTAGAGGAGAATACACCGAGTTCAACAAGAACATCTTGCAACTCAGCCACACATGACCGACCACTCATTTTGCTTGAGTGTATTGAATGTATATCACCAACGGTTGGGATCAGCAACCGTTTCCCGAATGGGACAGCATCGACAATAGATTTTTAGAAGTAAATGAAACTCTAGATCAGGTGATTATACAGCCTAATAGGTGCGACCTACATAGCCATGCTGCCTGCCCGATTTCTGTCAATTACCGATTGATGAGGCTTGAGGTTACGCTTCATCATCGCATCAGGTTCACTTCAAATGCCACATTGTCAGATCCATCGAAAATCACCAATTGACGTCTACAACAGTACATTACGTGTCATCTAAAAGAAGTTTCTTCCTCCGCTTCCACTCTTGGTACAGTTGAAGAAATCAATGTACGTGACCTTTCTGGAAATACTCTGTCAGACATTCATCCATACAAGTCACCCAAGAACAGGATGAACTGAAGGCACGATTTCTATTAATAGAAAAAGTCCTTGCACTCTACTCCGTCTTCGATTATCTTTATATAATCTGATTCGAACGCTACTGCCAATACAGAGTGGTTCTTCGGATAATAATCCTACCGGTCTCTCCATATTGACTACGATGGTCAAAACTTCGATAGTCTGTGATTTAACTATCGAATAAAAACAAGTGTTTCGATAGTCGATGATTTAACTATCGAATAAAACAAGTGTTCATCCAAACATCCAACAATCATTGAGCCTTTAATTAATATTCCATTAATTAAATCTCTTCTTTATTTCTTTATCAATATTTGTCAACCAAATATTTTCAATAACCATATTGGCTTGTTACATTATTTGGAAAACATTTCCGAATATCGCCTTCCTTTATTTTTGAAACGACCCGAACTTCCCCGGTTTCCGAAGAGAGAGAGAAAGAACGAATTGTTTAGAGAACACGACAAATTAGAACGCAGACGGAAGAACATTTCATTGTATATTCCAACAATGCATCAGAATACAAGAATATACAGAGTATAAATGAATATTACACAGAAATATACATCACAAATTATCAGAGATTTAAATTACATTTAAATACATCGCAGCGGAAAATAAGACAATACACAACTAGAAGAGATATACAGATACAAAGCTTTCCGGATATCATTCCAGCTGTAAACCAGGATCCTGTGAATATAAATATGCAAAACCAAAACTACTAGCTGCCCGTGTCAAAATAGGGGCACCCAGAGTTTAGGTTAAAACAATAAACTCCAGGTCAGTCATGTGACTGGAGTGAGAACTAAAAACAATTATTTATCTTTATTTTCAAAGTTAGGTAAAACAAGGGACCACGCCATATAACACGGAACGGGTTTCCTTCCAAGAATACCAGTGCTTAAAACAAACAGCGCAATGCTAAATAAAGAAAAATGAAGCTATTATAAGACCCAGGTCCTATCACACAATGCAACGCAAGCCGGGGGAGAGGGTTTTTACCTTATAATAGCCAAGAATGCTTGATACGTTTAAAACAAATCATTTGATACTATTATAAGTGCATAGTGTATAAAACAACTTCAAATCATAAGTATCAATCATAGGCGACATGAGCGTCCCATGCCACTATGTCGCCATAAATAGGTTTACAAATAAAACCGCAAATGGCACGTATTTGGAAATTGGATTTCCGTCATGAACCAAGGCAAAAGATAGTCCTTACCGAATTCGAGACTACCTAGCCCGAGTCTCAGGATCAGAACGCATCGACCCTTGGATCGTCAGGGCCGGTCCACCGATGTGGATTAAAATGCCTGAGCACTACGTTTCGCCGACTTTGGGGCGTAAGCGAGCCAACGAATGACTCCATCGGACCCGGATCGTCTGATCTAACCGAGGCACCTCGCAACAGCAACAACCACATAAGTCAAACTCTTTAGGGCGTGTAAAACCACTGACGCCACTTTTAGCTAGGAGGAAACGTAGGCCCTCCCTGAGGTCCTTTCTCCCGTTTCTGGTTCATACCGGGGTGTGAGGCTCGCGATTTCACGTTATACACAAAGCTACGCCACACAGGCGGTGCTTTGATCATCACCACAAGACTTTGCTTTTCAACAGAAGCCCTGATCATTGCATCTTAGCATGCCACACAGACAATTCACGCCGTGCAACTGATGGCTATCAATCACACAGAATGAATTCCAATGTCAGACACACATTCCATTTGCAAGTCCGTTCTGGGTCTGAACGAAACCGGAGGCACTAATTACCTCGCAAACCCATCGATCACCACATACGTCTGGACGATCACCACTCATTATCCATATTTCGGGATGCCTCCCAATCAGGACCTCGGTTACCATCCAAACGAGGTGAAGATCTCCGGTCTTCGACCACCGTCTTCATCTTCGATTTCTTATCGTCGATTCAGTTATTCAGAATGGGATAAACCCGGTCTTTCTGAGCAACTCGCATATATAATAAACAAGTGTTACACAAACAAAACATACGCCTCATTCCAATTCATCAGTCACTAACCGTAAATTAATCAAGAGAATAATTCCCCAAATATTAACCCCGAAGGCCGAAACCAACATCAGATCAATATCCAGAAAACCATTCTGCTTAGTTAACCGACAGTTAGTTTCAAAATTTCACATTCATAGGGAAAGGTTCCCATTAATTTTATCAAAGATAAATTCCTTGAATTTATTCTTTAATCTCCTTTTGAATATCAATTCAAACTAGTCGGGATTAACGAACCTTACCGAAGTAATCATTTGTTTGAATTTCCCAGTCCCAGCCTATTCATCCCATGAAGTAAAACGGGTCTTTCTTCATATCTAACACCACGGTGTTATCGGTAAATTTAGTTACCATTTCACCTTTAAATCTAATTAAAGATTTAACTATCGCTTGGAGCAAAACTGGTGATACTCCGTTCTCGATCTTTTCAATCTAATTAAAGATTCATTAAAACTCCACTTAGTTTTAATCGTTAACTGGGTTAAAGAATCAGTGTTATTTAAAAACACGGTTCACGATAAACCCAAAATCACATTCCATTAATTATTGGGTTAAAGAACGAGTGTTATTTAAAACACTATCCACGATAAACCCAAAAATCAATATCACTTCAATTCCAATTAAATATCATTTAATTGTTACCCTTCATTAAATCTAAATAAAAAGATTTTATCTTTTCTCCACTGGGTTCAAGAACGGTGTTAGTCAAGACACCATTCACGACAAACCCAAATCACATTTGATATTAAATACAAGGCTCTGAAATAGAAAATATCCCGGCTTATATTCAATATCAAATTCTGCGACCAACAAAGATCGTATTGGAAATAACGATATATATATATCTATATCTTTCAAATTTCCATAACAACATTTGTATAATCACGAAATCCAACATCGAAATATTCCGAAGACAATTTCGATCCAAATCCATTCCAATGCAATCATTGGAAATTCTGGTTATTTTCAAAACCATTTCAAATTCAATTTATTTATTTAAAAATAAATAGAATTATAATTCTAGTTCAAAACTAGTTTATTTCGATAAAAATCTATTTTTATCTTTTCAAATATGGAGTTTTTCATCCCAATTCTCTCTAAATCATTTCTTATGATTTTACACAAATTATTACTATTTTTAATAATTTTATCAAGGCCCGTACAGTCGATTTCCATCAACGGCCATCGAACTGCACTTACAACGACCTTTTTCAAATTTGATTTGGGCATAATTCAAAATCCAACCGTTAGATTTCTAATTTCTCACATTCGTTAGAATGCTCTTTTCGACGCGAACCCAACGGTTCCGGTTTTAGGAGAATCCGACGGTCGGATCTCCCGTAGTATCTGTTCGAAGTCAATGGTCGAAATTCGCGAACTGCCGCGGCGCGGCGCGTTCTATTCAGGCCATTATATTATATATATAATATATATATATAATATATACTTCGTCGATTTCAATTTAAAACGTGCTTTATAAATCGTTTCCAATTCATTTTCAAAGCGGTTTCAACTTCATATTCAATTTCAAATCAAAATTGAATATTCCAATATAAATTCGTTTTAAATTCATTTCAAATCAATTTCAATTCAAATTGATTTCTAATTCAATTTCAGTTCGATTTCATTTCGTTTTCATTTCTATTCATTTTCAATTTGAATTCATTTCTATTCGAATTCATTTCTATTCGAATTTCAATTTCTTTCAGTATAGTTTGAATTTCAGATCTATTCAGTTTAATTCGAATTTCAATTCACTTTAAATATAATTCGAATTTCAATTCATTCTTAATATAGTTCGAATTTCAAATCTATTCAATATTCATTGAAGAATGAATAAAATCGATATAAATATCGTTCACGTCGAAATGGCGTCAATCTAACCAACTCGGCTTCATATGTTTCTATTTTCAAATATTCTATTTCAAATATTTCTATTTCAAATATTTCTATTTCAAATATTTTTATTTCAAATATTTCTATTTCGAAACTGGAATGAGGCCCAATCAATTACCATATAATGTTAATTATATGGATTTTCTACAACACATGTATACAATAACAACGATGACTAATCAACCATCATCCAAAGTGCATTCTACACTGTATAAGCATCGAATATAGATGTTTAACGCTTATAACTGTCTGTCAATCAATCGATCGACATACAACTAATTATTGGGATTAGTGTATGTCATTTATCATCCCAATACCCGTGTGGGGTTTCAAACAATCAAACAAGATTTTATTTGTGCAGTTGGGCGATGTGTAAAATTTATCGTCCCAATCAATGTCCTTCAAATAGGTGTACATAAACAAACCGTCCGGTTTGTAAATGAATATTTATCTATTCACATTCACGTTAAAAATTATATTTTTAACGATCAAACTATTTTATTCAACCTATGAATATTCTATTCGGTTCATTTATTAAATAAAATGTTATCTTTATTTTTCTAACTTATTTTTAGAAAATTTCGGCGGCATAACGGCACGATACTAGAAATGGGACGAGGCCTAGCCTTATCCCCGGTCTAGTGAAGGCCCACGCCATTCACACATCAATTAAGTTTACCAAACAACTAAATTCAAATCAAATCATCTAACTAATTTATGCAACCAAACAAACAAGTCCATGGTCTGTGGACAATTGTGTCGGGTGCTACTAAACACCGTCTGCATCCTAGTATATATATATAACTAGAAAAAGAAATTGAAGAGTGAGAAATTCTCACCGATAGCTATCCTAACTCCACGGCACTTCTAATGCAGGAAATCTTCACTGTTCTCGCCTTTTTGTCATCTTCGTTGCTCGTAGCCACTACATATGTAAAAATCACACAATTTTATATTTTGATGTCTTTAAAATAAAAATCACATTTTTATTTGTTCACTTTCAATTTGAAAATCATATTTTTATAATCGCTTCATACATTTAAAAATCGAATTTTCACTTCGCTATTCAATATGTAAAAATCGAATTTTTATTTTCTTCGCTTCATAAAAATTATACTTTTATCATGCTAATATACATATAAAAATATCTCCTCTCATACTTTAAAAATATCGTCTTTTATAGACTAAAAATCTACTCCTTCATATGCTAAAAATCTAAGCTTTTTGTAAATAAAAATCCAATCCTTTCAAAAATATTAGCTTTTCAAATTCAAAAATATTAGCTTTTCATATTCAAAAATATAACTTTCTTCATTAACAAAAATATAACTTTCTTCATTAACATGAGTGTATATAAAAAAAGGAAATCTAATTTTAATCCTATGTGAATATATAAAGAAAACTGAAAATTAAATCCAAAATTGAAGTTAAATACTTACAGTGTAAAAAAAAGGGGTGGGATTCACGTCGGTTGGAGGAGGGGAGTTCCATGTCGTCGCTGGACAGTGGGGGAGGAGGGTCGGACTGGGCGTGGCGTCGCCTAGGGGAGGGTGCGACAGGTGCACGGACTTCGACGATGGAGGGAGGAGCGACTTCGGTGGAGTTTTCGACTGGGTGCGGTCTCGCATTCGAATTGGAAGGGAAGTGGCGGAGCACTGACCGGCAGTGCAAGGAGGTGGGCGGCGCGTTCTTCGATGTTCGATGGAGGCTCCGCCATCGATTTAGGTCTCCTTTTTTTTCTGGTTTGAACCCGTAATCGGGTTTGGGGGAAAAGAGGGTGGGTTGACCGGTAAAAGGGGGGTTAAGGGGTTGATAATTTTATTATTTAATTTAATTTAAATTCCAAGAAAAGTTGACTTCCAGTACGAACTCCAATTCAAACCCAACGACTGTCGTCCCTAGCGTTTTACCCCCATCCCGAACACAATGGAATATGTTTCGTTAGCCAATTCGACTGTTACAGTCAGTTATTCTTCAAATTAAAATTTAAAACATTTAATTTTAGTTTTAAACATACATTTCAATTTGCTGGGGTCACATACTAACTCTAAAAATTGCAGAAAAATATTTTATAGCTTCGTATTGACGATACGGTCCTAACAAAACTAGTTTCGTCGAATTCCGAGACCGTTGGAAAAATGGCCATTTTCCAGTCGATTAAAATCAACTGAAACTGGTCAAACGCGTTTTCCTTTGCCATGCTCACATATTGATTCGAAAAATTATGAAATTTGGAATCTAGCAATAATTTTACATCACGGATCCAACAAAACTGGTTTCGTCGAAATCCGAGGTCGTTTGCAAAATGTTCATTTTTAAGGGCCTGAATTCCATAGCGACTATTCCGAATTTTCAACAGGACATATCTTTTGATTCCCGCTATGAAATTTTGATTTTTCAGATTCGTTGGAAAGATATTATCAATTAGATTCTAATGTTTTTGGTTTCACTAAAATCCGGATTGTTTTGCACCCGGTACATTCAATTGAAGTTTGAAATCGAATTATCGAACTACCGCGCCATTTTCAATTCTATTTATAATTATATATAAATATTTATATTCTAACGACGACGCGTATAATATATACGATCGAATTCTATTCACAAATAAATTTCTCGTCGATATTATTTAAAATAATTCATTTTAAATAATCAAAATTCGCTAAAATTGCCAAAATAAAAATTTTAAACTGGCCCAGATTTTCGGGTTGTTACAATCTCCCCCACTTAAAACTTTTCGTCCCCGAAAAGGAACAAAGTCGGAAGTGGTTTGATTAATCGTCTCTACGTTCGACCTGGCTTCCATTCTCCAACTTTTCAGTTTCTGAGAATTTTCAAATTCTTCAAAAATTTGGCTAACACCCGAAATTTTCGAAAAATTTCGCCATAACCTCCCCTGCACCGGGAGCCACGGGAAAATCCCGAAATTGCCATATAGGCCTTCTGATCTCAAAAAGAAAAAGCCATGCGACTAGCCAATAGGCTCATAAAATCATCATCACCCAAACAAAACAGTAAATTATGTAGTAAACATGTACCTATTTGTCGGGCAAACAATTTTTATTCTCTGCTCTAGACTCCTTGCTATGACCTGTTCAATGTAAGTACAAGTATATGCAAGCAAATGCGACTAATTTTCAATATCGTTCAATATTTGATATAATTAGGCTAAATGGTTCAAAATTAGCAAACAAATAAACAAACATCACAAACATCAATCCATTAGTGAATTAGAGTTTCAAATTCATAATTTTGATATATAGTCAAAAATCAAATTTTTGATGCCAAATCACAATAATAAATCCTATCAAGTTTTCAGTTCTCACACCAGTCAATAGGAAACATATAGAAATCTCACTTTCGTCACTCGAAAATAAATACTAGCGACGGTGCCCCATCACCAGAATTATCCCCGGGCAACTAGAGTATGATTCTATAACTATCCAGTACATTAAAACTTCGAATACACGTTTGCAAGGCGCATATGCAAAATCTATATATACTGGATTGTCCACATCAATATAAATAAATAATCAAATACGAATAATTGATTTAAATCTTCAAAACAAAAATTGTTTTCATTTTAAAAATATACTCTTCACACTCGTTCTAGGATACTATTAATCCCATCTCTAACGAGTCATTCCCATTGGATATTGCTAATCCAATATCTGATGAATTCTTTCGTATGGTTCTAATGTGCCTTGTTCTCTGCTTTGTAAACCAAAGCTCTGATACCACGATGAAACGACCCGAACTTCCCCAGTCTCCGAAGAGAGAGAGGAAGAACGAATTGTTTTGAGAACACGACAAATTAGAACGCAGACGGAAGAACATTTCATTGTATATTACAACAATGCATCAGAATACAAGAATATACAGAGTATAAATGAATATTACACAGAAATATACATCACAAATTATCAGAGATTTAAATTACATTTAAATACATCGCAGCGGAAAATAAGACAATACACAACTAGAAGAGATATACAGATACAAAGCTTTCCGGATATCATTCCAGCTGTAAACCAGGATCCCGTGAATATAAATCTGCAAAACCAAAACTACTAGCTGCCCGTGTCAGAATAGGGGCACCCAGAGTTTAGGTTAAAACAATAAACTCCAGGTCAGTCATGTGACTGGTGTGAGAACTAAAAACAATTATTTATCTTTATTTTCAAAGTTAGGTAAAACAAGGGACCACGCCGTATAACACGGAACGGGTTTCCTTCCAAGAATACCAGTGCTTAAAACAAACATCGCAATGCTAAATAAAGAAAAATGAAGCTATTATAAGACCCAGGTCCTATCACACAATGCAACGCAAGCCGGGGGAGAGGGTTTTTACCTTATAATAGCCAAGAATGCTTGATACGTTTAAAACAAATCATTTGATACTATTATAAGTGCATAGTGTATAAAACAACTTCAAATCATAAGTATCAATCATAGGCGACATGAGCGTCCCATGCCACTATGTCGCCATAAATAGGTTTACAAATAAAACCGCAAATGGCACGTATTTGGAAATTGGATTTCCGTCATGAACCAAGGCAAAAGATAGTCCTTACCGAATTCGAGACTGCCTAGCCCGAGTCTCAGGATCAGAACGCATCGACCTTTGGATCGTCAGGGCCGGTCCACCGATGTGGATTAAAATGCCTGAGCACTACGTTTCGCCGCCCTTTGGGGCGTAAGCGAGCCAACGAATGACTCCATCGGACCCGGATCGTCTGATCTAACCGAGGCACCTCGCAACAGCAACAACCACATAAGTCAAACTCGTCAGGGCGTGTAAAACCACTGACGCCACTTTTAGCTAGGAGGAAACGTAGGCCCTCCCTGAGGTCCTTTCTCCCGTTTCTGGTTCATACCGGGTTGTGAGGCTCGCGATTTCACGTTATACACAAAGCTACGCCACACAGGCGGTGCTTTGATCATCACCACAAGACTTTGCTTTTCAACAGAAGCCCTGATCATTGCATCTTAGCATGCCACACAGACAATTCACGCCGTGCAACTGATGGCTATCAATCACACAGAATGAATTCCAATGTCAGACACACATTCCATTTGCAAGTCCGTTCTGGGTCTGAACGAAACCGGAGGCACTAAATACCTCGCAAACCCATCGATCACCACATACGTCTGGACGATCACCACTCATTATCCATATTTCGGGATGCCTCCCAATCAGGACCTCGGTTACCATCCAAACGAGGTGAAGATCTCCGGTCTTCGACCACCGTCTTCATCTTCGATTTCTTATCGTCGATTCAGTTATTCAGAATGGGATAAACCCGGTCTTTCTGAGCAACTCGCGTATATAATAAACAAATGTTACACAAACACAACATACGCCTCATTCCAATTCATCAGTCACTAACCGTAAATTAATCAAGAGAATAATTCCCCAAATATTAACCCCGAAGGCCGAAACCAACATCAGATCAATATCCAGAAAACCATTCTGCTTAATCAACCGACAGTTAGTTTCAAAATTTCACATTCATAGGGAAAGGTTCCCATTAATTTTATCAAAGATAAATTCCTTGAATTTATTCTTTAATCTCCTTTTGAATATCAATTCAAACTAGTCGGGATTAACGAACCTTACCGAAGTAATCATTTGTTTTAATTTCCCAATCCCAGCCTATTCATCCCATGAAGTAAAACGGGTCTTAATTCATATCTAACACCATGGTGTTATCGGTAAATTTAGTTACCATTTCACGTTTAAATCTAATTAAAGATTTAACTATCGCCTGGAGCAAAACTGGTGATACTCCGTTCTCGATCTTTTCAATCTAATTAAAGATTCATTAAAACTCCACTTAGTTTTAATCGTTAACTGGGTTAAAGAATCAGTGTTATTTAAAAACACGGTTCACGATAAACCCAAAATCACATTCCATTAATTATTGGGTTAAAGAACGAGTGTTATTTAAAACACTGTCCACGATAAACCCAAAAATCAATATCACTTCAATTCCAATTAAATATCATTTAATTGTTACACTTCATTAAATCTAAATAAAAAGATTTAATCTTTTCTCCACTAGGTTCAAGAACGGTGTTAGTCAAGACACCATTCACGACAAACCCAAATCACATTTGATATTAAATACAAGGCTCTGAAATAGAAAATATCCTGGCTTATATTCAATATCAAATTCTGCGACCAACAAAGATCGTATTGGAAATAACGATATATATATCTATATCTTTCAAATTTCCATAACAACATTTGTATAATCACGAAATCCAACATCGAAATATTCCGAAGACAATTTCGATCCAAATCCATTCCAATGCAATCATTGGAAATTCTGGTTATTTTCAAAACCATTTCAAATTCAATTTATTTATTTAAAAATAAATAGAATTATAATTCTAGTTCAAAACTAGTTTATTTCGATAAAAATCTATTTTTATCTTTTCAAATATGGAGTTTTTCATCCCAATTCTTTCTAAATCATTTCTTATGATTTTACACAAATTATTACTATTTTTAATAATTTTATCAAGGCCCGTACAGTCGATTTCCATCAACGGCCATCGAACTACACTTACAGCGACCTTTTTCAAATTTGATTTGGACATAATTCCAAATCCAACCGTTAGATTTCTAATTTCTCACATTCGTTAGAAAGCTCTTTTCGATACGAACCCAACGGTTCCGGTTTTAGGAGAATCCGACAGTCGGATCTCCCGTAATATCTGTTCGAAGTCAATGGTCGAAATTCGTGAACTACCGCGGCGCGGCGCGTTCTATTTAGGCCATTATATTATATATATAATATATATATAATATATACTTCGTCGATTTCAATTTAAAACGTGCTTTATAAATCGTTTCCAATTCATTTTCAAAGCGGTTTCAACTTCATATTCAATTTCAAATCAAAATTGAATATTCCAATATAAATTCGTTTTAAATTCATTTCAAATCAATTTCAATTCAAATTGATTTCTAATTCAATTTCAGTTCGATTTCATTTCGTTTTCATTTCTATTCATTTTCAATTTGAATTCATTTCTATTCGAATTCATTTCTATTCGAATTTCAATTTCTTTCAGTATAGTTCGAATTTCAGATCTATTCAGTTTAATTCGAATTTCAATTCACTTTAAATATAATTCGAATTTCAATTCATTCTCAATATAGTTCGAAATTCAAATCTATTCAATTTTAAATCTATTCAATATTCATTGAAGAATGAATAAAATCGATATAAATATCGTTCACGTCGAAATGGCGTCAATCTAACCAACACGGCTTCATATGTTTCTATTTTCAAATATTTCTATTTCAAATATTTCTATTTCAAATATTTTTATTTCAAATATTTCTATTTCAAATATTTCTATTTCGAAACTGGAATGAGGCCCAATCAATTACCATATAATGTTAATTATATGGATTTTCTACAACACATGTATACAATAACAACGATGACTAATCAACCATCATCCAAAGTGCATTCTACACTGTATAAGCATCGAATATAGATGTTTAACGCTTATAACAGTCTGTCAATCAATCGATCGACATACAACTAAATATTGGGATTAGTGTATGTCATTTATCATCCCAATACCCGTGTGGGGTTTCAAACAATCAAACAAGATTTTATTTGTGCAGTTGGGCGATGTGTAAAATTTATCGTCCCAATCAATGTCCTTCAAATAGGTGTACATAAACAAACCGTCCGGTTTGTAAATGAATATTTATCTATTCACATTCACGTTAAAAATTATATTTTTAACGATCAAACTATTTTATTCAACCTATGAATATTCTATTCGGTTCATTTATTAAATAAAATGTTATCTTTATTTTTCTAACTTATTTTTAGAAAATTTCGGCGGCATAACGGCACGATACTAGAAACGGGACGAGGCCTAGCCTTATCCCCGGTCTAGTGAAGGCCCACGCCATTCACACATCAATCAAGTTTACCAAACAACCAAATTCAAATCGAATCATCTAACTAATTTATGCAACCAAACAAACAAGTCCATGGTCTGTGGACGATTGTGTCGGGTGCTACTAAACACCGTCTGCATCCTAGTATATATATATAACTTGAAAAAGAAATTGAAGAGTGATAAATTCTCACCGATAGCTATCCTAACTCCACGGCACTTCTAATGCAGGAAATCTTCACTGTTCTCGCCTTTTTGTCATCTTCGTTGCCCGTAGCCACTACATATGTAAAAATCACACAATTTTATATTTTGATGTCTTTAAAATAAAATCACATTTTTATTTGTTCACTTTCAATTTGAAAATCATATTTTTATAATCGCTTCATACATTTAAAAATCGAATTTTCACTTCGCTATTCAATATGTAAAAATCGAATTTTTATTTTCTTCGCTTCATAAAAATTATACTTCTATCATGCTAATATACATATAAAAATATCTCCTCTCATACTTTAAAAATATCGTCTTTTATAGACTAAAAATCTACTCCTTCATATGCTAAAAATCTAAGCTTTTTGTAAATAAAAATCCAATCCTTTCAAAAATATTAGCTTTTCATATTCAAAAATATTAGCTTTTCATATTCAAAAATATAACTTTCTTCATTAACAAAAATATAACTTTCTTCATTAACAAAAATATAACTTTCTTCATTAACATGAGTGTATATAAAAAAAAGGAAATCTAATTTTAATCCTATGTGAATATATAAAGAAAACTGAAAATTAAATCCAAAAATGAATTTAAATACTTACAGTGTAAAAAAAGGGGGGGGGGATTCACGTCGGTTGGAGGAGGGGAGTTCCATGTCGTCGCTGGACAGTGGGGGAGGAGGGACGGACTGGGCGCGGCGTCGCCTAGGGGAGGGTGCGACATGTGCACGGACTTCGACGATGGAGGGAGGAGCGACTTCGGTGGAGTGTTCGACTGGGTGCAGTCTCGCATTCGAATTGGAAGGGAAGTGGCGGAGCACTGACCGGCAGTGCAAGGAGGTGGGCGGCGCGTTCTTCGATGTTCGATGGAGGCTCCACCATCGATTTAGGTCTCCTTTTTTTTCTGGTTTGAAACAGTAATCGGGTTTGGGGGAAAAGAGGGTGGGTTGACCGGTAAAAGGGGGGTTAAGGGGTTGATAATTTTATTATTTAATTTAATTTAAATTCCAAGAAAAGTTGACTTCCAGTACGAACTCCAATTCAAACCCAACGACTGTCGTCCCTAGCGTTTTACCCCCATCCCGAACACAATGGAATATGTTTCGTTAGCCAATTCGACTGTTACAGTCAGTTATTTTTCAAATTAAAATTTAAAACATTTAATTTTAGTTTTAAACATACATTTCAATTTACTGGGGTCACATACTAACTCTAAAAATTGCAGAAAAATATTTTATAGCTTCGTATTGACGATACGGTCCTAACAAAACTAGTTTCGTCGAATTCCGAGACCGTTGGAAAAATGGACATTTTCCAGTCGATTAAAATCAACTGAAACTGGTCAAACGCATTTTCCTTTGCCATGCTCACATATTGATTCGAAAAATTATGAAATTTGGAATCTAGCAATAATTTTACATCACGGATCCAACAAAACTGGTTTCGTCGAAATCCGAGGTCGTTTGCAAAATGTTCATTTTTAAGGGCCTGAATTCCATAGCGACTATTCCGAATTTTCAACAGGACATATCTTTTGATTCCCGCTATGAAATTTTGATTTTTCAGATTCGTTGGAAAGATATTATCAATTAGATTCTAATGTTTTTGGTTTCACTAAAATCCGGATTGTTTTGCACCCGGTACATTCAATTGAAGTTTGAAATCGAATTATCGAACTACCGCGCCATTTTCAATTCTATTTATAATTATATATAAATATTTATATTTTAACGACGACGCGTATAACATATACGATCAAATTCTATTCACAAATAAATTTCTCGTCGATATTATTTAAAATAATTCATTTTAAATAATCAAAATTCGCTAAAATTGCCAAAATAAAAATTTTAAACTGGCCCAGATTTTCGGGTTGTTACAATTTTCTAAACTTAGAAAATATTTATTATTCTATTTCCAAGCTTACATTTATTTGGGTTAAAACGGATGTTGTGTAAAACATCGTTATGACAACCCAAATATTATATTCAACTAACTCTTATTCAACATTGATCTTCGAGCCTGAAATCTTACTGTTTATTTGTTAATAATGAAATCAATCAATTTGGGGTATAATTACCTCTCAGACCTTGACTGAATAACATTTATAACGTCAAAACAGGTAAGACTACTTACTCGAATAATCAATACCATACAAATGATTATTCACCTTTAAACACATATACACTTCCTCTTTCTATTCTTACTAGTTTATATTCTAGACTTCCTTTTTGATTATACTATTCTATTTCTAAGTTCGTTTTCTTATCGATTTCTATATATATCGATACGTTGATTTCTAACTATCAAATTATCCTAAAAATATTCTAACTCCTTAAATTCCCGGAAAAATTCGCCATAACCTCCTTTGTACCGGGAACATCGGGAAAATCCCCAAACTGCCACACAGGCCTCTCTAATCAAAAAGAAAAAGGAAAAGCCAAGCGGCTAGCCGATACGGCGCATAAAATCTCATATGGAAATTAAATACGTACCTTTTTGTCAGGCATTCTATTTATATACCTTCTAACACTTTATTCCAAACCCGTCTCCTGTATATTTATACCTGTCCAATCTATTTTAACTATACCAATTGTTTTACTAAATTTGTTAAATAAATTTGTTACTTAACTCTTCAGTCTTTTTCACCTTTATATTTGAACATGACATGTTCAAATATATTTTAACTTGCATATTAACAAATTCTAATTATACTCATACTCTCGTTTCCTTATCGACTTCTTATTCAAATTCCAATTCAATTCTATTTGAATTCTCTTTATTTAAACTTCATTTGAATTCTATTTTCAAATTCTATAGTTTAAAGTCCATTTGAATTTCTATATTCAAATCTATAGTTTAAGGTCCATTTGAATTTCTATATTCAAATCTATAGTTTAAAGTCCATTTGAATTTTTATATTCAAATCTAAGTATAAATCCCATTTGAATTTCTATATCTTATTTAAACAACGTTTATAACTTTACTTAAAATCCCACACTATATATATTTATAAACAAAGTTTATAAATTCAATTTAAATCCCACCTTTTCATTTATAAACAAAGTTTATAAATTCAATTCAAATCCCACCTTTTTCATTTATAAACAAAGTTTATAAATTCAATACTCGTTCATATATATTCAAAACAAGTTAATATTTTCTATAGTTCATTTAAAATTCAAATTCTATTTATAAAAATAGAATTCCCCTTTTAAATCTCAAATACCTTTTTCGATATTTTTATAAGTCAATATTCAAGCCCAGGGTTATTTTAACCAATCAAATCAACCAATTTTAAATCATTTGATTTTTAACACATCATATATGAATATATATGAAATCAAACAAACAAACATAATTTTTTTTTTGAGGAATCCAGTTGGATTCCTCCAACCTGTTTTTCCTGCATCCACAGACGTTAGTCAACAGAGTAATACCCATCCTGCTTCGAGGCAGGATATCGCGGTATGAAGGTCATCCACTATCATAGCGTGGGGCGTATAGGGTAATCATCCGCTCATGAAACTACGGGCATCCGCTAATGAAACTGCGGGAATCAAACCAATCATCAACCCAATATATATCCTAAATAACTAATATATATTTTAAAACAATCAGACAGCATTCAAACAAGCACAGACAATTATTTTTAACTATATAAAAATATTTCTAAATAAAAGGTGTGATTTACTCACTGAGATTTTAACTGCGCTGAATATCCACTGAAGAATATTATATAAATTTTACAGCAATTCCTCCATACGTCTGTTTTTTCATTGTAAAACAATAATTAATAAAATTCTAGTTATATAAATTTTACGGATTCAATTTAATTAATTACTCACATAATAATATTCCAATTTAAACCTTCATTTTATTTAAACGATTAGTTTATACATTTTGTTTCCTTATTGACTAATTTCCTTGATATACACTAATTATATGAACTAATTTATTTAAATCAAATTTCGAATTAGATAAACTAATTTCCTAGGCGTAAAAAATGAATTTAACCATTATTAATTTCATTTAGAAAAATAAATATTACCTTACTCTCTTCACCTTTGCATCATTGTTTAACCCTTTCCTGCATCGACTCGTACTCTCTGATCCTCCTTACGGCCATCACAAATCACCATTCTTCCTCAAAGTGATGAACCCACAAATACTCCGGCCTCCTAACATCACTACAGATCCTTCACCAAATCCTTCGTCGTCTCTTCCACCCATCGCAACTGAAGTTCACCCCTCAGACAACATCGAGTACCCCCCACAAACCTTCCTTCAGATCACGAACTCCATTTCCCCAATCGCGACCCTAATCTCGTCGCTATCTCCCATCGTCATGCCTCAAATAACCCTCCGCAACCTCAGTACAACCCATCGCCATTCCTTGCAAAAAATGCGAGCGAGCTTCAGGGACTTCGCAAAATCAAATCGCGAACTCGGTTTCTGATTTGAATTGGTTTTGATTTTAGGGCACTAGCCACTTTCGATTTGGGTTTAAGGAGGAGGAGGAAACGACTTTGATTTACTTGCTTAGGGAATGAAAACAACAGGTGGTTGCGGTATTAAAAAGGGACTGACCATTTAAATTGAAGCTTTTGATTTTAAAAAGAGGAAATAAGAGGAGACTGCACGATTTATAGATGAACAAGGTAGTAGCTGTGTGGTTTTAAAAGGAACTGCGAGGTCAATTATTTGTGGAGATAAAAGAAGCCACGGTTGTTTTTATTCAGTGGTTAGGAGAGGGAGATGTGTTCAATTCTCTATCTTATGAAATGGTTATTTATATTTTAATTTAAACCGATATCCTTTAATTAAAATATCTTATGGTCCTGAACTCCTTTCTGAACCCAACGACTGTCAATTCTAGGGTTTAACCACCATTCCGGACACATTGGGATAGGTCACGAAGTCCAATTCGATTGTCTGGAACAGATATTAATTTAAATTGATTTAAATAAATTTTTAAAACAATTAATTCTTTGATAATTCAATTAATATTATTCTTCTAATTCAAACAGGAGTTTTGAATTGATTATCTGAACTGTTTCTAATTCAGTGTTTAACTTCGAATTCAGTTATTCGCTAATTCCTTATTTTGATAATTTAATATATTCGATATTAAATCGAAATTGATTATTAAATCGATAACTCTAATATAAAAATTTCCATTTATATTATCCACCCAATATTTAAATCTGTATTAAATAGTTAAAATTAACCCATCAGAATGCGGGTCATTACAGAGAAATTTTTCTTTACTAACAATATGGCTAATCACAAGACCACGCCGCTAACGTGGAACGAGTTTACTCCATTGGATTGCCAGTGCATAAATTTAATAAATTTTTATTCAAAAACAACACAATGCTTTTTAGAAAATGAAATCATTATAAGACTCATGTCCCATCACACAATGCAACGTAAACCGGAGGATATAGTTTTACCTTATAACGACCAGACATGCTTGATACGTAGAAAATAATATTTTAATATTATTATTAGTGTCTAATCAGTTTCAAAAATACTTCAAAGTAAATGTATCGATCCTAGACGGCATAGCTACCATATACTATGTCGTCATATATAGGTTTACAATCAAAACCGTAATGTCATATTGAAAATTGGGTTTCCATCATGAGTCAAGGCTAGGGACGATCTCCTACCGATTCGAGACACTCTAGCAATGTCTTAGGACTCGGACGCTGGCGAGCCCTTGGATCCTCCAAGGTCGGTCTATAAATACTTTAGTTGATTAGTTATTCCTGAACACACGTTTCCCGATCCTATTGGACCTATACAATGGTCACTATCGACCAATAAATCTGAGGCGCCTCATTCCATCAACCACATAAGTAAACTGTCAGGGCTTGCGAAACCCTGATACCACTTCTTGCTAGAAAGAAACGCGTGCACTCCTTGGGTCCCTTGTCCCTTTTTGACTCTTACCTGGGTGTGAGGCTCACGAGGCAACGTTATACACAAAGCTATGCCGAAATAGGCTATGCTTTGATCATCATCCACAAGGCTCTGCTTTTCAACAACAGCCTTGATCAATTGCATCGGCATATCACATTGACAATTCACGCCATGCGATCGATAACTACCAATATATAACCCTGAGCTCATGCGTCTCAGATAAGGCTGTTAAGCAAGAGAATAAATTCTCCGCCACCAATAGATATATATTAAATAGAAATCAATTTACATGGAATGAAATCCAATGTCGGACACACATCCAATTACAAGTCCGTTCTGGGTTTGAACGAAACCGGAGACACCTTATTCCTCGTCCCGTATGTCTAATATGGAAGAGAGGTGCTCGCTTATCCGGAAAAATCAACAAGTACATCCGGACAACTACCACTTTAACCCTTTACTAGGAGCTAACCAATGCCGGGCATTAGTAGTTATCCTTTCGACGTGAAGATCGCCGATCTTCAATCCCCATCTTCAATATCTTCGATTTAATTCGTCGTGTAATCATTTGAAATTAGATTGAACTCGGTCTTTTCAAATGATTCTTGCATATATATAGTTTAAAAACATTTCATATTGTTACTAGTATTTAATTACGATTTATCGCTATTTTTATTTATATAAAAATAGCTAAATTAATTTAACGACGCTTCAGGTCAATAGGCGGCCCTTACGCTGTTTTTATCAAAATTTGATTTACACATATCTTGAAATATAACCGTTGGATTTAACAAAGTTTATATCGTTGGAAAGATCTTCCCAAAGCGGTCCTAATGGTTCCAGTTTTGGGAAAATCCGACGGTCGGATCTTTCGGTATAATCGTTTAAAGTTACGATTCCGAAACGTGAACTACCGTGCGCGATTCGTTTAATTTTAATTTATATATATATATATAGAGATATAAATTGTTCGACGATTCCACTAACGTGCTTAACATGTCAAATAAAAGAATGTTTATATTGGCATATCATATCTATATCATGTCAAACAAAATATATTTCGTTTACGAGACATCTGAGTCAATGACAAATAAAAAACTACTTTTTATTTGTATTTCTATTTTAACTTTAACAAATAAAAAGGGAATATTTTATTTGTATATAGTTTTCAGTGAATGTTTTTACAATAAAAATAATTCATATAGATTCTAGTGTACGTATTGTCATTAAAATGATACTTTAACTTTGCATATAAGTTCTAATATATGCATTGTTAAATAAAATGTAATCTTAACTATGCATATAAATTCTAATATATGCATTGCAAATAAAAATGTAATTTTATTATGCATATAAATTTTAATATATTCAATGTAAATATAAATGTAGTTTTAACAATGCATATAAATTATAATATATGCAATATAAATATAAATGTAGTTTTAACAATGCATATAAATTCTAATATATGCAATGTGAATATAAATGTAATTTTAACAATGCATATAAATTCTAATATATGCAATGTAAATATAAATGTAATTTTAACAATGCATATAAATTCTAATATATGCAATGTAAATATAAATGTTAACAATTCTATTTTTAAACAAAATGTATGAAAGCGATGTTTACATAAAAAAAAATATGATTTTAATGTTTCAACACTTTTATTCAAATATGAACAATTTCATATGAATCATTCTTTTATAAAAAATAATAATATTTTTAATGTCAACATGTCTTTGTTCTAAAAATGAACATTTTCTAATGATTCATTCAGTTCATTAAAAACAAAGTTTTTAATGTGAACATGTTTTTAGTTTAAAACATGCATATTTGTCTAACTTCTATTATTACATTAAAAAGTGAGTTCTTTAATGTAAAACAAGTTTTCATTTTAAAACATGAATCTTTTTCTTTTTCTATATTTCTATTATTACAGTAAAAAGTGAGTTTTTGAAGTAAAACATGTTTTCATTTTAAAAAATGAATCTTTTTCTATATTTCTATGATTACATTAAAAAGTGAATTTTTAATGTAAAACATGTTTTCATTTTAAAATATGAATCTTTTTCTATATTTCTATTGTTACATTAAAAAGTGAATTTTTTATGTAAAATATGTTTTAATTTTAAAGCATGAATATATTCTTAATTCCTATTTTAATTCAACAAAATGTATAAAAGTTTATATTTCATTTTTGGTAAGATTTCTTGTTCAAAAAAATGATAAATTTGATATCTCATTTTTGTTGAAAACTCTAATTCAACAAAATGACAAAAATTGATGTTTTCTATTTGTTGAAAATTCTAATTCAACAAATAGCCGAATATTTATGTTTTAATATTTTTTGAAAATTCTAATTCAACAAATAGACAAATTTGGTGTTTCACATTTGTTGAAAATTCTAATTCAACAAATATTTTTTTTTTGATGTTTTCATATTTGTTGAAAATTCTAATTCAACAAGTAGACAAAATTTGGGGTTTCACATTTGTTAAAAAATTTAATTCAACAAATAGACAAAATTTGATGTTTTCATATTTGTTGAAAAATCTAATTCAACAAATAGACAAAATTTTGTGTTTTACATTTGTTGAAAATTCTAATTCAACAAATAGACAAAATTTGATGTTTTCATATTTGTTGAAAATTCTAATTCAACAAATAGACAAAATTTGATTTAAACAAAATGTTCATTTTTGTTTTGTCCAATTTAATTTAAACAAAAATGACAATTCCAATGCAACTATTTTAATTTTTGACAAAAATGATAATTTTTGTCCAATAGCTCCAATTTGACAAAAATGACACGTTTTGCCCAATTTTCCCAAATAACAAGGTGATAATTATTTTAATCAACTATTCTAATAAACCCAAAAAGGATAATTCTTGGTTCCACTATTTTAACTAAGAAATGATGAGTTTGCCCAATGATTCTAATTCGATAATTTTATCTAAACAAAAATTATATTTTTTTTTCACTCAATTTATTATAACAAAATGATCTACATGTTTTTAACAATTGTATCACCACAGATCTATATGTTTTTAACAATTTTATCACCACAGAATATCACCAAATAATTAGATCTACATACTACATCCATCTCAGATCAAATCATGAATCATAACAAATAGGAATTAACTATAGATTGATGATAAAAAAATTAGAATTATTTCTAATTATTTAAAAAAAATAGATTTCTCATCGTCGTTTAAATGTGAATGATTCAGATCTGAAATTTTGGCCAAAATTTGATCTGCTCAGAATTGGTTCTAGTCAGTCTTGGAGTGTAGATCTCGGACTCACGATCGTAATGGATCTGAAATCGTTCAATTCTGAATTCGTATAAATGGGATATGATTTATTTTGTGTAATTAACATTTTTAATTAATTAAATAAATAAATTAATAACTCTACCTTCTTCTTTATAGAAATTAAGGCCGACGCTTGCTCCTTCGGGTTCCCAACTAGGTTTTAACTTTGCTCGCAGCACAGGCACTTAGGCTTCGATCAGACCACACAACATTGAGGAGATACGAGCGGCACACCCGAACCTCCCCCTAACCTCGAGCTTGGTGGACCCCACGTTGGCTGAAATGAGGGCGAACGACGGTTGTTTGCTGGTCTGATTTGCCATGAATATCTCTCACCACGTGATCTAACCGTATGAATTAGAAGAGGGTTCGATCCTCTTTGAAATTGTCTGAAGGAGTGGATGCTTTTAAGGTGTGGATCGTTAGTTTTTAGTAGAGAAAGAATGGAGGGATATCGGCCATGGAAACGATGTAGGCGGCGGCTGGTATAGTGTAAATTAGGGTTTGAAGGCACTATTTATAATATTTTAATATTAATTTTTTTAATTAATGAAATTTAGCCAATTAATCCTTAATGGTTCCAATTTCAGCCCAGCAAAAGTCATTTCTACCCAATTGCCCCCGTTCCGGAACCAATGGGCTAGGTCCCGTTAGCCCAAACAATTGTTTTTGGCCTGTTTTCTTTAATTTAAAATTTAAATCCTTTATTTAATTAATTCTATTGTACCTTTAAATTCACTGGGTCCATATACGGACTCTGAAAATTCCCGAAAAATAAAAATAGCTATGTTTTGATGATACGGTCCTAACAAAATTAATTTCGTTGAATTTGGAGACCATTTGAAAAATGGCCTTTTTAACGGTCGATTAAATTCAACAGAAATTATCGAATCATAGTTTAATTTATTACGCTCACAAATAAATTCCAAAAATTATGGAAAATTAAACTTAGCAATAATTTGACATTCCGGATCCGACAAAAGTGGTTTCATCGAAAACGGAGGTCGTTTGTATAATGGCCATATATACGGGCTATAAATTATACTATAGTCCATAGCGACTATTCTGAATATTCAACTGGCCATAACTTTTTATTCCCGCTATGAAATTTCGATTCTTCGGATTCGTTGGAAAGATATTTTTAAGCAGATTTAGATAATTTTAGTTTCACTAAAATCTGTTTCATTTTGATTCCTGTACATTCAGTCAAAGTTCAGATTCAAAATTTGAAATTACCGTTCTATTTCTAATTCCTTTTAAAATTAAAATAAATATATTCGTTCTAACTTCGATTTAAATTAATTTTTAATCATTATATTTTAAAATATATTTTAACTATTCAAAATTCACTGAAATAGCCAAAATAAAAATTTTAAATTGGTTCTGATTTTCTGGGTTGTTACAATCTCCCCCACTTAAAAGCTTTTCGTCCCTGAAAAGGAAACAATAGTAAAGTAGGAAACAAAATGGAAAATTCAAGGTATTGTAAATGTACCTCAACACAAGAGTTACTCGGAGATGTCCACTCTACACTTGGGATAGGCCTGTTTGATGCTATCCTCAGTCTCCCATGTACAGTCTCTAGGATACCCGCTCCACTGCACTTTGACTAAGTGGATCCTCTTGTTCCTTAGAACTTGGGTCCCTTTGCCAATAATTTTCACTGGCTCCCTTCTCATTGCTAAGCTCGGGGTAATCTCCAAATCTTGTTGTGCTGCTTTCTCCACAACTAAGTCTGGATCATGAACATGCTTTCGGAGTGGAGACACATGGGATACATCATGTACCCCCTGGATACCAGTTAGGAAACTACACCCTATAAGCGAGAGTTCCAATCCTTTCGAGAATAGGAAATGGACCAATGAATCTCGGCGCCAATTTCCCAATCTTCCCAAATCGAATTACACTCTCAATGGGGAAACCCTCAAGTATACAAGATCACTAACAAATAATTCTAAATCTCTTCTTCGTGAGTCTGCATAGCTCTTCTGTCGGTTCTGAGCAGCCAGTAGTCGCTTCTTAATAAAATCAACTTTATCTGATGCTTCACGAATCATGTCGGGACCCAATACTAATCGATTGCCGGGTTCCACCCAACATGCGGGAGATCTGCATGTCCTTCCATATAATTCTTCGAATGACGACATCTACAAGCTTGCTTGGTAACTGTTATTATAAGAGAACTCAACTAAGTGCAAGTGATCTTCCCATGACCCGCCAAAATCAAGAATGCTTGCTCGCAACAAGTCATCAAATATGCGGTTCACCCTCTCAGTCTGGCCATCTGTTTGAGGATGATAAGCGGTGATCATATTCAATTTGGTCCCAAGCTCTTCTTGGAATGCTTCCCAGAATTTGCTAGTAAATATCGAATCGTGATCACTAACGATGCCCCTGGGAACTCCATGTAGTCTAACAATCTCTCTGAAATAAAGCTGTGCCAGACTTCGTGCTGTTCTATTAGATTTAACAGGGATAAAATAGGCAGTCTTCGTGAAACGATCCACAATCACCCATATACTGTTATTTCCTTTTCTAGTTCGGGGCAAGCCATCAATAAAGTCCATAGAAATTTGGTACCACTTCCAACTTGGAACCTCTAGCGGTTGCAATAATCCTGCAAGCTTCTGCTGATCACTTTTGACTTGCTGGCAGGTGGGACATCTAGCAACATATATAAAAATGTCTCTCTTCATAGATGCGCTTGATGTCATGATACATTTTGTTTACCCCTGAATGAATACTGAGCTTAGATTTGTGACAATCATCCATTACTTCCCTTCTGAGCTCAGGAAGGTTCGGAACACAAATTTGGCCTAATAGCCTCAGAACCCTTTTGTCGTCAATCTAGAAACTCATGGGTTCGCCTTCCCTAACTCTTTTTCTAATTCTCAGAATAAATTCGTCATTCTTTTGAAGAGAAGAGATCTTATCAATAAAGGAAGGTGCAATAATGAGATTGGCGAGGATAAGATTGATGTTGGTCGTATTCTTCCTAATGAGTGCATCAGCTACAACATTGGCTTTCCCTGGAGTATATAAGAAGTCCAGGTCATGGGACGCAAGAAATTCAACCCAATGTTGCTTCCTCAAGTTCAAATCCCTTTGGGTGAACAGATACTTCAAGGATTTGTGATCGGTATTGATACGGCAAGGAATTTCGCTCGATCCGAATCGATCGTTAAACCGACTAAGACCGTTCGAAAACCCCTGATCGTTTGAGAACAGGACAAATCAGAACGCAAACAGAAGAACATTTCATTGTTATTACAAAAATTCCATCAGATACAAGAATATACAGAGTATAACTGAATAAATTACATTCAACAAATATCAGAGATTTAAATTACATTGCAGCGGAAAAATATACAAAACACAACTAGAAGTAATGCACGGATACAGAGCTTTCCGAGCATCGTTCCAGCTGTAAATCAGGAACCTGTGAATATAAATCTGCAAAACCAAAACTACTAGTTGCCCATGTCGAAAATAGGGGCACCCAGTGTTTAGGTTAAAACAATAAACTCCAGGTCAGTCATGGGACTGGTGTGAGAACTAAAACAGTCATTTAAAACTTTACTTCAAAAGAAAGTAATTCAAGGGACCACGGCGTATGACACGGAACGGGTTTCCTCCCGAGAATACTAGTGCATAAAACAAACAGCGCAATGCTAAATAAAGAAAAATGAAGTTGTTCTAAGACCCAGGTCCCATCACACAATGCAACGCAAGCCGGAGGATAGGGTTTTTACCTTATAACAGCCAAAGCATGCTTGATACGTTTAAAACACATTATTTGATACTATTATAAGTGTATAGTGTCAAAACAATTTCAATCATAAATATCAATCATAGGCGGCATGAATGACCCATACCACTATGTCGCCATACTAGGTTCTACAAATAAAACCGCAATATCACGTATTGGAAATTGGATTTCCGTCATGAGTCGAGGCAAGGGGCAAGCTCCTCTCCGCGTTCGAGACACTCTAGCAAATGCCCGAGGACCCCACTATGATCCTTGGATCTTAGGGCCGGCCCTCTCTTACTTTTGAGGATTAGTTATTCCTGAACACACGTTTCCCAGTCCTTATAGACCTATATCCGAGGCGCCTCGTATCCAACAACCACACAGGTGAAAAGTATATAAATGTCAGGGCGGGTAGGTCACAGACACCACCCTAGCTAGAAAGAAACGCCGTGCTCTCCCTGCAGTCACTATCCCGTTTTTGACTCATCCAAGGTGTGAGGTTCGCGAATTCACGCTATACACAAAGCTACGCCACACAGGCCGTGCTTTGATCATCAACCACAAGACTTTGCTTTTCAACAGAAGCCTTGATCAATTGCCACTTATGCGTGCCACACTGGCAATTCACTCCATGCGACTGATGTCAATCGATATACAACCTCTGAGATCATACGTCTCAGAGAAGGGCGTTAAGCAAGATAATAAATTCTCCGCCGCCAAACAGATGTGTATTTAATAGAGATCAATCAACACAGAATAAAATCCAATGTCAGACACACAATCCATTTACAAGTTTGCTCTGGGTCTGAACGAAACCGGAGGCACTTTCCTCGCATACCCATCCATCTCCAAGTACGTCTAGACGATCACCAACTGTTTCCCTCATCTTGGGTGTACAGCCCAATCCAGATCATCAGTAATCACCCAAACGATGTGAAGACTTCCGGTCTTCAACCACCGTCTTCCTCTTTGACATCTCGTCGAATCGGTTATTCAGAATGGGTATAACCCGGCCTTTCTGAATAACCCACGTATATAATAAACAAATGTTACACGAACACAACGAACGCCTCATTCCAATTCAGAATTTCTTTTATTTACAAAATCACATTCTTAGGGAAGGGTTCCCATTAATTTTATCCAAGATAAATTCTTCTAAATTTATTCTTTAATCTTCCTTTGGATATCATTTCAAACTAGTCGGGATTAGCGAGCCACACCGAAGTAATTATTTATTTATTTCCCAATCCCAACCTATACATCCCATGGAGAAAACTGGTAATACTCCATATATAACACCACGATGTTATCGGTAAAATTAATTACCATTTCACGTTCAAATCTAATTAAAGATTTAACTATCGCTTTGGAGCAAAACTGGTGGTACTCCATTCTCGATTACCTTTCATATTTGATAATTTAAATTATCAATTCACATTTCAATCTAATTAAAGATTCATTAAAACTCCAATTAGTTTTAATCTTTTCAAAAATCAGCATCCTGTCTTTAACTGGGTTAAAGAACCAATGTCATATAAAACACGATTCACGATAAACCCGAATCACATTCGATATTAAATACAAGGCTCTGAATAGAAAATATACCGACTTATATTCAATATCAAATTCTGAAACCAACAAATATCGTATTGGAAATAACGATATAAAATATATCTTTCAAATTCCCATAACAATATCTGTATAGTCACGAAATGAAACATCGAAATATTCCGAAGATAATTTCGATTCAACTCCAGTCCAATTCACGTATTGGGAATATTGATTATTTTTAAAATCACTTTCACATTCAATTTATTTATTTCAAAAATAAACTGATTTTAATTCTAGTTCAAAACTAGTTCATTTCGATAAAAATCTATTTTTATCTTTTCAAATGTGGAATCTTTCATCCCAGTCCCTTCCAATTCACATATTATGATTTTACACAAATTATCAATATTTTTAATAATTTTATCAAGGCCCGTACAGTCGATTTCCAACAACGGCCATCGAACTGTACTTACAACGACCATTTTCGAATTTGATTTGGACATAACTCCAAATCCAACCGTTAGATTTCAAATTTCTAATATTCATTGGAAAGCTCTTTTCGATACGAACCCAACGGTTCCGGTTTTAGGAGAATCCGACGGTCGGATCTCCCGCAATGTAATTTCGAAGTTAATGGTCGAAATTCACGAACTGCCGCGGCGCGTTCTATTCAGGCCATTATATATATATATCATATATATATATATATATATTATATATTTCGTCGATTTCCTTTTTAAAACGAGTTTTTTAAATCGTTTTAAATTCGTTTCAAAAACAATTTCAACTTCATCTTCAATTTCAAATCGATTTGATTTCAATTCAATTCGAATTCCTTTCAATTTTATTTAATTCGAATTCAAATTCGTTTCAATTCAATTCAAATTCTAATTCGTTTTAATTCAATTCAATTTGAATTTACCTTATATTTACTTCAATTCGAATTCATTTCGATTTCATTTCAATTCAATTTCAGTTCGTTTTAAATTTCATTCAAAACGATTTCAATTCGTTTTTAACTCAATTTCAATTTAATTCAATTTGAATTCATTTCTATTCAATTTAATTCAAATTCACTTTCTATTAAATTTGAATTCTAATTCACTGTAACAACCCGTAAAATGCGAGCCAGTTTGAAAATTTTATTTTGGCCATTTTGGCGAATTTTGATTATTTAAAATGAATTATTTTAAATAATATCGACGAAAATTTATTTTGAATATAATTCGAGCGTATATATTATATACGTCGTCGTTAGAATATATAAATATTTATATATAATTATAAATAGAATTGAAAATGGCGCGGTAGTTCGATAATTCGATTTCAAACTTCAATTGAATGTACCGGGTGCAAAACAATCCGGATTTTAGTGAAACAAAAAATAATGGAATCTAATAGTGAATATCTTTCCAACGAATCCGAAAAATCAAGATTTCATATCGGGAATCAAAAGATATGTCCAGTTGAAAATTCTGAATAGTCGCTATGGAATTCAGGCCCTTAAAAATGGACATTTTGCAAACGACCTCGGATTTCGACGAAACCAGTTTTGTTGGATCCGCAGTGTCAAGTAATTGCTAGATTCCAAATTTCATAATTTTTCGAATCGATATGTGAGCGTGGTAAAGGAAAACGCGTTTGACCGGTTTCAGTTGATTTTAATCGACTGGAAATTGGCCATTTTTCAAACGGTCTCAGAATTCGACGAAACTAGTTTTGTTAGGACCGTATCGTCAATACGAAGCTAGAAAATATTTTTATTGAATTTTTAGAGTTAGTATGTGACCTCGGTAATGTGAAATGTACGTTTAAAATTCAATATAGTGATTTAAATGTAAATTCAACTGAAACTAATCGAAACGATCAAATCAGCTTGCGATACATATCCCATTATGTTCGGAATGGGGGGAGAACGCTATGGACGACAGGCGGTGGGCCTCGTTTAGAGGTCGTTTGTGAAAGTCAACTTTTTAGCGGTTAAAATAATTAAATAAATAAATAAAAAAAACCCCCTTTTCTCCTATCTTCTGGCCCCCCCCGATTGAATTCAGTAGACAAAAAAAGCAAACAAAACCTAAAAGTAAATCGCAGCCGCCCGGATCGAGGTTCAGCCCTCCACCTCGTCGCGCAACCCCCTCCCCCTCCTCGCCGATCACCAGAGCCCCTTCCTCCCCTTCGCTGCTTCTTCGACGCAGACCATCGCGCCCTAAACTGCCGTCAGCCGCGCCTCACCGCCTATGCCCAGGATCGAACCACCTGCCACCGCCACTTGCCCTCCGACGAACCGCTCTGACCCCACGCCATCCTCCCCGACCGCCACCTCCGTTGTAGGCACCCCCCCTCTGTAAGTTTTGTTTTAATTTATTTATTTTTATTTTATTTTGTTTAAGAAAAAAAAAACAGAAAACTGATTTTGTTTTAAAAAAGAAAACTGATTTTGTTTTTAAAATAGAAAACTGATTTTGTTCTTAAAATAGAAAACTGATTTTGTTTTTAAAGTTAAAAACTGATTTTTGTTTAATGTTAAAAGCTGATTTTGAAAAATGATTTTTAAAAATGATTTTTAAACTGATTTTTGAAAAGTTTAAAAACTAACTTTTGAAAAGATTTAAACTTTATAAGTTAAAAGATTATATTTTTATAATATGATAAAAATGATATTTTTATCATATAAAGATGACATTTTGAGTCACGAAGATCAGAAATTATATATGGATATATATTGTTTCAAAAGGAGGATTTTCTATATAAAAGAAACATTGTTTTGAAAGGAGAAAATATACATGTGTTTTGAAAGAAAATTATATTTTGTTTTAGAAAGCAAAATATAATGATAAGATTTTTTAGTAGAATAAAAATTCGATTTTTATATATTGAATAACAGAATAAAAATTCGATTTTTATATATTGAATAACATAATAAAAATTCGATTTTTATATATTGAATAACATAGTAAAAATTCGATTTTTATATATTGAATAACATAGTAAAAATTCGATTTTTACATATGTAGAGAATACGGGCAAAAGCAACAAAAAGGCGATAGCGATGAAGATTTCCTGCATTAGAAGAGCCGTGGAGCTAGGATAGCTATCGGTGAGAACTCCTCACCTTGCAATTTAATTTTTCTAGTTATATATATACTAGGATGCAGACGGTGCTTAGTAGCACCCGACACCCGTCATCCACAGACCATGGATGGCTTGTTTGTTAAATTGTTTGGTTGTGTAGTTAGTTATATGATTTGATTTGAATGTGGTTTGTGGTGTGAAAAATCGAATCGATAAATTGGTTAGGATTAGACGTGCGCCGTTATAAGGCGAAGGAGTAAGGCTAGGTTAGACTCTTACTCCAAATTTTGTGGTTAGCAAAATGAAATTGATTTGATTGATGTGTGAATGGCGTGGGCCTTCACTAGACCGGGGATAAGGCTAGGCCTTGTCCCGTTTCTAGTATCGTGCCGTTATGCCGCCGAAATTTTCTAAAATATGTTAGAAAAATAAAAATATCATTTTATTGTGTAAATGAATTGAATAGAAATTCATAGGTTGGAATAAAATGTTTTAGCGTTAAAAATATAATTTTTAACGTGAATGTGAATAAATAAATATTCATTTACAAACCGGACGGTTTGTTTATGTACACCTATTTGAAGGACATTGATTGGGTCGATAAATTTTACACATCGCCCAATTGCACAAATAAAATATTTGTTTGATGGTTTGAAAACCCCACACGGGTGTTGGGATGAAATATGAATGTCACTCATCCTGATTGATTAAATATGTCGATCGATTGATTGACAGGCTGTTATAAGCGTTGAATATCTATATTTGATGCTTATACAGTGTAGTGCACTTTGGTTGATGGTTGATTATTTTTCAATGTAATTGTATACATGTGTTGTATGAAAATCCATATAATTAACTTTATATGGTAATTGATTGGGCCTCATTCCAATTTGAAAAATAAAGAATATTATAAAATAAAAGTTCATGTGTTGACAGTACTCATTCATTGAGATTGGTCATGTGTTGAACGAAATATTTTAGTAATAAAATTTACATCTTTATCGATATAAAATAAAAGTTCATGTGTTGACAGTACTCATTCATTGAGATTGGTCATGTGTTGAACGAAATATTTTGATAATAACAACTATTTTGAAAAAGAAATGTTTGAAATAGAATATTTGAAAATAGAAATTTATGAAGCCGTGTTGATTAGATTGACGCCATTTTGACGTGAACGATATTTATATCGATTTTATTCATCTTAAAAATGAATATTGAAAAGTGATTTCGAAATCGAATATTTTGAAATGAATTGAAAACGAATTCAAATTGAATTGAAAACGATTTCGAAATGAAATGAATTGAAAATGAATTCAAATTGAATTGAAAACGATTTCGAAATGAAATGAATTGAAAACGAATTCAAATTGAATTGAAAACGATTTCGAAATGAATTGAAAACGAATTCAAATTGAATTGAAAACGATTTCGAAATGAAATGAATTGAAAACGAATTCAAATTGAATTGAAAACGATTTCGAAATGAAATGAATTGAAAACGAATTCAAATTGAATTGAAAACGATTTCGAAATGAAATGAATTGAAAACGAATTCAAATTGAATTGAAAACGATTTCGAAATGAAATGAATTGAAAACGAATTCAAATTGAATTGAAAACGATTTCCAAATGAATTGAATTGAAAACGATTTCGAAATGAATTGAATTGAAAACGATTTCGAAATGGATTGAATTGAAAACGATTTCGAAATGAATTGAATTGAAAACAAATTGAAATGAATTCAAATTGAATTGAAATTTGAATTGAATAGAAATGAATTTTGAAACGAATTTATAAAGAAGAATTCAATTTTGATTTGAATTGAAAAGGAAGTTGAAATTGCTTTTGAAACGAATTTAAAACTATTAATATAATTCGTTTTAAATAGAAATCGACGAAGTATATATTATATATATTATATATATAATATAATGGCCTGAATAGAACGCGCCGCGCCGCGGCAGTTCGTGAATTTCGACCATTTATTTCAAACAGACATTGCGGGAGATCCGACCGTCGGATTCTCCTAAAACCGTAACCGTTGGGTTCGTATCGAAAAGAGCTTTCTAATGAATGTTAGAAATTTGAAATCTAACGGTTGGATTTGGAGATACGTCCAAATCAAATTCGAAAAAGGTCGCTGTAAGTGCAGTTCGATGGCCGTTGATGGAAATCGACTGTACGGGCCTTGATAAAATTATTAAAAATAGTAATAATTTGTGTAAAATCATAAGAGATGATTTGTGAAAGTTTGGGATGAAAAACTCCATATTTGAAAAGATAAAAATAGATTTTTATCGAAATGAACTAGTTTTGAACTAGAATTATAATTCTATTTATTTTTAAATAAATAAATTGAATTTGAAATGGTTTTGAAAATAACCAAAATTTCCAATGATTGCATTGGAGTGGATTTGAATCGAAATTGTCTTCGGAATATTTCGATGTTGGAATTCGTGATATTACAGGTGTTGTTATGGAAATTTGAAAGGTATATATTTGTATCGTTATTTCCAATACGACATTTGTTAGTCGTAGAATTCGATATTGAATATAAGCCGATATATTTTCTATTCAGAGCCTTGTATTGAATATCGAATGTGATTTGGGTTTGTCGTGAATGGTGTCTTCATTAACACTGTTCTTGAACCCAGTTGAGAAAAGATTAAATCTTTTTATTTAGATTTAATGAAGTGTACCAATTAAATGATATTTAATTGGAATTGAATTGGTATTGATTTTTGGGTTTATCGTGAACAGTGTTTTAAATAACACTTGTTCTTTAACCCGATAATTAATGGAATGTGATTTGGGTTTGTCGTGAATGGTGTCTTCACTAACACTGTTCTTGAACCCAGTCGAGAAAAGATTAAATCTTTTTGTTTAGATTTAATGAAGTGTACCAATTAAATGATATTTAATTGGAATTGAATTGGTATTGATTTTTGGGTTTATCGTGAACAGTGTTTTAAATAACACTTGTTCTTTAACCCGATAATTAATGGAATGTGATTTGGGTTTGTCGTGAATGGTGTCTTCACTAACACTGTTCTTGAACCCAGTTGAGAAAAGATTAAATCTTTTTATTTAGATTTAATGAAGTGTACCAATTAAATGATATTTAATTGGAATTGAATTGGTATTGATTTTTGGGTTTATCGTGAACAGTGTTTTAAATAACACTTGTTCTTTAACCCGATAATTAATGGAATGTGATTTTGGGTTTATCGTGAATCGTGTTTTAAATGACACTGATTCTTTAACCCAGATAATGATTAAAATTAAGTGGAGTTTTAATGAATCTTTAATTAGATTGAAAAGATCGAGAATGGAGTATCACCAGTTTTGCTCCAGGCGATAGTTAAATCTTTAATTAGATTTGAACGTGAAATTTAGAAACTAACTGTCGGTTAGCCAAGCAGAATGGTTTTCTGGATATTGATCTGATGTGGGTTTCGGCCTTCGGGGTTAATATTTGGGGAATTATTCTCTTGATTAATTTACGGTTAGTGACTAATGAATTGGAATGAGGCGTATGTTGTGTTTGTGTAACACTTATTTAAAATATACGCGAGTTATTCGGAAAGACCGGGTTCATCCCATTCTGAATAACTGATACGACGATAAGTCGAAGATGAAGACGATGGTCGAAGACCGGAGGTCTTCACGTCGTTTGGGTGATAACTGATGATCTTGATTGGGCTGTACACCCAAGAAGATGGAAACAGTTAGTGATCGTCCAGACGTACTTGGAGATCGATGGATATGCGGGGTACTAGGTGCCTCCGGTTTCGTTCAGCCCCAGAACGGACTTGTAAATGGACTGTGTGTCTGACATCGGATTTCATTCTGTGTGACTGATATCGGTTGCATAGGATGGTTTGCCTGTGTGGCATGCTAAGATGCAAATGATCGAGGCTTCTGTTGAAAAGCAAAGTCTTGTGGTGATGATCAAAGCACGGCCTTTGTGGCGTAGCTTTGTGTAACGTTTACCTCGCGTGTTTCACAACCGGTATGAACCAAAAAGGGAGACGGACCTCAGGGAGGGCATGCGTTTCTTTCTAGCTAGAAGTGGCGTCAGTGGTTTTACACGCCCTGACGAGTTTGACTTATGTGGTTGTTGCTGTTGCGAGGCGCCTCGGTTATATTGGTTTCGACCGATGCATTCTGGTCGGCTGACGGACCAGACTTACACCCCATAGGGTGGGGAGACGTAGTGTTCAGGCATAATAATCCACATCGGTGGACCGGCCCTGTCGCTCCAAGGCTTGCCTGTGCGCTTGCCGGAGACATGGGCTAGATTGTCTCGAATCGGTTGAGGACTATCTTTTGCCTCGGTTCATAGACGGAAATCCAATTTCCAAATACGTGACATTTGCGGTTTTAGTTGTAGAGCCTAGTATGGCGACATAGTGGGATGGGGCGCTCATGCCGCCTATGATTGATACTTATGATTTGAAGTTGTTTTATACACTATACACTTATAATAGTATCAAATGATTTGTTTTAAACGTATCAAGCATTCTTTGGCTGTTATAAGGGAAAACCCTATCCTCGGCTGCGTTGCATTGTGTGATGGGACCTGGGTCTTATAACAGCTTCATTTTTCTTTATTTAGCATTGCGCTGTTTGTTTTATGCACTGGTATTCTTGGGAGGAAACCCGTTCCGTGTTATACGGCGTGGTCCCTTGATTTACCTAATGATTTAAAATAAAGATTAATAACTGTTTTAGTTCTCACACCAGTCACATGACTGACCTGGATTTTATTGTTTTAACCTAAACTCTGGGTGCCCTTATTTTGACACGGGCAGCTAGTAGTTTTGGTTTTGCAGATTTATATTCACAGGAACCTGGTTTACAGCTGGAACGATATCCGGAAAGCTTTGTATCCGTATATCTCTTCTAGTTGTGTATTGTATTATTTTCCGCTGCGATGTATTTAAATGTAATTTAAATCTCTGATATTTCTGTGTAATATTCGTTTATACTTTGTATATTCTTGTAATCTGATGCATTGTTGTAATATACAATGAAATGTTCTTCTGTATGCGTTCTGTTGTGGCTTGTTCTCGAACTATCCGACGCTTTCCTTTACGGGGAAGTTAAGGGTCTTTACACGTGGTATCAGAGCTTTGGTTTACAAAGCTTAGAGAACAAAGCACATTAGAACCATACGAAAGAATTCATCAGATATGGGATTAGTAATATCCAACGAGAATGACTCGTTAGAGATAGGATCAGTAGTATCCTAGAACGAGTGTGAAGAGTATATTTTTCAAATGAAAACAATTTTTGTTTTGAAAATTTAAATCAATTATTCGTATTTGGTTATTTATTTATATTGACGTGGACAATCCAGTATATATAGATTTTGCGTATACGTCTGATCCACGTGTATTTGGAATTTTAATATACTGAATAGATATAGAATTACACTCTAGACACCCGGAGATGGTTCTGATGATTGATCGATCATCATCAGAACTTATGTTTGTGTTTCGAAGGTGTGATATCTATATATTTCCATTAGACTGGTGTGAGAACCAAAACTTATATAGCTAGAACCCTTTGTTGTGAATTGGCATCAAAAACATGATTTTCTGTATATATATCAAAGTTATGCATTTGAAAAACTAATCAACTAATTGATTGATGGTTGTATTGTTTGATTATTGTATGAATAATTAAAATTTGAACCATTTAGTTCATTTGAGTCAAATATTGAATTTTATTGAAAATTGGTTCATTTGCTTGCATATACATATATATCATTGAACAGGTCATAGCAAGGAGGCTAGAGCCAGAGAATAAAATTTATTTGCCCGACAAATAGGTACATGTTTACTACATAATTTCCTGTTTTGTTTGGGTGATGATGATTTTGTGAGCCTATGGGCTAGCCGCTTGGCTTTTTCTTTTTCTTTTTGAGATCTGAAGGACCGGGGAAGCTATTTGAAATTCCCCGATGCTCCCGGTGCAGGGGAGGTTATGGCGAAATTTTTCAAAAATTTAGGGTGTTAGCCAAATTTTTGAAATTTTGAAAATTCTCAGAAACCAAAGGGTTGGAGAATGAAAGCCAGATCGAACATAGAGTTGATTAATCAAACCACTTTCGACTTTGTTCCTTTTCGGGGACGAAAAGTTTTAAGTGGGGGAGATTGTAACAACCCGTAAAATGCGAGCCAGTTTGAAATTTTTATTTTGGCCATTTTGGCGAATTTTGATTATTTAAAATGAATTATTTTAAATAATATCGACGAAAATTTATTTTGAATATAATTCGAGCGTATATATTATATACGTCGTCGTTAGAATATATAAATATTTATATATAATTATAAATAGAATTGAAAATGGCGCGGTAGTTCGATAATTCGATTTCAAACTTCAATTGAATGTACTGGGTGCAAAACAATCCGGATTTTAGTGAAACAAAAAATAATGGAATCTAATAGTGAATATCTTTCCAACGAATCCGAAAAATCAAGATTTCATATCGGGAATCAAAAGATATGTCCAGTTGAAAATTCTGAATAGTCGCTATGGAATTCAGGCCCTTAAAAATGGACATTTTGCAAACGACCTCGGATTTCGACGAAACCAGTTTTGTTGGATCCGCAGTGTCAAGTAATTGCTAGATTCCAAATTTCATAATTTTTCGAATCGATATGTGAGCGTGGTAAAGGAAAACGCGTTTGACCGGTTTAAGTTGATTTTAATCGACTGGAAATTGGCCATTTTTCAAACGGTCTCAGAATTCGACGAAACTAGTTTTGTTAGGACCGTATCGTCAATACGAAGCTAGAAAATATTTTTATTGAATTTTTAGAGTTAGTATGTGACCCCGGTAATGTGAAATGTACGTTTAAAATTCAATATAGTGATTTAAATGTAAATTCAACTGAAACTAATCGAAACGATCAAATCAGCTTGTGATACATATCCCATTGTGTTCGGAATGGGGGGAGAACGCTATGGACGACAGGCGGTGGGCCTCGTTTAGAGGTCGTTTGTGAAAGTCAACTTTTTAGCGGTTAAAATAATTAAATAAATAAATAAAAAAAAACCCCTTTTCTCCTATCTTCTGCCCCCCCCCCCCGATTGAATTCAGTAGAAAAAAAAAGCAAACAAAACCTAAAAGTAAATCGCAGCCGCCCGGATCGAGGTTCAGCCCTCCACCTCGTCGCGCAACCCCCTCCCCCTCCTCGCCGATCACCAGAGCCCCTTCCTCCCCTTCGCTGCTTCTTCGACGCAGACCATCGCGCCCTAAACTCCCGTCAGCCGCGCCTCACCGCCAATGCCCAGGATCGAACCACCTGTCCACCACCACTTGCCCTCCGACGAACCGCTCTGACCCCACGCCATCCTCCCCGACCGCCACCTCCGTTGTAGGCACCCCCCCTCTGTAAGTTTTGTTTTAATTTATTTTTATTTTTATTTTATTTTGTTTAAGAAAAAAAAAACAGAAAACTGATTTTGTTTTAAAAAAGAAAACTGATTTTGTTTTTAAAATAGAAAACTGATTTTGTTCTTAAAATAGAAAACTGATTTTGTATATAAAGTTAAAAACTGATTTTTGTTTAATGTTAAAAGCTGATTTTGAAAAATGATTTTTAAAAATGATTTTTAAACTGATTTTTGAAAAGTTTAAAAACTAACTTTTGAAAAGATTTAAACTTTATAAGTTAAAAGATTATATTTTTATAATATGATAAAAATGATATTTTTATCATATAAAGATGACATTTTGAGTCACGAAGATCAGAAATTATATATGGATATATATTGTTTCAAAAGGAGGATTTTCTATATAAAAGAAACATTGTTTTGAAAGGAGAAAATATACATGTGTTTTGAAAGAAAATTATATTTTGTTTTAGAAAGCAAAATATAATGATAAGATTTTTTAGTAGAATAAAAATTCGATTTTTATATATTGAATAACAGAATAAAAATTCGATTTTTATATATTGAATAACATAATAAAAATTCGATTTTTATATATTGAATAACATAGTAAAAATTCGATTTTTATATATTGAATAACATAGTAAAAATTCGATTTTTACATATGCAGAGAATACGGGCGAAAGCAACAAAAAGGCGATAGCGATGAAGATTTCCTGCATTGGAAGAGCCGTGGAGCTAGGATAGCTATCGGTGAGAACTCCTCACCTTGCAATTTAATTTTTCTAGTTATATATATATACTAGGATGCAGACGGTGCTTAGTAGCACCCGACACCCGTCATCCACAGACCATGGATGGCTTGTTTGTTAAATTGTTTGGTTGTGTAGTTAGTTATATGATTTGATTTGAATGTGGTTTGTGGTGTGAAAAATCGAATCGATAAATTGGTTAGGATTAGACGTGCGCCGTTATAAGGCGAAGGAGTAAGGCTAGGTTAGACTCTTACTCCAAATTTTGTGGTTAGCAAAATGAAATTGATTTGATTGATGTGTGAATGGCGTGGGCCTTCACTAGACCGGGGATAAGGCTAGGCCTTGTCCCGTTTCTAGTATCGTGCCGTTATGCCGCCGAAATTTTCTAAAATATGTTAGAAAAATAAAAATATCATTTTATTGTGTAGATGAATTGAATAGAAATTCATAGGTTGGAATAAAATGTTTTAGCGTTAAAAATATAATTTTTAACGTGAATGTGAATAAATAAATATTCATTTACAAACCGGACGGTTTGTTTATGTACACCTATTTGAAGGACATTGATTGGGTCGATAAATTTTACACATCGCCCAATTGCACAAATAAAATATTTGT
Organism: Allium sativum; assembly: GCA_030737875.1. Taxonomy (NCBI): domain Eukaryota; kingdom Viridiplantae; phylum Streptophyta; class Magnoliopsida; order Asparagales; family Amaryllidaceae; genus Allium; species Allium sativum. The sequence goes on along the minus strand of CM060924.1, from coordinate 583,641,564 downwards.
TTGATGGTTTGAAAACCCCACACGGGTGTTGGGATGAAATATGAATGTCACTCATCCTGATTGATTAAATATGTCGATCGATCGATTGACAGGCTGTTATAAGCGTTGAATATCTATATTTGATGCTTATACAGTGTAGTGCACTTTGGTTGATGGTTGATTATTTTTCAATGTAATTGTATACATGTGTTGTATGAAAATCCATATAATTAACTTTATATGGTAATTGATTGGGCCTCATTCCAATTTGAAAAATAAAGAATATTATAAAATAAAAGTTCATGTGTTGACAGTACTCATTCATTGAGATTGGTCATGTGTTGAACGAAATATTTTAGTAATAAAATTTACATCTTTATCGATATAAAATAAAAGTTCATGTGTTGACAGTACTCATTCATTGAGATTGGTCATGTGTTGAACGAAATATTTTGATAATAACAACTATTTTGAAAAAGAAATGTTTGAAATAGAATATTTGAAAATAGAAATTTATGAAGCCGTGTTGATTAGATTGACGCCATTTTGACGTGAACGATATTTATATCGATTTTATTCATCTTAAAAATGAATATTGAAAAGTGATTTCGAAATCGAATATTTTGAAATGAATTGAAAACGAATTCAAATTGAATTGAAAACGATTTCGAAATGAAATGAATTGAAAACGAATTCAAATTGAATTGAAAACGATTTCGAAATGAAATGAATTGAAAACGAATTCAAATTGAATTGAAAACGATTTCGAAATGAAATGAATTGAAAACGAATTCAAATTGAATTGAAAACGATTTCGAAATGAAATGAATTGAAAACGAATTCAAATTGAATTGAAAACGATTTCGAAATGAAATGAATTGAAAACGAATTCAAATTGAATTGAAAACGATTTCGAAATGAAATGAATTGAAAACGAATTCAAATTGAATTGAAAACGATTTCGAAATGAATTGAATTGAAAACGATTTCGAAATGAATTGAATTGAAAACGATTTCGAAATGGATTGAATTGAAAACGATTTCGAAATGAATTGAATTGAAAACGAATTGAAATGAATTCAAATTGAATTGAAATTTGAATTGAATAGAAATGAATTTTGAAACGAATTTATAAAGAAGAATTCAATTTTGATTTGAATTGAAAAGGAAGTTGAAATTGCTTTTGAAACGAATTTAAAACTATTTATATAATTCGTTTTAAATAGAAATCGACGAAGTATATATTATATATATTATATATATAATATAATGGCCTGAATAGAACGCGCCGCGCCGCGGCAGTTCGTGAATTTCGACCATTTATTTCAAACGGACATTGCGGGAGATCCGACCGTCGGATTCTCCTAAAACCGGAACCGTTGGGTTCGTATCGAAAAGAGCTTTCTAATGAATGTTAGAAATTTGAAATCTAACGGTTGGATTTGGAGATACGTCCAAATCAAATTCGAAAAAGGTCGCTGTAAGTGCAGTTCGATGGCCGTTGATGGAAATCGACTGTACGGGCCTTGATAAAATTATTAAAAATAGTAATAATTTGTGTAAAATCATAAGAGATGATTTGTGAAAGTTTGGGATGAAAAACTCCATATTTGAAAAGATAAAAATAGATTTTTATCGAAATGAACTAGTTTTGAACTAGAATTATAATTCTATTTATTTTTAAATAAATAAATTGAATTTGAAATGGTTTTGAAAATAACCAAAATTTCCAATGATTGCATTGGAGTGGATTTGAATCGAAATTGTCTTCGGAATATTTCGATGTTGGAATTCGTGATATTACAGGTGTTGTTATGGAAATTTGAAAGGTTTATATTTGTATCGTTATTTCCAATACGACATTTGTTAGTCGTAGAATTCGATATTGAATATAAGCCGATATATTTTCTATTCAGAGCCTTGTATTGAATATCGAATGTGATTTGGGTTTGTCGTGAATGGTGTCTTCACTAACACTGTTCTTGAACCCAGTTGAGAAAAGATTAAATCTTTTTATTTAGATTTAATGAAGTGTACCAATTAAATGATATTTAATTGGAATTGAATTGGTATTGATTTTTGGGTTTATCGTGAACAGTGTTTTAAATAACACTTGTTCTTTAACCCGATAATTAATGGAATGTGATTTGGGTTTGTCGTGAATGGTGTCTTCACTAACACTGTTCTTGAACCCAGTTGAGAAAAGATTAAATCTTTTTATTTAGATTTAATGAAGTGTACCAATTAAATGATATTTAATTGGAATTGAATTGGTATTGATTTTTGGGTTTATCGTGAACAGTGTTTTAAATAACACTTGTTCTTTAACCCGATAATTAATGGAATGTGATTTGGGTTTGTCGTGAATGGTGTCTTCACTAACACTGTTCTTGAACCCAGTTGAGAAAAGATTAAATCTTTTTATTTAGATTTAATGAAGTGTACCAATTAAATGATATTTAATTGGAATTGAATTGGTATTGATTTTTGGGTTTATCGTGAACAGTGTTTTAAATAACACTTGTTCTTTAACCCGATAATTAATGGAATGTGATTTTGGGTTTATCGTGAATCGTGTTTTAAATGACACTGATTCTTTAACCCAGATAATGATTAAAACTAAGTGGAGTTTTAATGAATCTTTAATTAGATTGAAAAGATCGAGAATGGAGTATCACCAGTTTTGCTCCAGGCGATAGTTAAATCTTTAATTAGATTTGAACGTGAAATTTAGAAACTAACTGTCGGTTAGCCAAGCAGAATGGTTTTCTGGATATTGATCTGATGTGGGTTTCGGCCTTCGGGGTTAATATTTGGGGAATTATTCTCTTGATTAATTTACGGTTAGTGACTAATGAATTGGAATGAGGCGTATGTTGTGTTTGTGTAACACTTATTTAAAATATACGCGAGTTATTCGGAAAGACCGGGTTCATCCCATTCTGAATAACTGATACGACGATAAGTCGAAGATGAAGACGATGGTCGAAGACCGGAGGTCTTCACGTCGTTTGGGTGATAACTGATGATCTTGATTGGGCTGTACACCCAAGAAGATGGAAACAGTTGGTGATCGTCCAGACGTACTTGGAGATCGATGGATATGCGGGGTACTAGGTGCCTCCGGTTTCGTTCAGCCCCAGAACGGACTTGTAAATGGACTGTGTGTCTGACATCGGATTTCATTCTGTGTGACTGATATCGGTTGCATAGGATGGTTTGCCTGTGTGGCATGCTAAGATGCAAATGATCGAGGCTTCTGTTGAAAAGCAAAGTCTTGTGGTGATGATCAAAGCACGGCCTTTGTGGCGTAGCTTTGTGTAACGTTTACCTCGCGTGTTTCACACCCGGTATGAACCAAAAACGGGAGACGGACCTCAGGGAGGGCATGCGTTTCTTTCTAGCTAGAAGTGGCGTCAGTGGTTTTACACGCCCTGACGAGTTTGACTTATGTGGTTGTTGCTGTTGCGAGGCGCCTCGGTTATATCGGTTTCGGCCGATGCATTCTGGTCGGCTGACGGACCAGACTTACACCCCATAGGGTGGGGAGACGTAGTGTTCAGGCATAATAATCCACATCGGTGGACCGGCCCTGTCGCTCCAAGGCTTGCCTGCACGCTTGCCGGAGACATGGGCTAGATTGTCTCGAATCGGTTGAGGACTATCTTTTGCCTCGGTTCATAGACGGAAATCCAATTTCCAAATACGTGACATTTGCGGTTTTAATTGTAGAGCCTAGTATGGCGACATAGTGGGATGGGGCGCTCATGCCGCCTATGATTGATACTTATGATTTGAAGTTGTTTTATACACTATACACTTATAATAGTATCAAATGATTTGTTTTAAACGTATCAAGCATTCTTTGGCTGTTATAAGGGAAAACCCTATCCTCGGCTGCGTTGCATTGTGTGATGGGACCTGGGTCTTATAACAGCTTCATTTTTCTTTATTTAGCATTGCGCTGTTTGTTTTATGCACTGGTATTCTTGGGAGGAAACCCGTTCCGTGTTATACGGCGTGGTCCCTTGATTTACCTAATGATTTAAAATAAAGATTAATAACTGTTTTAGTTCTCACACCAGTCACATGACTGACCTGGAGTTTATTGTTTTAACCTAAACTCTGGGTGCCCTTATTTTGACACGGGCAGCTAGTAGTTTTGGTTTTGCAGATTTATATTCACAGGAACCTGGTTTACAGCTGGAACGATATCCGGAAAGCTTTGTATCCGTATATCTCTTCTAGTTGTGTATTGTATTATTTTCCGCTGCGATGTATTTAAATGTAATTTAAATCTCTGATATTTCTGTGTAATATTCGTTTATACTTTGTATATTCTTGTAATCTGATGCATTGTTGTAATATACAATGAAATGTTCTTCTGTATGCGTTCTGTTGTGGCTTGTTCTCGAACTATCCGACGCTTTCCTTTACGGGGAAGTTAAGGGTCTTTACATTCACTTTCTATTCAATTCGAATCGAATTCATTTTCTATTCAATTCGAATCGAATTCATTTTCTATTCAATTCAAATTCTAATTCAGTTTCTATTCAATTCAAATTCTAATTCACTTTCTATTCAATTCAAATTCTAATTCACTTTCTATTCAATTCAAATTCTAATTCACTTTCTATTCAATTCGAATCAAATTCATTTTCTATTCAATTCGAATCGAATTCATTTTCTATTCAATTCGAATTCATTTCAAATTGATTCAATAAAATTTCAATTTGAATTTTAATCTAATTTAATTTGAATTTCATTTCAAAATATTAATTTTGAAATCACTTTTCAATATTCATTGTAAAACGAATAAAATCGATATAAATATCGTTCACGTCAAAATAACGCATCTCTAATCAACACGGCTTTATATATTTCAATAAATTCGTTATTCTATTCAACAAATGAATATATATATATATATATATTCCATCCAACACATGAATCTATATTTCTTTCAACACACGACTAATCTCAACACATGAGTACTGTCAACACGTCACTATTTTTGTTATGTAAAATATTTTATAAAATTATGGTATATATCGTTTGATTTTTAAATCAGACTCCACCGTGAAGTAGTCTCTAATTTTAAATATGATAAAAATGTAAATTTTATTATTAAAATATTTTACTCAACACTTGAATAGTTTCAACACATGAATATCGTCAACACATGACTACTTTTATATTCAACACATGAATTATCTTTTATAATATTCATTATTTTCCCAATTGGAATGAGGCACAATCAATCACCATATAATGTTAATTATATGGATTCCATACAACACATGTATATAATAGCAACGATAACCAATCAATCATCATCCAAAGTGCACCACACAACTGCATAAGCATCAAATATAAATAATCAATGCTTAAACAGTCTGTCGACCAATCGATCGACATACAATTAAATAATTGGGATTAGTGTACGCCAAATATCATCCCAACAACCGTGTGGGGTTTCAAATCAACAAACACATATTTTTATTCGTGCAGTTGGGCGATGTGTAAAATTTATCATCCCAATCAATATCAGTCAAATCAGTGTATATAAACAAATCGACCGATTTGTTTAAAAATATTTATTTATTCACATTCACGTTAAAAATTATATTTTTTTTAACGATAAAATATTTTTAACTATATAAATATTTTATTTCCTTTCAACACAAGAATATTTTATTATTCAATCATTCCACAACACAAACAGTTTTCACAACACATCAATCAAACAAACAAGCCGTCCATGGTCTGTGGACGACGGGTGTCGGGTGCTGCTAAGCACCGTCTGCATCCTAGTATATATATAACTAGAAAAAAAAAGAAATTTAGAGTGAGAAGTTCTCACCGATAGCTATCCCAACTCCACGACACTTCATTTATAGAAATCTTCGTCGTTCTCGCCTTTTTTCACTTTCGTTGCCCGTAGCCACTACATATATAAAAATCACATTTTTATATTGCTATTCAATATATAAAAATCGAATTTTCACTTGCTATTCAATATATAAAAATCGAATTTTTACTTTACTATTCAATATATAAAAATCCTATTTTTACTTTGCTATTCAATATATAAAAATAAATCCTATTTTTACATCGCTATTATATAGATAAAAATTCTATTTTTACATAGCTATTATATAGATAAAAATTCTATTTTTACATTGTTATTATATAGATTAAAATTCTATTTTTACATCGCTATTATATAGATAAAAATTCTATTTTTTCATCGCTATTATATAGATAAAAATTCTATTTTTACATCGCTATTATATAGACAAAATTCTATTTTTACATCGCTATTATATAGATATTTTTCTTTTCAATACGCTACTTACATAAAAATAGTATTTTTATATCTTCTACCATATAAAGGTCATATTTTTAACACTTCTATAATGTAAAAATCATATTTTTATCCTTCTACAATATAAAAGATTATATTTTTATCCTCCTACACTATAAAAGATTATATTTTTATCTTTCTACAATATAAAATAAAACTGAAATTAAATTAAGAATTGATTTAATAAAGGAAAATCACCTTCACCGTCGAACTGGAGCATCGTTGGAAGGGGGGGGGGGTTTCACGTCGGTTTCAGGAGGAGAAGAAGAGGCGGAGGAGCATCAGTCTGGTGGTGGTCGGCTTCTAGGGGGTGCGGCGGTTTTTTGATGAGGGGGGGGGGGGCTGAAATCGAGTAGAAGAAGAAGGGGAGGGGGGCGCGCCTTCGATTGCTGGAGGGGAGGGGAGACTGCGAGGTGGAGGCTGGAGATCGGAGAGAGGGGCGGCGACTCCCTGGACGCGGCGGCGGTCTCGTTGGTGGAGCGATTTGTTTTTTTTTTATTTCTTCTGAATTGAAACGTGAACGAGGGGGGGGGGGCAGAATGAAAGAATAGGGGGTAGGAGAGAGAGGGAAGAAAGTGAGTTTTATTTTATTTTATTTTGTTTTTAATTCCAAAAAGGTACTTATATTTTCGACCTCGAAACGAGGCCCACCGCTTGTCGTCCATAGCTAATTACCCCCATTCTGAACACAATGGGATATGTATCGCAAGCTGATTTGACCGTTCCGATCAGTTTTCGTCAAAATCAATATATAACTCTATATATTGAATTTGAACACGCATTTCAGTTTACTGGGGTCACATACTAACAAGAAAAATCCCCGAAAAATATTTTCTAGCTTCATATTGACGATATGGTCCTAACAAAACTAGTTTCATCGAATTCTGAGACCGTTGGAAAAATGGCCATTTTCCAGTCGATTAAAATCAACTGAAACTAGTTAAACGCGTTTTCCTTCCCTACGCTCACATATTGATTCAAAAAATTATAAAATTTGAAACCTAGCAATAATTTGACATCACGGACCCAACAAAAGTGGTTTCGTCGAAATCCGAGGTCATTTGCAAAATTCCCATTTTTAAGGGCCTGAATTCCATAGCGACTATTTAGAATTTTCAACTGGACATATCTTTTGATTCCCGCTATTAAATTTCGATTTTTCGGATTCATTGGAAATATATTCTCAAATAGATCCCAATGTTTTTGGTTTCACTAAAATCCAGATTGTTTTGCACCCGGTACATTCAATTGAAGTTTGAAATCAAATTATCGAACTACCGCGCCATTTTCAATTCTATTTATAATTATATATATAATTATTTATATTCTAACGACGACATATATAATATATACGTCGAATTATATTCAAAATAAATTTTCGTCGATTTTATTTAAAATAATTCATTTTAAATGTTCAAAATTCGCTAAAATTGCCAAAATAAAAATTTTAAACTGGCCCAGATTTTCGGGTTGTTACAATCTCCCCCACTTAAAACTTTTCGTCCCCGAAAAGGTGCAAAGTCGAAAGTGGTTTGATCAATTAACTCTACGTTCGATCTGGCTTCCATTCTCCAACTTTTCAGTTTCTGAGAATTTTCAAAAGTTTCAAAAATTTGGCTAACACCCTAAATTTTCGAAAAATTTCGCCATAACCTCCCCTACACCGGGAGCCACGGGAAAATCCCGAAATTGCCATATAGGCCTTCTGATCTCAAAAAGAAAAAGAAAAAGCCAAGCGTCTAGCCAATCGGCTCATAAAATCATCATCACCCAAACAAAACAGTAAATTATAGTAAACATGTACCTATTTGTCGGGCAAACAAATTTTATTCTCTGCTCTAGCCTCCTTGCTATGACCTGTTCAATGTAAGTACATGTATATGCAAGCAAATGTGACCAATTTTCAATACAATTCAATATTTGATGCAATTAGGCATAATGGTTCAAAATTATTAAACAAATAAATCAACAACACAAACATCAATCAATTAGTGAATTAGAGTTTCAAATTCATAATTTTGATACATATACAAAAATCATGTTTTTGATGGCAAATCACAACAATATCTTCTAGCTATATTGGTTTTGGTTCTCACACCAGTCTAATGGAAATATATAGAAATCACACCTTCGAAATACGAACATAAATACGGATGATGTGGCCACATCATCAGAATTATCCTCGGGTGTCTAGAATGTGATTCTATATCTATCCAGTATATTAAAACTTCGAATATACGTTCATGACGCGTATACGCGAAATCTTTATATACTCGATTGTCCAAATTCAAAATAAATAAATTATTCAAATACGTATAAAACGAATTAAATTTTCAAAACAAAATTGTTTTCATTTGAAAAATATACTCTTCACACTCGTTCTAGGATACTACTGATCCTATCTCTAACGAGTCATTCTAATCGGATATTGCTAATCCAATATCTGATGAATTCTTTCGTATGGTTCTAATGTGTCTTGTTCTCGAGCTCTGTAAACCAAAGCTCTGATACCAACTGATACGACAAGGAATTTCGCTCGATCCGAATCGATCTTTAAACCGACTAAGACCGTTCGAAAACCCCTGATCGTTTGAGAACAGGACAAATTAGAACGCAAACAGAAGAACATTTCATTGTTATTACAACAATTCCATCAGATGAATGAATATACAGAGTATAACTGAATAAATTACATTCAACAAATATCAGAGATTTAAATTACATTGCAGCGGAAAAATATACAAAACACAACTAGAAGTAATGCACAGATACAGAGCTTTCCGAGCATCGTTCCAGCTGTAAATCAGGACCTTGTGAATATAAATCTGCAAAACCAAAACTACTAGCTGCCCGTGTCGAAAATAGGGGCACCGATAGTTTAGGTAAAAACAATAAACTCCAGGTCAGTCATGGGACCGGTGTGAGAACTAAAACAGTTATTTAAAACTTTACTTTAGAAGAAAGTAATTCAAGGGACCACGCCGTATGACACGAAACGGGTTTCCTTCCGAGAATACTAGTGCATAAAACAAACAGCGCAATGCTAAATAAAGAAAAATGAAGCTGTTATAAGACCCAGGTCCCATCACACAATGCAACGCAAGCCAGAGGATAGGGTTTTTACCTTATAACAGCCAAAGCATGCTTGATACGTTTAAAACACATTATTTGATACTATTATAAGTGTATAGTGTCAAAACAATTTCAATCATAAATATCAATCATAGGCGGCATGAATGACCAATACCACTATGTCGCCATACTAGGTTCTACAAATAAAACCGCAATATCACGTATTGGAAATTGGATTTCCGTCATGAGTCGAGGCAAGGGGCAAGCTCCTCTCCGCACTTGAGACACTCTAGCAAATGCCTCAGGACCCCACTATGATCCTTGGATCTTCAGGGCCGGTCCTCTCTTACTTTTGAGGAGTAGTTATTCCTGAACACACGTTTCCCGGTCCTTACAGACCTATATCCGAGGCGCCTCGTATCCAACAACCACACAGGTGAAAAGTATATAAATGTCAGGGCTGGTAGGTCACTGACACCACCCTAGCTAGAAAGAAACGTCGTGCTCTCCCTGCAGTCACTATCCCGTTTTTGACTCATACCGAGATGTGAGGCTCGCGAATTCACGCTATACACAAAGCTACGCCACACAGGACGTGCTTGATCATCAACCACAAGACTTTGCTTTTCAACAAAAGCCTTGATCAATTGCCACTTACGCGTGCCACACTGGCAATTCACTCCATGCGACTGATGTCAATCGATATACAACCTCTGAGCTCGTACGTCTCAGAGAAGGGCGTTAAGCAAGAGAATAAATTCTCCGCTGCCAAACAGATGTATATTTAATAGAGATCAATCAACACAGAATAAAATCCAATGTCAGACACACAATCCATTTACAAGTTCGCTCTGGGTCTGAACGAAACCGGAGGCACTTTCCTCGCATACCCATCCATCTCCAAGTACGTCTAGACGATCACCAACTGTTTCCCTCATCTTGGGTGTACAACCCAATCAAGATCATCAGTAATCACCCAAATGATGTGAAGACTTCCAGTCTTCAACCACCGTCTTCCTCTTCAACATCTCGTCGAATCGGTTATTCAGAATGGGTATAACCCGGCCTTTCTGAATAACCCACGTATATAATAAACAAATGTTACACGAACACAACGAACGCCTCATTCCAATTCAGAATATTATTTTATTTACAAAATCACATTCTTAGGGAAAGGTTCCCATTAATTTTATCCAAGATAAATTCTTCTAAATTTATTCTTTAATCTTCCTTTCGATATCATTTCAAACTAGTCGGGATTAGCGGGCCACACCGAAGTAATTATTTATTTTATTTCCCAATCCCAACCTATATATCCCATGGAGAAAACTGGTAATACTCCATACCTAACACCACGGTGTTATCGGTAAAATTAATTACCATTTCACGTTCAAATCTAATTAAAGATTTAACTATCGCTTTGGAGCAAAACTGGTGGTACTCCATTCTCGATCAACTTTCAGATTTGATAATTTAAATTATCAATTCACATTTCAATCTAATTAAAGATTCATTAAAACTCCACTTAGTTTTAATCTTTTCAAAAATCAACATCCTGTCTTTAACTGGGTTAAAGAACCAATGTCATATAAAACACGATTCACAATAAACCCGAATCACATTCGATATTAAATACAAGGCTCTGAATAGAAAATATACCGGCTTATATTCAATATCAAATTTTGAAACCAAGAAATATCATATTGGAAATAACGATATAAAATATATCTTTCAAATTCCCATAACAATATCAATATAGTCACGAAATCCAACATTGAAATATTCCGAAGATAATTTCGATTCAACTCCAGTCCAATTCAGGTATTGGGAATATTGATTATTTTTAAAATCACTTTCACATTCAGTTTATTTATTTCAAAAATAAACTGATTTTAATTCTAGTTCAAAACTAGTTCATTTCGATAAAAATCTATTTTTATCTTTTCAAATGTGGAATTTTTCATCCCAGTCCCTTCCAATTCACATATTATGATTTTACACAAATTATCAATATTTTTAATAATTTTATCAAGGCCCGTACAGTCGATTTCCAACAACGACCATCGAACTGCACTTACAGCGACCTTTTTCGAATTTGATTTGGACATAACTCCAAATACAACCGTTAGATTTCAAATTTCTAATATTCACTGGAAAGCTCTTTTCGATACGAACCCAACGGTTCCGGTTTTAGGAGAATCCGACGTTCGGATCTCCCGCAACGTCAATTCGAAGTTAATGGTCGAAATTCATGAACTGCCGCGGCGCGGCGCGTTCTATTCAGGCCATTATATATATATAATATATATTATATATATTTCGTCGATTTCCTTTTTAAAACGAATTTTATAAATCGTTTTAAATTCGTTTCAAAAACAATTTCAGCTTCATCTTCAATTTCAAATCGATTTGATTTCAATTCAATTCGAATTCCGTACAATTTTATTTAATTCGAATTCAAATTCATTTCAATTCAATTCAAATTCTAATTCGTTTTAATTCAATTCAATTTGAATTTACCTTCTATTTACTTCAATTCGAATTCATTTCAAATTCATTTCAATTCAATTTCAGTTCGTTTTAAATTTCATTCAAAACAATTTCAATTCGTTTTTAACTCAATTTCAATTTAATTCAATTTGAATTCATTTCTATTCAATTTAATTCAAATTCACTTTCTATTCAATTTGAATTCTAATTCACTTTCTATTCAATTCGAATTGAATTAATTTTCTATTCAATTTGAATCGAATTCATTTTCTATTCAATTCGAATCGAATTCATTTTCTATTCAATTCAAATTCTAATTCACTTTCTATTCTATTCAAATTCTAATTCACTTTCTATTCAATTCAAATTCTAATTCACTTTCTATTCAATTCAAATTCTAATTCACTTTCTATTCAATTCGAATCGAATTCATTTTCTATTCAATTCGAATCGAATTCATTTTCTATTCAATTCGAATCGAATTCATTTTCTATTCAATTCGAATCGAATTCATTTTCTATTCAATTCGAATTCATTTCAAATTGATTCAATAAAATTTCAATTTGAATTTTAATCTAATTTAATTTGAATTTCATTTCAAAATATTAATTTTGAAATCACTTTTCAATATTCATTGTAAAACGAATAAAATCGATATAAATATCGTTCGGGTCAAAATAACGCATCTCTAATCAACACGGCTTTATATATTTCAATAAATTCATTATTCTATTCAACAAATGAATATATATATTCCATTCAACACATGAATCTTTATTTCTTTTAACACACGACTAATCTCAACACATGAGTACTTTCAACACTTCACTATTTTTGTTATGTAAAATATTTTATAAAATTATGGTATCTATTGTTTGATTTTTAAATCAGACTCCACCGTGAAGTAGTCTCTAATTTTAAATATGATAAAGATGTAAATTTTATTATTAAAATATTTTATTCAACACTTGAATAGTTTCAACACATGAATATCGTCAACACATGACTATTTTTATATTCAACACATGAATTATCTTTTATAATATTCATTATTTTCCCAGTTGGAATGAAGCACAATCAATCACCATATAATGTTAATTATATGGATTCCATACAAAACATGTATATAATAGCAACGATAACCAATCAATCATCATCCAAAGTGCACCACACAACTGCATAAGCATCAAATATAAGTAATCATTGCTTACACAGTCTATCGACCAATCGATCGACATACAATTAAATAATTGGGATTAGTGTACGCCAAATATCATCCCAACACCCGTATGGGGTTTCAAATCAACAAACACATATTTTTATTCGTGCAGTTGGGCGATGTGTAAAATTTATCATCCCAATCAATATCAGTCAAATCAGTGTATATAAACAAATCGACCGATTTGTTTATAAATATTTATTTATTCACATTCACGTTAAAAATTATATTTTTTTAACGATAAAATATTTTTAACTATATAAATATTTTATTTCCTTTCAACACAAGAATATTTTATTATTCAATCATTCCGCAACACAATCAATTTTCACAACACATCAATCAAACAAACAAGGCGTCCATGGTCTGTGGACGACGGGTGTCGGGTGCTGCTAAGCACCGTCTGCATCCTAGTATATATATATAACTAAAAAAAGAAATTTAGAGTGAGAAGTTCTCACCGATAGCTATCCCAACTCCACGACACTTCATTTATAGAAATCTTCGTCGTTCTCGTCTTTTGTCACTTTCGTTGCCCGTAGCCACTACATATATAAAAATCACATTTTTATATTGCTATTCAATATATAAAAATCGAATTTTCACTCGTTATTCAATATATAAAAATCGAATTTTTACTTTGCTATTCAATATATAAAAATCGAATTTTTACTTTTCTATTCAATATATAAAAATCCTATTTTTACATCACTATTATATATATAAAGTTCCTATTTTTACATCGCTATTATATAGATAAAAATTCTATTTTTACATCGCTATTATATAGATAAAAATTCTATTTTTACATCGCTATTATATAGATAAAAATTCTATTTTTACATCGCTATTATGTAGATAAAAATTCTATTTTTACATCGCTATTATATAGATAAAAATTCTATTTTTACATCACTATTATATAGATAAAAATTCTATTTTTACATCGCTATTATATAGATAAAAATTCTATTTTTACATCGCTATTATATAGATATTTTTCTTTTCAATACACTACTTACATAAAAATAGTATTTTATATCTTCTACCATATAAAGGTCATATTTTTAACACTTCTATAATGTAAAAATCATATTTTTATCCTTCTACAATATAAAAGATTATATTTTTATCCTCCTACAATATAAAAGATTATATTTTTATCTTTCTACAATATAAAATAAAACTGAAATTAAATTAAAAACTGATTTAATAAAGGAAAATCACCTTCACTGTCGAACTGGAGCATCGTTGGAAGGGGGGGGGGGGTTCACGTCGGTTTTAGGAGGAGAAGAGGAGGCGGAGGAGCATCAGTCTGGTGGTGGTCGGCTTCTAGGGGGTGTGGCGGTTTTCTGATGAGGGGGGGGGGGGGGCTGAAATCGAGTAGAAGAAGAAGGGGAGGGGGGCGCGCCTTTGATTGCTGGAGGAGAGGGGAGACTGCGAGGTGGAGGCTGGAGATCGGAGGGAGGGGCGGCGACTCCCTGGACGCGGCGGCGTTCTCGCTGGTGGAGCGATTTGTTTTTTTATTTCTTCTGAATTGAAACGTGAACGGGGGGGGGGGGGGGGGGCAGAATGAAAGAATAGGGGGTAGCAGAGAGAGGGAAGAATGAGAGTTTTATTTTATTTTATTTTTAATTCCAAAAAGGTACTTATATTTTCGACCTCGAAACGAGGCCCACCGTCTGTCATCCATAGCTAATTACCCCCATTCCGAACACAATGGGATATGTATCGCAAGCTGGTTCGACCGTTTCGATCAGTTTTCGTCAAAATCAACATATAACTCTATATATTGAATTTGAACACGCATTTCAATTTACTGGGGTCACATACTAACAAGAAAAATCCCCGAAAAATATTTTCTAGCTTCGTATTGTCGATACGGTCCTAACAAAACTAGTTTCGTTGAATTCTGAAACCGTTGGAAAAATGGCCATTTTCCAGTCGATTAAAATCAACTGAAACTGGTCAAACGCGTTTTCCTTCGCCACGCTCACATATTGATTCAAAAAATTATAAAATTTTAAACCTAGCAATAATTTGACATCACGGACCCAACAAAAGTGGTTTCGTCGAAATCCGAGGTCGTTTGCAAAATTCCCATTTTTAAGGGCCTGAATTCCATAGCGACTATTCAGAATTTTCAACTGGACATATCTTTTGATTCCCGCTATGAAATTTCGATTTTTCAGATTCGTTGGAAAGATATTCTCAAATAGATCCCAATGTTTTTGGTTTCACTAAAATCCAGATTGTTTTGCACCCGGTACATTCAATTGAAGTTTGAAATCGAATTATCGAACTACCGCGCCATTTTCAATTCTATTTATAATTATATATATAATTATTTATATTCTAACGACAACGTATATAATATATACGTCGAATTATATTCAAAATAAATTTTCGTCGATTTTATTTAAAATAATTCATTTTAAATGTTCAAAATTCGCTAAAATTGCCAAAATAAAAAATTTAAACTGGCCTAGATTTTCGGGTTGTTACAGGTATACAGTTCGAACTTCTCACCCAAGAGATAGTGCCTCCATATCTTTAGAGCAAACACGATGGCCATCAACTCAAGATCATGAGTGGGGTATTTCTTCTCATGTGGTTTCAACTGACGGCTAGCATATGCAACTACTTTGTCCCTTTGCATTAGCACCGCACCAGTACCTTAAATAGATAAAAGGATAACATGTTAAAATAAGATTTGTCATTAAAAATGTCATTTCTGACATGTTTGTTTAGATAAAAGGAATGATCTTCAATAGAAGCATCTGTCCAGACTTTCAAATCCTGATTGCCATCAATAATGGTCAACACAGGAGCAGTGGTCAACCTCCGTTTCAGCTCTTGGAAAGCTGACTCACATTCGGGTGTCCAAACGAACTTTGTATGCTTCTTAGTCAACTTTGTCAATGGACAAGATAATTTAGAAAAATCTTTAACGAATTTCCGATAATAATCAGCCAGTCTTAAGAAACTTATGACTTCCGTAGGAGTGTTAGGCTGCTTCCAATCTTGGATGGCCGAGATCTTTCCTAGGTCCACTGAAATGCCTTTTTTTGATACAACATGGCCGAGGAATTTCACCTCTTCCTGCCAGAATATAAATTTAGAGAATTTGGCTTTCAACACATTCCTTCGCAAAATTTCCAAGACTTCTTTCAGATGGTTTTCGTGCTCAACAGTGGATTTGGAAAAGATCAGGATGTAATCGATGAACACCAGCACAAATTTATTTAAAACATCTCGGAATACTCTGTTCATCAAATCAACAAAGTATGATGGAGCGTTACATAAGCCGGAGGGCATTACTAGCAATTCATAGAATAAGTCTGGCCCTCTGAAAGCGGTCAAAGGAACACATTCTTCGGCAAAAAAATGATGGAAGCCTATAACTAGGTCCATCCTAGAGAATACTTGCGCTCCATTCAAGCGGTCCAACAGATCATCAATACATGGCAGTGGATATTTATTTTTTAGCATTTGCTTATTGAGGTCACGGTAGTCCACACATAGCTTGAGAGTACCGTCTGACTTTTGGACAAACACCACTGCTGCACCCTAGTTTGAGAAGCTAGGCCTTATCAGACCCTTCCACAAAAGCTGTTTAGTTTGATTGCTCAGCTCCTATTTTTCTTTCAGTGTCATTCTCCGAATAGGATGCACAACGGGCTTTGCATTCAGAACTAAATCAATCCTGAAGTCGAATTCTCTACGCAGAGGTAAGCTGTCAACTTCTTCAAACACATCCGCATAATCTCTGACGACAGGAGTATCCTCAATAGAAGCAGGAGTGACTTCTAGAGAAGATCAAAATTCTTTCCTGTCTGTTGTTGAGCCGTGACATGGTATAATAATATCTACGAGCTTCGTTTTAACTTTGACAATTCTTTCGGTACATTTAACCTCGGCCTCGTGTTTTATTAACCAGTCCAGCCCAAGAATGATATCATACTCAGAAAAATTCATCACATTCAGATTAAAAGGGAATCGGTAAAGGAATAGGAGATGGGCACTTTGCAAAATAACCCGAGAACAAGAGAACCTCCTATCGGATTGTGGACACTAACTGATTATTTAAGATTTCTTATTTTCAAATTTAATTTTTTAATCGTGTCACTAGAAATGAAACTACGTGATGCACCAGTGTCAAATAATATGGTAACAGGAATATTCTTAATGTTAAGAGTACCACCTAAGACATCAGTTTTACCTGCTCCTTTGGAAGAAGCTGGTGCAGCTGCCCCTTCATAGACATGCACCACTTCAGTTTTCTTAAGCAATGGACAATTCTTGATAAGATGCCCAGGCTTGTGGCAATTAAAGCATTCCCTGGGGCCACGAGAATTCTGTCCGCTATTCTGGCTGGGTCCAAATTCATTCCTTCTTGGTCACTTCGGGGCTCGGTATTCATAGTCAAAGTGCCCCATCTTCTGACAATTGAAGCATTTCACCTTGGATTTGCCTCTTTTCTTTCCTTGAGGCTTGGCGGTAGAAGAATTGCTCGCCTTTGGTTTCCTGTCAGCTTTCTTTCTTTTGTTATTATTCTGATTCTTCATACGCTCCTGCTGTGCATTTATGTCATTATCCTCATAGCAGCAAGCCATCTCGATCACTTCATTAAAGGGGAGATTGATGTGAGCTGTGACTCCGTTCAGATATTTCTTGGAGAGGCCATTGATGAATCTTTTGTTTTTCTACACTGGTTCCTGAACTAACTCTGGAGCATAGCGTGAGAGGTCTTCGAACTTCCGCACATATTCTGAAATAGTCATATCTCCCTGCTGCAAATTGGAAAATTGATCGTGGAGCCGCTCTACTTCCTGTGGAGGGATAAACATATCGTTGAAGAGTTCTTTGAATCTGGCCCAAGACATGTCGGCTACATTATTGTCAATTTTGACTGTATCCCACCAATTTTCGGCCTCATCTTTCAACAGCCAAAATGCCACAAAGCGCTTGTGGTGGTCTTCCAATTCCAGGCCTCCAAATATTTTCTTGTAATTCTTTAGCCATGCCTGTGCCTCAATCACTATCTCTCGCCCGGTAAAGGATACGCCCCCTAAATATCTGAACTTCTTGGCCACTTTATCCAAGTCAAACGGCTATGGGGGTAGAGGTGGTGTTACAGTGGGCTGCCTCTGAGCTATGGGAGTCTCATCTCTTGCCGGTCATCTAGCCTCACCTCTGCCTTGGGCTCTAGCTCTCGCTCTAGTGCTTATTTCCTAGTTAGTTATGTACCATCAAGGAAAGAGTCAGACTAACATAAATGATAATTCCAAAGGAAAGGTTAAAGCAGAGACATATGATAAGATGATAATGATGTAATGACTGATTAATATGTGTTATTCTGCTGTGCTCATTCTAGGACATTACTAATCCTATCTCTAATGAGCTACTAGTCTTAGAATACTACTGATTCTATATCGACGAATTGTTTTAAAAATGTTATACTCCGAAGCTAAGGTTAACCTTTAGCTCTGATACCAACTGTGACAAGCCCAAACTTCCGTAGTATGAAAGCAAGGATAATCATAGGAACATAACATAATTACAACAATAGCAGATCTCAGATAACATCATAGCACATAAATCATTGCAGCGGAAATAGAAAATGTCATCACATCATAACATCAAAGACATCAGAGTGCGCAGTTACAGGATACACTTAGCAAATAGAAGTCTCAACAAAATGATAAAAACAAGTCTCAACTCCATCAAATACATCATAGATCAATAATGTCTAAATGTCTCAAGTAGCAATAGAAAGATAAAAAGGAAAATGTTCTTCATCTTCTTCCTTAAGCAAGCTCCAATCCAGAATGTATCCATATCTAAACTTGTCCTTTGGCTGCCCGTGTGGAAAAGAGGGCACCCGAGTTTTCAAAGTGAAACAAACTATGAGTCAGTCATGGGACTAGTATGAGAAATCTTTCTTAACTAACAATATGGCTAATCACAGGACCACGCCTGTAACACCCCACCTCCGCCCGGGTGACTCTTGCAAGCACTCTGACTTTGGAGGGGCGTTTGAATCAGGTAAACATGCATAATGATATATCGAGGCAGAACAAGAACATATGTATATGCATAAACAGAGTAAATAACATAGATAAAACAGCGGAAGATTTTAAACCATTTCAAAACAAGTCTGTTACATCATAATGTCAACTTCCCAAATAAACAAGTCTAGATAAACAACATCAACTGAAAACTGAAATACATAAATACTAATCCCCAAAAGAAGTAATAGCCATAGCTAGCTTCATGTCAAACCGTACATGAGCTAAATCCCACAAGCAAGCAGTCAGAAATCCAGCTAAGCTCCAGTATTCCCTCCCTGAGAACCTGGGGGGGGGGGGGGGGGACGGAAGAAAAGAGGCGAAAGAAAACAGGTCAGTCAAAAAAACTGAGTAAGCCCTACTACAATCAATGTAAACTGATAAAGTTAACTGGCATGAGAAGCACGTATGATCATAAGGATAACAACATACTAGCATGATGATTAACTAACAAGGAAGATAAAGGTGTCATCGCATAATCAGGGTTAAGATTTTGCACCACAGGTGTACTAGCAAACTAACATGACTTGAATAAACAAGAATTGATCCCTTGGCCCAAGCTTTGGCCCAATAACATGAAATGACCCTAATACGAGGTCCAACCAACCGGTCTAATCGATCGGCTCCCTAAGCCTAACTCGTCACGTGTTGGTGTCAATACGGCCCAAACATAATTGTAGTCAGACTGTGCCGGGTCTCCCGTCGGGTGTATCAAGCCCTAGGGTGGCAACCCCTGGACACCATAAACATGAGTGCACAGTCTCGATCTACTGGTACCCGTGCAGGTTTTCTCCGGCTACGGACTATGTGCACGACCAGAGTCCGCCCGGAACTACACCGGCGTACCCTCTGCCGTCGCTTTTGGTCACTTACCTCCAGTCCAGTAATCGTGCCCCCACCCTAGCCTAGTCCCTAGGGTCATGATGATACTAACTTGGGATTACTGCTGGAGTGGGCCCCCATTGCTAGGATTTTTCTAGTGGGTTAAGTACGGTTTAACCCCCTTGCTAATCATGGATTAACTTGGTTAAGTGTAACGATGAGTTCACGACTTAACCCCGATTAATCTACCGAGCCCAAATTGGTTAAGTACTAAGTGGACCATGACTTAACCCTAATCATGAGGCATTAATTAATTTAATGCGCCTTAACCTCTCACATTAGACTTTGTTGCGGTTACTAGTTAAGCCGGGCGGGTCCGGGTAGCTTTACACCACAACTTGGTCTAACCTCGGGTCCAAGGTACAACATGACCAACTTCTCACATTGGGTCCTATTGTTTGTAGCAACTAGTTAAGCCGGTCGGTTCCAGGTAGGTTTATGCTACAAACTCAACCCAACCTCGAGTTGGCCACACTTATCTTTTCTAAGTGTCATGTCCATCATGTTTCCAAAACATGTTACAAGTTTTTCAAGCAATTGGGTAGACCTAACTTAATAGGTAAATTCCCAATGGGTAGACCTAACTTAATAGGTAAATTCCCAAGCTTATGTTTTTATGTCTTTTAAGTTTACCCAACCCCAAACGCAATCCCATCGCTTACATATCGCAATAGCGCATAAAGGATAGAAAGAGGGAACTTGGCATAATCATGACATAAAAGGTGTTGAAGCCACAAGTTCAACATGGTGGCATATAAAATGTTCATGTGTTCATATACTTGCATATTACATATTTTGGCCTCAAAAGCATGCATAGAACCAAACTTAGCATATTGGTGATACATGGTGCTAAATGACATGTAGAAATGGCTATAAGTTCGCATTTAGCCTCACATGCAAGTTATCATAAAAGATATGATAACTTACATGTTGCCAAAATGCAACCTTTGGCATAAAGCTTGAAGCTTTATGTTCATAAACCCAAGATAAGCTTGCATAACATGATAGCATGAATAAAATGTTCAACCCAAACTTGCATAGCATAACTTGCATATCATATGACAACTTGCATATCAAACTTGCATAACATAACTTGCATATCATATGACAACTTGCATATCAAACTTGCATGACATAACTTGATGAACTTGCATATCACATCATAGCATACTTGCATAACATGATAAACTTGCATATTACATCATAGAAAACTTGCATAACATGATAAACTTGCATTTCATAACATAGTAAACTCGCATATAAACTTGCATATCATACATTTAACTTCAAAGTTTAAGTATGAAAGTAGAATAGGGCTTACAATGATTAAGAAGTCACAAAAATATGACAAAGCCCTTATTAAACCCAAAATGCAAGCCAAAATGATCAAAAACTCTTCCTTTATGATGCTAATATAAGAACTTGACTTGAATGCAAGCTAATGATGATCATACAAGTCTAAAAACACTTGTATGCATGGAAAATCTCATAAAAATTTGTTTAGGAATTTTATGAAGAGAGTGGAGGCCATGAGAGGATTGATTTTGCCATAGTTTAGTTGCTAGAATGAATAATGATGATTTAGGGTAGGTTAGGGTCTTATTTATAGATTAGGCAAGTGTTTTAGGCCATAGGATTAAACCCTAGTTGCAATCTTAGCCCTTAAAACAGAATCTGGCCCCCAAGCTCAACACATTCTCAAAATGGTGCACCAGGCTAAACAGCCCGCCTGAGCCAAGTCGACAGCCCAGTCGACAGGGCTGTCGACTTGGTCTAACCAAGTCGACTCCCAAGTCGACAGGGCTGTCGACTTGGGGTGTTCTGGCGGGAATTTTCCCGCCTGGCCCAATAACCCCAATTTCCAAATTCAGATTTGAATTTGAAATCTGTTTTTACTTTGAATTTTTCAGAAAACTTCGTTGGGCCTTAATCGGGTCATACAGACTCCGATTTTCGAAAACTCGGACTCTATTTTGCGTATTTTTCCGAGACGAACGCAATGGCACAGCCCGTTTCCCTTGATTCAGATTTTTGAATTAAATTCTGCCTCGATTTATGTTATAACAGGTTATTGAAAATACGGGTTGTTACATTCTCCCTTCCTTAAAGGATTTCGTCCCCGAAATCTTCAAGTTAGGAAGAACGTATCCTACCATCCAACATCCATCTACTCAAAACATCATCCACGAGCAATCATTGTCCTTACAAGATTCTAAATGTTGTATGGACATATGCAAAGGTGTGTGTATATGTACCTATCTAATGCAAATATCATCAATGCAGATTATGTTAGTGAAATGAATCCATATGTATGCAATTCCTAACATAATGTATAACATCTATATGTGTGCACATCACATACACCCATATGCAACATCCATGTGATAACACACAAATTTTCATCCATGAATAAGCATAAACACTCATGCATATGCAATATGAGGAGTGTGTGAGCCGATCTAGTGCCTAACGTGTATAATGCATCCACGAGTAACCACTTGCAAACACTTGCAACCACTTGCAACCATCAAGCATAACATGTTTCAAACACATCTTTCGTCCAAAGGTTTTCTACCTAAGGTTCTCATGACAAGATTAACACGATAAATTAGATAAACATAGATAGCAAAGAGAAAGATATGCCAACAAAGAAAAGAGATTGAGAGTGTACCCTCAAAAAGGAATGGATAAAGCCCACGCATCTTCTCCTCGGTTTCCCAAGTTGCGTCTTCTTCGGCTTCACCCCATTGAACCTTCACTAATTTGACCTCTCGATTCCTTAGCTTCTTGGTCTCCGTCCCCAAGATACGAATCGGAGCTCTCCTCAAGGTAGCCTCTTTCTCCACTTCCACATCTTTCAGAACACTTGGCTCAACAACCTCTGCTGATTCATGTAAACACTTCCGGAGATGCGAGACATGAAAAACATCGTGTACTCCGGCAAGCTTCTCGGGCAACTCCACCCTATAAGCCATCTGCCCGATCCTCTCTACAATAGGGAATGGTCCAACAAACCCTGGTGCTAACTTCCCAACGGCTCCAAATCGGACCACATTCCGCAAAGGAGAAACCTTCACGAACAGCATATCCCCAACATCAAACTCCAAATCAGTTCTTCGCTTATCAGCATAGGATTTTTGTCGGTCTTGGGCCGCTTTCATCTGTCTCCGAATCAACTCGACCTTCTCGGATGTATCTCTGATCAGATCAGGCCCAAGTATAAGCTTATCTGTAGTCTCCCACCAACATGTAGGCGACTTGCACGGCCTCCCATATAAAGCTTCAAATGGTGCCATCCCTATGCTTGCCTGATAACTGTTATTATATGCAAACTCAACAAGAGGAAGATGGTCTTCCCAAGTACCACCAAAATCCAGAATACAAAGCCTCAACAGATCCTCGAGTACCCTATTCACCCTTTCGGTTTGACCGTCCGTCTGTGGGTTATAAGCAGTTCTTAGATTCAACCTCGTGCCCATGGCTTCTTGCAAGCTATTCCAGAATTGACTTGTAAAGATTGGGTCACGGTCACTGACTATACTAGAAGGGACTCCATGAAGTCTCACAATCTCACGAAGATATACAGACGCTAGCCAAGATGCGGTCCTCTTGCTCTTCACCGGAATGAAATGAGCACTCTTCGTAAGTCTGTCCACAATAACCCAAATGCTCGTATTCCCTTTCCTTGACCTTGGTTGCCCATTGATAAAATCCATGGAAATACTCTCCCACTTCCAAAGTGGAACGTCTAGAGGATGCAATAGCCCACCGGGCTTCTTCGACTCGGCCTTGACTTGCTGGCAAATGATACATCTAGAGACAAACTCTGCCACATCCTTCTTCATCCCAGGCCAAAAGAAAATGCGCTTCATATCTTTATACATCTTATCTCCGCCTGGATGTATACTTAACTTAGAGCGATGCGCTTCCTCAAGAACCTTTCTTACCAAATCTTCTACCATGGGAACACATAACCTTCCGTCTCTCCTCAGCCAACCCTTGTCATCAATAGAATATCGAGCGAGATGACTAGACGTCTCTCCTCGAATTAGCTTATCCATAATCTCAACTATCTGAGGGTCTTCTCTCTGCGAAGCCCCAACTTGATCAAGAAGGGTAGGTCTAAGTTCCAGAGATGCTAAAGAACCGGTCATCGACTCAACCGCCAAAGAGAAATCAAAGGTTGCCACATACTCTAAATTCTTCGTCTCAACGAATAGAGGACTTAGGGTCAACCTTCTTCTACTCAATGCAT
This sequence comes from Allium sativum, assembly GCA_030737875.1. NCBI lineage: Eukaryota > Viridiplantae > Streptophyta > Magnoliopsida > Asparagales > Amaryllidaceae > Allium > Allium sativum. The sequence continues at coordinate 583,617,229 of CM060924.1, read as the reverse complement.
CTGCTACCACATTCCCCTTGCCAGGGGTATAAGCTATCTCAAAATCATAGGATGCCAAGAATTCCATCCATCTTTGTTGCCTCAGATTCAGATCCTTCTGAGAAAAGAGATACTTCAATGACTTGTCATCGGTATAAAGCTCAAATCTTTCTCCTAGAAGATAATGGCGCCAAGCCTTGAGTGCATATACTATTGCTGCCAACTCTAAGTCATGAGTGGGATAATTCTTCTCATGCACTTTGAGTTGTCTGCCGCCAAAGCATATCACTCTTCCTTCTTGCATAAGAACAGCTCCTAACCCCGTGCCACATGCATCGGTGTATACTGTAAATAACTTCACTCCATCGGGCAAAGCTAGAACAGGTGCTGATGTGAGGGCTCTCTTGAGCTTCTGAAAAGCAAGCTCGCATTCTATGCTCCAAGCAAAAACTAAATTCTTCTTCGTCAATTTAGTGAGAGGAGCGGAAATCTTCGCGAAGTCCTTGATGAACTTCCGGTAAAAACCCGCAAGACCTAGAAAACTTCTCACTTCGGTTGCATTCCTTGGAGTCTTCCAATCCTGAACTGCAACTACCTTAGCGGGATCCACCGCTAAGCCTTGCTTAGATACTATATGCCCAAGGAATCTAACTTCCTTTCTCCAAAAGTGACATTTGGAGAACTTGGCCTTCAACTGATGCACTCTAAGCGTATCCATCACCTCCATGAGATGCCTTGCGTGCTCTTCCTCATCCTTAGAGAAGATCAGAATATCATCTACGAAGACCACGAAAAACTTGTTCAAGAACTCCCTGAACACCCTACTCATCAAGTCCACGAAATATGCGGGTGCATTAGTCAAGCCGAACGGCATGACAAGCCATTCGAAGAATCCATCTGGAGTTCTGAATGCAGTCTTGTCTATACTATCTTCAGCTACCCTGAGCTGATGGAAACCCGTAGGAAGATCAAGCTGAGAGAAAACAGAAGCACCGACAAGCTGGTCAAAGAGGTCATCAATCCTCGGTAACGAGTGTCTGTTCTTCTTAGTCAGCTTATTCAACTCTCGATAGTCAACACAAAGTCGGAGAGAACCATCTGCCTTGGTAGCAAATACCACAGGCGCTCCCCATTCAGATATGCTTCGTCTAATGAAGTTCTTCTCAAGCAACTCTTTCACTTGCTTACTTAGCTCCCGCCTTTCACGCGGAGCCATATGCCGAACGGGAAAAGAAACAGGCTTTGCATTATCCACCAGATAAATGCGAAAATCAATCTCTCACTTAGGGGGCAACCCCCTAACTTCATCGAAAACATCTGGATACTCTCGAACCACTCTCACAGACTGAAGAGTTTCCATTGACGAGTCGAGTGATTCAAGATAGCACAACATGACGGGACCTCTCGGATCACAAGAAATCTCTAGGGTGTTTCCGAGGCGAGTCACAAGCCTCACAACCCTATGCTCACAATCAAGAATGGCTCCATATCTGGACAGCCAATCCATGCCCAATATCAATCTGTATCCCCTGAAACCAAGAACATAAGCACTGCACAAGAACTCTACACTCAGTATAGAGATCCTCAAATCCCCACATATCATGGACAAATGGGCGGAACCCCCAATAGGATTTGAGACACAGACGGGATCATCTACCAAGCTAGTACTAAGGTGCAAACTATCAACAAGATCAGATGAGATAAAGCTATGCGATGCACCAGAATCAAACAAGGTACGAACTGGAAAATCAGAAATATATACAAGGCTCTCAACAGAAATACTACCTCGATCGGGAACTGGAGCGACATTGAGAGCATGAACTTGCCCTCCTGAAGGTCCAGCACGCTGAGTCTGACCCTGGCCTTGCCCTTGCTTCCTCGGGCAATCCTTACTGAAATGTCCAGTCTCACCGCAGAAAAAGCATTCACCATTCTTCCTTTTCCTCTTCTTACAATCCTTAATAAGATGCCCAACTGAACCGCAATAATGGCACTTCCCCTTGTTGTTCTTGCCCTTGTTGTTATTGCCCTTGTTGTTGTTTCCCTTGTTGCCTTGACTCTTGTTCTTGTTCTGATTGCCTTGACTGCTCTGACCACTTGGATTACCCTGATTTCCTTTCCCCTGGGAATCAGTCTTCTTGGCTTGAGTATCATTCATCTTGACCTCTTTCTTGACATCTCCCTGAAGTAACGCCATATCAACCAAGCTCTCAAACGTGGCCCCATGGGGAATATGCGACATAGCCAATCCCTGCAACGGCTCATTCAATCCTCTGGCAAAACGAAGAGCCTTCTTCTGAGGAGTATTCACCATATCTAAGCCAAAACGAGCTAACTGATTGAACTTGTTCACATATTCTTTGACAGGCATATCTCCTTGCCTCAAAGTTATGAACCTCTCCATTTGCAGATTCTCCTCAGCAGAAGATAGAAACTTAAGCATGAACCTTGCCCTGAAATCGGCCCAAGTCTCAACAGGCCTAGTACCATTGGTGACTTCCCACCAATAAGCGGCTTCATCCTTCATAAGCCAAACCGCCAACAAGAGCTTCCTCTGATCGTCTAACCCAAAGATAGCAAACAAATCCTCGGTCTCTTTCAACCAATTTCTGGCCTCTACAAAAGTCTCAGTACCTTGAAAGTTCTTGCCACCCATTGCTTTGAAATCTTTGCAAGTCTTTGCGAAGTCAGCTTGAGGGTGCTGAGGGGGAGGAGGAAGAGGAACCTCGGCGATAGGAGGAGGAGGAACATTAGCGACAGGAGGAGGAATATTAACTACCGGAGGAGGAGGAGGAACATCTGCGGGGCCGGCTTCGGTCGCCCTAGCCTCCAAAAGTCTCCTATACCAAACAGGTACGTGCACTCCCTCCGGAATAGCAAAGTTATCGGCCATGCTGAAAACGAAGAAAAAGACAGATTCAGAATGGCGAAAAAAACGAAGGAATTATGCTAATGGATTTTGGGGAATAGCCTTTAAAAATAAACTAGACTTTTCTTTGGAAAATACTTTATACTTGGGTTTTGAAAATAGTTTTCAAAAGTTTTCTAAAAACCTTTTTGTTCCTTCTCGTAAACCATATGCTCTGATACCAAATTGTAACACCCCACCTCCGCCCGGGTGACTCTTGCAAGCACTCTTACTTTGGAGGGGCGTTTGAATCAGGTAAACATGCATAATGATATATCGAGGCAGAACAAGAACATATGTATATGCGTAAACAGAGTAAATAACATAGATAAAACAGCGGAAGATTTTAAACCATTTCAAAACAAGTCTGTTACATCATAATGTCAACTTCCCAAATAAACAAGTCTAGATAAACAACATCAACTGAAAACTGAAATACATAAATACTAATCCCCAAAAGAAGTAATGGCCACAGCTAGCTTCATGTCAAACCGTACATGAGCTAAATCCCACAAGCAAGCAGTCAGAAATCCAGCTAAGCTCCAGTATTCCCTCCCTGAGAACCTGGGGGGGGGGGGGGGGGAACGGAAGAAAAGAGGCGAAAGAAAACAGGTCAGTCAAAAAGACTGAGTAAGCCCTACTACAATCAATGTAAACTGATAAAGTTAACTGGCATGAGAAGCAGGTATGATCATAAGGATAACAACATACTAGCATGATGATTAACTAACAAGGAAGATAAAGGTGTCATCGCATAATCAGGGTTAAGATTTTGCACCACAGGTGTACTAGCAAACTAACATGACTTGAATAAACAAGAATTGATCCCTTGGCCCAAGCTTTGGCCCAATAACATGAAATGACCCTAATACGAGGTCCAACCAACCGGTCTAATCGATCGGCTCCCTAAGCCTAACTTGTCACGTGTTGGTGTCAATACGGCCCAAACATAATTGTAGTCAGACTGTGCCGGGTCTCCCGTCGGGTGTATCAAGCCCTAGGGTGGCAACCCCTGGACACCATAAACATGAGTGCACAGTCTCGATCTACTGGTACCCGTGCAGGTTTTCTCCGGCTACAGACTATGTGCACGACCAAAGTCCGCCCGCAACTACACCGACGTACCCTCTGCCGTCGCTTTTGGTCACTTACCTCCAGTCCAGTGATCGTGCCCCCACCCTAGCCTAGTCCCTAGGGTCATGATGATACTAACTTGGGATTACTGCTGGAGTGGGCCCCCATTGCTAGGATTTTTCTAGTGGGTTAAGTATGGTTTAACCCCCTTGCTAATCATGGATTAACTTGGTTAAGTGTAACGATGAGTTCACGACTTAACCCCGATTAATCTACCGAGCCCAAATTGGTTAAGTACTAAGTGGACCATGACTTAACCCTAATCATGAGGCATTAATTAATTTAATGCGCCTTAACCTCTCACATTAGACTTTGTTGTGGTTACTAGTTAAGCCGGGCGGGTCCGGGTAGCTTTACACCACAACTTGGTCTAACCTCGGGTCCAAGGTACAACATGACCAACTTCTCACATTGGGTCCTATTGTTTGTAGCAACTAGTTAAGCCGGTCGGTTCCGGGTAGGTTTAAGCTACAAACTCAACCCAACCTCGAGTTGGCCACACTTATCTTTTCTAAGTGTCATGTCCATCATGTTTCCAAAACATGTTACAAGTTTTTCAAGCAATTGGGTAGACCTAACTTAATAGGTAAATTCCCAATGGGTAGACCTAACTTAATAGGTAAATTCCCAAGCTTATGTTTTTATGTCTTTTAAGTTTACCCAACCCCAAACGCAATCCCATCGCTTACATATCGCAATAGCGCATAAAGGATAGAAAGAGGGAACTTGGCATAATCATGACATAAAAGGTGTTGAAGCCACAAGTTCAACATGGTGGCATATAAAATGTTCATGTGTTTATATACTTGCATATTACATATTTTGGCCTCAAAAGCATGCATAGAACCAAACTTAGCATATTGGTGATACATGGTGCTAAATGACATGTAGAAATGGCTATAAGTTCGCATTTAGCCTCACATGCAAGTTATCATAAGAGATATGATAACTTACATGTTGCCAAAATGCAACCTTTGGCATAAAGCTTGAAGCTTTATGTTCATAAACCCAAGATAAGCTTGCATAACATGATAGCATGAATAAAATGTTCAACCCAAACTTGCATAGCATAACTTGCATATCATATGACAACTTGCATATCAAACTTGCATAACATAACTTGCATATCATATGACAACTTGCATATCAAACTTGCATGACATAACTTGATGAACTTGCATATCACATCATAGCATACTTGCATAACATGATAAACTTGCATATTACATCATAGAAAACTTGCATAACATGATAAACTTGCATTTCATAACATAGTAAACTCGCATATAAACTTGCATATCATACATTTAACTTCAAAGTTTAAGTATGAAAGTAGAATAGGGCTTACAATGATTAAGAAGTCACAAAAATATGACAAAGCCCTTATTAAACCCAAAATGCAAGCCAAAATGATCAAAAACTCTTCCTTTATGATGCTAAAATAAGAACTTGACTTGAATGCAAGCTAATGATGATCATACAAGTCTAGAAACACTTGTATGCATGGAAAATCTCATAAAAATTTGTTTAGGAATTTTATGAAGAGAGTGGAGGCCATGAGAGGATTGATTTTGCCATAGTTTAGTTGCTAGAATGAATAATGATGATTTAGGGTAGGTTAGGGTCTTATTTATAGATTAGGAAAGTGTTTTAGGCCATAGGATTAAACCCTAGTTGCAATCTTAGCCCTTAAAACCGAATCTGGCCCCCAAGCTCAACACATTCTCAAAATGGTGCACCAGGCTAAACAGCCCGTCTGAGCCAAGTCGACAGCCCAGTCGACAGGGCTGTCGACTTGGTCTAACCAAGTCGACTCCCAAGTCGACAGGGCTGTCGACTTGGGGTGTTCTGGCGGGAATTTTTCCGCCTGGCCCAATAACCCCAATTTCCAAATTCAGATTTGAATTTGAAATCTGTTTTTACTTTGAAATTTTCAGAAAACTTCGTTGGGCCTTAATCGGGTCATACGGACTCCGATTTTCGAAAACTCGGACTCTATTCCGCGTATTTTTCCGAGACGAACGCAATGGCATAGCCCGTTTCCCTTGATTCAGATTTTTGAATTAAATTCTGCCTCGATTTATGTTATAACAGGTTATTGAAAATACGGGTTGTCACAACGCCGCTAACGCGAAACGGGTTTACTCTATTGGATTGCCAGTGCATAAATTTAATAAATTTTTATTCAAAAACAGCGCAATGCTTTTTAGAAAATGAAATCATTATAAGACTCAAGTCCTATCACACAATGCAACGCAAACCAGAGGATAGAGTTTTACCTTATAATGATCAAACATGCTTGATACGTAGAAAATAATGTTTTAATATTATTATTAGTGTCTAATCAGTTTCAAAAACACTTCAAAGTAAATGTATCAATCCTAGACGGCATAGCTACCATATACTATGTCGCCATATATAGGTTTACAATCAAAACCGTAATGTCGTATTGGAAATTGGGTTTCCATCATGAGTCAAGGCTAGGGACGATCTCCTACCGATTCGAGACACTCAAGCAATGTCTCAGGACTCGGACGCTGGCGAGCACTTGGATCCTCCAAGGCCGGTCCACAAATACTTTAGTGGATTAGTTATGCCTGAACACACATTTCCCGGTCTTTTTGAAGCTATAAAATGGTCACTATCGACCAATAAATCCGAGGCGCCTCATTCCATCAACCACATAAGTAAAACGTCAGGGCTTGCAAAACCCTGACACCACTTCTAGCTAGAAAGAAACGCGTGCACTCCTTGGGTCCCTTGTCCCGTTTCTGACTCTTACCGGGGTGTGAGGCTCGCGAGGCAACGTTATACACAAAGCTATGCCGAAATAGGCTATGCTTTGATCATCATCCACAAGGCTCTGCTTTTCAACAACAGCCTTGATCAATTGAATCTTGGCATGTCACATTGACAATTCACGCCATGCGATCGATAACTACCAATATATAACCTCTGAGCTCATGCGTCTCAGAGAAGGGTGTTAAGCAAGAGAATAAATTCTCTGTCACCAACAAATATATATTAAATAGAAATCAATTTACATGGAATGAAATTCAACGTCAGACACACATTCATTTACAATTCCATTCTCGGTCTGAACGAAACCGGAGACACCTTATTCCTCGTCCTGTATGTCCAATACAGAAGAGAGGTGCTCGCTTATCCGGACAAATCAACAAGTACGTCAGGACAACTACCACTTTAACCCTTTACTGTGAGCTAACCAATGCCGTGCATCAGTAGTTATCCTTTAGATGTGAAGATCGTTGGTCTTCAATCGCCGTCTTCAATATCTTCGATTTAAATCATCGTATAATCATTTGAAATGATATTGAACTCGGTCTTTTCAAATGATTCTCGCATATATATAGTTTAAAAACATTTCATATCGTTAATAGTATTTAATAACGGTTTATCGCTATTTTTATTTATATTAAAATTGCTAAATTAATTTAACGACGCTTCGGGTCAACAGGCGGCCCTGGCGCTGTTTTTATCAAAATTTGATTTACACTTATCTCGAAATCTAACCATTGGATTTTAACAAAGTTTATATCATTGGAAAGATCTTCCCAATGCGATCCTAACTGTTCCTGTTTTGGGAAAATCCAACGGTCGGATCTTTTGGTGTAATCATTTAAAATTACGCTTCCGAAACGCGAACTACCATGTGCGATTCGTTTAATTTTAATTTATATATATATATATATATATATAATTATATATATAAACTGTTTGACGATTCCACTAACTCGCTTAACATGCCAAATAAAAGAATGGTTTTATTGGCATATCATATCTATATCATGCCAAACAAAATATATTTCGTTTACAAGACATCTGAGTCAATGACAAATAAAAAGCTACTTTTTATTTGTATTTCTATTTTAGCTTTAACAAATAAAAAGGGAATATTTTATTTGTATATAGTTTTCAGTGAATGTTTTTACAATAAAAATAATTCATACAGATTCTAGTGTACGTATTGTCATTAAAATGATACTTTAACTTTGCATATAAATTCTAATATATGCATTGTTAAATAAAATGTAATCTTAACTATGCACATAAATTCTAATATACGCATTGTAAATAAAAATGTAATTTTACTATGCATATAAATTCTAATATATGCAATGTAAATATAAATGTAATTTTAACAAGGCATATAAATATATGCAATGTAAATATAAATGTAGTTTTAACAATGCATATAAATTCTAATATATGCAATGTAAATATAAATGTAGTTTTAACAATGCATATAAATTGTAACATATGCAATGTAAATATAAATGTAATTTTAACAATGCATATAAATTCTAATATATGCAATGTAAATATAAATGTAATTTTAACAATGCATATAAATTATAATATATGCAATGTAAATATAAATGTAATTTTAACAATGCATATAAATTCTAATATATGCAATGTAAATATAAATGTTAACAATTCTATTTTTAAACAAAAAGTATGAAAGCGATGTTTACATAAAAAAATATATATGATTTTAATGTTTCAACACTTTTATTCAAATATGAACAATTTCATATGAATCATTCTTTTATTAAAAAAATGATATTTTTAATATCAACATGCCTTTGTTTAAAAATGAACATTTTCTAATGATTCATTCATTTCAATAAAAACAAAGTTTCTAATGTGAACATGTTTTTATTTTAAAACATGCATATTTGTCTAACTTCTATTATTACATTAAAAAGCGAGTTCTTTAATGTAAAACAAGTTTTCATTTTAAAACATGAATCTTTTTCTATGTTTTTATTATTACATTAAAAAGTGAGTTTTTGATGTTAATCATGTTTTCATTTTAAAACATGAATCTTTTTCTATATTTCTATTATTACATTAAAAAGTGAATTTTTAATGTAAAACATGTTTTCATTTTAAAACATGAATCTTTTTCCATATTACTATTACTACATTAAAAAATGAATTTTTAATGTAAAACATGTTTTCATTTTAAAGCATGAATATATTCTTAATTCCTATTTTAATTCAACAAAATGTACAAAAGTTTATATTTCATTTTTGGTGAGACTTCTTGTTCAACAAAATGATAAATTTGATATCTCATTTTTGTTGAAAACTCTAGTTCAACAAAATGACAAAAATTGATGTTTTCTATTTGTTGAAAATTCTAATTCAACAAATAGCCGAAAATTTGTGTTTTCATATTTGTTGGAAATTCTAATTCAATAAATAGACAAATTTGGTGTTTCACATTTGTTGAAAATTCTAATTCAACAAATAGACAAAATTTGATGTTTTCATATTTGTTGAAAATTCTAATTCAACAAATAGACAAAATTTGGGGTTTCACATTTGTTGAAAATTCTAATTCAACAAATAGACAAAATTTGATGTTTTCATATTTTTTGAAAATTCTAATTCAACAAATAGACAAAATTTGGTGTTTCACATTTGTTGAAACTTCTAATTCAACAAATAGATAAAATTTGATGTTTTCATATTTTTTGAAAATTCTAATTCAACAAATAGAAAAAATTTGATTTAAACAAAATGTTCATTTTTGTTTTGTCCAATTTAATTTAAACAAAAATGACAATTCAAATGCAACTATTTTAGTATTTGACAAAAATGATAATTTTTGTCCAATTGCTCCAATTTGACAAAAATGACAAGTTGTGCCCAATTATCCCAAATAACAAGGTGATAATTATTTTAATCAACTATTCTAAAAAACCCAAAAAGGATAATTCTTGGTTCCACTATTTTAACTAACAAATGATGAATTTGCCCAATGATTCTAATTTGATAATTTTATCTAAACAAAAATTATATGTTTTTGTTTCACTCAATTTATTATAACAAAATGATCTACATGTTTTTTTACAATTGTATCACCATAGATCTATATGTTTTTAACAATTTTATCACCATAGAATATCACCAAACAACTATATCTACATACTACATCCATCTCAGATCAAATCATGAATCATAAAAAATAGGAATTAACTATAGATTGATGATAATAAAATCAGAATTATTTCTAATTATTTTAAAAAAAGAAATAAATAAATTTCTCACCGTCGTTTAAATCTAAATGATTCAGATATGAAATTTTGGCCAAAATTTGATCTGCTCAGAATTGGTTCTGGTCAGTCCTGGAGTGTAGATCTCGGACTCACGACCGTAACGGATCTGAAATCGTTCAATTTTTAATTCGTATCAATGAGATATGATTTATTTTGTGTATTTAACATTTTTAATTAATTAATTAAATAAATTAATAACTCCACCTTCTTCTTCACAGATAACTAAGGCCGACGTTTGCTCCTTCGGGTTCCAAACTAGGTTTTAACTTTGCTCGCAGCACAGGCACTTAGGCTTCGATCAGACCACACAACGTCGAGGAGCTATGAATGGCACACTAGAACCTCCCCTAACCTCGAGCTTGGTGGACCGCACGTTGGCTGAAACGAGGGCGAACGAGGTTGTTTGCTGGTCCGATTCGCCACGAATATCCCTCACCACGTGATCCAACCGTATGGATTAGAAGGGGGGTTCGATCTTCTTTGAAATTGTCTGAAGGAGTGGATGCTTTTAAGGTGTGGATCGTTAGTTTTTAATGGAGAAAGAATGGAGGGATATCTGCCATGGAAACGATGTAGGCGGCGGTTGGTATAGTGTAAATTAGGGTTTGAAGACACTATTTATAATATTTTAATATTAATTTTCTTAATTAATGAAATTTAGCCCATTAATCCTTAATGGTTCCAATTTCAGCCGAACAAATGTCGTTCCTACCCAAATGCCCTCATTCTGGAACCAATGGGCTAGGTCCCGTCTGCCCAAACAATTGTTTTTGGCCTGTTTTCTTTAATTTAAAATTTAAATCCTTTATTTAATTAATTCGATCGTACCTTTAAATTCAACGGGGCCACATACGGACTTCGAAAATTCCTGAAAAATAAAAATAGCTATGTTTCGACGGTACGGTCCTAAAAAATTAATTTCGTTGAATTTGGAGACCGTTTGAAAAATGGACTTTTTAACGGTCGATTAAATTCAACAAAAAATATCGAATCATAGTTTAATTTACTACGCTCACAAATAAATTCCAAAAATTATGGAAAATTAAACTTAGCAATAACTTGACATTCTGGATCTGACAAAAGTGGTTTCGTCGAAAATGGAGGTCGTTTGTATAACGACCATTTATACGGGCTATAAATTATACTATATTCCATAGCGACTACTCTGAATATTCAACTGGCCATAACTTTTTATTCACGCTATGAAATTTCGATTTTTCGGATTCGTTGGAAATATATTTTTATGCAGATTTAGATATTTTTGGTTTCACTAAAATCCGTTTCATTTTGAATCCTGTACATTCAGTCAAAGTTTAGATTCAAAATTTCAAACTACCGTGCTATTTCTAATTCCTTTTAAAATTAAAATAAATATATTCTTTCTTACTTCGATTCAAATAAAATTTTAATCGTTATTATTTAAAATAAATTATTTGAACTATTCAAAAATCACTGAAATAGACAAAATAAAATTTTTAAATTGGTTTTGATTTTCCGGGTTGTTACAGCTAGATTGAAGTGCCCAGCACACTGTATAATAAAAGCACGAGCGAAGCAAAAGTTTTCAACTACTATGAAGAATCTCCCGACTCAGGGGAGGACGTAGAAGAAGAGGTGCTGGAGTCAAAAGAAGTCCTAAGACTAGTGTCGTGTAGCAAACTGGCAAAGAGAGCAGGGAGATAGTTTGCTAGTTTATTACTAATTTTATTATAATTACTTATGTTTTCAAATTTACTTGTTTATATTAAATTTTAACATATTCATAGTTTTTAATTTATACTTTTATATCCTTTTATATTTAGTTTTTAATTATTTTTATTTCATCTTTATATAAGTTTTAAAATATATTTTACTTTGAACAGAGTGTTTTAATATAATGGAATATAATTTGTTTTAGCTCAGGAATCACCACAACTTATTTTTAGTTTTATTTACTTTGTTTTGAAATTCATTTTTTTAGTTTACACTAGGAGATGTCGACATCATACTATGTGTATGTCGACATACTACCTATTAGTCGTTTTTTTTTTAATTTTGAAAAGAAGTGTCTTTGGAATTCAAACCTTTTCTGAAAGGTCGTGGTTGCTGGAAAACTATAAATACCATCCAGAATTCGAATTTTTTAATCACTTTTCATTATGTTCTTCTTCTATTATCATTTCACTATTATTCTTCTAAATTTCTTAACTTTCTACACTTATACTCTACCGATTTTCAAAGAAAATATATCAAACTTCTTCTCTTTCAATTCTACATCAAATTCTCTCTGAAATTCAGGTGCTACTCAAGAGTTATAGGCTATTTGTCGCAAGATCAAGTCCTATCAAGTCAATACTCCAAAAACTGATAAGAGAAGGGTGTAGTCCTATCCCCTATAAAGTGACTGGATGTGATTGTGTCTCGGAAACCAATTGGATGTAAAGTTATGGTACGTAAATCGATTAAGTCATATTGTATTTGGAATCAGTTCAGGTGTGTGCCCTTATAGCCCAAAAATCAAGGATTGTAATTGGATTTGTTGAATGAAAATCCACATCAATCTAGTGTTGTGTGGGACAAGATGTAGCGGAGTCCCGAACCAGTATAAAATCACGGTATGTACTTTCCTTTTACTGTTTTTACTTTTCTCCATTTTTTGATTGATTTTTTGTTTGTTAATATCTGTGATTTTCATGCTACTTTTTTTAATCCAAAACGATTTCAAGAAACTAATAAATTCCATAAAATACTATTCACACCCCTCTAGTGTTTAGTTTGTCTTATGATCCTTAATCTGCATCTCCAATAATTGGTATCAGAGCATTGGTTTTTAAAGTTTTAATAATCTGAATTTTGAAAAGTTTAAATGGAAATTTTTGAAGATTTTTATAACTCTAGTTCAAAATTGTGAATTTCATCATTGTTTCATAAGTCTGCATTTAATTTTATTGAAGAATCGTTATTTGCCGAATCAATGTGTTGTACAGGGACAAAGGTATTACATGGAAGTTGATGATTCAAAGCTTGATGGTCAATTGGTGCAAAATAAAAGAGATAAATGGATAATGGATAGTGGCTGTTCGAGGCATATGACAAGAAATCCAAACTTAGATTGAGAAATGGTCAATTTTGGAGATGACCCGAAAGGGAACATGATTGGCATCGGTAATGTCGGTAACTCTAAACTCCTACTATTTCTGATGTTTTATTAGTTAGGAATTTAAAATATAACTTGCTTAGTATAAGTCAATTATGCGATAAAGGCTATAAAATTAAATTTGGAAAAGATAAATGTAACACCCCACCTCCGCTAGGGTCACTCTTTCGGGGGCACTAGCTTCTGGGGGCGTTAGAACTGGGTAAGCATGCATAATGATATATCAAGGCAGAACAAGAACATAAATGTATATATGTAAAACAGAGTAAGTGAGAATAATACAGCGGAATATCTCAAACCATCTCAAAACAAGTCTAGTACATCATAAAGTCAACTGCCAAAATAAACATGTCTAGTACATCATAAACAGAAATACTGAAATACATAGTGCTATCCCCAAAATAAAGATGATAAACCATAGCGAGCCCAATATCCAGACATACATGAGCTTTCCAGCAAACAAGCAAGCGATCCAAGCTAAGCACCACTGTTCCCTCCCTGAGAACCTGGGGGGGGGGGGGGAACGGAAGAAAAGAAGCGAAAGAAAACAGGTCAGTCAAAAAGACTGGTAAGCCCTACTACGATCAGTCTATAAACTAATAAAGTTAACATCATGATGGAAACTGAGATGAACATACTGACAATAGACAAAGGTGTCATCACATAAAGAAGATTAAGCTTTGCACCACAGTGTACTAGCAAACTAACATAACAGGTATTGATCCCTCAGCCCAAACTTTGGCCCAATTGCATGAGGTGACCTTAATACAAGGTCCAGCCCAACGGTCTAGTCGATCGGCTCCCTATAAACCTAACACGTCAAGTGTTGGTGTCCATACGGCCCACATATGGTTGTAGTCAGACTGTGCCGGGTCCGCCTTCGGGTGTATCAAGCCCTCGGGTGTCAACCCCAGACACCTAAGCAATAATGCACAGTCTAAACCTACTGGTACCCGTGCCTCGAGTTTGTCCAACACCGGATTACGTGCACGTCCGTAGCCCGCCTGGACCCGCACCGCTGTACCACTCAGCCGTCGCTTTGGTCGCTTACATCAGTCCAGTAATCGTGCCCCGCCCTAGCCTAGCCTCTAGGGTTGTGAATGATACCAAACTGGGATTACTGCTGGAACAGACCACGTTGCTAGGGTTTTCCAAGAGGGTTAGGTGTGGTTTAACCCCTCACTAATCATGGATTAAATTAGTTAAGTGTAACCAACAGTTCACCACTTAACCCCATTTAATCCCTCGTATCCCCAAAATTGGTTAAGTATTAGTGGGCCATGACTTAACCCTAATCATGAGGCATTAATTAATTTAATGCACCCAACCTCTCACATTAGACCTTGTTGTGGTTACTAGTTAGGCCGGGCGGGTCCGGGTAGCTTTACACCACAACTTGGTCTAACCTCGGGTCCAAGGTACACATGACCAACTTCTCACATTGGGTCCTATTGTTTGTAGCAACTAGTTAAGCCGGTCGGTTCCGGGTAGGTTTACGCTACAAACTCAACCCAACCTCGAGTTGGCCACACTTATGTTTTCTAAGTGTCATGTCCACTTTATTTTCAAAACATAATTACAAGTTTAACAAATACTTGGGTAGACCTAACTTAATAGGTAAATTCCCAAGGGGTAGACCTAACTTAATAGGTAAATTCCCAATCTTCTATTTTCATGTATTTTAAGTTTTACCCAAAAACCCCCCCAACGTCATTCTATCGCTTACATATTCGTCATAACGCATAAAGGATAGAAAGAGGGAACTTGGCACAACATACATGATGAATCTTACATATCATAATAAACATGCATAACATGTTGGACTTGCATAACTTAGCATAGTGAACTTGCATAAACATGCATAACTTGTTAAACTTGCAAATCATGGCATAGTGAACTTGCATAAACATGCATAACTTGTTAAACTTGCAAATCATGGCATAGTGAACTTGCATAAACATGCATAACTTATCAAACATGTGTTACATAGCATAGTGAACTCGCATAAGCATGCATAACTTATTAAACATGCATAACATAGCATAGTGAACTCGCATAAGCATGCATAACTTATTAAACATGCATAACATAGCATAATGAACTCGCATAAGCATGCATAACTTATTAAACATGCATAAATCCCAACTTTCATCACATATTAACTTTAGAGTTTCTAAAATGAAGGTAAGAGGGCTTACAAATATTATGAAGACACAAATCTACTAATAAAGATTGAGAAGCCCTTTATGCAAGCATATAAAAAAACCCAAAACAAAGCTCCAATAATCAAAAATCCCAAAAACTCTAGCTTAGCAATTAAAGTTTGCAACTTGATGATGTATGCAAGCTAATGATCATTCATACAACTTAGAAATGCTTGTATGAACATCAAAATCTTCATAGGAATGATTTTTGAAGAGGGTGGAGGCTAGGGTTCTTAGGTGGAGGCCATTTGAGAATTCAATTTGACATAGTTTGGTTCCTAGAATGAATAATGAGTGATTTAGGGTAGGTTAGGGTCTTATTTATAGAAGATTAGAGTGTTTTTAGCCCTAGGATTAACCCTAGGTTAGTTTAGGTCCGTCAGATTTCGGAATTCTCTAGAACCAAGCCACAAGACCAGACCAAGATCCAAAATGGTGCGCCAGGCAAAACTGCCCGGCCACCCTGTGTCGACAGGGCTGTCGACAGGGCTGTCGACACCCTGGGGACCCTGTCGACATGCCTGTCGACATGGGGGTCCTGGCGGGAGTTTTCCCGCCTGAAGCCAGTTAGCCCTAATCCTTGTTTTTAATTTAAAATTTAAATCTGTTTTTACTATGGAAATTTCTGAAAACTTCAATGGGCCTTAACTGGGTCATACGGACTCCGATTTTCGAAAACTCGGACTCTATTTCGCGTATTTTCCCGAGACGAACGCAATGGCATAGCCCGTTTCCCTTGATTCAGATTTTTGAATTAGATTCTGCCTCGATTTATGTTATAACAGGTTATTGAAAATACGGGTTGTTACAATAAATGCTTTATCGCAAATAATAATTCAAACACAATTTTTGAAGGAATTAAAAAGTGAATTAAGTATGAAAATTTTAAATGATAATCTGTGTCTTTTGGCCAATACAAGTGACCCTCAGATTTGGCTTAAGAAGTTTGGTCATTTGAATTTCAAATATCTATCTAAAATCTCTAAACTAGATTTAGTTAGAGGATTACCAAAAATGAATTTCAAATTAAATAATTTATGTTACACTTGTCAATTAGGGAAACTAAGAAAATATTCGTTCAAGTCAAAAGATGAGATTAGCACTTCAAATCCGTTGGAACTACTTCATATGGATTTATTTGGTCCATCTCAAACACAATCAATAAATCATAGTAGATACATTTTCATGATTGTCGATGATTTCTCTGCATTTACTTTGACGTTGTTTCTTAGACAAAAAAGTGATGCTTTTGAATTATTTAAAACAATTTCCAAGAGAATTTAAAATTTATTGTCATTAAAAATTAAAATTGTTCATAGTGATCACGTTGTAGAATTTGAAAATGAATATTTTGAGAATTTATGTAATAAAAAGGGAATTACCCATAATTTTTCTTTATAAGGACTCATCGACAAAACGGAGTGGTTGAACATAAAAATAGGATGACACAAGAGTGTGCAAGAACTATGCTTTATGATAATAGTTTACTAAAAAGTTTTTTGGCTAAAGAAGTTGCAGTGGCTTGCTATATTTTAATTAGTGTAACAACCCGCTAATTCTAAACCAATTTAATTTTTTTTATTTTAGAAATTTTAAGGTATTTTTTAATGCCAGGCCCCCTAGACCCATTGTAACAACCCGGAAAATCAGGGCCAGTTTAAAATTTTTATTTTGGCAATTTTAGCGAATTTTGATTATTTAAAACGAATTATTTTAAATAATATCGACGAGAAATTTATTTTGAATAGAATTCGAACGTATATATTATACGCGTCGTCGTTAGAATATAAATATTTATATATATAATTATAAATAGAATTAAAAATGGCGCGGTAGTTCGATAATTCGATTTCAAACTTCAATTGAATGTACCGGGTGCAAAACAATCCGGATTTTTGTGAAACCAAAAACATTAGGATCTAATTGATGATATCTTTCCAACGAAGTTGAGAAACTGAGATTTCACTTTATAAATGATGAGATATGTCCAGTTGAAAATTAGAAATAGTCGCTGTGGAATTTATATATATTTTAATATAATATATAGCCCTTAAAAATAGCCATTTTGCAAACGACCTCGGATTTCGACGAAACCACTTTTGTTGGATCCGCAGTGTCAAATTATTGCTAGATTTCAAATTTCATAATTTTTCGAATCAATATGTGAGCGTGGCAAAGGAAAACGCGTTTGACCAGTTTCAGTTGATTTAATCGACTGGAAATTGGCCATTTTTCCAACGGTCTCAGAATTCGACAAAACTAGTTTTGTTAGGACCGTATCGTCAATACGAAGCTAGAAAATATTTTTTTGGAATTTTTCTAGTTAGTATGTGACCCCGGTAATTTGAAATGTGCGTTTAAAATTCAATATAGTGATTTAAATGAAAATTCAAAAGGAAACTGATTGTAACGATCAAATCAGCTTGCGATTCATATCCCATTGTGTTCGAAATGGGAGTATTTAGCTAGGGGCGATAGTTGCTGGACTTTGTTTGGAATTCGTATCATTAAACAAGCAATTTTTGAACTAAATAAAATATTTATATTAAAAAAAATGGTCAAACCCTAGGGTCAAAGTCCTTACACTTTTTTTTTTCTTCTTTCCCACAGTCAAACTGGATTAGCCGCCACTTCAAAAAGGAAAAAAACCCGATTAGTTTTCTCCATTCGATCTGGCGATCGACGGCGTTCACGGCCATCGCCCCACCTCGTCACCGCCTATCGACGTTCGACCAAACCCTCCTCCTTATCGTTATGCCGCCGTGAACCTCCACTGTGCCTCAAATCGTAAACCCACCTTCGCTCCGTTCAATTCAGGCGCCTCCACCACCGATAGGACCACCCAATGGCACGCCCTTCTAGGCGTTCGAGGAGGAGGGTCCGGTGCTTCGTTCGCCGCCGCTCGATGGACCTCCGGTCATTTCAGGGTGGTGCAATACCGAACCCTAGGAAGCGAGCAACCTGTAGAGCGTTGCGGTGAAGAAGGAAACGAAGGTAATGAAGGTGATTACTTTAATCTAATTACCACATTTTCTTTTTTTATTTTTATTTATTAGTTTTATTTAAATTTACATTGTTTTAACCTAGTTTTCTTATTTGTTAAGCATAGAAAAATATATAGATTAGTTTGAAAATATATAGATTGGTTTAAAAATAAAACAGAAAATGAAATACATACATTGTTTTTGAAAATGAAATACATACATTGTTTTTGAAAAACATAAATAACATTGATTTTAGAAAGAAAATAGAAAAACATACTTTGTTTTGAAAAGAAAATTAACATTGTTTTTAAATGTGTTTTTGAAAATAAAATAAAATTAGAAGTGTGTTAAATTAAAAAGGTAAAAATGAAATTGTTTTCAAAGTAGAAATAGGATTGTTTTTTTTAAATAAAATATTATTGTTTTTCAAATAAAAATAGACATAGTTTTGAAAATATAAAAACATAGTATAATATAGAATTAGTACTGTTTAGGAAATAAAAATTAGATTTTTATATATTGAAAGTCGAAATAAAAATTAGGTTTTTATATATTGAAAGTCGAAGTAAAAATCAGGTTTTTATATATTGAAAGTCGAAGTAAAAATCAGATTTTTATATATTGAAAGTCGAAGTAAAAATCATATTTTTATATATTGAATAGCATCGTAAAGATTCGATTTTTACATATGTAGTGAAGGCGGACAACGAAAGCGACAAAATGCGAGTTGGCGAAGATTTCCTGCATTAGAAGTGTCGTGGAGCTAGGATAGCTTTCGGTGAGAATTTCTCACCTTTCTATTTCTTTTCTAGTTATATATATATACTAGGATGCAGACGGTGCTTAGTAGCACCCGACACAATCGTCCACAGACCATGGACTTGTTTGTTTGACTGTTTGGTGATTGATTGCGATATTGGTTTGAATGTGGTTTGTGGTGTGAAAAATCGAATCGATAAATTGGTTAGGATTAGACGTGCGCCGTTATAAGGCGAAGGAGTAAGGCTAGGTTAGACTCTTACTCCAAATTTTGTGGTTTACATAACGAATTGATTTGATTGATGTGTGAATGGCGTGGGCCTTCACTAGACCGGGGATAAGGCTAGGCCTCGTCCCGTTTCTAGTATCGTGCCGTTATGCCGCCGAAATTTTCTAAAATATGTTAGAAAAATAAAAATATCATTTTATTTAAAGAATGAACTGAATAGAAATTCATATGTTGGAATAAAATGTTTCATCGTTAAAAATATAATTTTTAACGTGAATGTGAATAAATAAAATATTCATTTGCAAACCAGACGGTTTGTTTATGTACACCTATTTGAAGGACATTGATTGGGTCGATAAATTTTACACATCGCCCAACTGCACGAATAAAAATCTGTGTTTGATTGTTTGAAACCCCACACGGGTGTTAGGATGAAATATGCAGTTCACTCATCCTGATTGATTAAATATGTCGATCGATTGATTGACAGGCTGTTATAAGCGTTAGATATTTAGATTTGATGCTTATACAGTGTAGTGCACTTTGGTTGATGGTTGATTATTTTTCAATGCTATTATATACATGTGATGTATGAAAATCCATATAATTAATTTTATATGGTAATTGATTGGGCCTCATTCCAATTTGAAGAATAAATAATATTATAAAATAAAAGTTCATGTGTTGACAGTACTCATTCATTGAGATTGGTCATGTGTTGAACGAAATATTTTAGTAATAAAATTTACATCTTTATCAATATAAAATAAAAGTTCATGTGTTGACAGTACTCATTCATTGAGATTGGTAATGTGTTGAACGAAATATTTTGATAATAACAACTATTTTGGAAAATAGAAATTTATGAAGCCGTGTTGATTAGATTGACGCCATTTTGACGTGAACGATATTTATATCGATTTTATTGATTTCGAAATGAATTGAATTGAAAACGATTTCGAAATGAATTGAATTGAAAACGATTTCGAAATGAATTGAATTGAAAACGATTTCGAAATGAATTGAATTGAAAACGATTTCGAAATGAATTGAATTGAAAACGATTTCGAAATGAAATGAATTGAAAACGATTTCGAAATGAATTGAAAACGAATTCGAAATGAATTGAATTGAAAACGAATTCGAAATGAATTGAATTGAAAACGATTTCGAAATGAATTGAATTGAAAACGAATTCGAAATGAATTGAATTGAAAACGAATTCGAAATGAATTGAATTGAAAACGATTTCGAAATGAATTGAATTGAAAACGAATTCAAATGGAATTGAAAGCGAATTGAAATGAATTCAAATTGAATTGAAATTCGAATTGAATAGAAATGAATTTTAAAACGAATTTATAAAGAAGAATTCAATTTTGCTTTGAATTGAAATAGAAGTTGAAATAGAATTTGAAACGAATTTAAAACTATTTATATAATTCGTTTTAAATAGAAATCGACGAAGTATATATTATATATATTATATATATAATATAATGGCCTGAATAGAACGCGCCGCGCCGCGGCAGTTCGTGAATTTCGACCATTTATTTCAAACGGACATTGCGGGAGATCCGACCGTCGGATTCTCCTAAAACCGGAACCGTTGGGTTCGTATCGAAAAGAGCTTTCTAATGAATGTTAGAAATTTGAAATCTAACGGTTGGATTTGGAGATACGTCCAAATCAAATTCGAAAAAGGTCGCTGTAAGTGCAGTTCGATGGCCGTTAATGGAAATCGACTGTACGGGCCTTGATAAAATTATTAAAAATAGTAATAATTTGTGTAAAATCATAAGAAATGATTTATGAAAGTTTGGGATGAAAAACTCCATATTTGAAAAGATAAAAATAGATTTTTATCGAAATGAACTAGTTTTGAACTAGAATTATAATTCTATTTATTTTTAAATAAATAAATTGAATTTGAAATGGTTTTGAAAATAACCAAAATTTCCAATGATTGCATTGGAGTGGAGTTGAATCGAAATTGTCTTCGGAATATTTCGATGTTGGAATTCGTGATATTACAGGTGTTGTTATGGAAATTTGAAAGATATATATTTGTACCGTTATTTCCAATACGACATTTGTTAGTCGTAGAATTCGATATTGAATATAAGCCGATATATTTTCTATTCAGAGCCTTGTATTGAATATCGAATGTGATTTGGGTTTGTCGTGAATGGTGTCTTCACTAACACTGTTCTTGAACCCAGTTGAGAAAAGATTAAATCTTTTTATTTAGATTTAATGAAGTGTACCAATTAAATGATATTTAATTGGAATTGAATTGGTATTGATTTTTGGGTTTATCGTGAACAGTGTTTTAAATAACACTTGTTCTTTAACCCGATAATTAATGGAACGTGATTTTGGGTTTATCGTGAATCGTGTTTTTAAATGACACTGATTCTTTAACCCAGATAATGATTAAAACTAAGTGGAGTTTTAATGAATCTTTAATTAGATTGAAAAGATCGAGAATGGAGTATCACCAGTTTTGCTCCAGGCGATAGTTAAATCTTTAATTAGATTTGAACGTGAAATTTAGAAACTAACTGTCGGTTAGCCAAACAGAATGGTTTTCTGGATATTGATCTGATGTTGGTTTCGGCCTTCGGGGTTAATATTTGGGGAATTATTCTCTTGATTAATTTACGGTTAGTGACTAATGAATTGGAATGAGGCGTATGTTGTGTTTGTGTAACACTTATTTAAAATATACGCGAGTTATTCGGAAAGACCGGGTTTATCCCATTCTGAATAACTGATACGACGATAAGTCGAAGATGAAGACGATGGTCGAAGACCGGAGGTCTTCACGTCGTTTGGGTGATAACTGATGATCTTGATTGGGCTGTACACCCAAGAAGATGGAAACAGTTAGTGATCGTCCAGACGTACTTGGAGATCGATGGATATGCGGGGTACTAGGTGCCTCCGGTTTCGTTCAGACCCAGAACGGACTTGTAAATGGACTGTGTGTCTGACATTGGATTTTAGTCCGTGTGATTGATCTCTATTAAATATATATCTGTTTGGCGGCGGAGAATTTATTCTCTTGCTTAACGCCCTTCTCTGAGACGTACGAGCTCAGGGGTTATATATTGATGGATATCAATCGCATGGAGTGAATTGCCTGTGTGGCATGCTAAGATGCAAATGATCAAGGCTTCTATTGAAAAGCAAAGTCTTGTGGTTGATGATCGAAGCACGGCCTTTGTGGCGTAGCTTTGTGTAACGTTGATTCGCGAGTATCACACCCGGTATGAATCAAAAACGGGAGACGGACCTCAGGGAGGGCATGCGTTTCTTTCTAGTTATGAGTGGCGTCAGTGCTTGAACTGGCTGACGAGTTTGACTCATGTGGATGTTACTTATTATTACTTGCTGAAAAGCGAGGCGCCTCGTGATATCGGTTTCGGCCGATGCTTCTGGTCGGCTGACGGGCCAGATTTACGCCCCAAAGGGCGGAGAAACGTAGTGTTCAGGCATAATAATCCACATCGGTGGACCGGCCCTGACGATCCAAGGGGCAGTTGCGGCTGTTCCGGAGACATGGGCTAGATTGTCTCGAATCATTGAGGATCTTGCCCCTAGCCTCGGTTCATACCATAAATGATAACCCAACTTCCAATACGTCGTCTTGCGGTTTTGATTGTAAACTTATATATGGCGACATAGTGTTATGGGCCGTTCATGCCGCCTATGATTGATACTTATGATTTGAAGTGTTTTATACACTATGCACTTATAATAGTATCAAATGATTTGTTTTAAACGTATCAAGCATTCTTTGGCTGTTATAAGGGAAAACCCTATCCCCCGGCTTGCGTTGCATTGTGTGATAGGACCTGGGTCTTATAACAGCTTCATTTTTCTTTATTTAGCATTGCGTTGTTGTTTCATGCACTGGTATTCTTGGAAGGAAACCCGTTCCGTGTTATACGGCGTGGTCCCTTGATTTACCTAATGATTTAAGATAAAGATTAATAACTGTTTTAGTTCTCACACCAGTCCCATGACTGACCTGGAGTTTATTGTTTTAACCTAAACTCTGGGTGCCCCTATTTTGACACGGGCAGCTAGTAGTTTTGGTTTTGCAGATTTATATTCACAGGATCCTGGTTTACAGCTGGAACGATATCCGGAAAGCTTTGTATCCGTATATCTTCTTCTAGTTGTGTATTGTATTATTTTCCGCTGCTATGTATTTAAATGTAATTTGAATCTCTGATATTTCTGTGTAATATTTATTCATTTATACTCTGTATATTCTTGTAATCTGATGCATTGTTGTGATATACAATGAAATGTTCTTCTGTATGCGTTCTGTTGTGGTTTGTTCTCGAACTATCCGACGCTTTCCTTTACGGGGAAGTTGCGGGCTGTCACATTTGGTATCAGAGCTTTGGTTTACAAAGCTCAGAGAACAAGACACATTAGAAACATACGAAAGAATTCATCAGATATTGGATTAGTAATATCCAATGGAATGACTCGTTAGAGATGGGATCAGTAGTATCCTAGAACGAGTGTGAAGAGTATATTTTTAAAATGAAAACAAAGTTTTGTTTTGAAAATTTAAATCAATTATTCGTATTTGATTATTTATATTGAATGTGGACAATCCAGTATATATAGATTTTGCGTATACGTCTGATCCGCGTGTATTCGAAATTTTAATATACTGGATAGATATAGAATCACACTCTAGTCGCCCGGAGATGATTCAGATGATGAGGCATCATCATCAGTGTTTATATTCGAGCGACGAAAGTGAGATTTCTATATATTTCCTATTGGCTGGTGTGAGAACCAAAACTAATATAGTTGGAATACATTGTTGTGATTTGGCATCAAAACATGATTTCTTGTATATGTATCAAAATTATGGATTTGAAACTCTAATTCACTAATTGATTGATGTTTGTGTTGTTTGTTTATTTGTTTGCTAATTTTTAGCCATTTAGCCTAACAGAACCAAATATTGAATTATATCGAAGATTGGTTGCGTTTGCTTGCATATACATATATATCATTGAACAGGTCATAGCAAGGAGGCTAGAGCAGAGAATAAAATTTGTTTGCCCGACAAATAGGTACATGTTTATTACATAATTTCCTGTTTTGTTTGGGTGATGATGATTTTATGAGCCTATTGGCTAGCCGCTTGGCTTTTTCTTTTTCTTTTTGAGATCTGAAGGACCGGGGAAGCTATTTGAAATTCCCCGATGCTCCCGGTGCAGGGGAGGTTATGGCGAAATTTTTCGAAAATTTAGGGTGTTAGCCAAATTTTTGAAGTTTTGAAAATTCTCAGAAACTAAAGAGTTGGATAATGGAAGCCAGATCAAACGTAGAGTTGAATAATCAAACCGCTTTCGACTTTGTTCCTTTTCGGGGACGAAAAGTTTTAATTGGGGGAGATTGTAACAACCCGGAAAATCAGGGCCAGTTTAAAATTTTTATTTTGGCAATTTTAGCGAATTTTGATTATTTAAAATGAATTATTTTAAATAATATCGACGAGAAATTTATTTTGAATAGAATTCGAACGTATATATTATACGCGTCGTCGTTAGAATATAAATATTTATATATATAATTATAAATAGAATTAAAAATGGCGCGGTAGTTCGATAATTCGATTTCAAACTTCAATTGAATGTACCGGGTGCAAAACAATCCGGATTTTTGTGAAACCAAAAACATTAGGATCTAATTGATGATATCTTTCCAACGAAGTTGAGAAACTGAGATTTCACTTTATAAATGATGAGATATGTCCAGTTGAAAATTAGAAATAGTCGCTGTGGAATTTATATATATTTTAATATAATATATAGCCCTTAAAAATAGCCATTTTGCAAACGACCTCGGATTTCGACGAAACCACTTTTGTTGGATCCGCAGTGTCAAATTATTGCTAGATTTCAAATTTCATAATTTTTCGAATCAATATGTGAGCGTGGCAAAGGAAAACGCGTTTGACCAGTTTCAGTTGATTTAATCGACTGGAAATTGGCCATTTTTCCAACGGTCTCAGAATTCGACGAAACTAGTTTTGTTAGGACCGTATCGTCAATACGAAGCTAGAAAATATTTTTTTGGAATTTTTCTAGTTAGTATGTGACCCCGGTAATTTGAAATGTGCGTTTAAAATTCAATATAGTGATTTAAATGAAAATTCAAAAGGAAACTGATTGTAACGATCAAATCAGCTTGCGATTCATATCCCATTGTGTTCGAAATGGGAGTATTTAGCTAGGGGCGATAGTTGCTGGACTTTGTTTGGAATTCGTATCATTAAACAAGCAATTTTTGAACTAAATAAAATATTTATATTAAAAAAAATGGTCAAACCCTAGGGTCAAAGTCCTTACACTTTTTTTTTTCTTCTTTCCCACAGTCAAACTGGATTAGCCGCCACTTCAAAAAGGAAAAAAACCCGATTAGTTTTCTCCATTCGATCTGGCGATCGACGGCGTTCACGGCCATCGCCCCACCTCGTCACCGCCTATCGACGTTCGACCAAACCCTCCTCCTTATCGTTATGCCGCCGTGAACCTCCACTGTGCCTCAAATCGTAAACCCACCTTCGCTCCGTTCAATTCAGGCGCCTCCACCACCGATAGGACCACCCAATGGCACGCCCTTCTAGGCGTTCGAGGAGGAGGGTCCGGTGCTTCGTTCGCCGCCGCTCGATGGACCTCCGGTCATTTCAGGGTGGTGCAATACCGAACCCTAGGAAGCGAGCAACCTGTAGAGCGTTGCGGTGAAGAAGGAAACGAAGGTAATGAAGGTGATTACTTTAATCTAATTACCACATTTTCTTTTTTTATTTTTATTTATTAGTTTTATTTAAATTTACATTGTTTTAACCTAGTTTTCTTATTTGTTAAGCATAGAAAAATATATAGATTAGTTTGAAAATATATAGATTGGTTTAAAAATAAAACAGAAAATGAAATACATACATTGTTTTTGAAAATGAAATACATACATTGTTTTTTAAAAACATAAATAACATTGATTTTAGAAAGAAAATAGAAAAACATACTTTGTTTTGAAAAGAAAATTAACATTGTTTTTAAATGTGTTTTTGAAAATAAAATAAAATTAGAAGTGTGTTAAATTAAAAAGGTAAAAATGAAATTGTTTTCAAAGTAGAAATAGGATTGTTTTTTTTAAATAAAATATTATTGTTTTTCAAATAAAAATAGACATAGTTTTGAAAATATAAAAACATAGCATAATATAGAATTAGTACTGTTTAGGAAATAAAAATTAGATTTTTATATATTGAAAGTCGAAATAAAAATTAGGTTTTTATATATTGAAAGTCGAAGTAAAAATCAGGTTTTTATATATTGAAAGTCGAAGTAAAAATCAGATTTTTATATATTGAAAGTCGAAGTAAAAATCATATTTTTATATATTGAATAGCATCGTAAAGATTCGATTTTTACATATGTAGTGAAGGCGGACAACGAAAGCGACAAAATGCGAGTTGGCGAAGATTTCCTGCATTAGAAGTGTCGTGGAGCTAGGATAGCTTTCGGTGAGAATTTCTCACCTTTCTATTTCTTTTCTAGTTACATATATATACTAGAATGCAGACGGTGCTTAGTAGCACCCGACACAATCGTCCACAGACCATGGACTTGTTTGTTTGACTGTTTGGTGATTGATTGCGATATTGGTTTGAATGTGGTTTGTGGTGTGAAAAATCGAATCGATAAATTGGTTAGGATTAGACGTGCGCCGTTATAAGGCGAAGGAGTAAGGCTAGGTTAGACTCTTACTCCAAATTTTGTGGTTTACATAACGAATTGATTTGATTGATGTGTGAATGGCGTGGGCCTTCACTAGACCGGGGATAAGGCTAGGCCTCGTCCCGTTTCTAGTATCGTGCCGTTATGCCGCCGAAATTTTCTAAAATATGTTAGAAAAATAAAAATATCATTTTATTTAAAGAATGAACTGAATAGAAATTCATATGTTGGAATAAAATGTTTCATCGTTAAAAATATAATTTTTAACGTGAATGTGAATAAATAAAATATTCATTTGCAAACCAGACGGTTTGTTTATGTACACCTATTTGAAGGACATTGATTGGGTCGATAAATTTTACACATCGCCCAACTGCACGAATAAAAATCTGTGTTTGATTGTTTGAAACCCCACACGGGTGTTAGGATGAAATATGCAGTTCACTCATCCTGATTGATTAAATATGTCGATCGATTGATTGACAGGCTGTTATAAGCGTTAGATATTTAGATTTGATGCTTATACAGTGTAGTGCACTTTGGTTGATGGTTGATTATTTTTCAATGCTATTATATACATGTGATGTATGAAAATCCATATAATTAATTTTATATGGTAATTGATTGGGCCTCATTCCAATTTGAAGAATAAATAATATTATAAAATAAAAGTTCATGTGTTGACAGTACTCATTCATTGAGATTGGTCATGTGTTGAACGAAATATTTTAGTAATAAAATTTACATCTTTATCAATATAAAATAAAAGTTCATGTGTTGACAGTACTCATTCATTGAGATTGGTAATGTGTTGAACGAAATATTTTGATAATAACAACTATTTTGGAAAATAGAAATTTATGAAGCCGTGTTGATTAGATTGACGCCATTTTGACGTGAACGATATTTATATCGATTTTATTGATTTCGAAATGAATTGAATTGAAAACGATTTCGAAATGAATTGAATTGAAAACGATTTCGAAATGAATTGAATTGAAAACGATTTCGAAATGAATTGAATTGAAAACGATTTCGAAATGAATTGAATTGAAAACGATTTCGAAATGAAATGAATTGAAAACGATTTCGAAATGAATTGAAAACGAATTCGAAATGAATTGAATTGAAAACGAATTCGAAATGAATTGAATTGAAAACGATTTCGAAATGAATTGAATTGAAAACGAATTCGAAATGAATTGAATTGAAAACGAATTCGAAATGAATTGAATTGAAAACGATTTCGAAATGAATTGAATTGAAAACGAATTCAAATGGAATTGAAAGCGAATTGAAATGAATTCAAATTGAATTGAAATTCGAATTGAATAGAAATGAATTTTAAAACGAATTTATAAAGAAGAATTCAATTTTGCTTTGAATTGAAATAGAAGTTGAAATAGAATTTGAAACGAATTTAAAACTATTTATATAATTCGTTTTAAATAGAAATCGACGAAGTATATATTATATATATTATATATATAATATAATGGCCTGAATAGAACGCGCCGCGCCGCGGCAGTTCGTGAATTTCGACCATTTATTTCAAACGGACATTGCGGGAGATCCGACCGTCGGATTCTCCTAAAACCGGAACCGTTGGGTTCGTATCGAAAAGAGCTTTCTAATGAATGTTAGAAATTTGAAATCTAACGGTTGGATTTGGAGATACGTCCAAATCAAATTCGAAAAAGGTCGCTGTAAGTGCAGTTCGATGGCCGTTAATGGAAATCGACTGTACGGGCCTTGATAAAATTATTAAAAATAGTAATAATTTGTGTAAAATCATAAGAAATGATTTATGAAAGTTTGGGATGAAAAACTCCATATTTGAAAAGATAAAAATAGATTTTTATCGAAATGAACTAGTTTTGAACTAGAATTATAATTCTATTTATTTTTAAATAAATAAATTGAATTTGAAATGGTTTTGAAAATAACCAAAATTTCCAATGATTGCATTGGAGTGGAGTTGAATCGAAATTGTCTTCGGAATATTTCGATGTTGGAATTCGTGATATTACAGGTGTTGTTATGGAAATTTGAAAGATATATATTTGTATCGTTATTTCCAATACGACATTTGTTAGTCGTAGAATTCGATATTGAATATAAGCCGATATATTTTCTATTCAGAGCCTTGTATTGAATATCGAATGTGATTTGGGTTTGTCGTGAATGGTGTCTTCACTAACACTGTTCTTGAACCCAGTTGAGAAAAGATTAAATCTTTTTATTTAGATTTAATGAAGTGTACCAATTAAATGATATTTAATTGGAATTGAATTGGTATTGATTTTTGGGTTTATCGTGAACAGTGTTTTAAATAACACTTGTTCTTTAACCCGATAATTAATGGAACGTGATTTTGGGTTTATCGTGAATCGTGTTTTTAAATGACACTGATTCTTTAACCCAGATAATGATTAAAACTAAGTGGAGTTTTAATGAATCTTTAATTAGATTGAAAAGATCGAGAATGGAGTATCACCAGTTTTGCTCCAGGCGATAGTTAAATCTTTAATTAGATTTGAACGTGAAATTTAGAAACTAACTGTCGGTTAGCCAAACAGAATGGTTTTCTGGATATTGATCTGATGTTGGTTTCGGCCTTCGGGGTTAATATTTGGGGAATTATTCTCTTGATTAATTTACGGTTAGTGACTAATGAATTGGAATGAGGCGTATGTTGTGTTTGTGTAACACTTATTTAAAATATACGCGAGTTATTCGGAAAGACCGGGTTTATCCCATTCTGAATAACTGATACGACGATAAGTCGAAGATGAAGACGATGGTCGAAGACCGGAGGTCTTCACGTCGTTTGGGTGATAACTGATGATCTTGATTGGGCTGTACACCCAAGAAGATGGAAACAGTTAGTGATCGTCCAGACGTACTTGGAGATCGATGGATATGCGGGGTACTAGGTGCCTCCGGTTTCGTTCAGACCCAGAACGGACTTGTAAATGGACTGTGTGTCTGACATTGGATTTTAGTCCGTGTGATTGATCTCTATTAAATATATATCTGTTTGGCGGCGGAGAATTTATTCTCTTGCTTAACGCCCTTCTCTGAGACGTACGAGCTCAGGGGTTATATATTGATGGATATCAATCGCATGGAGTGAATTGCCTGTGTGGCATGCTAAGATGCAAATGATCAAGGCTTCTGTTGAAAAGCAAAGTCTTGTGGTTGATGATCGAAGCACGGCCTTTGTGGCGTAGCTTTGTGTAACGTTGATTCGCGAGTATCACACCCGGTATGAATCAAAAACGGGAGACGGACCTCAGGGAGGGCATGCGTTTCTTTCTAGTTATGAGTGGCGTCAGTGCTTGAACTGGCTGACGAGTTTGACTCATGTGGATGTTACTTATTATTACTTGCTGAAAAGCGAGGCGCCTCGTGATATCGGTTTCGGCCGATGCTTCTGGTCGGCTGACGGGCCAGATTTACGCCCCAAAGGGCGGAGAAACGTAGTGTTCAGGCATAATAATCCACATCGGTGGACCGGCCCTGACGATCCAAGGGGCAGTTGCGGCTGTTCCGGAGACATGGGCTAGATTGTCTCGAATCATTGAGGATCTTGCCCCTAGCCTCGGTTCATACCATAAATGATAACCCAACTTCCAATACGTCGTCTTGCGGTTTTGATTGTAAACTTATATATGGCGACATAGTGTTATGGGCCGTTCATGCCGCCTATGATTGATACTTATGATTTGAAGTGTTTTATACACTATGCACTTATAATAGTATCAAATGATTTGTTTTAAACGTATCAAGCATTCTTTGGCTGTTATAAGGGAAAACCCTATCCCCCGGCTTGCGTTGCATTGTGTGATAGGACCTGGGTCTTATAACAGCTTCATTTTTCTTTATTTAGCATTGCGTTGTTGTTTCATGCACTGGTATTCTTGGAAGGAAACCCGTTCCGTGTTATACGGCGTGGTCCCTTGATTTACCTAATGATTTAAGATAAAGATTAATAACTGTTTTAGTTCTCACACCAGTCCCATGACTGACCTGGAGTTTATTGTTTTAACCTAAACTCTGGGTGCCCCTATTTTGACACGGGCAGCTAGTAGTTTTGGTTTTGCAGATTTATATTCACAGGATCCTGGTTTACAGCTGGAACGATATCCGGAAAGCTTTGTATCCGTATATCTTCTTCTAGTTGTGTATTGTATTATTTTCCGCTGCTATGTATTTAAATGTAATTTGAATCTCTGATATTTCTGTGTAATATTTATTCATTTATACTCTGTATATTCTTGTAATCTGATGCATTGTTGTGATATACAATGAAATGTTCTTCTGTATGCGTTCTGTTGTGGTTTGTTCTCGAACTATCCGACGCTTTCCTTTACGGGGAAGTTGCGGGCTGTCACACCCATGCAAACCAAGAGCAACAATAAGTATTACTATTGGAAAGCACAGAAAATGGGACTCGATAGGGCTAAACGCTGTACTCATTCCCTTGAACGAACACTGACACGAGTTTTTTTTTTAATTTCTCAACTTACCATTCGTGCTCAGCATAAGCTCAAAGCAATGGTACAAGAAAATTTCCCAAGTTACATAGTACAAAATATAATAGCATCAAGTGCAGCACAATAACAACAGCAGAATACATAATACATATCATAATAGAGATGTCCAAATACATAATCCATCATACATAATATCACTTCCCAAAATACATAATAGCATACATACCATAACACTACTAGCTACTCATAGTCTGAAGCTGCATAGTCCAAAACCCCAAAACGTGGAAAAAGGATAAGAGTGATGCTGCAGTCCACGCAAACCTAACCTGTTAACAATCCTTAGCCTGATCTGAGGATTGTTTTAACAAAACAAATCACATGGGTCAGACTATGTCTAATGTGAGTGAAGTAAGTATCTATGGACATTGAAATTTGATAAATGATGCCAAATGTATAATTCAACATAAGGCGTATGAATGTTACAATATTCAGACAATTTAGCATAATCATCGCATTGAATAAGCCATAATCTCAGGCATCAGTATTGTATGTAACTCAATACAATACCCAAACAATTATCATATGTAAAGCAATTTGATAATATAAAAAGTAAGATTAAAATGCACAGGTATTGTATGTAACTCAATACAATACCATAACGATTATCATATGTAAAGCAATATGATAATATAAAAAGTAAGATAAAAAGGCACAGGTATTGTATGTAACTCAATACAATACCATAACGATTATCATATGTAAAGCAATATAATAATATAAAAAATAAGATTAAAAGGCACTGGTATTGTATGTAAAGAAATACAATACCAAAACAATTATCATATATAAAACAATATGATAATATAATACTGGGTTTCCAAATTAACTTGGGTAATATGCCAACATTATTCAAATAAATAAGAGGGAAATAAAGAATTATGGGAACTACAAGATAAATATAATATGACTCATAACAGATACCAAATAAACAAATGCTAGTATTGTTAAATCACAGTGCTAGAGCTCGAGCGCGCATGGAGACATCAACACTGTAACCTACTCATAACGCCATAACGACACCTGGCGATCAACCCAGGATGTGACGGCCTGCCCCGCACCAACCGACATTTACTCCAAAGGTGCGCTGTACACATGTCCAGTTAGCACGGAACGGGTCGTCACGAGGAAAAATGAAGAAGGAAACGAGCTAACAAAGAACCTGTAGAATGTCTCACAGCGCATAGGATAACATACTTGACATAAAACAGGTGAGACAGTGCATAAGCTGAAACAACTAACATAGCAGCGGAAAATGTAAGTACAGCTTATGATCCAAAGTTAAACATTATTACAACTTTTCAAACTGTCTCAAAGCAAAAGCAAGATAAAGGAGGTACACTACTAATGCCCAAGTAGCGACCACCAACGACACAGGGAGAATATCTATATATCATACGTGGAAGCCTCCTGCCCGCCTCTGAATCAGCTACTCGCACATCACCAGCTAATCTGTCTCTAGTCTGCTCATGTGAGCACCCATGTAACGACCCAGAAAATCTGAACCAATTTAAAATTTTTAAATTGGCTAAAATAATGGATTTTAAATATTTAAAATAAATATTTTAAATAATGGCAATGGAAATTGAGTTTGAATTGACAATGGAAAGCGAATATAATTAATTATAATTATAAACAAGGCTTGAAATGGCGCTGAGTTTCAAAAATTGAATTCAAACTTTGTCGGACTGTACCGGGTGCAAAACAAAACGTATTTTAGTGAAACCAAAAATATTTAAATCTGTTAGTGAATACCTTTCTAACGAATCTGAAAAATCGAATTTTCATAGCGGAAAGCAAAAGTTATGGCCGAATGAATTTTCATAACGATCGCTATGGAATTTATATAGCCCGTGAAATTAGCCATTTTGCATACGACCTCGGAATTCGACGAAATCACTTTTGTTGGATCCGGGATGTGAAGTTAATGCTAGGTTTCAAATTTCGTAATTTTTGAAGCTAGTATGTGAGCGTGGCAAAGGAAAATGTGTTTTGGTCAATTATAGTTAAATTGGATCGACCAGAAATGGGCCTTTTTGCAAACAGTCTCAGAATTCGACGAAACTAGTTTTGTTGGGACCGTATCGTCAAAACATAGCTAGATTTATTTTTCTGGAATTTTTCGAATCAATTTGTGGCCCTTGCAAATTGAAATACACGTTCAAATTAAATATTGAATGTTTTATATTTTGATTTGAATAGAAACTGACTGAAGCATTCGAATGGGCCTTCGAAACATATCCCATTGTGTTCGGAATGGGGGTAAAACGCTAGGGACGACAGTCGTTGGGTTTGAATTGGTGTTCGTCTGTAAAAGGGGTATTTTAGAGATTTTAGAAATTATAAAATAAAATAAAAAATTCCTATTGGCCCATAAAAATTTCTCTCTCCCCGTTTTCTCTTTCTCCCTCAGCCGATCGACGGCGGCTATCTTCCACTCCTTCTCTCTTCTTTTCCGGTGAATCCACGCATCAAAACACCAGGCCCCAGTTCAACTTTTTGAAGAGCTCTCCACCACCTTTAAATCCATCTAAGATTCGTTGTCTATCATCAAGCGTGGGGGGAGATTCGAGCCTCCAAAGTCCGAGACTTTGGACCGCCGTCGCGCGCGCTACAGGGCGTCGAACTGAGCAAGGTTGGTGGCGCCGGAAATCCCCTTCGACCCTCTTCGACACTACAGCGGCTGATCGTCCCACCACTTCGCGGATTTGCAGAAAATTCTCGACCTAGTTTTGAACATTTTCAAAGGAGGTATCGGCTGTTTTATTTTAAACTGATTTTAACAGTTTTAAAGTGTTGCAAACTTTGAAAAATCATATCTTCTTCATTCGTCGACGAAATTCAATGAAACAGGAAACATCGTGACCATGTGGACGCCTTCTACATTTTAGAAGAGACCGCATATTTTTCTGAGCCTCCTGCTATTTTTGGTGGAGTGGAACCCAAAGTGAGATTTCTAATTTATAAACAATATGGAAAACGACGATGTATAAATTATATAGTCGATGTATGAGTTATATAAGCGTTGTACACCTCATGTATAAGCATTGTATAAGTTGTACGTTCGATGTATAAGTTATGTATGCGTTGTAAAAATTATATATGTGTTGAAATAAAAGTGAATTGCTATATATATATATATACGCCCCTCATCTACAAACCATGGATGATATTTATTGATTGTGATTGGTGTGAAAATTGATTGATAGCGAATGGTTGTTTGGGATTGTTTGTGGTTGATATTGATTGATTGTGGTTGAAAAATACCCGTTTGTGGTTGAGAAATATTTGGTTGAAACCACATAGGATTAGTTTGTGGAAATGAAATAAATATATACATGCCGCCTACGTGCGAACTAGATGCATGATCCCCATTGTCAAAAACCGCGAGGTTTTAAGGTAAAGCGAGGAGCCGTACTAGGGACGGTCCCGGTTTTAACTACCCTGCCGTTATGCTGCCGAAATTTTGAATAATATTCTTGTGTTTGAATAATTTTCATTTGCTTAAACTATATTTATATATAGAAATTATAGAAAACCTTCATGTGTTGAATTGATATTCATTCGTTGATTAGAAATTCATGTGTTGAATGGTATTCGCGTTTTAAATATAAAAATCACATTTCTATCTATATATAGGAATTATAGAAAACCTTCATGTGTTGAATTGATATTCATTCGTTGATTAGAAATTCATGTGTTGAATGGTATTCATATTTTGAAATAAATTGTTTGATAATAAAAAATCACCCTTTATCGACTATATGAACTGTGTAAAATAATCTCGTTTTAAAAGAAATTGTTTTATAATAAAAATCCTATTTTTATCACCTATATGAACTATATAGAAAAATAGTGTTTTGAAATGAATTGTTTTACAATAAAAATCACATTTTTATTATATACATGAATCGTTGAAATGTGAAGTGTTAAAAATAGCCACTCGTTCAAATAATCATATATGAGTTGTAATATTCATTAATTAGCTAATGATATGATTTTTGCCTATACATGCAACATTAGAATGAATGGTGTTTTTAAACCAAATGGAAATCAAATATGAAGTTGAATAGAAAATGATAAATGATAAGAACTGTATATATGTACATGCATATTTATTGAACAGGTTGTAGCAAAGGGGCTAGAGAAGAGGAATAAAATTTTGTGCCCGACAAATAGGTACACATTTACTGTTTTGCTTGGGTGATGATTTTATGAGCCTATTGGCTAGCCTCTTGGCTTTTTTTTTCTTTTCCTTTTTGACATGAGACGCCCGCGTGGCTATTTGGGAATTTTTCCCAGCCCTCCCGTACAAAGGAGGTTATGGCGAAATTTTCCAAAATTTTAAGGCATTAGTGAAATATTTGAAGTGAAAACGATATAGGAATTTTTGAATGAACTATATTTATATAAATAAATAAATATAAATAAAATTAAAACGAAATGTGGCCGTGCAGTTCGCATTTTGAAAACGTGATTTCAAACGATTATATCGGGAGATCCGACCATTGGATTTTCCTGAAACCTCAACCGTCGGGTTCGCCTTGGAAATATCTTTCCAATGGCACCAACCTTGTAAAAATCCAACGGTTGGATTGTCTGGAATGTTTAATTCAAATCTGAAGAAAAACAGCGCCAGAAACGATTATATATATATATATATATATATAAATATAATTATATTTAATCGAATAACGACGCTGCAGTTCGTATTTTGAAATCGAAACTTCAAACGATTGTACCGGGAGATCCGACCGTCGGATTTTCCCGAAACTGGAACCGTTGGATTCATTTTGAAAAGTCCTTTCTAATGATGTAAATTTTATGAAGATCCAACGGTTAGATTTTCAGATATGTGTAAATCAAATTTGAAGAAAAACAGCGTCACGGCCGCGTTATGGCCCGAAGCGTCGTTTTGAATAAACTGGCTATTTTAAAATAAATAAAAATAGCGATAGATCATTATAAAATATCATAAACGATATGGGATGGATATAAACTGAATTTGTTCGATTTATGTGGCTTTTGATGGTTGAATGTATTTGGTGTGAAAATTACATTAAAGAACAAAATTGGTGTTGTCGAATAATTTAACCATTGAAATAAATTGATTTGAAATTCGAAATATACGTGAATTATTTGAAAAGGCCGAGTCAATTCTCATTTCAAATAATTGACCGACGATTGAAAATCGAAGATGAGGACGATGGTCGAAGACCGGAGATCTTCACCTCGTTTGGATGGTAACCGAGGTCCTGATTGGGAGGCATCCCGAAATATGGATAATGAGTGGTGATCGTCCAGACATACGTGGTGATCGATGGGTTTGCGAGGTATTTAGTTCCTCCGGTTTCGTTCAGACCCAGAACGGACTTGTAAATGGACTGTGTGTCTGACATTGGAGTTTATTCTGTGTTGATTGATTTCTGTTAAATATACATCTGTTTGGCGGCAGAGAATTTATTCTTTTGCTTAACGCCCTTCTCTGAGACGCACGAGCTCAGAGGTTGTATATCAATGGACATCAGTCGCATGGCATGAATTGCCTGTGTGGCATGTTAAGATACAGTGATCAGGGCTTCTATTGAAAAGCAAAGTCTTGTGGTGATGATCAAAGCACCGCATATGTGACGTAGCTTTGTGTATAACGTAAAATCGCGAGCCTCACACCCCGGTATGAACCAGAAACGGGAGAGGACATCAGGGAGGGCCTGCGTTTCTTTCTAGCTAGGGTGGTGTCAGTGACCTACCAGCCCTGACATTTATATACTTTTCACCTGTGTGGTTGTTGCTGTTGCGAGGCGCCTCGATTTGATCGGACAATCCGGGTCCGATGGAGTCATTCGTTGGCTCGTTTACGCCCCGAAGGGCGGGGAGACGTAGTGTTCAGGCATAATAATCCACATCGGTGGACCGGCCCTGATGATCTAAAGGCTTGCCTGCGCGCTTGCCTGTTGCTCGGGCTAGAGAGTCACGAATTCGGCAAGGACTATCTTTTGCCTTGGTTCATGACGGAAATCCAATTTCCAAATACGTGATCGTGCGGTTTCGATTGTATAGATATTTGGCGACATAGTGGCATGGGACGCTCATGTCGTCTATGATTGATAGTTATGATTTGAAATTGTTTTCGAAACATATAAACACTAGCAATAATATCAAATGCCTTTGTTTTATTCGTATCAAGCATATTTTGGCCGTTATAAGGTATAAACTCTATCCTCCGGTTTGCGTTGCATTGTGTGATGGGAACTGAGTCTTATAATGGCTTAATTTTACAAAAAAACATAGCGATGTTTAAAAGAAAGATTTTTTTAAAGCACTGGCAATCCAATGGAGTAAACCCGTTCCACGAAAGTGGCGTGGTCCTGTGATTAGCCAAATTATATATGTGTTGAGTAGATTTCTCATACCAGTCCCATGACTGACTCGTAGTTTGTTTCACTTTCAAACTCGGGTGCCCCTTTTTCTACATGGGCAGCCTTGTATTCACGTTTAGCTGGTTCTTTCTGGATAGCTGGAGCTGAAGATGGATTCTATCATTTATCTCTTTTTATGCTGTTCAGCTCCTATTGTACATATTATGTTTGTTTTCCGCTGTAGGCATTTATGTATAGCTGTACTGTTTTTATACTAAGTAAGATCTTGTATACTGTGTAACTCTGATGATTACTTTTAACCAGTATATTCTATTGTTCTTTATCTAGTGTATTTAATATTTCTGTTCTGCTATTACTTGTTTCTGTGTTATATTCCAAAGATAACCCTTGTCTCCGTCAGAACGGGGTTTGGGGTCATCACAACGTGGTATCAGAGCTTTGGTTAAACTTAGTTCTGGAATATAACATTGGAACGAACTCGTCAGAAATAGAACCAGTAGTGTTCTAGGACGGGTAACTCTATACAGATAGGATCAGTAATATCCTAGTATAAGTAAAGCAGAATGAAATTACACCTAGATAGACACATTTACATCCAAGTATTTGTCTCTATATTTTGAAAATCTTTCCTGTTGACCTGACACTTGATCTGCTATTTGCAGAAGAACTAGAAAATGAGTGCCAGAAACAGAAGAAGTAATACTGACCCGGATATAGAAGCTCTATTCATGAAGTATAGAAATCTGGGTGGAAAACCCTTTACGGGTGAAGAAGCAATTATGAAAACACAAGCTTGGATTCGTTCGGCTGAGAAAATCTTTGAAGCATTAAAGCTGAGGGATGACCAGAAAAGATTACTGGCCTCCTGGGCACTCAAAGAAGAAGCTTTGTTATGGTGGGATTCAGTTATTAAGGATAATCCAGAAGGTGATATCACCTGGGATAGATTCAAAGTGATTTTCCTGGAAAGATTTACCCCTCCCGAAGCGACTGAGCGCCTTTGTGATGAATTTTCTTATTTGATACAAGGAGATATGACCATCCCAGAATATCATAAGAAATTCAACGAACTTTCCCAATTTGCTCCCCATCTAATTCAGAATACGAGGAGAAAGAATTTGAGATTTATTTACGGGCTTCAAAGGAAATATCAAAATAAAGTAATGGGGCATGTGAAGCTCCCTTTTTCAGAAATGATTTATATGGCTTATCAGTATGAAGATCTCCATAAGAAAGGAATGTTATGCGACGAAGAAGAAGTCAGTTCTAGTGACAAAGCAGAGTCGGAAACTGATGTTTCTGAAGCTAGTACGACGTCTGAGATCAGTAAGAAGCCCAGTGCAAAGAGGAAAAGGGCCAAATCTGAGAAGAAACCAGTAACGACAACTGTATGCTCTAACTGCAATAAGCAAGGACATCTCTCAATAAGTTGCTAATCTCTAAAGAAACCAAAAAGGGATGAATCTAAATCCAAGAATAAGTTTCAAGTGACCCGAGGGTGCAATCTTTGTCATAAGAATGGTCATATAAAGAGAGACTGTTGGATGTTGAAAAAGACCAAAATGGTTCAAGTAAATGAAGTAGCAGAAAACTCAGCACCCTCAAAGAGTCAGGGAAGTACTAATGTTTTAGAAGGCACGCTTAATGTCAAAAATATTCCCGTTAAAGTACTGTTTGACATAGGCGCGTCACGAAGCTTTATTGCAAAGAGTGCCGCTAAGAAGCTAGATTTGAATTTGAGGAAGCTCAAAGAACCAATGACGGTCCAAAATCCAGTTGGGGGTTCCATCGATCTCAGTTGGGTTTGTGCAGTACCTGTCTCTTTTTCCTGCTATAAATTCCCTATTATCTCTATCGTTATGAACTTTAATGAATTCGATCTTATTTTGGGATTGGATTGGCTAACCAAATTTGAAGCAGAGGTCATATGCGCAGAGAGAGTTGTTAGGGCTAAGATTAAATCAGGGAATTATATAACCATACCATGTGAAGGCCCGACTTCAAATAGAAAAGACTTCTTGGTAGCTTTGAATGTTTCTCAAGCCCAAATAGAAAATATCTCAGAAGTCACGGAGAATATTCCTGACCTCATCAAAGACATTCCTATCGTCAAGAACTATGCGGATGTGTTCGAAGAAGTTGTTCGCTTACCTCCGCAGAGAGAAATAGATTTCAAAATTGCTTTAATTCCAAATGCAAGGCCGGTAGTTCATGCTATTCGAAGAATGTCCTTGAAAGAGAAAGAGGAATTAGACAATCAAACACGACAGCTAGTATGGAAGGGTCTGATCAGACCTAGTTTCTCTGATTGGGGAGCATCAGTGGTTTTTGTCCCAAAATCTGACGGTACTCTACGGCTATGCGTGGACTATCGTGATCTGAACAAGCAGACGATAAAGAACAAATATCCATTGCCGCGGATTGATGATTTGTTGGATCGATTAAATGGAGCACAAGTATTTTCACGAATGGATCTAGCTACAGGCTTCCATCAACTTCGAATCGCCGAAGAGTGTGTTCCGATGACAGCATTCAGAGGCCCCGATTTATTCTATGAATGGTTGGTAATGCCGTTCGGCTTATGTAATGCTCCAGCTTACTTCGTCGATCTGATGAACAGAGTATTCAGAGGGGTTTTGAATAAATTTGTTCTGGTTTTTATTGACGATATTTTAATCTTCTCTAAATCAAAAGCCGAACATGAAAAGCATCTGGAACAAGTGTTAAAAATC
The DNA here is from genome assembly GCA_030737875.1 of Allium sativum. Lineage (NCBI taxonomy): Eukaryota > Viridiplantae > Streptophyta > Magnoliopsida > Asparagales > Amaryllidaceae > Allium > Allium sativum. The sequence goes on along the minus strand of CM060924.1, from coordinate 583,576,355 downwards.
CTTAGAAGGAATGTATCGAAGGCAAAATTTTCCAAATGTATCTTCTGGCAAGATGAAGTAAAATTTCTAGGCCATGTCGTATCGAAAGAAGGAATAGCTGTGGATCCAAGCAAAATCACAGCTATTCAGAATTGGAAACAGCCCAGTACCCCCACTGAAGTCCGTAGTTTTCTCGGATTGGCTAGCTATTACCGGAAGTTCGTTAAAGACTTTTCGAAGATATCTGGTCATTTAACAAAGCTTACAAAGAAGCACTCTAAATTCAAATGGATCCCAGAAAGTGAGGAGGCTTTTGAAGAGCTAAAGTTGAGATTAACAACTGCTCTAGTGTTAACCATCATCGATGGCAACCAGGATTTAAAGGTCTGGACTGATGCTTCTAGAGAAGGCCTTGGCGCAGTGTTAATGCAAAGGGGCCAAGTGATTGCTTATGCTAGCCGTCAACTGAAGCCGCACGAGAAGAACTACGTAACTCATGATCTTGAGTTATTGGCTATTGTGTTCGCTTTGAAAATCTGGAGACACTATCTGTTGGGTGAGAGATTTGAACTGTTTACAGATCACCAGTCGTTAAAGTATCTGTTCACTCAGAAAGACTTGAATTTGAGGCAGCAACGTTGGCTGGAGTTTCTTGCAGCATATGATTTTGAAATTCTATACACTCCAGGGAAGCCAATGTGGTGGCCGATGCGTTAAGCCGAAAAAATGAAATGATCGCCAGTTTCATCATTGCGACTTCGTTGATTGATAAGATATCGGCTCTCCAAGAAGACGACCAATTTATCAAAGGAATGAGTCAGCGAGTTCGTGAAGGCAATGTTTCGGATTTCCAGCTAGACACTGAAGGGATTCTGAGGTTAGAAGGACGAATTTGCGTTCCAGAAATTCCTGAACTTAGAAGAGATGTGCTTGATGAATGCCACAAATCTAAGCTCAGTATCCATCCGGGTGTGAATAAAATGTATAACGATATCAAATGCACATTCTGGTGGAAGTCGTTAAAAAGAGACATCTCGATATATGTTAGTCGATGCCCTACTTGCCAACTAGTCAAAAGCGACCAACAGAAATTGGCTGGATTATTACAACCACTGGAAGTTCCTGGTTGGAAGTGGGAGCATATCTCCATGGATTTCATTGATGGTCTGCCCAGAACCAGAAAAGGAAATGACAGTATTTCGGTGATCGTAGATCGCTTCACGAAGACCGCCCATTTCATACCTGTCAGATCAAATAGAACTGCTCAGAGTCTGGCGCAGATTTACTTCAGGGAAATAGTTAGACTACATGGAGTGCCGCTCAGTATAGTCAGTGATAGAGATACAATATTCACTAGCAAATTCTGGGAAGCATTTCAAGTCGAGCTGGGAACGAAGTTGAACTTGAGCACCGCTTATCATCCTCAGACAGACGGCCAGACTGAGAGGGTGAATCGTATTTTGGAAGATCTATTGCGGGCTTGTGTTCTAGATTTCGGTGGATCATGGGAAGACCATCTGCATTTGGCCGAATTCTCATATAACAACAGTTACCAGGCGAGCCTGACAATGTCGCCATTCGAAGCATTGTATGGTAGACCGTGCCGATCTCCTGCTTGTTGGGTCGAACCAGGAAATAGACTTGTGTTGGGTCCTGATATGATTCGAGAAGCTGCCGACAAAGTCGATTTTATCAAAAAGCGATTACTCGCCGCTCAAAGCCGACAAAAGAGCTATGCCGATAGAAGAAGAAGAGATATATCCTTTGAAGTTAGCGACTATGTATATTTGAAAGTATCGCCGATGAGAGGAGTTACCCGATTCGGTAAAACTGGAAAGTTGGCGCCCAAATTTATAGGTCCGTTTCCTATTTTGGAACGGATCGGAACTCTCGCTTATAGGGTCAAACTGCCTGATTGGCTGCCTGGAGTTCATGATGTATTTCACATATCCCAACTTCGAAAGCACGTTCATGATCCAGACTTGATCGTGGAAGAAGCAGCTCAATATGACATTGAAATTACTCCAGAATTAGCCGTGAGACGTGAGCCGCTAAAGATTATCGGCAAAGAAACCAAAGAGCTGAGGAACAAGAAAGTTCACTTAGTCAAAGTGCAGTGGAGCGGAGATCCGCGAGATTGTACTTGGGAAACTGAGGAGAGCATTCAGAAAGCTTATCCTAGATGTCGAGTAGATATCTCTGATTGACTCTGGTGCAAGGTACATTTACCATACTTTGCATTACCATTTAATTCTCTATTCTATTGCTATTTCCTTCCCATGGATGTGCATTATTTATTCTGTACTCTGAATGATTTTTAAGGGAATATAGGATTTGATTTGTATGGTTTTGAAAGGTTAAAAACAATTTGATTGGTTGTTGTATCGTGGGATTGTAGATTTATCAAACCACTTTCGACTTTGTTCCTTTTCGGGGATGAAAAGTTTTAAGTGGGGGAGATTGTAACGACCCAGAAAATCTAAACCAATTTAAATTTTTTAAATTGGCTAAAATAATGGATATTAAATATTTAAAATAAATATTTTAAATAATGGCAATGGAAATTGAGTTTGAATCGACAATTGAAAGCGAATATAATTAATTATAATTATAAACAAGGCCTGAAATGGCGCTGCAGTTTCAAAAATTGAATTCAAACTTTGTCGGACTGTACCGGGTGCAAAACAAAACGGATTTTAGTGAAACCAAAAATATTTAAATATGTTAGTGAATACCTTTCTAACGAATCTGAAAAATCGAATTTTCATAGCGGAAAGCAAAAGTTATGGCCGAATGAATTTTCAGAACGATCGCTATGGAATTTATATAGCCCGTGAAATTGGCCAGTTTGCATACGACCTCGGAATTCGACGAAACCACTTTTGTTGGATCCAAGATGTGAAGTTAATGCTAGGTTTCAAATTTCGTAATTTTTGAAGCTAGTATGTGAGCGTGGCAAAGGAAAATGTGTTTTGGTCAATTACAGTTAAATTGGATCGACCAGAAATGGGCCTTTTTGCAAACAGTCTCAGAATTCGACGAAACTAGTTTCGTTGGGACCGTATCGTCAAAACATAGCTAGATTTATTTTTCTGGAATTTTTCGAATCAATTTGTGGCCCTGGCAAATTGAAATACACGTTCAAATTAAATATTGAATGTTTTATATTTTGATTTGAATGGAAACTGACTGAAACATTCGAATGGGCCTTTGAAACATATCCCATTGTGTTCGTAATGGGGGTAAAACGCTAGAGACGACAGTCGTTGGGTTTGAATTGGTGTTCGTTTGTAAAAGGGGTATTTTAGAAATTATAAAATAAAATAAAAAATTCCTATTGGCCCATAAAAATTTCTCTCTCCCCGTTTTCTCTTTCTCCCTCAGCCGATCGATGGCGGCTATCTTCCACTCCTTCTCTCTTCTTTTCCAGCGAATCCACGCATCAAAACACCAGGCCCCAGTTCAACTTTTTGAAGAGCTCTCCACCACCTTTAAATCCATCGAAGATTCGTTGTCTATCATCAAGCGTGGGGGGAGATTCAAGCCTCCAAAGTCCGAGACTTTGGACCGCCGTCGCGCGCGCTACAGGGCGTCGAACTGAGCAAGGTTGGTGGCGTCGGAAAGCCCCTTCGACCCTCTTCGACACTACAACGGCTGATCGTCCCACCACTTCGCGGATTTGCAGAAAATTCTCGACCTAGTTTTGAACATTTTCAAAGGAGGTATCGGCTGTTTTATTTTAAACTGATTTTAACAGTTTAAAATGTTGCAAACTTTGAAAAATCATATCTTCTTCATTCATCGACGAAATTCAATGAAACAGGAAACATCGTGACCGTGTGGACGCCTTCTACATTTTAGAAGAGACCGCATATTTTTCTGAGCCTTCTGCTATTTTTGGTGGAGTGGAACCCAAAGTGAGATTTCTAATTTATAAACAATATGGAAAACGACGATGTATAAATTATATAGTCGATGTATGAGATATATAAGCGTTGTACACCTCATGTATAAGCGTTGTATAAGTTGTACGTTCGATGTATAAGTTATGTATGCGTTGTAAAAATTATATATTTGTTGAAATAAAAGTGAATTGCTATATATATATATATATATATATATATATATATATATACGCCCCTCATCCACAAACCATGGATGATATTTATTGATTGTGATTGGTGTGAAAATTGATTGATAACGAATGGTTGTTTGGGATTGTTTGTGGTTGATATTGATTGATTGTGGTTGAAAAATACCCGTTTGTGGTTGAGAAATATTTGGTTGAAACCACATAGGATTAGTTTGTGGAAATGAAATAAATATATACATGCCGCCTGCGTGCGAATTAGATGCATGATCCCCATTGTCAAAAACCGCGAGGTTTTAAGGTAGAGCGAGGAGCCGTACTAGGGACGGTCCCGGTTTTAACTACCCTGCCGTTATGCTGCCGAAATTTTGAATAATATTCGTGTGTTTGAATTATTTTCATTTGCTTAAACTATATTTATATATAGAAATTATAGAAAACCTTCATGTGTTGAATTGATATTCATTCGTTGATTAGAAATTCATGTGTTGAATGGTATTCGCGTTTTAAATATAAAAATCACATTTCTATCTATATATAGGAATTATAGAAAACCTTCATGTGTTGAATTGATATTCATTCGTTGATTAGAAATTCAAGTGTTGAATGGTATTCAAATTTTGAAATAAATTGTTTGATAATAAAAAATCACCCTTTATCGACTATATGAACTGTGTAAAATAATCTCGTTTTAAAAGAAATTGTTTTATAATAAAAATCCTATTTTTATCACCTATATGAACTATATAGAAAAATAGTGTTTTGAAATGAATTGTTTTACAATAAAAATCACATTTTTATTATATACATGAATCGTTGAAATGTGAAGTGTTAAAAATAGCCACTCGTTCAAATAATCATATATGAGTTGTAATATTCATTAATTAGCTAATGATATGATTTTTGCCTATACATGCAACATTAGAATGAATGGTGCTTTTAAACCAAATGGAAATCAAGTATGAAGTTGAATAGAAAATGATAAATGATAAGAACTGTATATATGTACATGCATATTTATTGAACAGGTTATAGCAAAGGGGCTAGAGAAGAGGAATAAAATTATGTTCCCGGCAAATAGATACACATTTACTGTTTTGTTTGGGTGATGATTTTATGAGCCTATTGGCTAGCCGCTTGGCTTTTTTTTCTTTTCCTTTTTGACATGAGACGCCCGCGTGGCTATTTGGGAATTTTCCCAGCCCTCCCGTACAAAGGAGGTTATGGCGAAATTTTCCAAAATTTTAAGGCGTTAGTGAAATATTTGAAGTGAAAACGATATAGGAATTTTTGAATGAAAAGTGGCCGTGTAGTTCGCATTTTGAAAACGTGATTTCAAACGATTATATCGGGAGATCCGACCATTGGATTTTCCCGAAACCTCAACCGTCGGGTTCGCCTTGGAAATATCTTTCCAATGGCACCAACTTTGTAAAAATCCAACGGTTGGATTGTCTGGAATGTTTAATTCAAATCTGAAGAAAAACAGCGCCAGGAACGATTATATTTATATATATATATAAATATAATTATATTTAATCGAATAACGACGCTGCAGTTCGTATTTTGAAATCGAAACTTCAAACGATTGTACTGGGAGATCCGACCGTCGGATTTTCCCGAAACTGGAACCGTTGGATTCATTTTGAAAAGACCTTTCTAATGATGTAAATTTTATGAAGATCCAACGGTTAGATTTTCAGATATGTGTAAATCAAATCTGAAGAAAAACAGCGCCACAGCCGCGTTATGGCCCGAAGGGTCGTTTTTAATAAACTGGCTATTTTAAAATAAATAAAAATAGCGATAGATCGTTATAAAATATCATAAACGATATGGGATGGAAATAAACTGAATTTGCTCGATTTATGTGGCTTTTGATGGTTGAATGTGTTTGGTGTGAAAATTACATTAAAGAACAAAATTGGTGTTGTCGAATAATTTAACCATTGAAATAAATTGATTTGAAATTCTAAATATACGTGAATTATTTGAAAAGGCCGAGTCAATTCTCATTTCAAATAATTGACCGACGATTGAAAATCGAAGATGAAGACGATGGTCGAAGACCGGAGATCTTCACCTCGTTTGGATGGTAACCGAGGTCCTGATTAGGAGGCATCCCGAAATATGGATAATGAGTGGTGATCGTCCAGACGTACGTGGTGATCGATGGGTTTGCGAGGCATTTAGTGCCTCCGGTTTCGTTCAGACCTAGAACGGACTTGTAAATGGACTGTGTGTCTGACATTGGAGTTTATTCTGTGTTGATTGATTTCTGTTAAATATACATCTGTTTGGTGGCGGAGAATTTATTCTTTTGCTTAACGCCCTTCTCTGAGACGCACGAGCTCAGAGGTTGTATATCGATGGACATCAGTCGCATGGCATGAATTGCCTGTGTGGCATGTTAAGATGCAGTGATCAGGGCTTCTGTTGAAAAGCAAAGTCTTGTGGTGATGATCAAAGCACCGCATGTGTGACATAGCTTTGTGTATAACGTAAAATCGCGAGCCTCACACCCCGGTATGAACCAGAAACGGGAGAGGACATCAGGGAGGGCCTGCGTTTCTTTCTAGCTAGGGTGGTGTCAGTGACCTACCAGCCCTGACATTTATATACTTTTCACCTGTGTGGTTGTTGCTGTTGCGAGGCGCCTCAGTTTGATCGGACAATCCGGGTCCGATGGAGTCATTCGTTGGCTCGTTTACGCCCCAAAGGGCGGGGAGACGTAGTGTTCAGGCATAATAATCCACATCGGTGGACCGACCCTGACGATCTAAAGGCTTGCCTGCGCGCTTGCCTGTTGCTCGGGCTAGAGAGTCACGAATTCGGCAAGGACTATCTTTTGCCTTGGTTCATGACGGAAATCCAATTTCCAAATACGTGATCGTGCGGTTTCGATTGTATAGATATTTGGCGACATAGTGGCATGGGACGCTCATGTCGTCTATGATTGATAGTTATGATTTGAAATTGTTTTCGAAACATATAAACACTAGCAATAATATCAAATGCCTTTGTTTTATTCGTATCAAGCATATTTTGGCCGTTATAAGGTATAAACTCTATCCTCCGGTTTGCGTTGCATTGTGTGATGGGAACTGAGTCTTATAATGGCTTCATTTTTACAAAAAAACATAGCGATGTTTAAAAGAAAGATTTGTTTTAAAGCATTGGCAATCCAATGGAGTAAACCCGTTCCATGAAAGTGGCGTGGTCCTGTGATTAGCCAAATTATATATGTGTTGAGTAGATTTCTCATACCAGTCCCATGACTGACTCGTAGTTTGTTTCACTTTCAAACTCGGGTGCCCCTTTTTCTACACGGGCAGCCTTGTATTCAGGTTTAGCTGGTTCTTTCTGGATAGCTGGAGCTGAAGATGGATTCTATCATTTATCTCTTTTTATGCTGTTCAGCTCCTATTGTACATATTATGTTTGTTTTTCGCTGTAGGCATTTATATATAGCTGTACTATTTTTATACTAAGTAAGATCTTGTATACTGTGTAACTCTGATGATTACTTTTATCCAGTATATTCTATTGTTCTTTATCTGGTATATTTAATATTTCTGTTCTGCTATTACCTGTTTCTGTGTTATATTCCAAAGATAACCCTTGTCTCCGTCAGAACGGGGTTTGGGGTCGTCACAACCCAGAGTAATAAGAGGAGACATAAAACTCTGGGTCGGACATAAAGCCGGGTATGAGCGATAAGCATCTAAAGTGAACAATAACAGGTAAACTAGAAACATACCTGAACCTGGACCTGCAACCAAAGAGTTAGCACTACATATTGTACAACACTCTAAGGTGCCATATCAAATGGTGTAAAGATACGGAGGTGGGGGTGTGCATGTCATAGTGATGGCAAACAATCAAATATAGCATCCATCCTCACATCTCTCACTCAGTGCGTTAAGCATACGATATTCACCACTTTGATCACCCAACATACCTTGCTACAATCACTTTGCCCCATGAAGTCATAAATGGCTTCACTGCACTAATAACGTAGCCACAAATCCTTCGCTATGTCCACTTTGCCCCATGGAGTCACAAGGACCCCACTGCACTGGCTCATAGCCTTACTAATCCTTACTCTGTCCACTCTGCCTCATGGAGTCACAATGACCCCACTGCACTGGCTCATAGTCTTACTACGCATCACTTTGCCCCTCGAGTCGTAATGACTCTACTGCACTGATAACGTAGTCTTGCTACCATCACCTTGCCCCTCGAGTCGTAATGACTCTACTGCACTGATAAGTAGCCCATCATCCATTCTCAGTGGTGAATCGAATTTATGAACGTCGACAACTCCTTAGCACACGTCCCGCAGCAAAGCCCAACCATGAAGTGAACTCATTGGTTCCCCATTGGATCCTGAGCTATAACTTCCGTTTAGACTACCTTTGCATCTTGGGTTATTGGTCATCACCGGATCGGTTCGGCCTTTATCGTCCTTTAATGGATCGTAGTACCCTTCAGTTCGTGGTTCCCTGGCGCCCTTCAGTTCGTGACCGTGCTTCCTCACCGGTTTGGATCGTGCTCCACCTTCGTCAGGTCGGATCGGGTCGAGGCACTCCCACTGGTTTGGGTCGTGGTCCATAGCTTGTGGCGCTTCCCTTCGGTCGTGATGCTACTCCCCCTTCAGATCGTGGATGCACATCGGTTCGGATCGTGAGCTTCTGAAGTGGATCGGGTCGGATCGGAGATGGCATGCGATCGGGTGCTCCAGCACGTGACGTGATTCGAGTTCGAGCTCCTCCCACCATCAGATCGTGGTCTCCGGTCCAGGTCGTGGCACATAGGGCGATCCGCGATCCTGTCCCTGCACAGCTTCCCTGCGACTTGTTTTACGCCATTCGACGGCGTTTTTGACTAATCTAACACTTCTAAACAATCACAAAGCATACCATACAGTCATAGCAACAAATAGAAGTGACCTCAAACACCAAAACATCAATATGATAAATCAAAATGGATCAAACATAGCCAAAACCCCATATTTTCCCTTAAGCATGTTTAGGTGAAACTAATGATAGGATTAGCAAAATTTAACCAAATTAACCCAAATTCATATCAAAGGTCTAAAACATCATTTAAGAATTTGTAAACATTTTTCAAGAATTTTATCATGTTTAAATTCGCAAATTAACACTAATTACCCTTAATTAGCCATAATTAGTGAGGAACTATGCAAATCACTCACCTTAGCCACAAACAAAACTTAGATCTGAAATAAATCTCTGATTTGATGCAAATCCCGATGCTAAACAGCAGCTCCAATGTTGATTTGGTGTAGATCCCCCTTAATTTGATGTTGCTAAGCTTAATCCTTGATCAAAAGATGATTTGGAGGTGATTTATAGGTTGGAGGCCATTTTTAGGGTTCCTTGGTGATAAGTGGAGGCTAGAAAACTGAAATGGAATGATTCTCTAACTAATTTCAGCCTCCCCATAACCCTAATCCCGAAATGGGTTATGGGCCTATTCACTAATCACCCTATTTGGCCCGGTTAAGCAGTTTTTCACTCTCCAAATCTTATTTCAGCCATATCTCCCAAACGGTAAGTCCGTTTGGCTATTATGACCACTCTACGGAAAGGTAAACCATCAAACGAATCTAATGGAAGTGGTTTCAGGTCAAAATTCCTTTCCAGTCAAAAGTTATGGCCACAACAAGATCAGCTAGGGGCAAAATGGTCATTTGAAAATCAACAAAAATCATGAACATGGGAAATGACTCTAATAGATGTTTCCCAAAGTTACATGACCATACGACTTCGTATGGGAAAGAAATAAATATTCCACGATCCTATGATGCGTAGAATGCGGGTTGTTACACAGGATAACCAAGACAGTCTAAGGCAAAGGCTGTATGCAACCCATTCACGGTACTACACGTGGCACCCCCACGCCTCCGTCTGATGTAGTCCGTGACCCACCGATCGGGAATCCCGATCAAAACAACAAAATTGCCCAATGTAGCAGACCGTTTGACCTTTGGTGGTAGATGGGTGGAAATTAAAACCACCATGATTCAGGTAGCGAACCTGAATCAGGTCGACCAAGATGGAGTTTTGGCCCATTGGTACAACAGAGTCCAATCTATGCCAATACCAAAATCAAAAGTATTTAAAAAAAATTATTTTGTAAAATCATGCCTTAAAAATTCATAGTGTTTATAAACCAAAACACTATATAAAACCAATCATGACTATATTTATAAAAGTAAGTTTTATAAAACCCAGTACACTATGCAAAATGTTAACAACGTATGTCCATAGATGGTTACACTACCGTTTCGCTCTTATGCACAAGAACCCCATAATACTTGTATATCAAGATGAAACATAAGCATTGTTTAGCATGTTTAACTTGTTTGGAATTAATACAATTATTTGACCATTTAAGTAGTATATTAACATAATTTTCGTTTATAGATAGAAAAAAATTGTTTTCAAAATTTTTAAAGGAAAACAATAAACTTTTGAAAAAAATATAGTTTTTTTTTCTTTTTTAGATTTAATTTTTTTTCTTTTTTTTACTGTAGCACAGTACCTGCTCTGTAGCTGTGCAGTACACTGCTGCACTGTTCCAGTGCAGCTCCGCACATTATTCCAGTGCAGCTATGTTGCACTTTAGCAGTGCAGCACCAGTGCACTGTTCAAGTGCAGCTCGGCTGCACTGTAGCAGTGCAGCACGGCTGCACTGTTCAAGTGCAGCTATGCTGCACTGTTTCAGTGCAGCTCGGCTGCACTGTAGCAGTGCAGTGCGGCTGCACTGTAGCCGTGCAGCTATGCTGAACTGTTTCAGTGCAGCACCCACTGCACTGTAGCGTGCAGTTTCCGTTGCACTAAAGCAGTGCAGCCTCTTCTTCCCATCAATACTAAAATTTTCGATTTTTTTTCTCTTCTTCCTCGCTAATTATGAAGTTGATTTTCTATGAGGCAATTATACATATATTTTGCATGCAATAAAATCATATGCATGACACAAATATGAGTTATTTGAACAAATATGTTGCATGCAATAAAAATTGTATGCATGCAACCAATCTTAAGGAATAATGCCTTTAATTTTGCAATACTATCTTAAATCTATTTCAAATCTGATTTTAATTGCCCCAACATTACAAAAATAAATCAAACATGGGGGAAGAAGGTAATCTACAATCAAAATTTCACCTTTAACCCATCATGCATACACAATTCATGATTTAAAGAGGAAAAAGGTGGAAACTTCACTCACCTTCAACTCCAAAAAGAAAACTTTCACCTCTGAAATCGACTAATCTCTCGATTGAAGCCCTCTACAAAAAGGAATTGAATAGGAAAGGCAACCCTAAGTTCTCTATTTACAAGAATTGAAAGAACGCTAAAAGATTGAATTGGTTTAGGGAATACTTACTTGAAGAATTGGGAATCTTACTTCAATCTTTGATTGCAAATTTTTGATTTTTATTTTGATTTGGATGAGAGGCTCTGTCTTTCTGGTTTGAAGCTTCTGGCTAAGGAAGAAAAGAAATACGTAGTGTTTTTTTAGTCGGTGAATGAGGAATGAGTAACGGGAGATTAATGAGAAGGAACTTCATGTTTAGCCCCTTCTCTAGATTCTTCCACCAAGCCCCCCCTTTATTTTATTATTTCACTCTTTTCCCTAAATAAACAAAATGATTAAAGTTTGTCTTATTATGAGATATTTTTGTTTTTCCTCCTTTTAAATTTAGTTTCTAGAGATTTCCTAAAAAATGCATACATACATATTTTTATTTTTATTTTATTTACAATTTTTTTCCTTTTATAATCTTTTCTTTTTATTTTATTTTATGAAAAAAAGGACATAAAATTTTCTTTAAACCTTACTTTACCCACATTTTCGACATTATGTGAACTTCTCTTTTTTTTCATAACTTGAAAACAACAAGAAAGCATTATTTTTATATTACTTAAATATCACACATTGAAATAAACACGCTTTATGAAATGAATCAAAAAAATTCCACTAATTTTGCACTTTTCCATTGCATTGAAATTTGTCCTTTTTATTTCATGCAAAAGACTTGTCCACAACTTTCACTAACTTATAATTACATTTTTTTCTTCTTTCCAAAGAAAAAAGTACATTTTTCAAAAGTTCATTTGCTAAAATAGATTACATTATGCAACTAAAAAGGTGAAATTCTTCATATTAACTATGCACAACCGATTTAAGATCGTCATCAATTTTTCCTCTCATCCATTTTAATATTTTATTGCCATTTATTTAATTTTCAAACAATATTTAATATAATTATTACCAATTTATTATTGGATTCCCAATTCAATATCCCTAAGAAAAGAGGGTTGTTACAGACTTCCCTCCTTACAAAAATTGCATCCTCGCAATTTCTACGTAAGGGATACACCTGTAACTAAATTATGGATTCAACTCAAACAATAGGACATACCTTACTCAAGCGCCAAACAATTTAGGATAATGCCTTTGCATCGACTCTTGTGTTTCCCAAGTGCAGTCCTTTGGATTATTTAACCACCACACCTTGACTAAAGGAACTACTTTACTACAAAGCTTCTTCATTTCAGAGGCAATAATACGAATAAGCTCTCGAGTAAATGTCATGTTAGGAGCGATCTCAATATTTTGCAACTGCCTCGGCTCAATCACCTCTTTGGAATCCCTTAAACACTTCCTCAAGTGAGACACATGGAAGACGTTGTGCACACTCGATAAGAGTTCGGGTAAGGCAACTCTGTAGGCAAGCTTCCCAATTCGCTCCACAATAGGATAAGGGCCAACAAATCTAGGAGAAAGCATACCAGTCTTACTGAACCAACTGACCTTCACGAACACATGATCCCCAACATTAAACTCCAAGTCCTTTCTTCGTCGATCTGCATAAGACTTTTGTCTATCCTGTGCTTCTTTCATCCGTCTTCTAATTAGGTCCACCTTCTCAGAAGCTTCATGCACAGTGTCGGGACCAAGCACCAACCTATCCCTAGTCTCAAGCCAGCATGCAGGAGATCTACAGGGTCTTCCATACAATGCTTCAAAAGGAGCCATGCCTATACTGGACTACAAGCTATTGTTATATGCAAACTCGACCAGGTATAGGTGGTCCTCCCAAGACCCACCAAAATCAAGGATACAAGAACGCAACAAATCCTCCAATATCTTGTTAACCCGCTCAGTTTACCCATCGGACTGAGGATGATATGCTGAGCTGATATTCAACTTCGTCCCCAAAGCAGACTGCAAGCTTCTCCAGAATCCACTAGTAAATAGTGGATCCCTATCACAAACTATAACACTAGGTACACCATGGAGACGAACAACTTCCTTCACATATAGCTTCACCAAATATGGAGCAGTCCTTTTTGACTTGACTGGGATAAAATGGGCAGATTTAGTCAAACAATCCACCACCACCCATATGCTATCTTGCCCTTGCTTCGACCTTGGCAATCCTTCAATAAAGTCCATGGACACCTGATCCCATTTCCATAGCCGAATATCCAATGGCTGAAGAAGACCGCTAAGCTTTTGGTGTTCACACTTTACCAACTGGCAGGTAATACAATTCTTCAAATACTTGCCTATATCACGCTTCATAACTTCCCAGTAATATAGACGTTTCATGTCCATATACATCTTACTGCCACTTGGGTGAATGGTATATCGTGAACAATGGAAATCACTCATTACCTCATGCCTAAGACCTGCAACATTAGGTACAAAGATCCTTCCTTAAACAACCCTGAGCATCCAACTCAAATCCTTTCAAATCATCAGCATCATCTCCATTCTTTAGCCGATGAATACGCTCTAAAGCAGTAGGGTCTTCCGTCTGAGCATGAGAAATCCTATCCATTAGGCTCGGTCTCATAACCATATTGGCCAACATCCTTCCAGAGCTATGAGTGGGCATATTACAATAGATTCCACTGGAAGCCAACACCTCCAAGTCTCGCCATTCAGCTATCATCATTGATACAACTGTTTGATGCTTACGGCTGAGAGCATCCGCTACACGATTACCTTTCCCAGGTGTATACTGAATATCGAAATCATAAGCTGCCAAAAACTCCAACCATCTTTGCTGGCGCATATTCAGCTCTTTTTGAGTAAAGAGGTATTTCAAAGATTTATGGTCAGTATAAAGGACAAACCTCTCACCCATAAGATAATGTCGCCACAACTTCAAAGCAAAGACTACTGCTACTAGCTATAAATCATGAACGACATATCTAACCTCGTTGGGTCTTAATTGTCTAGATGCATAAGCCATGACTCTTCCTTTCTGCATCAGCACAACACCCAATCCAGACCCATAAGCATCTGTATACACCACAAGATCTTGATTACCTTCTGGAATCACCAAAACTGGCGCATTAGTGAGCATCTCCTTCAACTTAGAGAAAGCTTTTCACACTTATCCGTCCACTCAAACTATACACCTTTCTTCGTCAGCCTTGTCAAAGGAGTGACAATCTTTGAAAAATCCTGAACAAAGCGACGATAGTATCCTGCAAGACCGAGAAATCTTCGAATCTCTATAACGGTCTCGGGCCTTTTCCAATTCTGAATTGCTTATATCTTAGAAGGATCCACAGCTAAACTGGCTTGGATATAATATGGCCCAAGAACTTTACCTCCTTCTGCCAAAAGTGGCACTTGGAAAACTTTGCTTTCAACTTATGTTCCCTCAAAGTCTCCAAAACAATTCTCAAATGACCTTCATGCTCTTGCTCAGACTTGGAATATACTAATATATCATCAATGAAGATCAAGACGAATCTATCAAGATAGCTTCTGAACACTCTGTTCATCAGGTCTACAAATATGCAGGAGCATTCGTAAGCCCAAACGGCATTACCAACCATTCATAAGAGCCATATCGAGTGTGAAAGGCAGTGATAGGGATGCTGTCTTCCGCTACTCGCAATTGATGGAATACAGTGGCTAAGTCAAGCTGGGAAAAGACTTTTGCTCCACTTAACTGATCAAAAAGATCATCAATACGAGGGAGTGGATACTTATTCTTTATGGTAAGCTCATTAAGCTTCCTATAATCAATGCACAAGTGGAGAGATCCGTCATTCTTCCTTACAAAGACTGCAGCGGCTCCCCAAGGAGAGCTACTCGATCGGATGAACTGCTTCCCTTCCAACTCAGTCAACTGCTTCCGAAGCTCCTCCATCTCAATACGAGGCATACGATTAGGAGGTCTACTGACTGGTTGGGCTCCAGGGATAAGATCTATGTGAAACTCCACAGCCCTCTTAGGCGGTAAGCCAGTAACAGGCTCAAACACATCACCAAAGTCCCTAACAACAGGAATTCTGTCTATCTCATCATACTATCGTGGCTCAATGGAATAGAGAGAACCATGAGCATTAGGGCCTTGCATATCAAGCATTATATTAACAAGCCCTTTGAAAGAGGGGTGTTTCAAAATAACAATTCTGTCTAAGCAAGAAAGATGAGCCTCATATCGTTCTAACCAATCCATCCCCAAGATAATATCAAAGCCAAGATACTCAAACACATGAAAATCACATGAGAAAGGAAGTCCTCCTAAGAATAGCTCAAGGTTCTTGCACAACATTCCAAGTGTTGCGGACCCGCCAATGGGATTCAAAACCCTTAGAGATGTGACAAGATAAACTACATCCAAAGCATGTTTATCAACTAAATCTTTAGAGATAAAAGAGTGTGATGCACCAGTGTCAAAAAGTATGCAAATGAAAGTATCTCTAAATGGGATTGTACCTTCCATTACTTGCTTTCCTTTCCTTTGGCTTGGACCCGGATCTCCCTCCATGACATGGAGCCTAGCTGCTTGCTTTTTCTTTGAGAGTTGCGGACACTCGTTCCTTAGATGACCAATCTGGTGACACTCATAACACTCCCTTTGAGGAAAGACATTAGCAAAATGCCCCTTTGCTCCACACTTATAGCATTCCACCCCACCTTTAGCTTGCTTTTGCAAGCCTGAAGCTTGTCCCTTCTTTTGCTTCTTTTGGGAATTTTGCTTCTTCTTAGGGAAAAATAGGGCTTTCCTTTTTGGTGCATCATCATCTCTCTCACAGTACAAATCTTCATATCTCAAAGCCAAATCAACAATTTCATCAAAAGTAGAGTGAAGTGAGTCAAGAGCTGTTCCCTTAGCTTCCTATGAAGACCATTTACAAATTTCTGATTCTTTTTGAACTGGGTGTTGATCAAGTCCGCACCATGCTTAGAGAGGGAATTGAAGGTATTGACGTACTCCTGGACTGACATATCCCTCTACTTAAGCTAAATAAATCTACGAATAAGGATGGCCTTCTCTTCCTCTGGAACGAACCTCAACTCAAATCGCTCCCTAAAACTTTACCACGTGAGCTCCTCATCTCCCTTCTCAGCATTCATAATGTCAAACCAATCAGGGGCATTGCCTTGGAGGAAGCTAGAAGCAATCTCAACCTTTTGACGGTCAGTCACACCCATATGCCCAAAAACACGCTCACAGGTCTTAAGCCACGCCTGAACTTCAACAACACCTTCTTTCCCAAGGAAAGGCTTCCCTCCAAGACTCGTAAATTCCTTACACATACGAGCAAAATCAGCTCTAGGAGCAGCATTAGGAGCGGGTGCGACTTGAGGCATGTTCCGCATCAACTCCAACCACTGCTCCGTCGTCAAACGGGGAGGTCTTCCAGCCATCTTTCTCACTACTCTGCATATAGTGAGATATATCATTAAGCTGGAATTAAAACAATACTCACACTAGAACGCTAAAATATTGGGGTTTCGGTTCAGGTATGTACAACTATTATTATATGATGGGAGTGATACTGCAAAATAACAGACATGTATGATATTTCTACTGTCTTGTGCTAATCCCTGTTCTAAATATATTTTGTATTATGTTCAACCTGGGATCTGATACCAACAATGTAACGCTCGGCCCCTAGACCCATGCAAACCAAGAGCAACACTAAGTATTACTGTTGGAAAGCACAGAGAATGAGACTCGATAAGGCTAAACGCTGTACTCATTCCCTTGAACGAACACTGACACGAGAATTTTTTTAAAATTTCTCAACTTACCATTTGTGCTCAGCATAAGTTCAAAGCAATGGTACAAGAAAATTTCCCAAGTTACATAGTACAGAATATAATAGCATCAAGCGCAGTACAATAACAATAGCAGAATACATAATACGTATCATAATAGAGATGTCCAAATACATAGTCCATCATACATAATATCACTTCCCAAAATACATAATAGCATACATACCATAACACTACTAGCTACTCATAGTCTAAAGTTGCATAGTCCAAAACCCCAAAACGTGGAAAAAGGATAAGAGTGATGCTGTAGTCCACGCAAAACTAACCTGTTAACAATCCTCAGCCTGACCCGAGGATTGTTTTAACAAAACTAATCACATGGGTCAGACTATGTCCAGTGTGAGTGAAGTAAGTATCTTTGGACATTGAAAATTGATAAATGATGCCACATGTAAAGGCGTATGAATGTTACAATATTCGGACAATTTAGCATAATCATCGCATTGAATAAGACATAATCTCAGGCATCGGTATTGTATGTAACTCAATACAATACCCAAACAATTATCATATGTAAAGCAATATGATAATATAAAAAGTAAGATTAAAAGGCACAAGATTTTATGTAACTCAATACAATACCATAACGATTATCATATGTAAAGCAATATGATAATATAAAAAGTAAAATAAAAGGCACAGGTATTGTATGTAACTAATCCCAATACCATAACGATTATCATATGTAAAGCAATATGATAATATAAAAAGTAAGATTAAAAGGCACAGGTATTGTATGTAAAGCAATACAATACCAAAACAATTATCATATATAAAACAATATGATAATATAATATTGGATTTCCAAATTAACTTGGGTAATATGCCAACATTATTCAAATAAATAAGAGGGTAATAAATAATTATGGGAACTACGGGATAAATATAATATGACTCATAACAGATACCAAATAAACAGACGCTTGTATTGTAAAATCACAGTGATAGAGCACGAGCGCGCGCGGAGACATTAACACCGCAACCTACTCATAATGCCATAACAACATCTGCCGATCAACCCAGGATAACCAAGACGGTCTAAGGCGAATGCCATATGCTACCCGTTCACCGCACTACACATAGCACCCCCACGCCCCCATCTGATGTAGTCCATGACTTGCCGATTGGGAATCCCGATCAAAACAAAAAAAAAATCCCGATGTAGCAGACCGTTTGACCTTTGGTGGCAGATGGGCGGAAATTAAAACCACCATGATTCAGGTATCGAACCTGAATCAGGTCGACCAAGATGGAGTTTTGGCCCATTGGCACAACAGAGTCCAATCTATCCCAATACCAAAATCAAAAGTATTTTTAAAACATTATTTTGTAAAATCATATCTTAAAAATTCATAGTGTTTATAAACCAAAACACTATATAAAACCAATCATGGCAATATTTATAAAAGTAAGTTTTATAAAACCTAGTATACTATGCAAAAGGTTAACAAAGTATGTCCATAGATGGTTACACTACCGTTTTGCTCTAATACACAAGTACCCCATAATACTTGTATATCATGACGAAACATAAGCATTGTTTAACATGTTTAACTTGTTTGGAATTAATACAATTATTCGACCATTTAATTTGTATATTAACAAATTTTCGCTTATAGATAGAAAAAATTGCTTTCAAAATTTTTAAAGGAAAACAATAAACTTTTAAAAAAATATTTTTTTTTCTTTTTTAAATTAAAATTTTTTTACTGTAGCACAGGTGCTGCTCTGTAGCTGTGCAACGCACTGCTGCACAGTACAGTGCAGTACAGCTGCACTGTTCCAGTGCAGTACAACTGCACTATTCTAGTGCAGCTCGGTTGCACTGTAGCAGTGCAGCGCGGCTGCACTGTAGCAGTGCAGCTCCGCTGCACTGTTCAAATGCAGCTATGCTACACTATAGTAGTGTAGCACGGCTGCATTGTTCAAGTGCAGCTCGGCTGCACTGTAGCAGTGCAACTCCGCTGCACTGTTCAAGTGTAGCTATGCTGCACTGTAGCAGTGCAGCTCCGCTGCACTGTTCAAGTGTAGCTATGCTGCATTGTTTCAGTGCAGCACCCACTGCACTGTAGCGTGCAGTACCCGCTGCACTGAAGCAGTGCTGCCCCTTCTTCCCATCAATACTAAAATTTTTGATTTTTTTTCCTCTTCTTCCTCGCTAATTATGAAGTTGATTTTCTATGAGGCAATTATACATATAATTTGCATGCAATAAAATCATATGCATGACACAAATATGAGTTATTTGAACAAATATGTTTGCATGCAATAAAAATTGTATGCATGCAACCAATCTTAAGGTATAATGCCTTTAATTTTGCAATACTACCTTAAATCTATTTCAAATCTGATTTTAATTGCCCCAACATTACAAAAATAAATCAAACATGGGGGAAGAAGGTAATCTACAATCAAAAATTCACCTTTAACCCATCATGCATACACAATTCATAATTTAAAGAGGAAAAAGTGGAAACTTCACTCACCTTCAACTCCTAAAAGAAAACTTTCACCTCTGAAATCGACTAATCTCTCAATTGAAGCCCTCTACAAAAAGGAATTGAATAGGAAAGGCAACCCTAAGTTCTCTATTTACAAGAATTGAAAGAACGCTAGAAGATTGAATAGGTTTAGGGAATACTTACTTGAAGAATTGGGAATCTTACTTCAATCTTTGATTGCAAATTTTTGATTTTTATTTTGATTTGGATGAGAGGCTCTGTGTTTCTGGTTTGAAGCTTCTGGTTAAGGAAGAAAAGGGGTGCTACTATTCACACCCCGGTTTACACTTCCGGCCACCTTCCTAAATTTAATACAAAGGATTATTTTTTATATTCTTCTGGCCACCATATGTTATTTCTTCACTCAGTTATTTACCACTGTACTTCTCTTTAAAAAAACGTACTTATCTACAATTTCAAACCCTAACAAATGGAAATATATTTTTTGTGCCTAATAAAGATGAAAGATGAAGGCAAATGAGGTTAGAATTGCTTGATTTTTATTGTTTTCTATTATGTTATATAATATGTTGTTGAGGTTATTTTATAATGGTTATAGTTTTCCATTTCTTTTTAGAATATTTTTCCCGCTCTGTTGGAAATTTCAAGTTTGGAGGACATTAAATTTGACGGCATTGTAATAGAGAATGACAATGTAAATTTTGACTTGTAGGGTTTTTATTCATAAAACTTACATATCTTCTTTTACAAATTAATACATTAATTTTTTTTTGTCGTTCGATAGATGGAGTATTTGAATGATGATAAATTGAATGATAAACATGATGGTTGTGATTATATGGCGCAAGATGTTCGATCAAATGGCACAAAAGACATAAATGTTGATTTGACAAATCATTTCACATTCGACGAAGTAAGTACTCATTTATAAAAATTAAAATCGTTAATGTGGTTATGAAAATGGATTATGTTAATTTTTTCTTGAACTATTTGATTTAATTTTTAGGTATTTGATTCACAAAGTACATTGATGTAAGGGAGGAAGTAAATATTCATGTAGAGGAAGTAGTTGGTGGCCTCTACATTTTTTTGTTATTAATTTAGACGGTGGCCAGTAGAGGAAATTTGAAATATTTGGGGTGCTTTCAGTTTTGGTAGCCAGAAGTGTAAATAGGGGTGTGAACAACAGCACCCAAGAAAAGAAATACGTAGTGTTTTTTTTAATCGGTGAATGAGGAACGGGAGATTAATGAGAAGGAACTTTATGTTTAGCCCCTTCTCTAGATTCTTCCACCAAGTACCCCCCTTTATTTTATTATTTCACTCTTTTCCCTAAAGAAACAAAATGATTAAAGTTTGTCATATTTTGAGATATTTTTGTTTTTCCTCCTTTTAAATTTAGTTTCTAGAGAGTTCCTCAAAAATGCATACATATTTTTATTTTATTTACAATTTTTTTTCCTTTTATAATCTTTTCTTTTTATTTTCTTTTTATGAAAAAAAAGGACATAAAATTTTCTTTTAACCTTACATTACCCACATTTTCGACATTATGTGAACTTCTCTTTTTTTCCATAACTTGAAAACAACAAGAGAGCATTATTTTTATATTACTTAAATATCACACATTGAAATAAGCACGCTTTATGAAATCAATCAAAAATTTTCCATTAATTTTGCACTTTTCCATTGCATTGAAATTTTTCCTTTTTATTTCATGCAAAAGACTTGTCCATAACTTTCACTAACTTATAATTACATTTTTTTTCTTGTTTCTAAAGAAAAAAGTACATTTTTCAAAAGTTCATTTGCTAAAATAGATTACATTATGCAACTAAAAGGATGAAATTTTTCATATTAACTATGCACAACCGATTTATTGATCGTCATCAATTTTCCCTCTCATCCATTTTAATATTTTATTGTCATTTATTTAATTTTCAAACAATATTTAATATAATTACTACCAATTTATTATTGGATTCCCAATTCAATATCCCTAAGAAAAGAGGGTTGTTACATATTTTAAATATTGGAAATAATTTATTTTAAATAATAACGGTTAAAATTTATTTTAATCGTAGTTAAAACAAATATATTTAATTTAATTATAAAAGGAGTTAGAAATAGCGCGGTAGTTTGAAAATTTGAAATTGAAGTTTGACTGACTGTATAGGATGCAAAATAAATCGGATTTTAGTGAAACCAAAAATATTTAAATCTATTTAAAAATATCTTTCCAACGAATCTGAAAAATTGAAATTTCATAGCGGGAATCAAAAGTTATGCCCAATTTAAAATTTAGAAAACTCGATGTAGAATTTATATATAGCCATTTTTCAAACGACCTCTGTTTTTGATGAAACCACTTTTGTTGGAACCGGAATGTCAAATTATTGCTAAGTTTAATTTTTCATAATTTTTCGAATTAATATGTGAGTGTAGCAAAAGAAAATGTGTTTTGTCAGTTTTAGTCAAATCGGATCGACTAGAAAATGGCCATTTTTCAAATGGTCTCGAAATTCGATGAAATTAGTCTTGTTAGAACCGTATCGTCAAAACATAACTAGGAATAATTTTTCTGGAATTTTTAGGGTCCGTATGTGGCCCCGGTAAATTAAAATGTACAATCAAATTAAATAAATAAATGATTTATATTTTAAATTAAAGAAAAGTGGGCCAAAATGATCAAACGGGCTGACGGGACCTAGTTTATTAGATCCGAAACAGGGGTATTTTCCTAGGAACATCCTTCGTTGGGCAGAAATCGGAGCTATTTAGAGATTATGGGTTTATTTGCAAAATCTAACAATTAAATATTATAAATATATCTACATCCGAATACCAAACCCTAATTTGTTTCCTACAGCCGCCGCCTCTCTTAAGTGGATGGCTGAAAATATCCCGAATTCAACCCTTAATAATTTCAAATCCATTAAATAACTTGCAAGATCTCCAAAGCTAAAATCGTTGAACTTTCCAAGAGTTTTAAATTGATAAGGATGAGATCGGTTTTAACAAGGTGGACGACTGGATTTTTGGCCACAAAGGGCGCAGTTTCACCATCGCCGTGTGGGCCCAGGATAGCACCGAGTTCAACATGAAGGGGTGCGCTGGCGAGAGGAGGTGATGGCCGACGAGGTGATGGTATTGGATCAAACTCTGGCGATGTAAATGGTGGTGCGCAAGTGGTGTTTGGCGATGAAGGAATGGGTTTTGTGCATTGCGTGTTACAAGAAGGAACGAAGAGGAAGAGTAAAGTGATTAAGGGGTTAATAATGTAAATAATTAGTTAATTATAATTAATTAATTAATGTGATGAAACCTTTTTAATTTGATAACTTTGTCATACGGATACAGAATTCAGCGAAACTGAAAGCGTTGGAACCCTCTTTTCAAGATCTACACAACAGTACAGACCAGATCTGGAAAGGAGCACTTTGAAAATTCAGACAAATCGATGTGAGATTTCTGATTTTAATTAATTAATCAATTTAGTTATTTTTCTCGCTGTTAAATAATTGTATGTATGTTAATGAATTAGTTATGCGATGTAATGAAATTTTGGATGATTGATCTGTTTATTTGTATGTATGTATGATAGATCTGTTAGTTAAATTATAGATCTGTATATGTTAGTTAAATTAAAATAAATCATTTTTTCTTTGCCAATATTTTGTGAATCATGTATATTAAACAAAAATAAAATATCATTTTGGTCATATTTATTGAATTGAACTTGTTTGTCAATTCAGTGAAAATATCATTTTTGTTTATATTTTTGAATTGAAATAGAATTGTCAATTCATTGAAAAATATTATTTTGCTTACATTATTGAATTGAAATAGAATTTTCGATTCAATAAAAATATTATTTTGCTTACATTATTGAATTGAAATAGAATTGTTAATTCAATAAAAATATTATTTTGCTTATATTATTGAATTGAAATAGAATTGTCAATTCAACAAAAATATTATTTTGCCTATATTTTTGAATTGAATTAGAATTGTCAATTCAATAAAATATATCTTTTTGTTTATATTATTGAATTGAATTAAAATTGTCGATTCAATAAAAACATCTCTTTGTTTACGTTATTGAATTGAGTTAGGACTCTCAATTCAATGTAAAATATATCATTTTGGGTATTGATTGATAAAAACATCACCTTTGTAGTGTTTGATTTTTATAGAAAAGTTGCATTTTTTTTATTGGCAAATTTAGATGCAAATAATCATCGTAGAAAAAGATTACATTTTTTAATGCAAATTTAGATGCAAATAAACATCGTAGAAAAAGTTGCATTTTTGTTTGCATTCTTTAAATAAAATCATGAATTAAAGTTGCATTTTTATTTGCATTCTTTGATGCAAATACAAACATGAAATAAAAGTTGCATTTTTGTTTGCATTTTAGATGCAAACATAAACATGAAATAAAAATGTCATTTTTGTTTACATTTTACATTTTTGTTTGCATTTTAGACACAAACAAATACATGAATTTAAGAAGTTATATTTTTATTTACATTTTAGATGTAAATAAAATAATAGAATGAAAAGTTATATTTTTATTTACATATTAGATATAAACAAACCATGAAATGAAAAGTTACAATTTCTGTTTGCATTTTTGATGTAAATAAAACATAAATTAAAAGTTGTATTTTTATTTGCATTCTTTGATGCAAATAAAATATTGAATTAAAGATTTGCATTTCTTTGATGCAAATAAAACATAAATTAAAAGTTTTATAAAACATGAATTAAAAGTTGCATTTTTATTTGCATTCTTTGATGCAAATAAAACATGAAATTAGAAGTTGCATTTTTATTTGCGAATTTAGATGCAAATAAAACATTGAATTAAAGGTTGCATTTTATTTACATTCTTTGATGCAAATAAAACATGGATTTTAAAGTTACATTTTTATTTGCATTTTAGATGCAAATAAAAGCTTAGTTTAAGAAGTTACATTTTTCTTACATTTTAGATGTAAATAAAAGAATATGATTAAAAGTATCATTTTTATTTTTAAATTAGAGAGAGAAAAAAAAGATTATGATAAAAAGAATTCATCTTTGTTGTAACTTTGTTAAATTAAATAAAATGTTTTTATTGTCATCATAGATTATAATAAAAAGTTTAGAATTAAAAGATATATTTTTAGTGACATCTTAGTTTCAATAAAAAGAGTAAATAGAAATATAAGTTTTATTTGCCATTTTATTGCAATAAAAAAAAGCATTTTTGTTAAACGAGAATGAGGCATTTTTAGTTCATTAAAAATGATTTAACAAAAAGATACATTTTTATCATTTAAATAAAATGAGACAAAATTATTCAATTTTGTCATTTTAAAAGATGAAGACAAATATATTCACTTTTGCCATTTAAAAGGAATGAGACAAAATATTCATTTTTGTCACTTAAAAAGAATGAAACAAAAACATTCACTTTTATCTAATTAAAATAGTTAAACCCAATTTGTCACTATTATCAATTTACAATAGTTGAAATCCATTTTGTCACTTTTATAAAAATTATCAAAGTTAAAACCATTTTGTCGCTTTTGTCAAATTATCATAGTAAAAATCCAATTTGTCGCTTTTGGTCAAATTATCATAGTTAAAACAAATCGGTCACTTTTTTCAAATTATAATGGTTAAAACAAACATTATCATTTTTGTTGCATTAGAATTGTCTACGAAACAAATATGTTACTTTCATTTATTTTGTTGAATTAGAACTGTCGACAAACAAATATGTTACTTTCGTTTGTTTTGTTGAATTAGAATTGTCGACAAACAAAGTTATCATCTTTATTGTTTTGTTGAAAAGGATGAGTTAAATCAAAATATACATTTTGTCAAGATAGATTGGTTAAATCAAAATACACTATTTAGGTCAAATGAACATTTTTGGCCAAATAGCTTAGTTGAACCAAAATATTTATTTTTGTCAAAAATACAATAGTTGAAACAAAAATTACATTTTTGTTAGTCAGATTTGAAATAAAATAAAAATCACATTTTTGGTTAAATAAAGATTTAAACACAAATAGCATTTTTGTTAAATAGGTTTGTGTTATAACAAAAATATTCATTTTGATAAAATAGAATTGTCAGCAAAATGGATGTACCATTTTTTATACATTTTGTTGAAATAGAATTTATATGCAAATATAATAATCATTTTTATTTGCATAACATACAATAGAATTTATATACAAATATAAAATCATTTTTTTATTTGCAAACTTACATTAGAATTTATGTTCAAATATAAGAATCATATTATTGGTTAAACATACATTAGAATGTATAGGTGAGTTAAAGTGACATCTTTATATGTTAATGCATACATTAGAGTTGTATGCAATTTAAAATAAACATTTTTATATGTTAAGTTACACATTGAAAATATACAAATAAGATTATTTCTCTATGTGTTGAAGTTAAGAATATTTGCATACAAATAAAAGAAAATAGAAATTATCTTTTCATTTGTCATCAACAATAACGTCATATAAATAAATTACATTTTATTAGACATTAGAAATGTATAAGAAATTATACGAGTCAAATATATTTTATTCGACACTAGGAATAAAATATCATGTTTTGTTCATCATCATCAACATGTTAGCTGTATTAAAATTGGTTAAATTCACTAACCAATTATTTATTTATATGAACTGTTGTTGGCTGAAAACTCCACATGGGTATTGGGATGTTGATTGATATACACTAGTCCCAATATTTATTTGTATGTCAATCGATAGATTGACAGGCTGCGATGAGCATTATTATTTCGTTTTAATGATCACACAGTTGTGAACTTCAATCTGGATGTTGAATGGATGGTTTGATGATTATTTATCATTTGTTGTCATTTACATACGATGTATGAAATCCATATAACCGAAGTTATATGGTAAATGATTGAGTCGTTTTCCGATTTAGAATTCCTTTTAAATAAAGAATATTTTTAAAAGAATATTATAATATAAAAAATATTTTTACATAAAGAACCATTTTATATAAAGAATAATTTTAAATGACGAATATTTAAAATATTATTCAACAAAGGATAAATGATGATTTCTTTGTCTGTTTTGGATGGACAAAAGATTAAAATATTTTTATCAAAATGAACCAGTTATTAACTAGAATAAATCTTTTAAATTAAGATTTAATGAAGTCTTTTAATTAATCAATATTTGATTAGAATTAAATAAAAGAATTAGATTTTGGGTTTATCGTGAACAATGTTTTTAAATGACATTAGTTCTTTAATCCAGTTAAAGACAAGATTAATTTTTCTTAAATTAAATAATCATAAAGTAATGATTTTTGATATTAAAAATCAAATTGGAGTTTGTTGAATCTTTAAAATGAAGATTTAAGAATAGATTTAAAAGGATTTATCTTTGATAAGTTTAATGGGAACCTTTCCCCCTAATAATATGAATATTTTATTAAAAGAATATTATGAATTGGAATGAGGCGTTGGATGTGTCTTTATAACACCTGATTTTTAAGTATAAAATACGCGAGTTATTCGGAAAGACCTGATTTAACCCATTCTGAATAATTATTACAATGATCAAAGTCGAAGACATTGAAGGCGGTGGATGAAGACCGACGATCTACACATCGAATGGACGACAACTGATGCCCGGCATTGGCTAGCTACCAATAAAGGGTTAAAGTGGTAGTTTGTCCGGACGTACTTGTTGATTGTCCGGATATGCGAGCACCTCACTTCCGTATTGGACATACGGGACGAGGAATAAGGTGTCTCCAGTTTCGTTCAGACCCAGAACGGACTTATAAATGGATGTGTGTCTGACATTGAATTTCATTCCATGTAAATTAAATTGATTTCTATTTAATATATATCTGTGGTGGCGGAGAATTTATTCTCTTGCATAACACCCTTCTCTGAGACGTACGAGCTCAGAGGTTATATATTGGTAGTTATCGATCGCATGGCGTGGATTATCAATGTGGCACGCCAAGATGCAAATGATCAAGGCTTTTGTTGAAAAGCAGAGTCTTGTGGTTGATGATCAAAGCATAGCCTATTTTGGCATAGCATTGTGTATAGTGTGACCTTGCGAGCCTCACACCCCGGTAAGAGTCAGAAACGAAGCAAGGGAAAGCAGGAGCACACCTTTCTTTCTAGCTAGAAGTGGTATCAGGGTTTTACACGCCCTGACATTTACTTATGTGGATGATGGAATTTTCGAGGCCTCGGATTTATCGGTCGCCAATGGCCGTATTATAGGTTCAATAGGACTGGGAAACGTGTGTTTAGGAATTGCCAATCCACTAACGTTATTTGTGGACCAGTCCTGCAGAATCCAAGGGTTGCCCGTAGGTGTGATCCTGAGACATTGCTAGAGTGTCTCGAATCGGTAAGGAGATCGTTCCTAGCCTTGACTCTTGATGGAAACCCAATTTCCAATAAGACATCATGCGGTTTTGATTGTAGAACTAGTATGGCGACATAGTATATGGTAGCTATGCCGTCTATGATTAATACATTATGATTGAAATGTTTTTGGAACATATTTATACACTAATAATAATATCAAATCCGTTTTTATCGTATCAAGCATTTTTGACCATTATAAGGTAAAACTCTATCCTCCGGTTTGCGTTGCATTGTGTGATGGGACTTGGGTCTTATAATGGTTTCATTTTACTAAAAAGCATTGCATTGTTTAACGATTTACTTTATTTATGCACTGATAATCCAATGGAGTAAACCCGTTCCGCGTTAGCGGCGTGGTCCTGTTATTAGCCTTCTTACTATATAAGTTAAGTAAGATTTCTCAAGCCAGTCCCATGACTGACCCGTAGTTTATTTCACTTTGCAAACTCGGGTGCCCTCTTTTCCACACGGGCAGTCGAATAGCTTATTTTGCAAATATATTGAGCAGGATTCTGGATCGAAGCTTAGATCTGTGTATAAAGCATTGGTAGTCTTCCTCTGTGTTAATTTAATTGTTCCATTGTAGTGTATTTCGTTCATTGTAGTTTAACCTTCCGCTGTATTATTATATTCGATGTACTCTGGTATATTCTGTACTGTAACGATACGCATTTTTCCCGACCTTAATCGATCGCTAGATCGATCAAAATCGTTCAAAACCCACATACGCTAACTTTGGGAATACAACACATCAGAACAATAACAACAGACTTTTATAAACATCATAATAATGTTACATCAGAGTACAAAATATCAGAGTACATTGATAAATATAATACAACGGAAGACTTATTACAATAAATAAATACAATACACAGCGGAAGGCTTTCTATGTTCTGGACACAGCTTTAGGCTTCGATCCAGAGTCCTGCTCAAGAGAATAGATATCTGCCAAAGCTACTCGACTTCCCATATGGAAAATATGGGCACCCGAGTTTGCCAGTGAAACAAACTACAGGTCAGTCATGGGACTGGTATGAGAAATCTAACTTAAGTAATCCAATAATAAGGCTAATCACAGGACCACGCCGCTAACGCGGAACGGGTTAACTCCACTAGATTGCTAGTGCGTAAAGTAAATCATTAAACAACGCAATGCTTTTTAGAAAAATGAAACCATTATAAGACTCAAGTCCCATCACACAATGCAACGCAAACCGGAGGATAGAGTTTTACCTTATAATGGTCAAAAATGTTTGATACGATAAAATCGGATTTGATATTATTACTAGTGTATATATGTTTCAAAAACATTTTTCAATCATAATGTATCAATCATAGACGACATGGGTACCATATATCATGTCGCCATACTAGTTCTACAATCAAAACCGATGGTGTCGTATTGGAAATTGGGTTTCCATCATGAATCGAGGCTACGGATCGTCCTCTTCGATTCGAGACACTCTAGCAAGTGCCTTAGGATCCCCCGCAGTGAAACCTTGGAGCGGTAGGGCCGGTCCACACCTACGTTAGTGGATTAGTTATGCCTGAACACACGCTTCCCGGTCCTTTTGGACCTCTAGTATGACCACTTCCGGCCTATAAATCCGAGGTACCTCATTATCCATCATCCACATAAGTAAAAATGACAGGGCTGGTAGGTCACTGACACCACTCTAGCTAGAAAGAAACGTGTGCAATCTCTACGGTCCATATCCCGTTTTTGACTCATACCGGGGTGTGAGGCTCGCGAAGTCACACTATACACAAAGCTATGCCTAAACAGGTATGCTTTGATCATCAACCATAAGGCTCTGCTTTTCAACAAAAGCCTTGATCCATGCATCTTAGCATGCCACATTGTCAATCCATACCATACCATTGATTCCTACTAATATATAACCTCTAAGCTCGTACGTCTCAGAGAAGTGTGTTAAACACCAAACAGATATATATTAGCAGAGATCAACGAATATAGCATAAAGGAATACAATGTCAGACATACCATCCATTTACAAGTCCGTTCTGGGTCTGAATGAAACCGGAGGAACCTTATTCCTCGCATATCCGAACAATCAA
This sequence comes from Allium sativum, assembly GCA_030737875.1. Taxonomy (NCBI): domain Eukaryota; kingdom Viridiplantae; phylum Streptophyta; class Magnoliopsida; order Asparagales; family Amaryllidaceae; genus Allium; species Allium sativum. The sequence goes on along the minus strand of CM060924.1, from coordinate 583,546,162 downwards.
CAAGTACGTCCAGACAACAACCACTGCAGCCCCTTTAAGGTAGCTACTCCAATAATGGGCGTCAGTAGTCCTCATCCATCTGATGTGAAGATTGTAATAACCCGGAAATCCGAGCTAATTTAAAATTTTTATTTTGGAAATTTTGATGAATTTTCAATATTTAAAATGAATTATTTTAAATAATAACGACGATAAATTTATTTTGAATAGAATTAGAACGTATATATTTATTTGAATTGTCGTTGGAACATAAATAATTATTTTTAATTATAAAAGGAATTGAAAATGGTGCGGTAGTTCGAAAATTCGATTTCAAATTTCAAATGAATGTACAGGATTCAAAATAAACTGGATTTTAGCGAAACCAAAAATATTAGGATCTAATTGAGAATATATTTCCAACGAATCCGAAAAATTGAAATTTCATAGCGGGAATAAAAAGTTATGTCTAGTTGAAATTTCAGAATAGTCGCTATGGAATTTTGGCCCTTAAAAAGGGAAATTTTCAAACGACCTCTGTTTTCGACGAAACTAATTTTGTTGGATCCGGGACATCAAGTTATTGCTAGATTCCAAAATTAGTAATTTTTTGAATCAATATGTGAGCATGGCGAAGTAAAACGTGTTTTAACAGTTTTAGTCAATTTGGATCGACCAGAAAATGGCCATTTTTCAAATGGTCTTCAAATTTGATGAAATTAGTTTTGTTAGGACCATATCGTCAATACGAAGCTAGAAATAATTTTTCTGGAATTTTTCGAGTTAGTATGTGACCCTAGTAAATTGAAATGCGCGTTCAAATTCATATATAGATTTATATTTTGATTTTAACGGAAACTGATCATAACAATTGAATTGGCTTGCGGGACATATCCCATTGTGTTCGGAATGGGGGTAATTAGCTAGGGGCGACAGTCGTCTGGTTTGATTTAGAGTTCGAACGGAAAACTTACTGTTTGAAATTTAATTATATAATTAAATATAACTATATAACTATATTAAAATTCCCTTCCTCCTTTATCTCCCCCCCTCTCGTTGATCAAATCGAAATAAAAAATAAAAAACCCCGACCTCGTTCCAGACGCGCCCCCCTCCTATCACGCCGCCGCCCCTACTTCCACCTCACCCTCCCTCCGCGACCTCTCTCTCTCCTACGTGGATCCCAAACCGTCCCCCCCCCAAATCGCAGAAAATCCCAAACCCTAGAAGAACCACGCCGCCCCCTAGCACGCTCCACCGCCGCGACCATCAGAGGGACCCTCGCCTGCGATGTCACCTGCAGCCCTAAGCGCAGCATCCACCTCCAGAGATACCAAAATCTGTGAGCTTTATTTATTTTCTTTTCTGTGTTTTGTTTTATGAAAATAGAAAGGAGATTTAAACATAATTTTTATTTTAAAGATCTGATTTTTTTAGTGTATAACATGAGTAAAGATTCAATTTTTATTAGAGAAAGATATGATTTTTGATAAAATAAAAATACGGTTTTTATGTGTTAAGATCTGAAATAAAAATGCGGTTTTTAAATGAAAATCTTATTATAAAGATTTAATTTTTAGAAAAGATAGAGATTTGATTTTTAAAAAAGATAAAAAATTGATTTTTATATACATAGCGAATAAAAATTGATTTTTATATGTGTGTATAGCGAATAAAAAGTTGATTTTTATGTATATGAATAGCAACATAAAAATATGGTTTTTATAGTTAGAATTTATAAAAATATAATCTTTATCGATATGAACACCGTTGTATAAAATATAAAGAGCGATGATATCATAAATATAAATTGCAAATGTGTGACGAAAAGGAATTTCGCTTGATCCGAATCAGTCGCTAAACCGACCCAGATCGTTCGAAACGCCTGATTGTTTCGAGAACACGACAAAATAGAACGCAGACGGAAGAACATTTCATTGTATATTACAACGATTCCATCAGAATACAAGCATATACAGAGTATAAATAAATATTACACAGAAAATAACAGAGATTTAAATTACATTTAAATACATCGCAGCGGAAAATAATACAAAACACAACTAGAAGGAGATATACGGATACAAAGCTTTCCGGATATCGTTCCAGCTGTAAACCAGGATCCTGTGAATATAAATCTGCAAAACCAAAACTACTAGCTGCCGTGTCAAAATAAGGGCACCCAGAGTTTAGGTTAAAACATAAACTCCAGGTCAGTCATGAGACTGGTGTGAGAACTAAAACAGTTATTATTCTTTATTTTAAAGTTAGGTAAATCAAGGGACCACGCCGTATGTAAGAACCCGTAACTTCCCCGTGAAGGAAAGAGCGGATGCTTTGAGAACAACACACAAATGAACGCAGACAAAAGAACATTTCATTGTTATTACAACAATGCATCATATTACAAGAATATACAGAGTATAAATGAATATTACACAGAAATATCAGAGATTTAAATTACATTTAAATACATAGCAGCGGAAAATAATACAATACACAACTAGAAGGAAATATACGGATACAAAGCTTTCCGGATATCGTTCCAGCTGTAAACCAGGATCCTGTGAATATAAATCTGCAAAACCAAAACTACTAGCTGCCCGTCGAAAATAAGGGCACCCAGAGTTTAGGTTAAAACAATAAACTCCAGGTCAGTCATGTGACTGGTGTGAGAACTAAAACAGTTGTTAATCTTTATTTTTAAAGCTAGGTAAATCAAGGGACCACGCCGAATAACACGGAACGGGTTTCCTCCCAAGAATACCAGTGCATAAAACAAACAGCGCAATGCTAAATAAAGAAAGATGAAGCTGTTATAAGACCCAGGTCCAATCACACAATGCAACGCAAGCCGGGGGATAGGGTTTTCCCTTATAACAGCCAAAGAATGCTTGATACGTTTAAAACAAATCATTTCGATAGTACTATAATAAGTGCATAGTGTATAAAACAACTTCAAATAATAAGTATCAATCATAGGCGGCATGAATGACCCATACCACTATGTCGCCATATATAAGTTTACAATCAAAACCGCAAGACGTCGTATTGGAAGTTGGGTTATCATTTATGGTATGAACCGAGGCTAGGGATCGTCCTCTACCGATTCGTGACTCTCTAGCCCGAGCCACAGGCAAGCGCGCAGGCAAGCCTTTAGATCGTCAGGGCCGGTCCACAGATGTGGATTATTATGCCTGAACACTACGTTTCCCCACCCTATGGGGTGTAAATCTGGTCCGTCTGCCGACCAGAATGCATCGGCCGAAACCGATATAACCGAGGCGCCTCGCAACAACAACAACCACATAAGTCAAACTTGTCAGGGCGTGTAAAACCACTGACGCCACTTCTAACTAGAAAGAAACGCATGCCCTCCCTGAGGTCCGTCTCCCGTTTTTGGTTCATACCAGGTGTGAAACTCGCGAAGTAAAAGTTACACAAAGCTACGCCACAAAGGCCGTGCTTTGATCATCACCACAAGACTTTGCTTTTCAACAGAAGCCTCGATCAATTGCCACTTAGGCATGCCACACAGGCAATTCACTCCATGCGTTTGATATCCATCAATATATAACCCCTGAGCTCGTACGTCTCAGAGAAGGGCGTTAAGCAAGAGAATAAATTCTCCGCCGCCAAACAGATATATATTTAATAGAGATCAATCACACGGACTAAAATCCAATGTCAGACACACAGTCCATTTACAAGTCCATTCTGGGTCTGAACGAAACCGGAGGCACCTAGTACCCCGCATATCCATCGATCTCCAAGTACGTCTGCACGATCACCAACTGTTTCCATCTTCTTGGGTGTACAGCCCAATCAAGATCACCAGTAATTACCCAAACGACGTGAAGACCTCCGGTCTTCGACCATCGTCTTCATCTTCGACTTATCGTCGTATCAGTTATTCAGAATGGGATAAACCCGGTCTTTCCAAATAACTCGCGTATATTTTAAATAAGTGTTACACAAACACAACATACGCCTCATTCCAATTCATCAGTCACTAACCGTAAATTAATCAAGAGAATAATTCCCCAAATATTAACCCCGAAGGTCGAAACCAACATCAGATCAATATCCAGAAAACCATTCTGCTTGGCTAACCAACAGTTAGTTTCTAAATTTCACATTCATAGGGAAAGGTTCCCAATAATTTTATCAAAGATAAATTCTTTATATTTATTCTTTAATCTATCCTTTTGAATTTCGATTCAACTAGTCGGGATTAACGGAACTTACCGAAGTAATCATTTGTTTTCATTTCCCAATCCCAACCTATTCATCCCATGAAGTAAAACTGGTTATACTTCATATCTAACACCACGGTGTTATCGGTAAATTCAATTACCATTTCACGTTCAAATCTAATTAAAGATTTAACTAACGCCTGGAGCAAAACTGGTGACACTCCATTCTCGATTATTTCAATCTAATTAAAGATTCATTAAAACTCCACTTAGTTTTAATCGCTAACTGGGTTAAAGAATCAGTGTCATTTAAAACACGGTTCACGATAAACCCAAAATCACATTCCATTAATTATCGGGTTAAAGAACGAGTGTTATTTAAAACACTGTTCACGATAAACCCAAAAATCAATATCAATTCAATTCCAATTAAATATTGTTTAATTGGTACACTTCATTAAATCTAAATAAAAAGATTTAATCTTTTCTCAACTGGGTTCAAGAACAGTGTTAATGAAGACACCATTCACGACAAACCGAAATCACATCAAACCCAAATCACATTCTATTTGTTATCGGGTTAAAGAACTAGTGTTATTTAAAACACCGTCCACGATAAACCCATTTCAAATCCAATCAAATATATTAGAAATTCCGATTATTTAAAACCCCTTTTTAAATCTAATTTATTTATTTAAAAATAATTGGGTTTTAAATTTAGTTCAAAACTAGTTCATTTCGATAAAAATCCATTTTTATCCTTTCAAATATGGAGTTTTTCACCCCAATTTTTCCCAAATCATTTCTTATGATTTTACACAAATTATTACTATTTTTAATAATTTTATCAAGGCCCGTACAGTCGATTTCCATCAACGGCCATCGAACTGCACTTACAACGACCTTTTTCGAATTTGATTTGGACGTATCTCCAAATCCAACCGTTAGATTTCAAATTTCGAATATTCGTTAGAAAGCTCTTTTCGATACGAACCCAACGGTTCCGGTTTTAGGAGAATTCGACGGTCGGATCTCCCGTAATGTCCGTTTGAAATAAATGGTCGAAATTCACGAACTGCCGCGGCGCGGTGCGTTCTATTCAGGCCATTATATTATATATATAATATATATTTCATCGATTTCTATTTAAAACGAATTATATAAATAGTTTTGAATTCGTTTCAAAAACATTTCAACTTCCATTTCAATTCGAATCAAAATTGATTTTCTATTCGATTCAAATTCATTTCCTATTCAAATCAAATTCGTTTCGTTTTCTATTTGAATCAAATTCGTTTCGTTTTCTATTTGAATCAAATTCGTTTCGTTTTCTATTTGAATCAAATTCGTTTCTAAATCGTTTTATATTCAATTCATTTTGAAATCGTTTTATATTCAATTCATTTCGAAATCGCTTTATATTCAATTCATTTCGAAATCGTTTTATATTTAATTCATTTCGAAATCGTTTTATATTCAATTCATTTCGAAATTGCTTTATATTCAATTCATTTCGAAATCGTTTTATATTCAATTCATTTCGAAATCGTTTTATATTCAATTCATTTCGAAATTGCTTTATATTCAATTCATTTCGAAATATTCGATTTCAAAATTACTTTTTAATATTCATTTTAAAATGAATAAAATCGATATAAATATCGTTCACGTCAAAATGGCGTCAATCTAATCAACACGGCTTCATATATTCCTTTATTCTATTCAACAAATGAATATTTATTTTTGTCAATACACGACTAATCTCAACGAATGAGTACTGTCCACGTGTGACTATTTTTGTTAAATTATTTCGTTCAACACATGACTAATCTCAACGGATGAGTACAGTCAACACATGAACCTTTACTTTATAATATTCTTTATTCTCTAAATTGGAATGAGGCCCAATCAATCACCATATAAAATTAATTATATGGATTTTCGTACAACACATGTATATAATAGCATTGAAAAATAATCAACCATCACCCAAAGTGCACTACACTGTATAAGCATCAAATATAGATATCTAACGCTTATAACAGCATGTCAATCAATCGATCGACATATTTAATCAATCAGGATGAGTGAACTTCATATTTCATCCCAACACCCGTGTGGGGTTTCAAACAATCAAACACAGATTTTATTTGTGCAGTTGGGCGATGTGTAAAATTTATCGTCCCAATCAATGTCAGTCAAATCGGTGTACATAAACAAACCGTCCGGTTTGTAAATGAATATTTATTTTTTCACATTCACTATATTCATATTCACGTTAAAAATTATATTTTAACGATAAAACGTTTTATTTTAACATATGAATTTCTATTCAGTTCATTCTTTAAATAAAATGATATTTTTATTTTCTAACATATTTTTGAAAATTTCGGCGGCATAACGGCACGATACTAGAAACGGGACGAGGCCTAGCCTTATCCCCGATCTAGTGAAGGCCCACGCCATTCACACATCAATCAAATCAATTTCATTTCACCAAACAATTCAATTTAAACCAAATAATCTAACCAACTACACAACTAAACAATTAATCAAACAAGCCATCCATGGTCTGTGGATGACGGGTGTCGGGTGCTACTAAACACCGTCTGCATCCTAGTATATATATATATATTAACTAGAAAAAGAAATTTTGAGTGAGAAGTTCTCACCAAAAGTTATCCAATACCACGACTCTTCATTTAGAGAAACCATCGCCATTCTCGCCCTTTGTCGCTTTCGTTGCCCATATTCTCTACATATGCCAAAATCGAATTTTTACTTCGCTATTCAATATATAAAAATCGAATTTTTACTTTGCTATTCAATATATAAAAATCGAGTTCTTACTATGATGTTCAATATATAAAAATCACATTTTTACTTCGATGTTCAATATATAAAAATCACATTTTTACTTCGATGTTCAATATATAAAAATCACATTTTTACTTCGATGTTCAATATATAAAAATCACATTTTTACTTCGATGTTCAATATATAAAAATCACATTTTTACTTCGATGTTCAATATATAAAAATCACATTTTTACTTCGATGTTCAATATATAAAAATCACATTTTTACTTCGATGTTCAATATATAAAAATCACAATTTTATATTTTCACTTCCTATATATAAAAATCAAATTTTTATCTTCACTTCGTTATAAAAATTATATTTTTATATTGCTCTCCTCCTAATAAAGATTATATTTTTTATTACTCCACATGAATAAAAATCATATTTTTATAATCTTTACTTAATAAAAATTATATTTTTATTTAGATAAACCTCTTCACTTTGTTTAACTAAAAATCTATACTCTCTACTATATGAAAACTAATCTTTATATTTTAAAATACCATCTTTTTATATGTAAAAATATAATCTTTTTATAATTAAAAATATAATCTTTAGGTTAAAAATCATATCTTGCTCATCATTAAAAATCAAACCTTGTTCATCATAAAAAAAAAAATCAAATTTTTGCTTAAATAAATAAAAGAAAACTGAATTTTTTCTTCAATGTATTTAAATTAAATTAACTAGCTAAGAATTAAAATAAAATAAAATAAAAACTCACATTAAAGGGAAAAGGGGTTTGTTGTGTTCATCGTGGCTGAGGGAGGACTTGCTATTGACTTCGAGGGGGGGTTTGAGGAGGGGAATGGGACACTGAGGTGGCGTCGTCGGGGAAGGTCGAGGAAGGGGGTGGTCGGCGCGGAGGAGCAGGGGGAGGCGAGGTCACCGCGGCGCGTTGGTTTCTGCGTCGCTCGAGATGGGCACTCCACTTCTTGAACTCGCGGAGGGAGAAGGAGGAGAGAGTGGAAGGGGAGGGGTTCGTCTCGGTGAGGGGAGGAAGGGTTCGCCGCCTCCGGCGGTGGTGGTCTGGCAGAGGGCGGCGCCCTTTTTAGGTTTAGCGGGTTTTTATTTATTTATTTATTTTGGTTCGTTCGATTTCACTGAGGGGAGAGAGAAGAGGAAATAAGGGGGCTTAATATAATTTATAATATTTAATTAATTTTAGTTTCAAAAAGGTACCTTTTTATTTTGATCTCAAAACGAGACCCACCGACTGTCGTCCCTAGCTAATTACCCCCACTCCGAACACAATGGGATATGTACCGCAGGCTGATTCGATCGTTTCAATCAGTTTTCGTCAAAATCAACATATAACTCTATATATTGATTTTGAACGCGCATTTCAATTTACTGGGGTCACATACTAACTCTAAAAATTCCCAAAAAATATTTTCTAGCTTCGCATTGACGATACGGTCCTAACAAAACTAATATCATCGAATTCGGAGACCGTTATAAAAATGGCCAATTTCCAGTCGATTAAAATCAACTAAAACTAGTCAAACGCGTTTTCCTTCGCCACGCTCACATACTGATTCGAAAAATTATGAAATTTGGAATCTAGCAATAATTTGAAACTGCGGACCTAACAAAACTGGTTTCGTCGAAATCCGAGGTCGTTTGCAAAATTTCCATTTTTAAGGGCCTGAATTCCATAACGACTATTCAGAATTTTCAACTGGACATATCTTTTGATTCCCGCTATGAAATTTTGATTTTTCGGATTCATTGGAAAGATATTCACAATTAGATTCCATTATTTTTGGTTTCACTAAAATCCGGTTTATTTTGCACCCGGTACATTCAATTGAAGTTTGAAATCGAATTATCGAACTACAGCGCCATTTTCAATTCCTTTTATAATTATATATAAATATTTATATTCTAAAGACGACGTATATAATATATTCATTCTAATTCCATTCAAAATAAATTTCTCGTCGATATTATTTAAAATAATTCATTTTAAATAATCAAAATTCGCTAAAATTGTCAAAATAAAAATTTTAAACTGGCCCAGATTTTCGGGTTGTTACAATCTCCCCCACTTAAAACTTTTCGTCCCCGAAAAGGAACAAAGTCGAAAGTGGTTTGATTAATCAACTCTACGTTCGATCCGACTTCCATTCTCCAACTTTTCAGTTTCTGAGAATTTTCAAATTTTCAAAAATTTGGCTAACACCCTAAATTTTCGAAAAATTTCGCCATAACCTCCCCTGCACCGGGAGCCACGGGAAAATCCCGAAATTGCCATATAGGCCTTCTGATCTCAAAAAGATAAAGAAAAAGCCAAGCGGCTAGCCAATAGGCTCATAAAATCATCATCACCCAAACAAAACAGGAAATTATGTAGTAAACATGTACCTATTTGTCGGGCAAACAAATTTTATTCTCTGCTCTAGCCTCCTTGCTATGACCTGTTCAATGTAAGTAAATGTATATGCAAGCAAATGCAACCAATTTTCAATATAATTCAATATGTGATTCAATTAGGCTAAATGGCTAAAATTAGCAAACAAAACACAAACATCAATCAATTAGTGAATTAGAGTTTCAAATTCATAATTTTGATACATATACAAAAATCTTGTTTTTGATGCCAAATCACAACAATAGGCCCTATCTAATTTTTGGTTCTCACACCCGTCAATAGGAAATATATAGATATTACACGTTCGTCACTCGAATATAAATTCTGATGATGATATATCAATCATCAGAATCACCCCCGGGCGACTAGAGTGCGGTTCTATATCTATCCGGTATATTAAAACTCCGAATATACGTTCATGACGCGTATAAGCAAAATCTTTATATACTAGATTGTCCATATTCAAAATAAATAAATATTCAAATACGTTTAAGACGATTTAAATTTTCAAAACAAAATTGTTTTCTTTTGAAAAATATACTCTTCACACTTGTTCTAGGATACTACTGATCCTATCTCTAACGAGTCATTCTAATTGGATATTACTAATCCAATATCTGATGAATTCTTTCGTATGGTTCTAATGTGTCTTGTTCTCGAGCTCTGTAAACCAAAGCTCTGATACCACTGTAAGAACCCGTAACTTCCCCGTGAAGGAAAGAGCGGATGCTTTGAGAACAACACACAAATGATCGCAGACAAAAGAACATTTCATTGTTATTACAACAATGCATCAGATTACAAGAATATACAGAGTATAAATGAAAATTACACAGAAATATTAGAGATTTAAATTACATTTAAATACATAGCAGCGGAAAATAATACAATACACAACTAGAAGGAAATATACGGATACAAAGCTTTCCGGATATCGTTCCAGCTGTAAACCAGGATCCTGTGAATATAAATCTGCAAAACCAAAACTACTAGCTGCCCGTCGAAAATAAGGGCACCCAGAGTTTAGGTTAAAACAATAAACTCCAGGTCAGTCATGTGACTGGTGTGAGAACTAAAACAGTTGTTAATCTTTATTTTTAAAGCTAGGTAAATCAAGGGACCACGCCGCATAACACGGAACGGGTTTCCTCCCAAGAATACCAGTGCATAAAACAAACAGCGCAATGCTAAATAAAGAAAGATGAAGCTGTTATAAGACCCAGGTCCAATCACACAATGCAACGCAAGCCGGGGGATAGGGTTTTCCCTTATAACAGCCAAAGAATGCTTGATACGTTTAAAACAAATCATTTCGATAGTACTATAATAAGTGCATAGTGTATAAAACAACTTCAAATCATAAGTATCAATCATAGGCGGCATGAATGACCCATACCACTATGTCGCCATATATAAGTTTACAATCAAAACCGCAAGACGTCGTATTGGAAGTTGGGTTATCATTTATGGTATGAACCGAGGCTAGGGATCGTCCTCTACCGATTCGTGACTCTCTAGCCCGAGCCACAGGCAAGCACGCAGGCAAGCCTTTAGATCGTCAGGGCCGGTCCACCGATGTGGATTATTATGCCTGAACACTACGTTTCCCCACCCTATGTGGTGTAAATCTGGTCCGTCTGCCGACCAGAATGCATCGGCCGAAACCGATATAACCGACGCGCCTCGCAACAGCAACAACCACATAAGTCAAACTCGTCAGGGCATGTAAAACCACTGACGCCACTTCTAACTAGAAAGAAACGCATGCCCTCCCTGAGGTCCGTCTCCCGTTTTTGGTTCATACCGGGTGTGAAATTCGCGAAGTAAACGTTACACAAAGCTACGCCACAAAGGCCGTGCTTTGATCATCACCACAAGACTTTGCTTTTCAACAGAAGCCTCGATCAATTGCTACTTAGGCATGCCACACAGGCAATTCACTCCATGCGTTTGATATCCATCAATATATAACCCCTGAGCTCGTACGTCTCAGAGAAGGGCGTTAAGCAAGAGAATAAATTCTCCGCCGCCAAACATATATATATTTAATAGAGATCAATCACACGGACTAAAATCCAATGTCAGACACACAGTCCATTTACAAGTCCGTTCTGGGTCTGAACGAAACCGGAGGCACCTAGTACCCCGCATATCCATCGATCTCCAAGTACGTCTGGACGATCACCAACTGTTTCCATCTTCTTGGGTGTACAGCCCAATCAAGATCATCAGTAATTACCCAAACAACGTGAAGACCTCCGGTCTTCGACCATCGTCTTCATCTTCGACTTATCGTCGTATCAGTTATTCAGAATGGGATAAACCCGGTCTTTCCGAATAACTCGCGTATATTTTAAATAAGTGTTACACAAACACAACATACGCCTCATTCCAATTCATCAGTCACTAACCGTAAATTAATCAAGAGAATAATTCCCCAAATATTAACCCCGAAGGCCGAAACCAACATCAGATCAATATCCAGAAAACCATTCTGCTTGGCTAACCGACAGTTAGTTTCTAAATTTTACATTCATAGGGAAAGGTTCCCATTAATTTTATCAAAGATAAATTCTTTATATTTATTCTTTAATCTATCCTTTTGAATTTCGATTCAACTAGTCGGGATTAACGGAACTTACTGAAGTAATCATTTGTTTTAATTTCCCAATCCCAACCTATTCATCCCATGAAGTAAAACTGGTTATACTTCATATCTAACACCACGGTGTTATCGGTAAATTCAATTACCATTTCACGTTCAAATCTAATTAAAGATTTAACTAACGCCTGGAGCAAAACTGGTGACACTCCATTCTCGATTATTTCAATCTAATTAAAGATTCATTAAAACTCCACTTAGTTTTAATCGCTAACTGGGTTAAAGAATCAGTGTCATTTAAAACACGGTTCACGATAAACCCAAAATCACATTCCATTAATTATCGGGTTAAAGAACGAGTGTTATTTAAAACACTGTTCATGATAAACCCAAAAATCAATATCAATTCAATTCCAATTAAATATTGTTTAATTGGTACACTTCATTAAATCTAAATAAAAAGATTTAATCTTTTCTCAACTGGGTTCAAGAACAGTGTTAATGAAGACACCATTCACGACTGTAACACCCCACCTCCGCCAGGGTGACTCTTGCAAGCACTCTGACTTTGGAGGGGCGTTTGAATCAGGTAAACATGCATAATGATATATCAAGACAGAACAAGAACATATGTATATATGTAAACAGAGTAAATAACATAGATAAAACAACGGAAGATTTCAAACCATTTCAAAACAAGTCTGGTACAACATAATGTCAACTTTCCAAATACACAAGTCTAGATAAAAACAACATTGCTGAAAACTGAAATACATAAGTACTATCCCCAAATAAGTGATAACCATAGCTAGCTTCATGTCGAAACCGTACATGAGCTGAAATCCCACAAGCAAGCAATCCGAAATCCAAGCTAAGCTCCAACGTTCCCACCCTGAGAACCTGGGGGGGGGGGGGGAACGGAAGAAAAGAGGCGAAAGAAAACAGGTCAGTCAAAAAGACTGAGTAAGCCCTACTACAATCAATGTAAACTGATAAAGTTAACTGACATGAGAAGAAGGGATGATCATAAGGATAACAACATACTAGCATGATGATTAACTAACAAGGTAGATAAAGGTGTCATCGCATAATCAGGATTAAGGTTTTTGCACCACAGGTGTACTAGCAAACTAACATGACTTGAATAAACAAGTATTGATCCCTTGGCCCAAGCTTTGGCCCAATAACATGAAATGACCCTAATACAAGGTCCAACCAAACGGTCTAGTCGATCGGCTCCCTAAGCCTAACTCGTCATGTGTTGGTGTCAATACGGCCCAAACATAATTGTAGTCGAACTGTGCCGGGTCCACCCTTCGGGTGTATCAAGCCCTAGGGTGCCAACCCCTGGACACCATAAACATGAGTGAACAGTCTCGATCTACTGGTACCCATGCTTGACTTCTCCAAATACGGACTACGTGCACGACCATAGTCCGTCCGGAACTACATCGGCGTACCACCCTGCCGTCGTTTATTTGGTTGCTTACCTCAAGTTCAGCAATTCGTGCCCCACACCCTAGCCTAGACCCTAGGGCCATGATGATACAAACTTGGGATTACTGCTGGAGTGGACCCCCATTGCTAGGATTTTCTAGTGGGTTAAGTAGGGTTTAACCCTCTTGCTAATCATGGATTAACTTGGTTAAGTGTAACGATGAGTTCACGACTTAACGCTGATTAATCTACCAAGCCCAAATTGGTTAAGTATTAAGTGGACCATGACTTAACCCTAATCACGAGGCATTAATTAATTTTATGCGCCTTAATCTCTCACATTAGACCTTGTTGTGGTTACTAGTTAAGCCGGGTGGGTCCGGGTAGCTTTACACCACAACTTGGTCTAACCTCGGGTTCAAGGTACAACATGGCCAACTTCTCACATTGGGTCCTATTGTTTGTAGCAACTAGTTAAGCCGGTCGGTTCCGGGTAGGTTTACGCTACAAACTCAACCCAACCTCGAGTTGGTCACACTTATCTTTTCTAAGTGTCATGTCCATCATGTTTCCAAAACATGTTACAAGTTTTCAAGCATTTGGGTAGACCTAACTTAATAGGTAAATTCCCAAAGGGTAGACCAAACTTAATAGGTAAATTCCCAAGCTTATGTTTTTATGTCTTTTAAGTTTACCCAAACCCAAACGCAATCCCATCGCTTAAATATCGCAATAGCGCATAAAGGATAGAAAGAGGGAACTTGGCATAATCATGACATAAAGGTGTTGAAGCCACAAGTTTAACATGGTGGCATATGAAATGTACATATGTTCATATACTTGCATATTACATTTTTAGGCCTCAAAAGCATGCATAAAACCAAACTTAGCATATTGGTGATACATGGTGATATATGACATGTAGAAATGGCCATAAGTCCACATTTAGCCTCACATGCAAGTTATCATAAGAGATATGATAACTTACATGTTGCCAAAACGCAACCTTTAGCATAAACCTTGAAGCTTTATGTCCATATACTCAAGATAAGCTTGCATAACATGATAACATGAACAAAATGATCACCCCAAACTTGCATAACATACATGGCAAACTTGCATACAAACTTGCATATCACAACATGGCAAACTTGCATAGCATAACATATCAAACTTGCATAGCATGACTTAGTAAACTTGCATATCATGGCAAACTTGCATATCATAACATGGCATACTTGCATAACATAACATGATAAGCTTGCATATCATAACATATCAAACTTGCATAGCATGACTTAGTAAACTTGCATATCATGGCAAACTTGCATATCATACATTTAACTTTAGAGTTTAAGTATGAAAGTAGAATAGGGCTTACAATACTTATGAAGGCACAAAAGATATGACAAAGCCCTTATGCAATCAAATAGACCCAAAATGCAAGCTCAAACATAAAAACCCTTGAGCCAAAATGATCAAAACTCTTTCTTTATGATGCAAATATAGAAACTTGACTTGAATGCAAGCTAATGACACTCATACAAGCTTGAAAACACTTGTATGCATGGAAAATCTCATAGAAATTGATTTAGAAATTTTATGAAGAGAGTGGAGGCCATGAGAGGATTGATTTTGCCATAGTTTAGTTACTAGAATGAATAATGATGATTTAGGGTTAGGTTCGGGCCTTATTTATAGAGATTAGGACCAGTTCTAGCCTTAGGATTAAACCCTAGTTCCAATCTCTGCCCTTAAAACTGAATCTGGCCCCCAAACTCAACACAAACCCAAAATGGTGCACCAGGCAAAACTGCCCGGCTGGACCAAGTCGACAGCCAAGTCGACAGGGCTGTCGACTTGGGTCCAACCAAGTCGACTCCCAAGTCGACAGGGCTGTCGACTTGGGTGCTCTGGCGGGAATTTTCCCGCCTGGCCCAAACTGGCCCAAATTTCCAAATTCAAACGTGAATTTGAAATCTGTTTTTACTTTGGATTTTTCTGAAAACTTCGTTGGGCCTTAATCGGGTCATACGGACTCCGATTTTCGAAAACTCGGACTCTATTTCGCGTATTTTTCCGAGTCGAACGCAATGGCATAGCCCGTTTCCCTTGATTCAGATTTTAGAATTAAATTCTGCCTCGATTTACGTTATAACAGGTTATTGAAAATACGGGTTGTTACATTCTCCCCTCCTTAAAGGATTTCGTCCCCGAAATCTTCAATTTAGGAAGAACGTATCCTACCATCCAATCATCCATCTACTCAAAACATCATCCACGAGCAATCATTGTCCTTACAAGATTCTAAATGTTGTATGAACATATGCAAAGGTGTGTGTATATGTACTTATCTAATGCAAATATCATCAATGCAAATTATGTTAGTGAAATGAATCCATATGTATGCAATTCCTAACATAATGTATAACATCTATATGTGTGCACATAACATACATCCATATGCAACATCCATGTGATAACACAAAAACTTTCATCCATGAATAAGCATAAACACTCATGCATATGCAATATGAGGAGTGTGTGAGCCGATCTAGTGCCTAATGTGTATAATGCATCCACGAGTAACCACTTGCAAACACTTGCAACCACTTGCAAACATCAAGCATAACATGTTTCAAACACATGTTTCATCCAAAGGGTTTCTACCTAAGGTTCTCATGACAAGATTAACACGATAAACTAGATAATCAAGACAAACATGGATAGCAAAAGATATGCTACAAAGAGATCGGGAAGATAAGCAAGATATACTCCTTTTTGGATTACAAGAAATCCCTTCCTAACCCAATCCATATTCTATAAAAGCCCAAAAGGTTTAGTCAACCTAACGGACCCCTTCAAACCATGACATGTATTACTAGCCAATAAGTCATACCTCCCGACAGAAATAGGACCGAGAATGGGACCGAGAGGATATACGTAAAAAGATAACATGCGATTAAGTTCCACAGGAAAACAAGGATCAAAGATATACTCTTAGAAAGAGATATGATGCGCGTATCTAGCCTTCAATCTTCTAAGTCACGTTTCCTTGAGCTTAACTCCACTGTGCTTTGACCATCTTTTACTTCATGATTTCTTAGCTTCTTAATTCTTATTTCCAAATATGAGTTGGAACCCATTTCATTGTCGTCTCTCGTCTTCCTCTTTCACTTACTCTTGTATCATTCTTGGCTTAAACATAACTATGACCTCATGGTTTCATGCAAGCTCTCCAAAATTCACTAGTGAATCCTGGATCTTGTTTACTTACCATAAAGTATTCCACGCAGCAGAACTTTTCTTGGAAATACCAATCCACGTTGCCAATTGCTCTTACCAACGTGATTTTTTTTATAACTCATGCTTGAACAAAATGAACCATCTGCCTGCGAATGATAGGCCGTGCTTAGATTCAGTCGCTTGCCCATGACTTCCCGTAGACTATCCCAAAACTGGCTAGTGAAGATTGAGTCATGATTACTAACTATCCTTTAGGGAACCCCGTGCAACTGCTTTATTTCTTGAAAGTAAACTGTCGCTAGCTATGATGCAGTCCTTTCGCTCTTTACCGGAGTGAAATGAGCGCTCTTCGTGAGTCTACCTACTATGACCCACATGCTCGTATTCTCTTTCCTTGACCTAGGCAGTCCATCCACGAAATCCTTCGTGACGCTTTACTACTTCCATTGCGGGGACCTCCAATGGATGCAATAGCCCACCGGGCTTTTATGACTCGGCCTTTAACCTGTTGGCACAACATGTACCTTGGGACAAACTCGGCCACCTCCTCGGGTGATGTGCATCTTCAAGAACCTTCTTTCTCTCATCGCGTCTTAGCCATCCCTTGTTATCTATAGTGAGGTGTCTTAACATCTCGCCTCGAATCAACTTGTCCATGATCTCGACTAACTGCGGGTCTTCCTTCCGTGAAGTCCCTACTTGATCCAGAAGGGTAGGTCTAAACTCAAGGGACGCTAACTGACTAATTAAACTGAGAGAACTTCTTACTTCAGTGGCATTCCTTGGAGTCTTCCAATCCTGAACTGCAACTACCTTAGCGGGATCCACCGCTAAGCCTTGCTTAGAAACTATGTGCCCAAGGAATCTAACTTCCCTTTTCCTCCAAAATGACACTTGGAGAACTTGTCCTTCAACTGATGTGCTCTAAGCGTATCCATCACCTCCACGAGATGCCTTGCATGCTCTTCCTCATCCTTAGAGAAGATCAGAATATCATCTACGAAGACCACGACAAACTTGTTCAAGAACTCCCCGAACACCCTACTCATCAAGTCCACGAAGTAGGCGGGTGCATTAGTCAAACCGAATGGCATGACCAGCCATTCTAAGAATCCATCTGGAGTTCTGAACACAGTCTTGTCTATACTATCCTCAGCTACTCTGAGCTGATGGAATCCAGTAGCAAGATCAAGAGAAAACAGATGTTCCTACAAGCTGATCAAACAAATCATCGATCCTTGGCAATGGTTGCCTATTCTCTTCGTTTAACTCACGATAATCAACACAAAGTCGGAGAGAACCATCTGCCTTGGTAGCAAATACCACAGGCGCTCCCCATTCAGATATACTTCATCTAATGAAGTTCAACTCCTTGACTTGCTTTCTTAA
Organism: Allium sativum; assembly: GCA_030737875.1. Taxonomy (NCBI): domain Eukaryota; kingdom Viridiplantae; phylum Streptophyta; class Magnoliopsida; order Asparagales; family Amaryllidaceae; genus Allium; species Allium sativum. The sequence continues at coordinate 583,528,075 of CM060924.1, read as the reverse complement.
CTCTCATCTTGCAGGGCCATGTGCCTTACCGACCACGAAACTTTCTTGGCATTATCAACCAGATAAATGCGAAAATCTTTCTCTCGTTTAGGGGTAACCCCCTTCACTTCACCCAAGATATCAGGATATTCTCGGACCACCCTCACCGATTGCAAACTATCGATAGACGAGTCGAGGGGTTCAAGATAACACAACATGACGGGACTCATAGGGTTACTAGAAATTTTTAGGGTATTACCGAGGCGAGTCATGAGCCTCACAACCCTATGCTCAAAAATCAAGGATGGCTCCAAAACTGGACAACCCATCCATGCCCAAAAATCAACCCATACCCCATGAAACCGAGAATATAAGCATCACGCGAGAATTCAAATCCACCTAGATAATAGACAAATGGGCGGAACCCCCAATTGGATTTGAAACACACACGGGATCATTAACTAGACTAGTACTTAGGTGCAAACTATCAACAAGATCAGATGAGATAAAGCTATGCGATGCACCAGAATCAAACAAGGTACGAACTGAAAAGTCAGAAATATATACAAGGCTTTCAACAGAAATACTACCTCGATCGGGAACTGGAGCGGCATTGAGAGCATGAACTTGCCCTCCCGAAGGTCCAGCACGCTGAGTCTGACCCTGGCCTTGCCCTTGCTTCTTCGGGCAATCTTTGCTGAAATGTCCAGTCTCACTGCAGAAAAAGCATTCACCATTCTCCCTTTTCCTCTTCTTACACTCCTTAATAAGATGCCCAACTAAACCGCAATAATAGCACTTTCCCTTTTTGTTATTTCCCTTGTTGTTGTTCCCCTTGTTGCCTTGACTCTTGTTCTTGTTCTTGTTCTGATTGCCTTGACTGCTCTGACCACTTGGATTACCCTGATTTCCTTTCCACTGGGAATCAGTCTTCTTGGCTTGAGTACCATTCATCTTGATCTCCTTCTTGTCACTCCTATTCTCTTCATTAAGTAGGGCCATATTCACCAAACTTTCGAAAGTTGCCCCCAAGGGTATATGAGTCATGGCTAAACCATGTAATGGCTCGTTTAATCCTAGAGCAAAGTATAGGGCCTTCTTCTGAGCTGTGTTAACCAAGTCTAAACCGACCCGAGCCAGTTGATTAAACTTATCTATGTATTCCCTAATAGTCATGTCCCCTTGCTTCAGTGATAGGAACCTTAGTCCAAACTTTCCCCGAAAAGTCATCCCAAGTCTCAATTGGCCTAGTAGCGGTGGTGACCACCCACCAACGTGCAGCTTCTTCCTTTAGCAACCACACTGCTAATAAAACCTTCCTACGGTCATCTATATCAAAGGAGGCAAAAAGATCTTCGGTTTCTTTCAACCAATTCCTTGCCTCTACGAAAGTCTCGGTTCCAATGAAATTCTTGCAACCCATCGCCCTAAAGTCTTTGCAAATCTCCGTGAAATCCTTTTGTGGATGCTGAGGGGGAGGAGGAAGAGGAACCTCAGCGACAGGAGGAGGAGGAACATTAACTACCGGAGGAGGAGGAGGAACATCGGCGGTGCTGGCTTCGGTCGCCCTAGCCTCCAAAAGTCTCCTATACCAAACAGGTACGTGTGCTCCCTCCGGAATGGCAAAATTATTGGCCATACTGAAAACGAAGAAAAAGATAGATTCAGAATGGAGAAAAACGAAGGAATTTTGCTAATGGATTTTTGGGGAATAGCCTTTAAAATAAACTAGACTTTTCTTTGGAAAATACTTTATACTTGGTTTTGAAAATAGTTTTCCAAAAGTTTTCTAAAAACCTTTTTGTTCCTTCTCGTAAACCATATGCTCTGATACCAAATGTAACACCCCACCTCCGCCAGGGTGACTCTTGCAAGCACTCTGACTTTGGAGGGGCGTTTGAATCAGGTAAACATGCATAATGATATATCAAGGCAGAACAAGAACATATGTATATATGTAAACAGAGTAAATAACATAGATAAAACAGCGGAAGATTTCAAACCATTTCAAAACAAGTCTGGTACAACATAATGTCAACTTTCCAAATACACAAGTCTAGATAAAAACAACATTGCTGAAAAACTGAAATACATAAGTACTATCCCCAAATAAGTGATAACCATAGCTAGCTTCATGTCTAAACCGTACATGAGCTGAAATCCCACAAGCAAGCAATCCGAAATCCAAGCTAAGCTCTAACGTTCCCACCCTGAGAACCTGGGGGGGGGGGGGAACGGAAGAAAAGAGGCGAAAGAAAACAGGTCAGTCAAAAAGACTGAGTAAGCCCTACTACAATCAATGTAAACTGATAAAGTTAACTGAAATGAGAAGAAGGGATGATCATAAGGATAACAACATACTAGCATGATGATTAACTAACAAGGTAGATAAAGGTGTCATCGCATAATCAGGATTAAGGTTTTTGCACCACAGGTGTACTAGCAAACTAACATGACTTGAATAAACAAGTATTGATCCCTTGGCCCAAGCTTTGGACCAATAACATGAAATGACCCTAATACAAGGTCCAACCAAACGGTCTAGTCGATCGGCTCCCTAAGCCTAACTCGTCACGTGTTGGTGTCAATACGGCCCAAACATAATTGTAGTCGAACTGTGCCGGGTCCACCCTTCGGGTGTATCAAGCCCTAGGGTGCCAACCCCTGGACACCATAAACATGAGTGCACAGTCTCGATCTACTGGTACCCATGCTTGACTTCTCCAAATACGGACTACGTGCACGACCATAGTCCGTCCGGAACTACATCGGCGTACCACCCTGCCGTCGTTTATTTGGTTGCTTACCTCAAGTTCAGCAATTCGTGCCCCACACCCTAGCCTAGACCCTAGGGCCATGATGATACAAACTTGGGATTACTGCTGGAGTGGACCCCCATTGCTAGGATTTTCTAGTGGGTTAAGTAGGGTTTAACCCTCTTGCTAATCATGGATTAACTTGGTTAAGTGTAACGATGAGTTCACGACTTAACCCTGATTAATCTACCAAGCCCAAATTGGTTAAGTATTAAGTGGACCATGACTTAACCCTAATCACGAGGCATTAATTAATTTAATGCGCCTTAACCTCTCACATTAGACATTGTTGTGGTTACTAGTTAAGCCGGGCGGGTCCGGATAGCTTTACACCACAACTTGGTCTAACCTCGGGTTCAAGGTACAACATGGCCAACTTCTCACATTGGGTCCTATTGTTTGTAGCAACTAGTTAAGTCGGTCGGTTCCGGGTAGGTTTACGCTACAAACTCAACCCAACCTCGAGTTGGTCACACTTATCTTTTCTAAGTGTCATGTCCATCATGTTTCCAAAACATGTTACAAGTTTTCAAGCATTTGGGTAGACCTAACTTAATAGGTAAATTCCCAAAGGGTAGACCTAACTTAATAGGTAAATTCCCAAGCTTATGTTTTTATGTCTTTTAAGTTTACCCAAACCCAAACGCAATCCCATCGCTTACATATCGCAATAGCGCATAAAGGATAGAAAGAGGGAACTTGGCATAATCATGACTTAAAGGTGTTGAAGCCACAAGTTTAACATGGTGGCATATGAAATGTACATATGTTCATATACTTGCATATTACATTTTTAGGCCTCAAAAGCATGCATAAAACCAAACTTAGCATATTGGTGATACATGGTGATATATGACATGTAGAAATGGCCATAAGTCCGCATTTAGCCTCACATGCAAGTTATCATAAGAGATATGATAACTTACATGTTGCCAAAATGCAACCTTTAGCATAAAGCTTGAAGCTTTATGTCCGTATACTCAAGATAAGCTTGCATAACATGATAACATGAACAAAATGATCACCCCAAACTTGCATAACATACATGGCAAACTTGCATACAAACTTGCATATCATAACATGATAAACTTGCATATCACAACATGGCAAACTTGCATAGCATAACATATCAAACTTGCATAGCATGACTTAGTAAACTTGCATATCATGGCAAACTTGCATATCATAACATGGCATACTTGCATAACATAACATGATAAGCTTGCATATCATAACATATCAAACTTGCATAGCATGACTTAGTAAACTTGCATATCATGGCAAACTTGCATATCATACATTTAACTTTAGAGTTTAAGTATGAAAGTAGAATAGCGCTTACAATACTTATGAAGGCACAAAAGATATGACAAAGCCCTTATGCAATCAAATAGACCCAAAATGCAAGCTCTAACATAAAAACCCTTGAGCCAAAATGATCAAAACTCTTTCTTTATGATGCAAATATAGAAACTTGACTTGAATGCAAGCTAATGACACTCATACAAGCTTGAAAACACTTGTATGCATGGAAAATCTCATAGAAATTGATTTAGAAATTTTATGAAGAGAGTGGAGGCCATGAGAGGATTGATTTTTCCATAGTTTAGTTACTAGAATGAATAATGATGATTTAGGGTTAGGTTAGGGCCTTATTTATAGAGATTAGGACCAGTTCTAGCCTTAGGATTAAACCCTAGTTCCAATCTCAGCCCTTAAAACCGAATCTGGCCCCCAAACTCAACATAAACCCAAAATGGTGCACCAGGCAAAACTGCCCGGCTGGACCAAGTCGACAGCTAAGTCGACAGGGCTGTCGACTTGGGTCCAACCAAGTCGACTCCCAAGTCGACAGGGCTGTCGACTTGGGTGCTCTGGCGGGAATTTTCCCGCCTGGCCCAAACTGGCCCAAATTTCCAAATTCAAACGTGAATTTGAAATCTGTTTTTACTTTGGATTTTTCTGAAAACTTCGTTGGGCCTTAATCGGGTCATACGGACTCCGATTTTCGAAAACTCGGACTCTATTTCGCGTATTTTTCCGAGTCGAACGCAATGGCATAGCCCGTTTCCCTTGATTCAGATTTTAGAATTAAATTCTGCCTCGATTTACGTTATAACAGGTTATTGAAAATACGGGTTGTTACAATGACAAACCCAAATCACATCAAACCTAAATCACATTCTATTTGTTATCGGGTTAAAGAACTAGTGTTATTTAAAACACCGTCCACGATAAACCCATTTCAAATCCAATCAAATATATTAGAAATTCCGATTATTTAAACCCCCTTTTTAAATCTAATTTATTTATTTAAAAATAATTGGGTTTTAAATTTAGTTCAAAACTTGTTCATTTCGATAAAAATCCATTTTTATCCTTTCCAATATGGAGTTTTTCACCCCAATTTTTCCCAAATCATTTCTTATGATTTTACACAAATTATTACTATTTTTAATAATTTTATCAAAGCCCGTACAGTCGATTTCCATCAACGGCCATCGAACTGCACTTACAACGACCTTTTCCGAATTTGATTTGGACGTATCTCCAAATCCAACCGTTAGATTTCAAATTTCGAATATTCGTTAGAAAGCTCTTTACGATACGAACCCAACGGTTCCGGTTTAGGAGAATCCGACGGTCGGATCTCCCGTAATGTCCGTTTGAAATAAATGGTCGAAATTCACGAACTGCCGCGGCGCGGTGCGTTCTATTCAGGCCATTATATTATATATATAATATATATTTCGTCGATTTCTATTTAAAACGAATTATATAAATAGTTTTGAATTCGTTTCAAAAACATTTCAACTTCCATTTCAATTCGAATCAAAATTGATTTTCTATTCGATTCAAATTCATTTCCTATTCAAATCAAATTCGTTTCGTTTTCTATTTGAATCAAATTCGTTTCGTTTTCTATTTGAATCAAATTCGTTTCTAAATCGTTTTATATTCAATTCATTTCGAAATCGTTTTATATTCAATTCATTTCGAAATTGCTTTATATTCAATTCATTTCGAAATCGTTTTATATTCAATTCATTTCGAAATCGTTTTATATTCAATTCATTTCGAAATTGCTTTATATTCAATTCATTTCGAAATCGTTTTATATTCAATTCATTTCGAAATCGTTTTATATTCAATTCATTTCGAAATTGCTTTATATTCAATTCATTTCGAAATATTCGATTTCAAAATTACTTTTTAATATTCATTTTAAAATGAATAAAATCGATTAAAATATCGTTCACGTCAAAATGGCGTCAATCTAATCAACACGGCTTCATATATTCCTTTATTCTATTCAACAAATGAATATTTATTTTTGTCAACACACGACTAATCTCAACGAATGAGTACTGTCCACGTGTGACTATTTTTGTTAAATTATTTCGTTCAACACATGATTAATCTCAACGGATGAGTACAGTCAACACATGAACCTTTACTTTATAATACTCTTTATTCTCTAAATTGGAATGAGGCCCAATCAATCACCATATAAAATTAATTATATGGATTTTCATACAACACATGTATATAACAGCATTGAAAAATAATCAACCATCACCCAAAGTGCACTACACTGTATAAGCATCAAATATAGATATCTAACGCTTATAACAGCATGTCAATCAATCGATCGACATATTTAATCAATCAGGATGAGTGAACTTCATATTTCATCCCAACACCCGTGTGGGGTTTCAAATAATCAAACACAGATTTTATTTGTGCAGTTGGGCGATGTGTAAAATTTATCGTCCCAATCAATGTCAGTCAAATCGGTGTACATAAACAAACCGTCCGGTTTGTAAATGAATATTTATTTATTCACATTCACTATATTCATATTCACGTTAAAAATTATATTTTAACGATAAAACATTTTATTTTAACATATGAATTTCTATTTAGTTCATTCTTTAAATAAAATGATATTTTTATTTTCTAACTTATTTTATAAAATTTCGGCGGCTTAACGGCACGATACTAGAAGCTGGACGAGGCCTAGCCTTATCCCCGATCTAGTGAAGGCCCACGCCATTCACACATCAATCAAATCAATTTCATTTCACCAAACAATTCAATTTAAACCAAATAATCTAACCAACTACACAACCAAACAATTAATCAAACAAGCCATCCATGGTCTGTGGATGACGGGTGTCGGGTGCTACTAAACACCGTCTGCATCCTAGTATATATATATTAACTAGAAAAAGAAATTTTGAGTGAGAAGTTCCCACCAAAAGCTATCCAATACCACGACTCTTCATTTAGAGAAATCATCGCCATTCTCGCCCTTTGTCGCTTTCGTTGCCCATATTCTCTACATATGCAAAAATCGAATTTTTACTTCGCTATTCAATATATAAAAATCGAATTTTTACTTTGCTATTCAATATATAAAAATCGAATTCTTACTATGATGTTCAATATATAAAAATCACATTTTTACTTCGATGTTCAATATATAAAAATCACATTTTTACTTCGATGTTCAATATATAAAAATCACATTTTTACTTCGATGTTCAATATATAAAAATCACATTTTTACTTCGATGTTCAATATATAAAAATCACAATTTTATATTTTCACTTCCTATATATAAAAATCAAATTTTTATCTTCACTTCGTTATAAAAATTATATTTTTATATTGCTCTCCTCCTAATAAAGATTATACTTTTTATTACTCCACATGAATAAAAATCATATTTTTATAATCTTTACTTAATAAAAATCATATTTTTATTTAGATAAACCTCTTCACTTTGTTTAACTAAAAATCTATACTCTATACTATATGAAAACTAATCTTTATATTTTAAAATACCATCTTTTTATATGTAAAAATATAATCTTTTTATAATTAAAAATATAATCTTTAGGTTAAAAATCATATCTTGCTCATCATTAAAAATCAAACCTTGTTCATCATAAAAAAAATCAAATCTTTGCTTAAATAAATAAAAGAAAAACGAATTTTTTCTTCAATGTATTTAAATTAAATTAACTAGCTAAGAATTAAAATAAAATAAAATAAAAACTCACATTAAAGGGAAAAGGGGTTTGTTGTGTTCATCGTGGCTGAGGGAGGACTTGCTGTTGACTTCGAGGGGGGGTTTGAGAAGGGGAATGGGACACTGAGGTGGCGTCGTCGGGGCAGGTCCAGGAAGGGGGTGCTCGGCGCGGAGGAGCAGGGGGAGGCGAGGTCACCACGGCGCGTTGGTTTCTGCGTCGCTCGAGATGGGCGCTCCACTTCTTGGACACGCGGAGGGAGAAGGAGGAGAGAGTGGAAGGGGAGGGGTTCGTCTCGGTGAGGGGAGGAAGGGTTCGCCGCCTCCGGCGGTGGTGGTCTGGCAGAGGGCGGCGCCCTTTTTAGGTTTAGCGGGTTTTTTTTATTTTTTTATTTTGGTTCGTTCGATTTCACTGAGGGGAGAGAGAAGAGGAAATAAGGGGGCTTAATATAATTTATAATATTTAATTAATTTTAGTTTCAAAAAGGTACCTTTTTATTTTGATCTCAAAACAAGACCCACCGACTGTCGTCCCTAGCTAATTACCCCCATTCCGAACACAATGGGATATGTACCGCAGGCCGATTCGATGGTTTCGATCAGTTTTCGTCAAAATCAACATATAACTCTATATATTGATTTTGAACGTGCATTTCAATTTACTAGGGTCACATACTAACTCTAAAAATTCCCAAAAAATATTTTCTAGCTTCGCATTGACGATACGGTCCTAACAAAACTAATTTCATCGAATTCGGAAACCGTTAGAAAAATGGCCAATTTCCAGTCGATTAAAATCAACTAAAACTAGTCAAATGCGTTTTCCTTCGCCACGCTCACATACTGATTCGAAAAATTATGAAATTTGGAATCTAGCAATAATTTGACACTGCGGACCCAACAAAACTGGTTTCGTCGAAATCCGAGGTCGTTTGCAAAATTTCCATTTTTAAGGGCCTGAATTCCATAGCGACTATTCAGAATTTTCAACTGGACATATCTTTTGATTCCCGCTATGAAATTTTGATTTTTCGGATTCATTGGAAAGATATTCACAATTAGATTCCATTATTTTTGGTTTCACTAAAATCCGGTTTATTTTGCACCCGGTACATTCAATTGAAGTTTGAAATCGAATTATCGAACTACATCGCCATTTTCAATTCCTTTTATAATTATATATAAATATTTATATTCTAACGACGACGTATATAATATATTCATTCTAATTCCATTCAAACTAAATTTCTCGTCGATATTATTTAAAATAATTCATTTTAAATAATCAAAATTCGTTAAATTGTCAAAATAAAAATTTTAAACTGGCCCAGATTTTCGGGTTGTTACACCGTATAACACAGAACGGGTTTCCTCCCAAGAATACCAGTGCATAAAACAACAGCGTAATGCTAAATAAAGAAAAATGAAGCTATTATAAGACCCAGGTCCCATCACACAATACAACACAAACCGGAGGATAGGGTTTTACCTTATAATAGCCAAAGCATGCTTGATACGTTTAAAACAAGTCATTTGATACTATAATAAGTGTATAGTGCTTAAAACAATTTCAATCATAAATATTAATCATAGGCGGCATGGGAACCATATATCATGTCGCTATACTAGGCTCTACAATCAAAACCGTAAATGTCACGTATTTGGAAGTTGGATTTCCATCTGTGAACCGAGGAAAAAGATAGTCCTCTACCGATTAGAGACGCTCTAGCCCGTTTCTCAGGACCCAGACTCAGGTGGGCCCTTGGATCATCAGGGTCGGTCCACCGATGTGGATTAAAATGCCTGAACACTGCGTTTCCCCACCCTATGGGGTGTCAAAGAGTCCAATGACTCCATCGGTCCCGGATCGACCGATATATCCGAGGTGCCTCGCAACAGCAACAACCACATAAGTCAAACTCGTCAGGGTGTGTAAAACCACTGAAGCCACTTCTAGCTAGAAGGAAACGCATGCCCTCCCTGATGTCCTCTCCCGTTTCTGGTTCACAACCGGGGTGTGAGGCTCGCGAATTCACGTTACACAAAGCTATGCCACACATGCTGTGCTTTGATCATCACCACAAGACTTTGCTTTTCAACAGAAGACTTGATCAATTGCCACTTAGGCATGCCACACAGGCAATTCACTCCATGCGTTTGATATCCATCGATATATAACCCTTGAGCTCGTACGTCTCAGAGAAGGGCGTTAAGCAAGAGAATAAATTCTCCGCCGCCAAACAGATATATATTTAATAGAAATCAACCACACAAAATAAAATCCAATGTCAGACACACAGTCCATTTACAAGTTCGTTCTGGGTCTGAACGAAACCGGAGGCACCTAGTACCCCGCATATCCATCGATCTCCAAGTACGTCTGGACGATCACCAACTATTTCCATCTTCTTGGGTGTACAGCCCAATCAAGATCATTAGTAACCACCCAAATGACGTGAAGACCTATGGTCTTCGACCACCGTCTTCATCTTCGACACCACGTCGAATCAGTTATTCAGAATGGGATAAACCCGGTCTTTCTGAATAACTCGCGTATATAATAAACAAGTGTTACAAAAACACAACATACGCCTCATTCCAATTCAGAATATTCTTTTGTTCAAATATTCTTATACTTTGGGAAAGGCTCCCTTTGATTTTATCAAAGATAAATTCTTTAAATTTATTCTTTAATCTTCTTTGAATATCAATTCAAACTAGTCGGGATTAGTGAACCACACCTGAGTAATCATTTATTTCATTTCCCAATCCCCACCTATTCATCCCATGAAGTAAAACTGGTCATACTTCATATCTAACACCACGGTGTTATCGTTAATTCAATTACCATTTCACGTTCAAATCTAATTAAAGATTTAACTATCGCCTGGAGCAAAACTGGTGATACTCCATTCTCGATCATTTCAATCTAATTAAAGATTCACTAAAACTCCATTTAGTTTTAATCTTTACAGAAATCAATATCCTGTCTTTAACTGGGTTGAAGAACCAATGTCATTTAAAACATGGTTCACTATAAACCCAAAATCACATTCAATTCATTATCGGGTTAAAGAACAAGGGTTATTTAAAACACCGTTCACGATAAACCCACAAATCAATTCAAATTCAATTCCAATTAAATATCATTTAATTAGTACACTTAATTAAATCTAAATAAAAAGATTTAATCTTTTTCTCAACTGGGTTTAAGAACAGTGTTAATGAAGACACCATTCACGACAAACCCAAATCACATTTGATATTAAATACAAGGCTCTGAATATAAAATATATCGGCTTATATTCAATATCAAATTCTATGACCAACAAATATCGTATTGGAAATAACGATATATATATATCTTTCAAATTCCCATAATAATATCTGTATCCTCACGAAATCCAACATCGAAATATTCCGAAGACAATTTCGATTCAAATCCATTCCAATTCAATTATTGGAAATTCTGGTTATTTTCAAAACCATTTCAAATCCACTTTATTTATTTTAGAAATAAATAGAATTATAATTCTAGTCCAAAACTAGTTCATTTCGATAAAAATCTATTTTTATCTTTTCAAATATGGAGTTTTTCATCCCATTTCTTCACAAATCATTTCTTATGATTTTACACAAATTATCACTATTTTTAATAATTTTATCAAGGCCCGTACAGTCGATTTCCATCAACGGCCATCGAACTGCACTTACAGCGACGTTTTTCAAATTTGATTTGGACATAATTCCAAATCCAACCGTTAGATTTCAAATTTCCAATATTCGTTAGAAAGCCCTTTTCGATACGAACCCAACGGTTCTGGGTTTAGGAGAATCCGACGGTCGGATCTCCCGCAATGTCCATTCGAAGTCAATGGTCGAAATTCGCGAACTACCGTGGCGCGGCGCGTTCTGTTCGGCCATTATATTATATATATATATATATATATATTATAATATATACTTCGTCGATTTCCTTTTAAAACGTATTCTATAAATCGTTTAAAATTCGTTTTCAAAACGATTTCAACTTCATTTTGAATTCAAATCAAAATTGAATTTTTCCCTTACAAATTCATTTTAAATTCATTTCAAATTGATTTCAATTCAAATCAATTTTTAATTCAATTCCAATTCAAATTCATTTCTATTTAATTTCAATTCGAATTCAATTCTACTCAATTTCAATTCGAATTCAATTCTATTCAGTTTCAATTCGAATTCAATTCTATTCAATTTCAATTAAAATTCATTTCTATTCAATTTCAATTCAATTTGAATTTCAATTCATTTCAAAATATCAGAATTTGAAATCACTTTCTATATTCATTGTAAAATGAATAAAACCGATATAAATATCGTTCACGTCTAAATGGCGTCAATCTAATCAACACGACTTCATATATTTCTATTTTCAAATATACTATTTCAAATATTTCTTTTTCAAATATTTCTTATTTCAAATATTTCTATTCAAATATTGGAATGAGGCCCAATTAATTACCATGGATTTTATTTCTATGGATTTCCATACAACGCATGTATATATCAACAATGACAAATAATCAACCATCATCCAAAGTGAATTCTACACTGTATAAGCATCAAATATAAATATTTAACGCTTATAACAGTCTGTCAATCAATCGATCGACATACAACTAATTATTGGGATTAGTGTATGTCATATATCATCCCGATACCCGTGTGGGGTTTCAAACAATCAAAAACAGATTTTATTTGTGCAGTTGGGCGATGTGTAAAATTTATCGTCCCAATCAATATCAATCAAATCAGTGTATATAAACAAATCTCCGATTTGATTATAAATATTTATTCACATTCATGTTAAAAATTATATTTTCAACTATAAAATATTTTTAACTACATAAATATTTTATTTCATTTCACATCACATCACACAATCAACTACACATCAAAATCAAACAAACAAGCATACAAGCCGTCCATGGTCTGTGGACGACGGGTGTCGGGTGCTACTAAACACTGTCTGCATCCTAGTATATATTTTAACTAGAAAATTAAATTAAAGGTGAGAAGTTCTCACTGAGGGTTCCACTCCGCCGTGCTTTGCTGTTGAATTGCTGAATCGCCTTAATCTATTTGAAATTCCAATGCAATTCTTTTAACGCGGTTCATGATAAAAATCAAATTTTTATTACTTCATTCTAAAAAATAAAAATCATATTTTTATTTCTACTTCATATATTTTTACAACGCTTCTTTCCACGTAAAAATTATATTTTTATATTTCTACTACATATATAAAGATCGATTTTTATCATCTATATAATATAAAAATTTTATTTTTAATATTTCTAATATATAAAAATCACATTTTTACTTTGTTATTCAATATATAAAAATCGAATTTTTACTTTGCTATTCAATATATAAAAATCGAATTTTTAATTTGCTATTCAATATATAAAAATCGAATTTTTACTTTGCTATTCAATATATAAAAATCAAATTTTTACTTTGCTATTCAATATATAAAAATCTCAACTTTTCTATCTTAAAAATATCGTCTTTACTAATTTAAAAGTATCGTCTTTACTAATTTAAAAATATCGTCTTTACTAATTCAAAAATATCGTCTTTACTAATTTAAAAAATATCGTCTTTACTAATTTAAAAATATCATCTTTATAAGCTTAAAAATCCTATCCTTATAAATAAAAAAAGTCCTAACTTTAAAATGAATCAAAATCAGATTTTAAAATGAATAAAAATTATAATTACTCACTGGGTCCGGAGGATAGTCAAAGGGGGCGGCGGACATTGCTGTGCGGTGGTAGGAGGTTGCGCAGGTGGGTGACGGTGGGCCATTGGAGCTGGAGCGACGATTTCCGGCTAGGGCCTTGCGGATTTGGGTTTTGCGGTGGATGGACGCCGGAGCTGAGGGGATCGTGGTCGGAGGGGCTTGCAGCGTTCGTAGGGAGGGGCGGAAGTGGGTTGCGTGGTGCTAATTTAGGGCGGAGGGTTCTTAGAAGGCAGAGGAGGAGGATCGCTGCGAGAGGAGGGAGAAGGGGAGGTGGAGCGATAGAGGGAGGGGGGTGACCTCGGTGGACGGCGCCGCCACCTGGGGGGAGCGCGGCTCCTCCCCGTCCTTCATTCATTTTTTTTATTTCTGAATTTGATTTGTGACGAGGAAGGTAAGAGGGGGTAAGGGCTTAAACGAAAATTAATTTATAATTTATTATTTTCCATTTAATTTTATTCACCTTAAAGTTGACTTTCCATTTGAACTCAAAATCAAGCCCACCGACTGTCGTCCATAGCTAATTACCCCCATTCCGAACACAATGGGATATGTATCGTAGGTTGATTCGATCGTTTCGATCATTTTTCGTCAAAATCAACATATAACTCTATATATTGAATTTGAACGCGCATTTCAATTTATCGGGGTCACATATGGACTCTAAAAATTCCTGAAAAATATTTTCTAGCTTCGTATTGACGATACGGTCCTAACAAAACTAGTTTCGTCAAATTTTGAGACCGTTTGAAAAATGGCCATTTTCCAGTCGATTAAAATCAACTGAAACTGGTCAAATGCGTTTTCCCTTGCCGCACTTACATATTGATTCAAAAAATTATGAAATTTGAAACCTAGCAATAACTTGACATCGTGGATCCAACAAAAGTGGTTTCGTCGAAATCCGAGGTCGTTTGCAAAACTTCCATTTTTAAGGGCCAGAATTCCATAGCGACTATTCTGAATTTTCAACTGGACATAACTTTTTACCCCCGCTATGAAATTTTGATTTTTCAGATTCGTTGGAAAGATATTCTCAATTAGATTCAAATATTTTTGGTTTCACTAAAATCCGGTTTATTTTGCACCCGGTACATTCATTTGAATTTTGAAATCGAATTATCGAACTACCGCGCCATTTTCAATTCCTTTTATAATTATAAATAAATATTTATATTCTATCGTCGATTCAAAGGAATATATACGTTCGAATTCTTTTCAAAATAAATTTCTCGTCGATATTATTTAAAATAATTCATTTTAAATAATCAAAATTCACTAAAATTGCCAAAATAAAAATTTTTAATTGCCTTGGATTTCCGGGTTATTACAATCTCCCACACTTAAAATTTTTCGTCCCCGAAAAGGAACAAAGCCGAAAGTTGTTTAACAAATCAACTCAATATCCATTATTTTCACTACGGCTTAAGTTCTTCAACTTTTCAGTTTCTAGAACTTTTCAAAAATTTGGCTAACATCCTAAATTTTCGAAAAATTTCGCCATAACCTCCCCTGCACCGGGGACTTCAGGATATTTCGTATAGCCTCCCATGGCCTTCTTCAATCCAAAAGAAAAAGAAAAAGCCAAGCGGCTGGCCAATCGGCTCATAAAATCACCCAAAACTCAAGAAATACATTAAACATGTACCTATTTGTCGGGCAAACAATTTTATTCCACTTCTCTAGCCTTCTTGCTATGACCTTCTCAATAGATACACATATACATGCATGCATTTGCAACCGATTTCAAAACAATTCAATATTTGGTTCGAATTGACATAATGGTTCAAAATTCTAATTAATTAAAACAATAATAAAACAACACATCCAGCAATCAATTAGTTGATTAGCTTTTTAAATCCATAATTTTGATATATAGTCAAAAAATCATGTTTTTGATGCCAATTCACAACAATATATCCTATCTAATTTTGGTTCTCACACCAGTCTAATGGAAATATATAGAAATCTCACCTTCGTCACTCGAACATATATCCACTGATGATGCAGCTGCTATCATCAGTGTCATCTCCGGGAAACTAGAGTGTGACTCTTTATCTATCCAGTATATTAAAACTTTGAATATCCGTGGATCAGACGTATACGCAAAATCTATATATACCTGATAGTACAAATCAATATAAAATAAATAATCAAATACGAATAATTGATTTAAATTTTCAAAACGAAATTTGTTTTTACTTTCTAAAATATACTCTTCACACTCGTTCTAGGATACTACTTAT
Organism: Allium sativum; assembly: GCA_030737875.1. NCBI lineage: Eukaryota > Viridiplantae > Streptophyta > Magnoliopsida > Asparagales > Amaryllidaceae > Allium > Allium sativum. Next base: position 583,512,213 of record CM060924.1, on the reverse strand, counting down.
CCCATCTCTAACGAGTCAGTCCTCATTGGATATTACTAATCCAATGTCTGATGAATTCTTTCGTATGGTTCTAACGTGTCTTGTTCTCTGAGCTTTGTAAACCAAAGCTCTGATACCAAATGTGACGAAAAGGAATTTCGCTCGTTCGAAATCAGTCGCTAAACCGACCCAGACCGTTCGAAATGCCTGATTGTTTCGAGAACACGACAAAATAGAACGCAGACAGAAGAACATTTCATTGTATATTACAACAATTCCATCAGAATACAAGAATATAAAGAGTATAAATAAATATTACACAGAAAATAACAGAGATTTAAATTACATTTAAATACATCGCAGCGGAAAATAATACAAAACACAACTAGAAGGAGATATATGGATACAAAGCTTTCCGGATATCGTTCCAGCTGTAAACCAGGATCTTGTGAATATAAATCTGCAAAACCAAAACTACTAGCTGCCCGTGTCAAAATAAGGGCACCCAGGTGTTAGGTTAAAACAATAAACTCCAGGTCAGTCATGGGACTGGTGCGAGAACTAAAACAGTTATTAATCTTTATTTTAAAGTTAGGTAAATCAAGGGACCACGCCGTATAACACGGAATGGGTTTCTTCCCAAGAATACCAGTGCATAAAACAACACCGCAATGCTAAATAAAGAAAAATGAAGCTATTATAAGACCCAGGTCCCATCACACAATGCAACACAAACCGGAGGATAGGGTTTTACCTTATAATAGCCAAAGCATGCTTGATACATTTAAAACAAGTCATTTGATACTATAATAAGTGTATAGTGTTTAAAACAATTTCAATCATAAATATTAATCATAGGCGGCATGGGTACCATATATCATGTCGCCATACTAGGCTCTACAATCAAAACCGCAAATGTCACGTATTTGGAAGTTGGATTTCCATCTGTGAACCGAGGCAAAAGATACTCCTCTACCGATTTGAGATGCTCCAGCCCGTGTCTCGGGACCCAGACTCAGGTGGGCCCTTGGATTGTCAGGGTCGGTCCACCGATGTGGATTAAAATGCCTGAACACTGCGTTTCCCCACCCTATGGGGTGTCAATGAGTCCAATGACTCCATCGGTCCCGGGTCGACCGATATATCCGAGGCGCCTCACAACAGCAACAACCACATAAGTCAAACTCGTCAGCGTGTGTAAAACCACTGACGCCACTTCTAGCTAGAAGGAAACGCATGCCCTCCCTGATGTCCTCTCCTATGTCTGGTTCACAACTGGGGTGTGAGGCTCGCGAATTCACTTTACACAAAGCTATGCCACACATACTGTGCTTTGATCATCACCACAAGACTTTGCTTTTCAACAGAAGACTTGATCAATTGCCACTTAGGCATGCCACACAGGCAATTCACTCCATGCGTTTGATATCCATCGATATATAACCCTTGAGCTCGTACGTCTCCGAGAAGGGCGTTAAGCAAGATAATAAATTCTCCGCCGCCAAACAGATATATATTTAATAGAAATCAACCACACAAAATAAAATCCAATGTCAGACACACAGTCCATTTACAAGTTCGTTCTGGGTCTGAACGAAACCGGAGGCACCTAGTACCCCGCATATCCATCGATCTCCAAGTACGTCTGGACGATCACCAACTATTTCCATCTTCTTGGGTGTACAGCCCAATCAAGATCATTAGTAACCACCCAAATGACGTGAAGACCTACAGTCTTCGACCACCGTCTTCATCTTCGACACCACGTCGAATCAGTTATTCAGAATGGGAAAAACCCGGTCTTTCTGAATAACTCGCGTATATAATAAACAAGTGTTACAAAAACACAACATACGTCTCATTCCAATTCAGAATATTCTTTTGTTCAAATATTCTTATACTTTGGGAAAGGCTTCCTTTGATTTTATCAAAGATAAATTCTTTAAATTTATTCTTTAATCTTCTTTGAATATCAATTCAAACTAGTCGGGATTAGTGAACCACACCTGAGTAATCATTTATTTCATTTCCCAATCCCCACCTATTCATCCCATGAAGTAAAACTGGTCATACTTCATATCTAACACCACGGTGTTATCAGTAAATTCAATTACCATTTCACGTTCGAATCTAATTAAAGATTTAACTATCGCCTGGAGCAAAACTGGTGATACTCCATTCTCGATCATTTCAATCTAATTAAAGATTCACTAAAACTCCATTTAGTTTTAATCCTTACAGAAATCAATATCCTGTCTTTAACTGGGTTGAAGAACCAATGTCATTTAAAACATGGTTCACTATAAACCCAAAATCACATTCAATTCATTATCGGGTTAAAGAACAAGGGTTATTTAAAACACCGTTCACGATAAACCCACAAATCAATTCAAATTCAATTCCAATTAAATATCATTTAATTAGTACACTTAATTAAATCTAAATAAAAAGATTTAATCTTTTTCTCAACTGGGTTTAAGAACAGTGTTAATGAAGACACCATTCACGACAAACCCAAATCACATTTGATATTAAATACAAGGCTCTGAATATAAAATATATCGGCTTATATTCAATATCAAATTCTACGACCAACAAATATCATATTGGAAATAACGATATATATATATATATATCTTTCAAATTCCCATAATAATATCTGTATCCTCACGAAATCCAACATCGAAATATTCCGAAGACAATTTCGATTCAAATCCATTCCAATTCAATTATTGGAAATTCTGGTTATTTTCAAAACCATTTCAAATCCATTTTATTTATTTTAGAAATAAATAGAATTATAATTCTAGTCCAAAACTAGTTCATTTCGATAAAAATCTATTTTTATCTTTTCAAATATGGAGTTTTTCATCCCATTTCTTTACAAATCATTTCTTATGATTTTACACAAATTAGCACTATTTTTAATAATTTTATCAAGGCCCGTACAGTCGATTTCCATCAACGGCCATTGAACTGCACTTACAACGACCTTTCCCAAATTTGATTTGGACATAATTCCAAATCCAACCGTTAGATTTCAAATTTCCAATATTCGTTAGAAAGCCCTTTTCGTTACGAACCCAACGGTTCCGGTTTTAGGAGAATCCGACGGCCGGATCTCCCGCAATGTCCATTCGAAGTCAATGGTCGAAATTCGGGAACTGCCATGGCGTGGCGCGTTCTGTTCGGCCATTATATTACATATATATATATATATATATTATATATAATATATACTTCATCGATTTCCTTTTAAAACGTATTCTATAAATCGTTTAAAATTCGTTTTCAAAACAATTTCAACTTCATTTCGAATTCAAATCAAAATTGAATTTTTCCCTTACAAATTCATTTCAAATTGATTTCAATTCAAATCGATTTTTAATTCAATTCCAATTCAGATTCATTTCTATTCAATTTCAATTCGAATTCAATTCTATTCAATTTCAATTCGAATTCAATTCTATTCAATTTCAATTCGAATTCAATTCTATTCAATTTCAATTCAAATTCATTTCTATTCAATTTCAATTCAATTTGAATTTCAATTCATTTCAAAATATCAGATTTTGAAATCACTTTCTATATTCATTGTAAAATGAATAAAACCGATATAAATATTGTTCACGTCTAAATGGCGTCAATCTAATCAACATGACTTCATATATTTCTATTTTCAAATATTCTATTTCAAATATTTCTTTTTCAAATATTTCTTATTTCAAATATTTCTATTCAAATATTGGAATGAGGCCCAATCAATTACCATGGATTTTATTTCTATGGATTTCCATACAACACATGTATATATCAACAATGACAAATAATCAACCATCATTCAAAGTGCATTCTACACTGTATAAGCATCAAATATAAATATTTAACGCTTATAACAGTCTGTCAATCAATCGATCGACATACAACTAATTATTGGGATTAGTGTATGTCATATATCATCCCAATACCCGTGTGGGGTTTCAAACAATCAAACACAAATTTTATTTGTGCAGTTGGGCGATGTGTAAAATTTATCGTCCCAATCAATATCAATCAAATCAGTGTATATAAACAAATCTATGATTTGTTTATAAATATTTATTCACATTCATGTTAAAAATTATATTTTCAACTATAAAATATTTTTAACTACATAAATATTTTATTTCATTTCACATCACATCACACAATCAACTACACATCAAATTCAAACAAACAAGCATACAAGCCGTCCATGGTCTGTGGACGACGGGTGTCGGGTGCTACTAAACACCGTCTGCATCCTAGTATATATTTTAACTAGAAAATTAAATCAAAGGTGAGAAGTTCTCACTGAGGGTTCCACTCCGCTGTGCTTTGCTGTCGAACTGCTGAATCGCCTGAATCTATTTGAAATTCCAATGCAATTCTTTTAACGCTGTTCATGATAAAAATCAATTTTTTGTTACTTCATTCTAAAAAATAAAAATCATATTTTTATTTCTACTTCATATATTTTTACAATGCTTCTTTCCACGTAAAAATTATATTTTTATATTTCTACTACATATATAAAGATCGAATTTTTATCATCTATATAATATTAAAATCGTATTTTTAATATTTCTACTATATAAAAATCACATTTTTACTTTGCTATTCAATATATAAAAATCGAATTTTTACTTTGCTATTCAATATATAAAAATCGAATTTTTACTTTGTTATTCAATATATAAAAATCGAATTTTTACTTTGCTATTCAATATATAAAAATCTCGACTTTTCTATCTTAAAAATATCATCTTTACTAATTTAAAAGTATCGTCCTTACTAATTTAAAAATATCATCTTTACTAATTCAAAAATATCCTCTTTACTAATTTAAAAAATATAGTCTTTACTAATTTAAAAATATCGTCTTTATAAGCTTAAAAATCCTATCCTTATAAATAAAAAAAATCCTAACTTTAAAATGAATCAAAATCAGTTTTTAAAATGAATAAAAATTATAAATACTCATTGGGGCCGGAGGATAGTCAAAGGGGGCGGCAGAGCTTGCTGTGCGGTGGTAGGAGGTTGCGCAGGTGGGTGACGGTGGGCCATTGGAGCTGGAGCGCCGATTTCTGGCTAGGGCCTGACGGATTTGGGGTTTGCGGTGGATGGAGGCCGGAGCTGAGGGGGTCGTGGTCGGAGGGGCTTGCGGCTTTCGTAGGGAGGGGCGGAAGTGGGTTGCGTGGTGCTAATTTAGGGCGGAGGGTTCTTAGAAGGGAGAGGAGGAGGATCGCTGCGAGAGGAGGGAGAAGGGGAGGTGGAGTGATAGAGGGAGGGGGGTGACCTCGGTGGTCGGCGCTGCCACCTGGGGGGATCGCGGCTCCTCCCCGTCCTTTATTCTTTTTTTATAATTTCTGAATTTGATTTGTGACGGGGAAGGTAAGAGGGGGTAAGGGCTTAAACGAAAATTAATTTATTATTTATTATTTTCCATTTAATTTTATTCACCTTAAAGTTGACTTTCCATTTGAACTCGAAATCTAGCCCACCGACTGTCGTCCATAGCTAATTACCCCCATTCCGAACACAATGGGATATGTATCATAGGCTGATTCGATCGTTTCGATCAGTTTTCGTCAAAATCAACATATAACTCTATATATTGAATTTGAACGCGCATTTCAATTTACCGGGATCACATATGGACTCTAAAAATTCCAAAAATATATTTTCTAGCTTCGTATTGACGATACGGTCCTAACAAAACTAGTTTCGTCAAATTCTGAGACCGTTTGTGTAACAACCCGAAAATCTGGGCCAGTTTAAAATTTTTATTTTGGCAATTTTAATGAATTTTGAACATTTAAAATATAATATTTTAAATAATATCGACGAAAAATTTATTTTGAGTAGAATTCGTCGTTTATATTATATACGTCATCTTTAGAATATAAATAATTGTATATAATTATAAATAGAATTGAAAATGACGCGGTAGTTCGATTATTCGATTTCAAACTTCAATTGAATGTACCGGGTGCAAAACAATCCGGATTATAGTGAAACCAAAAATAATAGAATCTAATAGAGAATATAATTCCAACGAATCCGAAAAATTGAAATTTCATAGCGGGAATCAAAAGATATGTCCAGTTGAAAATTCTGAATAGTCGTTATAGAATTCAGGCCCTTAAAAACGGGAATTTTGCAAACGACCTCGGATTTCGACGAAACTACTTTTGTTGGATCCGAGATGTCAGATTATTGCTAGGTTTCAAATTTCATAATTTTTCGAATCAATATGTGAGCGTGGAAAAAGAAAACGCGTTTGACCAGTTTCAGTTGATTTTAATCGACTGGAAAATGACCATTTTTCCAGCAGTCCCAGAATTTGACGAAACTAGTTTTGTTAGGACCGTATAGTCAATACGAAGTTAGAAAATATTTTTCTGGAATTTTTCGAGTTAGTATGTGAACCCAATAGATTGAAATGCGCGTTCAAATTCAATGTATAGAGTTATATGTTGATTTTGACGAAAACTGACTGAAACAGTCGAATCAGCTTACGATACATATCCCATTTTGTTCGGAATGGGGGTAATTAGCTGGGGACGACTGTCGGTGGCTTGGATTTGGGGTTCGTATGGAAAGGATACCTTTTTAAGAATTAAAAATAAAATTTAAATAATATATAATAACACACCCCTACTCCCTCTCTCTAGACTCTCTCTCCCCGTCATAAAATAAAATAAAAAGGGGGAAATCCCTAAATCGAGCGACCGACACCCCCTGTTAATTGTGCCACCTCATCGGAGCGCTACCGTCGCCGCCACCTCACCTCGGAGTGCCGCCTGCCCTTCTCCAACTCTCTCCCTCTGACAGACACGAGCCCTCCAGCCTTCCCCTTCGCTGTACGAATCCGCACAACCCAAACCCGCCAGAATCCTCCGTCTCCGCCTGGTGCTCCGACCGCCGTGGCCTCTGCCGATCGCCTCCGACGTTACCCCGCCTCCTATCTTTCCCACAACCACCCTCTCCTCGTTTAAAACCACCCTAGCCCAAAACTCCAAGCTCCGGCCACCAAAGGTTTGTCGCTGCCACCTGGACAGCCGCCGCGCATCCCTGACCCCCCTAGCACCTCCTGTAAGTTTCTTTTGTTATTTTATTTAAATATGATATTAAAAATGTGATTTTTATTTTAATAACCTCGCTAAAAATATGATTTTTAACACAGTAAAGCTTTGTTTTTACAATAAAAATAGTATGATTATAGCGAGCAATAGAAAAAAAATTCGATTTTTATATATTGAATAGCGAAGTAAAAATTCGATTTTTATATATTGAATAGCGAAGTAAAAATTCGATTTTTATATATTGAATAGCAAAGTAAAAATTCAATTTTTATATATTGGATAGCAAAGTAAAAATTCGATTTTTATATATTGAATAGCGAAGTGAAAATGTGATTTTTATATATGTAGTGAATAAGGGCAACGAAATAGACAAAAGAAAAGCACGGTGAAGATTTCCTACCCATGAAGAATTGCGTCATTCAGTTCAGCGAAAGGGTGAGAACTTCTCACTTTGAATTTACTTTTCTAGTTATAATTATATACTAGGATGTAGACGGTGTTTAGTAGCACCCGACACCCATCGTCCACAGACCATGGACGGCTTGTATGCTTGTTTGTTTGATTTTGATGTGTAGTTGATTGTGTGATGTGATGTGAAATGTAATAAAATATTTTATAGTTAAAAATGGAATTTTCAACATATATATGAAAGGAAATAGAAATAAACAAATCGGACGATTTGTTTATATACACACATTTGACTGATATTGATTGGGACGATAAATTTTACACATCGCCCAACTGCACAAATAAAATCTGAGTTTGATTATTTGAAAACCCTACACGGGTATTGGGATGATATTTGGCATACACTAATCCCGATTGTTTAGTTGTATGTCGATCGATTGATTGACAGACTGTTATAAGCATTAAATATTTATATTCAATGCTTATACAGTGTAGAGTGCACTTTGGATGATGGTTGATTATTCATCGTTGTTATTGTATACATGTGTTGTAGAAAATCCATATAATTAACATTATATGGTAATTGATTGGGCTTCATTCAATATTTGAAATAGAAATATTGGAAAAAGAAATATTTGAAATAAAATATTTGAAAATAGAAATATATGAAGCCGTGTTGATTAGATTGACGCCATTTTGACGTGAACGGTATTTATATCAATTTTATTCATTTTATAATGAATACCGATTTTATTCATTTTATAATGAATATCTAAAGCGAATTGAATTGAATAGAAAACGAATTCGAATTGAATTGAATAGAAAACGAATTCGAATTGAATAGAAAACGAATTCGAATTGAATTGAATAGAAAATGAATTCGAATTGAATTGAATTGAATTGAAAACGAATTCGAATTGAATAGAATAGAAAACGAATTCGTATTGAATTGAATTGAAAACGAATTCGAATTGAATTGAAAACGAATTCGAATTGAATTGAATTGAAAACGAATTCGAATTGAATTGAATTGAAAACGAATTTGGATTGAATCGAATAGAAAACAAATTTGAATTGAATTGAATTCAATTGAAAACGAATTGAAATAGAATTGAAATCGATTTGAATTGAAATCAATAGAAGTGAATGTAAAAAGAATTTATAAAGGAAAATTCAATTTTGGTTTGAATTTGAAATAAAGGTTGAAATTGTATTCGAAACGAATTTGAAATGATTTATAAAATTTGTTTTAAAAAGGAAATCGACGAAGTATATATAATATATATATATATTATATATATAATGGCCCGAATAGAACGCGCCGCGGCAGTTCGTGAATTTCGACCATTGACTTCGAATGGGTATTGCGGGAGATCCGACCGTCGGATTCTCCTAAACCGGAACCGTTGGGTCCGTATCGAAAAGAGCTTTCTAACGAATATTATAAATTTGAAATCTAACGGTTGGATTTGGAGATACGTCCAAATCAAATTTGGAAAAGGTCGCTGTAAGTGCAGTTCGATGGCCGCTGTTGGAAATTGACTGTACGGGCCTTGATAAAATTATTAAAAATATCAATAATTTGTGTAAAATCATAAGAAATGATTTGGGAAAAATTGGGATGAAAAACTCCATATCTGAAAAGATAAAAATAGATTTTTATCGAAATGAACTAGTTTTGAACTAGAATAATAATTTATTTATTTTTAAAATAAATAAAGTGGATTTGAAATGGTTTTGAAATTAACCAGGATTTCCAATATATTGATTGGAAATGGATTTGAATCGAAATTGTCTTCGGAATATTTCGATGTGGGATTTTTTGATTATACAGGTATTGTTATGGGAAATTTGAAAGATATATTTATATCGTTATTTCCGATACGATATTTGTTGGTCGTAGAATTTGATATTGAATATAAGCCGATATATCTTCTATTCAGAGCCTTGTATTTAATAATCAAATGTGATTTGGGTTTGTCGCGAATGGTGTCTTCATTAACACTGTTCTTGAACCCAGTTGAGAAAAGATTAAATCTTTTTATTTAGATTTACTGAAGTGCACCAATTAAATAATATTTAATTGGAATTGAATTGGTATTGATCTTTGGGTTTATCGTGAACAGTGTTTTAAATAACACTTGTTCTTTAACCCGATAATTAATAGAATGTGATTTTGGGTTGTCGTGAACGGTATCTTCAATAATACTGTTCTTAGATCCAAAGGAGTTAAGAAAATCAGAAACTAACTGGAGATTAGTTAAGTTGAATGGTTTCTGGGGTATTGATCTGAAGTTGGTTTCGGCCTTCGGGGTTAATACTTAGGGAATTGCTCACTTGCTAATTTATGGTTATGGTTTGATTGAAATGTAATGTGATTTTGGGTTTATAGTGAACCGTGTTTTAAAATGACACTGATTCTTTAACCCAGTAAAAGATTAAAACTAAGTGGAGTTTTAATGAATCTTTAATTAGATTGAAAAGATCGAGAATGGAGTATCACCAGTTTTGCTCCAAAGCGATAGTTAAATCTTTTATTAGATTTGGATGTGGAAGGGTAATTAATTTTACCGATAACATCGTGGTATTAGATATGGAGTATTACCAGTTTTGCTTCATGGGATGAATAGGTTGGGATTGGGAAATGAAATAAATAATTACTTCGGTGTGGTTCGCTAATCCCGACTAGTTCGAAAAACCATAATTTGGTTTGAAATGATATCCAAAGGAAGATTAAAGAATAAATTTTAAAGAATTTATCTTTGATAAAATAAATGGGAACCTTTCCCTAAGAACCGGAAATTTAGAAACTAACTGTAGGTTAGCTAAGAAGGATGGTTTCCTGGGTATTGATCTGATGTTGGTTTCGGCCTTCGGGGTTAATATTTGGGGAATTGTTCTCTTTCTAATTTACGGTTAGTGACTACTGAATTGGAATGGGGCATATGTTGTGTTTGTGTAACATTTGTTTATAATATACGCGGGTTGTTCGGAAAGGATGGGGTTATACCCATTCTGAATAACCGATTCGACGATAAGTCGAAGATGATGACGGTGGTCGAAGACCGAAAGTCTTCACATTGTTTGGGTGATTACTGATGATCTTGATTGGGCTGTACACCCAAGATGAGGGAATCAGTTGGTGGTCGTCCAGACGTACTTGGAGATCGACGGATATGTAAGGAAAGTGCCTCTGGTTTCGTTCAGACCTAGAACGGACTTGTAAATGGATGGTGTGTCTGACATTGTATTCCTTTATTTGTATTCGTTGATCTCTGCTAAATTTATATCTGTTTGGCGACGGGGAATTTATTCTCTTGCTTAACGCCCTTCTCTGAGACATACGAGCTCAGAGGTTATATATTGGCAGAAATCAGTGGTATGATATGGATTGATAGTGTGGCATGCTGAGATGCAGTGATCCAGACTTTTGTTGAAAAGCAAAGTTTGGTGGATGATGATCAAAGCGCAGCTTTAATATAGCATGGCTTTGTGTATGGCGTTGATTCGCGAGCCTCACACCTCGGTATGGTGGTAAACTGATGGTTTGATCAGTATGCTTTTTAGTGGATGGGCACCTTAGTGGTGTCGTGGATTCGGTCGACCGAGATGAGCTTAGTGCTCTGGGATATATACAGTAAGCGGTGTTTTCTCTCGCTGGGACGTAAGCCGCGGTGATACTCTGGTCCCAAAAGTGCGGATGTGCAGACGGTGTTTTCTCTTGTTGGGACGTAAGCCGTGGGGAATTGCATTACGCGATCGATCTTTCGAATCAGGAGCCACCATGATGGAAATCCAATTTCCAATACGTGTATTCCGGTTTTATTTGTAGAGCCTAGTATGGCGACAGTGGGATGGGCCGCTTATGCCGTCTATGATTGATACTTATGATTTGAAGATATTTTATACAATATGCACTTATGATAGTATCAAATGATTTGTTTTAAACGTATCAAGCATTCTTGGGTATTATAAGGTAAAAACCCTATCCTCCAGCTTGCGTTGCATTGTGTGATGGGACCTGGGTCTTATAATAGCTTCATTTTTCTTTATTTAGCATTGCGCTGTTTGTTTTATGCACTGATATTCTTGGGAGGAAACCCGTTCCGTGTTATACGGCATGGTCCCTTGATTTACCTAACTTTAAAATAAAGATTTACAACTGTTTTAGTTCCCACACCAGTCCCATGACTGATCTGGAGTTTATTGTTTTAACCTAAACTCTGTGTGCCCCTATTTTCCACACGGGCAGCTAGTAGTTTTGGTTTTGCAGATTTATATTCACAGGATCCCGGTTTACAGCTGGAATGATATCCGGAAAGCTTTGTATCCGTATATCTCTTCTAGTTGTGTATTGTATTATTTTCCGCTGCGATGTATTTAAATGTAATTTAATTCTCTGATATTTATGTGTAATATTTATTTATGCTCTGTATATTCTTGTATTCTGATGGAATTGTTGTAACAACAATGAAATGTTCTCCCGTTTGCGTTCTGATTTATTTTGTCCTCACAGTAATTCGTTCTTTCTCTTCTCTTCGGAGACCGGGGAAGTTCGGTTCGCTTCATTTGGTATCAAAGCTTTGGTTTACAAAGCTCAGAGAACAAGGCACCTTAGAACCAAACGAAAGAATTCATCAGAGATTGGATTAGTAATATCCAATAAGAATGACTCGTTAGAGATGGGATCAGTAGTATCCTAGAATGAGTCAAAAGTGTGTTATTTTTAAAATAAACATTAAGACAAACTTTGTTTTGAAAGTTTAAACCATTTTATACGTATTTGAATATTTGTTTTATATTGAATTTGGACAATCCAATATATAAAGATTTTGCATATACGCCTTGCAAACGTGAAACGACCCGTAACTTCCCCGTAAAGGAAAGCGTCGGATAGTTCGAGAACACGACAAATCAGAACGCATATGAAAAGAACATTTCATTGTATATTACAACAATGCATCAGATTACAAGAATATACAGAGTATAAATGAATATTACACAGAAATATCAGAGATTTAAATTACATTTAAATACATAGCAGCGGAAAATAACATAATACACAACTAGAAGAGATATACGGATACAAAGCTTTCCGGATATCGTTCCAGCTGTAAACCAGGATCCTGTGAATATAAATCTGCAAAACCAAAACTACTAGCTGCCCGTGTCAAAATAGGGGCACCCAGAGTTTAGGTTAAAACAATAAACTCCAGGTCAGTCATAGGACTGGTGTGAGAACTAAAACAGTTATTAATCTTTATTTTAAAGTTAGGTAAATCAAGGGACCACGCCGTATAACACGGAACGGGTTTCCTCCCAAGAATACCGGTGCATAAAACCAACAGCGCAATGCTAAATAAAGAAAAATGAAGCTGTTATAAGACCCAGGTCCTATCACACAATGCAACGCAAGCCGGGGGATAGGGTTTTCCCTTATAACAGCCAAAGAATGCTTGATAAGTTTTAAAACAAATCATTTGATACTATAATAAGTGCATAGTGTATAAAACAACTTCAAATCATAAGTACCAATCATAGGCGGCATGAGCGCCCCATCCCACTATGTCGCCATATATAGGATTACAACTAAAACCGCAAGATCACGTATTTGGAAATTGAATTTCCGTCTATGAACCGAGGCAAAAGATAGTCCTCAACCGATTCGAGACAATCTAGCCCATGTCTCAGGATCAGAGCTCGAGTGACCCTTGGAGCGACAGGGCCGGTCCACCGATGTGGATTAAAATGCCTGAACACTACGTTTCCCCGCCCTTTGGGGCGTAAATGAGCCAACTAAATGACTCCATCTGTTCGAGAACGACCGATCAATCCGAGGCGCCTCGCAACAGCAACAACCACATAAGTCAAACTCGTCAGGGCGTGTAAAACCACTGACGCCACTTTTTATCTAGAAGGAAACGCATGCCCTCCCTGAGGTCCGTCTCCCGTTTTTGGTTCATACCGGGTGTGAAACTCGCGAAGTAAACGTTACACAAAGCTACGCCACAAAGGCCGTGCTTTGATCATCACCACAAGACTTTGCTTTTCAACAGAAGCCTCGATCAATTGCCACTTAGGCATGCCATACAGGCAATTCACTCCATGCGTTTGATATCCATCAATATATAACCCCTGAGCTCGTACGTCTCAGAGAAGGGCGTTAAGCAAGAGAATAAATTCTCCGCCGCCAAACAGATATATATTTAATAGAGATCAATCACACGGACTAAAATCCAATGTCAGACACACACTCCATTTACAAGTCCGTTCTGGGTCTGAACGAAACCGGAGGCACCTAGTACCCCGCATATCCATCGATCTCCAAGTACGTTTGGCCGATCACCAACTGTTTCCATCTTCTTGGGTGTACAGCCCAATCAAGATCATCAGTTATCACCCAAACGACGTGAAGACTTCCGGTCTTCGACCATCGTCTTCATCTTCGACACCACGTCGAATCAGTTATTCAGAATGGGATAAACCCGGTCTTTCTGAATAACTCGCGTATATATTATAAAAGTGTTACACAAACACAACATACGCCTCATTCCAATTCAGAATATTCTTTTATTCAAATATTCCTATACTTTGGGAAAAGTTCCCATTAATTTTATCCAAGATAAATTCTTTAAATTTATTCTTTAATCTCCTTTGAATATCAATTCAAACTAGTCGGGATTAGCGAACCACACCGAAGTAATCATTTATTTTATTTTCCCAATCCCAACCTATTCATCCCATGAAGTAAAACTGGTTATACTTCATATCTAACACCACGGTGTTATCGGTAAATTCAATTACCATTTCCCGTTCAAATCTAATTAAAGATTTAACTATCGCCTGGAGTAAAACTGGTGATATTCCATTCTCGATCTTTTCAATCTAATTAAAGATTCGTTAAAACTCCACTTAGTTTTAATCGTTAAATGGGTTAAAGAATCACTGTCATTTAAAACACGGTTCACGATAAACCCAAAATCACATTCCATTAATTATCGGGTTAAAGAACGAGTGTTATTTAAAAACACTGTCCACGATAAACCCAAAAATCAATATCAATTCAATTCCAATTAAATATTCTTTAATTGGTACACTTCATTAAATCTAAATAAAAAGATTTAACCTTTTCTCAACTGGGTTCAAGAACAGTGTTAGTGAAGACACCACTCACGACAAACCCAAATCACATTCGATATTCAATACAAGGCTCTGAATAGAAAATATACCGCCTTATATTCAATATCGAATTCTACGACTAACAAATGTCGTATTGGAAATAACGATATAAATATATATCTTTCAAATTTCCATAACAACCCCTGTATAATCACGAATTCCAACATCGAAATATTCCGAAGACAATTTCGATTCAAATCCACTCCAATTCAATCATTGGATATTCTGGTTATTTTCAAAACCCTTTTCAGATTCAATTCATTTATTTAAAAATAAATAGAATTATATTTCTAGTTCAAAACTAGTTCCTTTCGATAAAAATCTATTTTTATCCTTTCAAATATGGAGTTTTTCATCCCAATCCTTTCTAAATCATTTCTTATGATTTTACACAAATTATTACTATTTTTAATAATTTTATCAAGGCCCGTATAGTCGATTTCCATCAATGGCCATCGAACTGCACTTACAGCGACCTTTTTCAAATTTGATTTGGACGTAACTCCAAATCCAACCGTTAGATTTCAAATTTCTAATATTCATTAGAAAGCTCTTTTCGATACGAACCCAACGGTTCCGGTTTTAGGAGAATCCGACGGTCGGATCTCCCGTAATGTCCGTTTGAAATAAATGGTCGAAATTCACGAACTGCCGCGGCGCGGCGCGTTCTATTCAGGCCAATATATTATATATATAATATATATAATATATACTTCGTCGATTTCTATTTAAAACGAATTATATAATTAGTTTTGAATTCGTTTCAAAAACATTTTCAACTTCCATTTCAATTCAAATCAAAATTGAATTCTTCTTTATAAATTCGATTTAAAATTCATTTCTATTCAATTCAAATTTCTATTCAATTTGAATTCATTTCAATTCACTTTCAATTCAATTCGAATTCGTTTTCAATTCAATTCATTTCGAAATCGTTTTTAATTCAATTCATTTCGAAATCGTTTTCAATTCAATTCATTTCGAAATCGTTTTCAATTCAATTCATTTCGAAATCGTTTTCAATTCAATTCATTTCGAAATCGTTTTCAATTCAATTCATTTCGAAATCGTTTTCAATTCAATTCATTTCGAAATCGTTTTCAATTCAATTCATTTCGAAATCGTTTTCAATTCAATTCATTTCGAAATCGTTTTCAATTCATTTCGAAATCGTCGATTCCGAAATCACTTTTCAATATTCATTTCAAAATGAATAAAGTCGATATAAATATCGTTCACGTCAAAATGGCGTCAATCTAATCAACACGGCTTCATAAATTTCTATTTTCAAATTTTCTTTATTTTTCAAATTGGAATGAGGCCCAATCAATTACCATATAAAATTAATTATATGGATTTCCATACAACACATGTATATAATAGCATTGAACAATAATCAACCATCAACCAAAGTGCACTACACTGTATAAGCATCAAATATAGATATTCAACGCTTATAACAGCCTGTCAATCAATCGATCGACATATTTAATCAATCAGGATGAGTGAAATTCATATTTTCATCCCAACACCCGTGTGGGGTTTCAAACAATCAAACACAGATTTTTATTCGTGTAGTTGGGCGATGTGTAAAATTTATCGTCCCAATCAATGTCATTCAAATAGGTGTACATAAACAAACCGTCCGGTTTATAAATGAATATTTTATTTTATTCACTTCACGTTAAAAATTATATTTTTAACGACAAAACATTTTATTTCAACATATGAATTTCTATTCAATTCATTTATTCAATAAAATGATATTTTTATTTTTCTAACTTATTTTAGAAAATTTCGG
The DNA here is from genome assembly GCA_030737875.1 of Allium sativum. Lineage (NCBI taxonomy): Eukaryota > Viridiplantae > Streptophyta > Magnoliopsida > Asparagales > Amaryllidaceae > Allium > Allium sativum. The sequence continues at coordinate 583,495,740 of CM060924.1, read as the reverse complement.
CGGCATAACGGCACGATACTAGAAACGGGACGAGGCCTAGCCTTATCCCCGGTCTAGTGAAGGCCCACGCCATTCACACATCAATCAAATCAATTTATTTCACCCAACAATTCAATTTCAAATCAAATCATCTAATCAACTACACAACCAAACAATTTAACAAACAAGCCATCCATGGTCTGTGGATGACGGGTGTCGGGTGCTACTAAACACCGTCTACATCCTAGTATATATATATAACTAGAAAAATTAAATTGAAAGGTGAGAAGTTCTCACATATAGCTATCCAAACATCTTGACTCCTCTTTGATAGAAATCTTCATCGTCATCGCATCTTCGTCATCTTCATTGCCCGTAGTCACTATAAATATAAAAATCACATTTTTATATTCTCTATTATATAAAAATCATATTTTTATCGCTAACTTCATATTGTGAAAATAGAATTTTCATCGCTATTTCATATTTGTAAAAATAGAATTTTCACTTCGTTATACTTTATATAAAAATCGAATTTTTACTATGCTGTTCAATATATAAAAATCGAATTTTTACTATGCTGTTATATAGATAAAAATTATATTTTTATCACGTTATTTTCCATATAAAGATTTCCCTTTTCTAAAATAAAGATTTCACCTTTATAAAAATATAGACTTCGCCTTTATAAAAATATAGACTTCGCCTTTATAAAAATATAGACTTCGCCTTTATAAAAATATAGACTTCGCCTTTATAAAAATATAGACTTCGCCTTTATAAAAATATAGACTTTGCCTTTATAAAAATATAGACTTCGCCTTTTCAAATTTAAAGATTTCATCTTTATAAAAATCTCATTTTTATTTTTCTACACATATAAAGATGATATTTTTAATATTCCTATCATGTAAAAATTATATTCCTAATTCTCTACCTAACCAAAAATCATATTTTTACATCTTCTATATAGTAAAGACTATATTTTCAATACTTTAAAAATATAAAAATCATATTTTTAATACTTTAAAAATATAAAAATCATATTTTTCACTTACCACCATATAAAAGATTACATTTTTATAACTTTACAACATAAATGAAATTCAGTTTATATAATAAATAAATTTCAGTTTTATATAATAAATAAAATTCAGTTTCGAAATCTTAAAAAAAAAAAACAGTTATTAATCTAAAAAATCAGTTTTACTTTTCCACTTATATAAAATAAAAATAAAACAAATAAATAAAAAAAACCGACTTACAGAGGGGGGGTTTCTGCGCTACCGGAGGCGGAGCAAGGGGAGGGGCGTTGCAGGGTAGGGGAGGGCTTCAGCTGCTCGGCGCAGGGGAGGAAAAAAAAAAAAAAAAGGGGCTCTCGTGCGTCGATCTAGCTGGGGGGGGGGGGGTGCGACCTCTAATCGGTCGATGGGAGGAAGAGGGGAGCAGGAAGAAGAAGACGGGGCGGAGCAGGGGAGGCTCGGCACCTCTGGCGGCGGCGCGTCGGCAGCTGACGCTGCTTCTTCTCTCTTTTTTTTTTATTCTTTCGATTTTGTTTGGAAATGAAACGAACCGGGGGGGGGGGGGCTAGAGGGAAATAAGGGGGAGAAAGGAATTTTTTATTTTATTATTTAATTATTTAATTCAATCTAAAGTTGACTTTTTCATACGACCTCGAAACGAGGCCCACCGCCTGTGGTCCATAGCGTTTTACCTCCATTCCGAACACAATGGGATATGTTTCGTAGGTTGATTCGATCGTTTGAATCAGTTTCCGTTGAATTTACATTTAAATCTTTATATTGAATTTTAAACGTACCTTTCAAATTAACGGGGCCACATACGAACACTAAAAATTCCAGAAAAATATTTTCCAGCTTCGTATTGACGATACGGTCCTAACAAAACTAGTTTCGGCGAATTCTGAGATCGTTTGAAAAATGGCCATTTTCCAGTCGATTAAAATCAACTGAAACTGGTCAAACGCGTTTTCCTTCGCCACGCTCACATATTGATTCGAAAAATTATGAAATTTGGAATCTAGCAATAACTTAACATCACGGACCCAACAAAACTGGTTTCGTCGAAATCCGAGGTCGTTTGCAAAATTGCTATTTTTAAGGGCCTTATATATATAAAAATATATATAAATTCCACAGCGACTATTTCTAATTTTAAACTGGACATATCTTTTCATTTCTAAGATGAAATCTCAGTTTGTTAACTTCGTTACAAAGATATAGTTATACAGATTCAAATATTTCTTGTTTCGTTCAATTCTGACTTATATTGAATTCTGTATATTCAGTTGAAATTAGGAATCGAATTTTCGAACTACCGCGCCATTTTCAATTCCTTTTATAATTATATATAATTATTATATATTCTAACGATGACGTATATAACATATACGTTCTAATTATATTCAAAATAAATTTCTCGTCGATATCATTTAAAATAATTCATTTTAAATATTCAAAATTCGCTAAAATTGCCAAAATAAAAATTTTAAACTGGCCCAGATTTTCCGGGTTATTACAATCTCCCCCACTTAAAACTTTTCGTCCCCGAAAAGGAACAAAGTCGAAAGTGGTTTGATTATTCAGCTCTACGTTCGATCTGGCTTTCATTCTCCAACTCTTTAGTTTCTGAGAATTTTCAAAATTTCAAAAATTTGGCTAACACCCTAAATTTTTGAAAAATTTCGCCATAACCTCCCCTGCAATGGGAGCATCGGGGAATTTCAAATAGCTTCCCCGGTCCTTCAGATCTCAAAAAGAAAAAGAAAAAGCCAAGCGGCTAGCCAATAGGCTCACAAAATCATCATCACCCAAACAAAACAGTAAATTATGTAATAAACATGTACCTATTTGTCGGGCAAACAAATTTTATTCTCTGGCTCTAGCCTCCTTGCTATGACCTGTTCAATGATATACATGTATATGCAAGCAGATGCGACCAATTTTCAATACAATTCAATTTTTGATTCAATTAGGCCAAATGGTTCAAAACTATCAAACAATTAAACAAGCAACACAAACATCAATCAATTAGTGGATTAAATTTTCGAATTCATAATTTTGATACATATACAAAAATCATGTTTTTGATGCCAAATCACAACAATAGGCCCTATCTAATTTTGGTTCTCACACCAGCCAATAGGAAATATATAGATATCACACCTTCGAAACACGAAAATAAATACTGGTGATGGCGCGCCATCATCAGAATCATGTCCGGGCGACTAGAATGTGATTCTATATCTATCCAGTATATTAAAATTTCGAATACACGCGGATCAGACGTATACGCAAAATCTATATATACTGGATTGTCCACATCAATATAAATAGATAATCAAATACGAATAATTGATTTAAAATTTTCAAAACAAAAATTTGTTTTCATTTGAAAAATATACCCTTCACACTCGTTCTAGGATACTACTGATCCCATTTCTAACGAGTCATTCTAATTGGATATTACTAACCCAATATCTGATGAATTCTTTTGTATGGTTCTAATATGCCTTGTTCTCTAAGCTTTGTAAACCAAAGCTCTGATACCAAATGAAACGACCCGTAACTTCCCCGTAAAGGAAAGCGTCGGATAGTTCGAGAACACGACAAATCAGAACGCATATGAAAAGAACATTTCATTGTATATTACAACAATGCATCAGATTACAAGAATATACAGAGTATAAATGAATATTACACAGAAATATCAGAGATTTAAATTACATTTAAATACATAGCAGCGGAAAATAACATAATACACAACTAGAAGAGATATACGGATACAAAGCTTTCCGGATATCGTTCCAGCTGTAAACCAGGATCCTGTGAATATAAATCTGTAAAACCAAAACTACTAGCTGCCCGTGTCAAAATAGGGGCACCCAGAGTTTAGGTTAAAACAATAAACTCCAGGTCAGTCATGGGACCGGTGTGAGAACTAAAACAGTTATTAATCTTTATTTTAAAGTTAGGTAAATCAAGGGACCACGCCGTATAACACGGAACGGGTTTCCTCCCAAGAATACCGGTGCATAAAACCAACAGCGCAATGCTAAATAAAGAAAAATGAAGCTATTATAAGACCCAGGTCCTATCACACAATGCAACGCAAGCCGGGGGATAGGGTTTTCCCTTATAACAGCCAAAGAATGCTTGATAAGTTTTAAAACAAATCATTTGATACTATAATAAGTGCATAGTGTATAAAACAACTTCAAATCATAAGTATCAATCATAGGCGGCATGAGCGCCCCATCCCACTATGTCGCCATATATAGGATTACAACTAAAACCGCAAGATCACATATTTGGAAATTGGATTTCCGTCTATGAACCGAGGCAAAAGATAGTCCTCAACCGATTCGAGACAATCTAGCCCATATCTCAGGATCAGAGCTCGAGTGACCCTTGGAGCGACAGGGCCGGTCCACCGATGTGGATTAAAATGCCTGAACACTACGTTTCCCCGCCCTTTGGGGCGTAAATGAGCCAACTAAATGACTCCATCGGTTCGAGAACGACCGATCAATCCGAGGCGCCTCGCAACAACAACAACCACATAAGTCAAACTCGTTAGGGCGTGTAAAACCACTGACGCCACTTTTTATCTAGAAGGAAACGCATGCCCTCCCTGAGGTCCGTCTCCCGTTTTTGGTTCATACCGGGTGTGAAACTCGCGAAGTAAATGTTACACAAAGCTACGCCACAAAGGCCGTGCTTTGATCATCACCACAAGACTTTGCTTTTCAACAGAAGCCTCGATCAATTGCCACTTAGGCATGCCACACAGGCAATTCACTCCATGCGTTTGATATCCATCAATATATAACCCCTGAGCTCGTACGTCTCAGAGAAGGGCGTTAAGCAAGAGAATAAATTCTCCGCCGCCAAACAGATATATATTTAATAGAGATCAATCACACGGACTAAAATCCAATGTCAGACACACAGTGCATTTACAAGTCCGTTCTGGGTCTGAACGAAACCGGAGGCACCTAGTACCCCGCATATCCATCGATCTCCAAGTACGTCTGGACGATCACCAACTGTTTCCATCTTCTTGGGTGTACAGCCCAATCAAGATCATCAGTTATCACCCAAACGACGTGAAGACTTCCGGTCTTCGACCATCGTCTTCATCTTCGAGACCACGTCGAATCAGTTATTCAGAATGGGATAAACCCGGTCTTTCTGAATAACTCGCGTATATATTATAAAAGTGTTACACAAACACAACATACGCCTCATTCCAATTCAGAATATTCTTTTATTCAAATATTCCTATACTTTGGGAAAAGTTCCCATTAATTTTATCCAAGATAAATTCTTTAAATTTATTCTTTAATCTCCTTTGAATATCAATTCAAACTAGTCGGGATTAGCGAACCACACCGAAGTAATCATTTATTTTATTTTCCCAATCCCAACCTATTCATCCCATGAAGTAAAACTGGTTATACTTCATATCTAACACCACGGTGTTATCGGTAAATTCAATTACCATTTCCCGTTCAAATCTAATTAAAGATTTAACTATCGCCTGGAGTAAAACTGGTGATATTCCATTCTCGATCTTTTCAATCTAATTAAAGATTCATTAAAAATCCACTTAGTTTTAATCGTTAAATGGGTTAAAGAATCAGTGTCATTTAAAACACGGTTCACGATAAACCCAAAATCACATTCCATTAATTATCGGGTTAAAGAACGAGTGTTATTTAAAAACACTGTCCACGATAAACCCAAAAATCAATATCAATTCAATTCCAATTAAATATTCTTTAATTGGTACACTTCATTAAATCTAAATAAAAAGATTTAACCTTTTCTCAACTGGGTTCAAGAACAGTGTTAGTGAAGACACCACTCACGACAAACCCAAATCACATTCGATATTCAATACAAGGCTCTGAATAGAAAATATACCGCCTTATATTCAATATCGAATTCTACGACTAACAAATGTCGTATTGGAAATAACGATATAAATATATATCTTTCAAATTTCCATAACAACCCCTGTATAATCACGAATTCCAACATCGAAATATTCCGAAGACAATTTCGATTCAAATCCACTCCAATTCAATCATTGGATACTCTGGTTATTTTCAAAACCCTTTTCAGATTCAATTCATTTATTTAAAAATAAATAGAATTATATTTCTAGTTCAAAACTAGTTCATTTCGATAAAAATCTATTTTTATCCTTTCAAATATGGAGTTTTTCATCCCAATCCTTTCTAAATCATTTCTTATGATTTTACACAAATTATTACTATTTTTAATAATTTTATCAAGGCCCGTATAGTCGATTTCCATCAATGGCCATCGAACTGCACTTACAGCGACCTTTTTCAAATTTGATTTGGACGTAACTCCAAATCCAACCGTTAGATTTCAAATTTCTAATATTCATTAGAAAGCTCTTTTCGATACGAACCCAACGGTTCCGGTTTTAGGAGAATCCGACGGTCGGATCTCCCGTAATGTCCGTTTGAAATAAATGGTCGAAATTCACGAAATGCCGCGGCGCGGCGCGTTCTATTCAGGCCATTATATTATATATATAATATATATAATATATACTTCGTCGATTTCTATTTAAAACGAATTATATAATTAGTTTTGAATTTGTTTCAAAAACATTTTCAACTTCCATTTCAATTCAAATCAAAATTGAATTCTTCTTTATAAATTCGATTTAAAATTCATTTCTATTCAATTCAAATTTCAATTCAATTTGAATTCATTTCAATTCACTTTCAATTCAATTCGAATTCGTTTTCAGTTCAATTCATTTCGAAATCGTTTTCAATTCAATTCATTTCAAAATCGTCTTCAATTCAATTCATTTCGAAATCGTTTTCAATTCAATTCATTTCGAAATCGTTTTCAATTCAATTCATTTCGAAATCGTTTTCAATTCAATTCATTTCGAAATCGTTTTCAATTCAATTCATTTCGAAATCGTTTTCAATTCAATTCATTTCGAAATCGTTTTCAATTCAATTCATTTCGAAATCGTTTTCAATTCAATTCATTTCGAAATCGTTTTCAATTCAATTCATTTCGAAATCGTTTTCAATTCAATTCATTTCGAAATCGTTTTCAATTCAATTCATTTCGAAATCGTTTTCAATTCAATTCATTTCGAAATCGTTTTCAATTCATTTCGAAATCGTCGATTCCGAAATCACTTTTCAATATTCATTTCAAAATGAATAAAGTCGATATAAATATCGTTCACGTCAAAATGGCGTCAATCTAATCAACACGGCTTCATAAATTTCTATTTTCAAATTTTCTTTATTTTTCAAATTGGAATGAGGCCCAATCAATTACCATATAAAATTAATTATATGGATTTCCATACAACACATGTATATAATAGCATTGAACAATAATCAACCATCAACCAAAGTGCACTACACTGTATAAGCATCAAATATAGATATTCAACGCTTATAACAGCCTGTCAATCAATCGATCGACATATTTAATCAATCAGGATGAGTGAAATTCATATTTTCATCCCAACACCCATGTGGGGTTTCAAACAATCAAACACAGATTTTTATTCGTGCAGTTGGGCGATGTGTAAAATTTATCGTCCCAATCAATGTCATTCAAATAGGTGTACATAAACAAACCGTCCGGTTTATAAATGAATATTTTATTTTATTCACTTCACGTTAAAAATTATATTTTTAACGACAAAACATTTTATTTCAACATATGAATTTCTATTCAATTCATTTATTCAATAAAATGATATTTTTATTTTTCTAACTTATTTTAGAAAATTTCGGCGGCATAACGGCACGATACTAGAAACGGGACGAGGCCTAGCCTTATCCCCGGTCTAGTGAAGGCCCACGCCATTCACACATCAATCAAATCAATTTATTTCACCCAACAATTCAATTTCAAATCAAATCATCTAATCAACTACACAACCAAACAATTTAACAAACAAGCCATCCATGGTCTGTGGATGACGGGTGTCGGGTGCTACTAAACACCGTCTACATCCTAGTATATATATAACTAGAAAAATTAAATTGAAAGGTGAGAAGTTCTCACATATAGCTATCCAAACATCTTGACTCCTCTTTGATAGAAATCTTCATCGTCATCGCATCTTCGTCATCTTCATTGCCCGTAGTCACTATAAATATAAAAATCACATTTTTATATTCTCTATTATATAAAAATCATATTTTTATCGCTAACTTCATATTGTGAAAATAGAATTTTCATCGCTATTTCATATTTGTAAAAATAGAATTTTCACTTCGTTATACTTTATAAAAAAATCGAATTTTTACTATGCTGTTCAATATATAAAAATCGAATTTTTACTATGCTGTTATATAGATAAAAATTATATTTTTATCACGTTATTTTCCATATAAAGATTTCCCTTTTCTAAAATAAAGATTTCACCTTTATAAAAATATAGACTTCGCCTTTATAAAAATATAGACTTCGCCTTTATAAAAATATAGACTTCGCCTTTATAAAAATATAGACTTCGCCTTTATAAAAATATAGACTTCGCCTTTTCAAATTTAAAGATTTCATCTTTATAAAAATCTCATTTTTATTTTTCTACACATATAAAGATGATATTTTTAATATTCCTATCATGTAAAAATTATATTCCTAATTCTCTACCTAACCAAAAATCATATTTTTACATCTTCTATATAGTAAAGACTACATTTTCAATACTTTAAAAATATAAAAATCATATTTTTAATACTTTAAAAATATAAAAATCATATTTTTCACTTACCACCATATAAAAGATTACATTTTTATAACTTTACAACATAAATGAAATTCAGTTTATATAATAAATAAATTTCAGTTTTATATAATAAATAAAATTCAGTTTCGAAATCTTAAAAAAAAAAAAATAGTTATTAATCTAAAAAATCAGTTTTACTTTTCCACTTATATAAAATAAAAATAAAACAAATAAATAAATAAAAACCGACTTACAGAGGGGGGGGTTTCTGCGCTACCGGAGGCGGAGCAAGGGGAGGGGCGTTGCAGGGTAGGGAAGGGCTTCAGCTGCTCGGCGCAGGGGAGGAAAAAAAAAGGGGCTCTCGTGCGTCGATCTAGCTGGGGGGCGGGGGGGTGCGACCTCTAATCGGTCGATGGGAGGAAGAGGGGAGCAGGAAGAAGAAGACGGGGCGGAGCAGGGGAGGCTCGGCACCTCTGGCGGCGGCGCGTCGGCAGCTGACGCTGCTTCTTCTCTCTTTTTTTTTATTCTTTCGATTTTGTTTGGAAATGAAACGAACGGGGGGGGGGGAAGAGGGAAATAAGGGGGAGAAAGGAATTTTTTATTTTATTTTATTATTTAATTATTTAATTCAATCTAAAGTTGACTTTTTCATACGACCTCGAAACGAGGCCCACCGCCTGTGGTCCATAGCATTTTACCTCCATTCCGAACACAATGGGATATGTTTCGTAGGTTGATTCGATCGTTTGAATCAGTTTCCGTTGAATTTACATTTAAATCTTTATATTGAATTTTAAACGTACCTTTCAAATTAACGGGGCCACATACGAACACGAAAAATTCCAGAAAAATATTTTCCAGCTTCGTATTGACGATACGGTCCTAACAAAACTAGTTTCGTCGAATTCTGAGATCGTTTGAAAAATGGCCATTTTCCAGTCGATTAAAATCAACTGAAACTGTTCAAACGCGTTTTCCTTCGCCACGCTCACATATTGATTCGAAAAATTATGAAATTTGGAATCTAGCAATAACTTAACATCACGGACCCAACAAAACTGGTTTCGTCGAAATCCGAGGTCGTTTGCAAAATTGCTATTTTTAAGGGCCTTATATATATAAAAATATATATAAATTCCACAGCGACTATTTCTAATTTTAAACTGGACATATCTTTTCATTTCTAAGATGAAATCTCAGTTTGTTAACTTCGTTACAAAGATATAGTTATACAGATTCAAATATTTCTTGTTTCGTTCAATTCTGACTTATATTGAATTCTGTATATTCAGTTGAAATTAGGAATCGAATTTTCGAACTACCGCGCCATTTTCAATTCCTTTTATAATTATATATAATTATTATATATTCTAACGATGACGTATATAACATATACGTTCTAGTTATATTCAAAATAAATTTCTCCTCGATATCATTTAAAATAATTCATTTTAAATATTCAAAATTCGCTAAAATTGCCAAAATAAAAATTTTAAACTGGCCCATATTTTCCGGGTTATTACAAAACGTGTATTCGAAGTTTTAATATATTGAATAGATATAGAATCACACTCTAGTTGTAACGACCCAGATTTTTAAACAGTTTATTTTAAATATTTAGTATGGGTTTAAATATTGAATTTAAAATATAGATGGTATTTTATTGAGTTATCGATTAAATAATCGAAATACGATTTATTTTGATAATTATCGAAATACGAGGAGTTTGAGATAATTCAATTTCTAAGGTAGAACTGAATCGAAAACAGTTCAGATGAGCAATATATATACTATATGAACGATGATAATAGAAAATTCATTGTTGAAGAAATTAATTGTTTTGAATTTAAAATGATTTAATATGGCTATTTTAAATATACGTTCAAATTAAAATCTCAGAACCAGATTCATTAAGTTCAGAATAATGATATAACTGGCATACATTGGTCCTTACTGTTGGATAGCGGTTCGGGATTTGCTATTTAGGAACCACGAGATATTTCGAAATATTTTATATAATAAAATCAGACAAAATCAAAACAAAGCCGACCTATCTCTTCTCTAGAAGACCTATCTAACTATGCTAGAGCTGCTGCTTTCATTTCACGTACCCGATGTCTTCCATTTTTGAGATCAAGGAGACAAACATTTTAATGGCCGTGTACGAGATGTTCCCGTCCACCCTTATAAAATCGCGACATCCCTTTCTTTCTTCAATCTTGTTTTAACAGAAAATAATGGCCGCACCCCTTCCTTTAAAAGTCACAGCTACCTCCTTTTAACCCTTTGGCTCAAATCGAATCCGCAAGTTTCAAATGCAAACTCTCTCTGATTTCAAAATCCCTCAATGAAACTGACCAACTCCGAATGTAAATCAATGTCGTGAGGGCGGTGTTCAACATCAGCTGAAGAGCGCGACAGTGGGAGGGGCGAAGTTGGGTAATCGCGATAAATTTTTGGGCTTGGATATTGTTTCCAGTAGCAGTTTCGAAGTCGTGATGTTCGGATGGCGTTTGAAAGGCGTGGATTAGGGTTCCTCATCGCGCGATGTCTAAGGCAAACGCAGATCTGATTTAAGAGAGTTCGATTTGGGATTCTCATGGAGTTAGGGTTGTTCGCAACCTTTATGTTAATCGCGAAAGGAGGAAGTCCCGTTTCCATTGCAGCGTTGTCTGAGTTTTGCTGAGAGGGGATTTGGATGCAAGTGGGCGATGAAGTGGTTCAAACGATGCTGGAGAAGTTGTTGCCGACGCCGGGAAGTTCAAAGTTGGTCTTGTTTAGGTGACTGAGTGGAGTTGAAGTCACTGATGTTGAACAATGTAATTAAGGTAATTTTTTATTTATTTATTTCTATGTTCAAATTTTAAAAAGGAAATTAGTTTATGTAAAAAGTAAATTAATTTATATAACTAGTTTATATGAAAGGAAATTAGTTAGAAAAGGAATAAATTTATAGACTAATCGTGCGAGTAAGATTTATGATCAGTTAAATTTAATTAGACTAATTCCAATAACTGAAATTTTATTTATACTGTTTTATATTGAAAAACAGACGGTTGGCGAAATCACGGGGAAATCTATATAATTGGCTTCATTGGTTCAGGAAAATATAATCACGGTGAGTAAATCTCACTCACCTTTTAATTATTTTTATTTCATTAAAAATAATTGTTTGTTGCTTGTGTGAATATTTTCTGGTTGTTTTATATATATTAGTTATTTAGGCTATATATATATATATATATTGGGTTGATTGGTTGGTTGGATTCCCGCAGTCTCATTAGCGGATGCCCGCAGTTTCATAGCGGATGATTACCCTATACGCCCCCACGCTATGATTAGTGGATGACCTTCTATACCGCGATATTCTGCCACGAAGCAGAATGGGTATTATTTATGTGCTAACATCTGTGGATGCAGGAAAACAGGTTGGAGGGATCCAACTGGATTCCTCAAAAATATATTATCTGTTTGTTTATTTGTTTGCATATATATTCTTATATATGATGTGTTAGAAAAATAAATAATTCGTTGCTTTGTGTGTTTAAATATCACTGGGCTTAAGTAATGATATTTAAAATATCGTAAAAAGGATATTTGAGATTTAAAAAGGGAAAATTCTATTTTTAAATAGAATTTGAATTTTTAAATGGAAATAAAAATATAAACTTGTTTTGAAAAATAAAACAAGTAGTTTCTTTATAAATGAAGTTTATAAATAGTTCTTTTATAACGAAGTTATAAATGAAGTGAAAAGAATTATCATTTGATAATTCAGAAATAGAAATACAAGTGTGAAATTGGAATTTGAAATAAAATTTCAAAACAGGATGTGAAATGAAATTTTTAAATATATATAACTCAAGTGAAATTTGAGTATAACATTTGAATTTTTAAAAGGGAGTTAAATATTTGAATTTTAAAAGGGGATTGAATATTAGAAATTCGAATAAGAAGTTCAAATAGAATTTGAATAGATGAAATGAGAATGAAAAATAGAATTTTTATTCAAGGAATTAAAATAAAATTTTGAATTCAAAGGAATTCGAATAAAGAAATTCAAATAGAGATTTGAATGTAGAATTTCAAAATAGAATTTGAAATATAAAATTTCAAAGAAGAATTGAATAGAATTTGAAATATAGTATTTCAAAGAAGAATTCAAATGTGAAATTTGAATGGAATTTAAATATGAAATTTGAATAGAAAGTTGAAATAGAAATTCAAGTGTTGAATTTGAACATGGAATTGAATACAGAAATTCAAGTAGAAATTTGAATATGAGATTTCAAAATAGAATTTGAAATAAACTTTGAAAAATAGGATTTCAAAGTCGAATTGGAAATAGAATTTCAAATAGGATTTCAAAATAGGAAATCCAAATGATTTTGAAATGGAATTTGAATTCAAGGGAATTCAAATGGATTTGAGTGAAGAAATTCAAATGGTGTTAATAATGAGTTTGAATATTAGAATTCAAATGGGGCTGGAAACGAATTTGAATATTAGAATTCAAATGAAAAATGAAATTTGAATGTAAGAGATTCAAATTGAATTCAAATAAGATTTAATCTATGGGATTTGAATATGAAATTCAAATGAGTTTTAAACTATGGAATTTCAAATATAGAATTTAAAAGGAGTTTGAATATTTGAATTCCAATAGAATTCAAATATAGAAATTGGAATATAGAAAGTTCAAATGGAATTTAAATATAGAATTTGAATAAGGGAATTCAAATAGAAATTCAAATATTGAATTTGAATATCAAATAGAAAAGGAATTAGAATTTGAATTTAGAATTCAAATAAAAGTGAGATTTGAATTTGAATCAAGCAGAGTTAAATGGAATTGAATTCATTTTAAAGAAATTTAGAAGTTTAAAGGTTTATATATATAAATATAATTAAAACGAACTCGCCGCAGCGCTGCAGTTCGTAAATTAGCGATTCGAACTTCAATTGAGTATACAGAACGCAGTTGAAGTCGGAATTCTTTGAAACAAGAAACGTCAGGACCGGTTTGATAATAGTTTTCTAATGAAAGAGAAAAATCTGGATTTCGTCGTATAGATTTTGAGTTATGTCAAAATCAAATTTTCAGAAAAGCAGCGCCAGAATCGTTTTAAAACCATAATGGTTTATTTAATATTATAAAAGGTTTTTAAGCGATAAAATCCGAATTTCTATTTAGAAAATTTCAGAGTTGAGTTGCAAAATATATGCGAATTCAAGTTGTGTAAATGAATATGATTTTTGAAACAGAAACCAGATTTTGATTTATTGAATAGAATTAACTAAATTGAATAGAAATTAGTTAACGAGTTTTCGAAGGGAAATTGGGCTTTGAATAAGTGAATTCGATTTGAAAATTTATATTCGAAATCAAAAAGGAAACTAGAATTGAAATTGAAATTCAATTTGGTTGTGAGCAAGTTAAACATTTTATTTGAACGGGTTATGTCCAAACAAAGAAGTGAAATAGGCAAAATAGCTAAATAAAGAATAAATGAGCGAAACTGAATTCAAACGATTGGATTGAGTTAAACTGAATGGAAAACAGGTGAACAGGTGTTAAACAGATATGGGATGGAGTATATGAAGATTTTTATTTATGTGCTCGACAAAAAAAGGTACATGTTTAATTCATATATGGGTTTTATGCGCCGTATCGGCAAGCCGCTTGGCTTTTTCTTTTTCTTTTCGATTAGAAGGACCGGGAAAGCTATTTGAAATTTCCCGATGCTCCCGATACAGGGGAGGTTATGGCGAATTTTTCCGGGAATTTAAGGAGTTAGAATATTTTTAAGATATTTTGATAATCTGAAATCATTGTATCGACGTATTGAATTCGATAGTAAAGTGAATATAAAAATCGAATGTTGAAAAAGGGATAGAGATAAGTAATTGAAATTGTTTCCAATTGCAAATAGAGATATTTTCTAATATATAGAAAATAAAAGAAGTTAATGTTTGGAAACGTTTTCCAAATGACATAAGAGGCCAAGATGATTATTGAAATATTTGGTTAACAGATATTGATAAGAGAATATAGAAGAGATTTAATTAATGAAATATTAATTAAAGGGCCCAGTGATTTGTTTGATATGTTGATTGAACACTTGTTTTTATTCGATAGTTAAATCACAGACTATCGAAGTTTTTGACCATCGTTGTCAATATGGAGAGACCGGTTGGATTATTATCCGAAGAACCACTCCGTATCGGCATAAGCGTTGCGAACCAAGTATGCTGAATATATTGAAGACGGAGTGAAGTGCAAGGGTTTTTTCTATTAATAGAAATAGTGCCTTCGGTTTCGTTCAATCCCAGAACGAACGTAAATGGACGAATGTCTGACAAAATATTTCCAATGATCAAATGGGTTCGTCTGTATGAATGTATATGGTTGCAACGGATTTATCCCTTAGCATAATATCCAGAATATTTGTGCAAACTCAACTAGTGATTAACGGATCTGACAATGTGGCATTCAAAGTAATTGTGTTATCAATGAATGGTAAGTTTGCATAGCCTCAGGCCTCAACAACCGGGAAAGGACAAAAAATCGGGCAGGCAGCATGGCTATGTGGGTCGCACCCATTAGGGTGTATAATCACCTATCTAGAGAAATTCCTTTTGTTTCTAAATCTATCGATTCTGCCCATTCGGGAAACGGTGGTTTGAGTCCAACCGTTGGTGATATACATTCGATACACTCAAGCGAAATGAGTGGTCGGTCATGTGTGGGCCGGGTTACAAGATGTTCTTGTTGAACCCAGTGTATTCCTCTCTAGAGATACACAGTCGGAAGGTGGTTCCATACCTTGTCATGTTGGAAATCCAATCTCCAATAAGCGACATGCGGGTTTTGATTTTATAATATATATGTGGAGCGTGAGATGCAAGCGTTCTGCTATTTGGTTATTTACTTGATGTAGACATTATTATAATATCGCCGGATTTGATATCAAAGGGTTTTGGGTTATAGTAAGGTAAAAACCGTCCATGTTTATGTGTGGGCTGGTCTTACTATTATCTTTTCTTTCGAAAAGAGTTTTGAAAGTTAAACAAGTGGTTGGAGTTTACTCACACCAGTCCCATGACTGACCCAGAGTTTGTTTTGTTTTGTTTTTCCTAAACTCTTGGGTGCCCAAATTTGTACGGGCAGTCAAGTGTTTCAGGCTTTTACAGATACACTTGGAGGAGCTTGAAGCAGGAGGCTTCAACGTTAGTTATTTCGAGTTACATCCGCTGAATCAAATGTTATGTGTACTCTGATGATGGTATGTATATATGCACCAAACAGATTTGTATTTCAAAGCTTATGTTATATAATATATTTTATTCGTTCCGCTGTGAGTTGTGATCTTCGTTTTTTCTTCTATTCTAATATTTCTTTCTTTCTATTTCTCATCCTCTAACTTCTTTCTAATAACGAGTCGTATTTCTGTGCAATTTGAGTTGGACATGTGGTGTATTTAGTCAACTCAGATAGCACGGATTTGCGGGTCGTTTCAGTTGGTATCAGAGCTTAGGTTGAGTGAATACCTAGGCTTGTGTGGCATGTGCTCATTAGAGATAGGGTCAGTAGTACCCTAGAATGAGTTAAGTATGTATATACGAGAGAGCGTATTTGTAAGTGGATATAAAAGTTATTTTATATTGTGTTGGCTAGTCTGTTGAGTGGTTTATGAATTCTGGTCGAATCGTGGGACGCCACGACGTCGATAGGAGTTTGTAAACACTTGGACAGAAGAATCGACATAATATTGTTTTAAAGTGGGTGAATGAAATAATTTTACCCAAAATTTCTATTTTGATATAGAAAGAATAATTTTCTAGAATTATTATTAAATGGATGTGTTGGATGTTGATTTTATAATCAAATAAGATTATAAAATTAGAATGGTTATTTATAACCAAAATAGAATTCATATAGGAATTAAATATATACAAATGAGATGAATTAGAATTAAATTCAAACCAGAATTAAGAATTCGGAAATCCTGGGAAGTTGAAAAATATTTTTCAAAGTATATTAAAATAATATAGATTTGTTTTAAAAGGATTTGGAAGAAAATCATTTTAGATGGATTTAGAAATAATAAAGCACTGAACTCACTTCAGTGGCTGGGAAATAATTCTGATGAGGATTGCAACATCATCAGTGTTCATTTTCGAGTTTCTAAGTGATGGATTGCTACCTTAGAAAAGTTTTTGATTGAAATTTGTTTTGAAAGAAAACAAGTTGTTTTGGAAAATTCAAATGTTTTGAATTTGAAATGATTATAAATCCATGTTTATATATTTATATGGTTTCGAAAGGATTTGAAATGAAAACCCAGGGATTTGAATTCTGGAATTTAAATTTAACTTAAGCAAGTTAAATGGGTCGAAGTGAATGAATTGATTAGAATCAATTTGAATAGGTTTATTGGAATATAGATTGGATATAAATGGATTAATCGTAGATCATTCAAATGTGTGAAGACCAAAAGTTTTGGTTGGAGTTAATTTGTTGAAATATGAAGAGGTGAGTTTCAACATAAAGGAGTTATGAAAAGTTAGTGAGTTTATAGTATTTTTCCTACCTTAGCAATTTCGAGGACGAAATTATTTTAAGGGGGAAAGAATGTAACGACCCAGATTTTTAAACAGTTTATTTTAAATATTTAGTATGGGTTTAAATATTGAATTTAAAATATAGATGGTATTTTATTGAGTTATCGATTAAATAATCGAAATACGATTTATTTTGATAATTATCGAAATACGAGGAGTTTGAGATAATTCAATTTCTAAGGTAGAACTGAATCGAAAACAGTTCAGATGAGCAATATATATACTATATGAACGATGATAATAGAAAATTCATTGTTGAAGAAATTAATTGTTTTGAATTTAAAATGATTTAATATGGCTATTTTAAATATACGTTCAAATTAAAATCTCAGAACCAGATTCATTAAGTTCAGAATAATGATATAACTGGCATACATTGGTCCTTACTGTTGGATAGCGGTTCGGGATTTGCTATTTAGGAACCACGTGATATTTCGAAATATTTTATATAATAAAATCAGACAAAATCAAAACAAAGCCGACCTATCTCTTCTCTAGCAGACCTATCTAACTATGCTAGAGCTGCTGCTTTCATTTCACGTACCCGATGTCTTCCATTTTTGAGATCAAGGAGACAAACATTTTAATGGCCGTGTACGAGATGTTCCCGTCCACCCTTATAAAATCGCGAAATCCCTTTCTTTCTTCAATCTTGTTTTAACAGAAAATAATGGCCGCACCCCTTCCTTTAAAAGTCACAGCTACCTCCTTTTAACCCTTTGGCTCAAATCGAATCCGCAAGTTTCAAATGCAAACTCTCTCTGATTTCAAAATTCCTCAATGAAACTGACCAACTCCGAATGTAAATCAATGTCGTGAGGGCGGTGTTCAACATCAGCTGAAGAGCGCGACAGTAGGAGGGGCGAAGTTGGGTAATCGCGATAAATTTTTGGGCTTGGATATTGTTTCCAGTAGCAGTTTCGAAGTCGTGATGTTCGGATGGCGTTTGAAAGGCGTGGATTAGGGTTCCTCATCGCGCGATGTCTAAGGCAAACGCAGATCTGATTTAAGAGAGTTCGATTTGGGATTCTCATGGAGTTAGGGTTGTCGCAACCTTTATGTTAATCGCGAAAGGAGGAAGTCCCGTTTCCATTGCAGCGTTGTCTGAGTTTTGCTGAGAGGGGATTTGGATGCAAGTGGGCGATGAAGTGGTTCAAACGATGCTGGAGAAGTTGTTGCCGACGCCGGGAAGTTCAAAGTTGGTCTTGTTTAGGTGACTGAGTGGAGTTGAAGTCACTGATGTTGAACAATGTAATTAAGGTAATTTTTTATTTATTTATTTCTATGTTCAAATTTTAAAAAGGAAATTAGTTTATGTAAAAAGTAAATTAATTTATATAACTAGTTTATATGAAAGGAAATTAGTTAGAAAAGGAATAAATTTATAGACTAATCGTGCGAGTAAGATTTATGATCAGTTAAATTTAATTAGACTAATTCCAATAACTGAAATTTTATTTATACTGTTTTATATTGAAAAACAGACGGTTGGCGAAATCACGGGGAAATCTATATAATTGGCTTCATTGGTTCAGGAAAATATAATCACGGTGAGTAAATCTCACTCACCTTTTAATTATTTTTATTTCATTAAAAATAATTGTTTGTTGCTTGTGTGAATATTTTCTGGTTGTTTTATATATATTAGTTATTTAGGCTATATATATATATTGGGTTGATTGGTTGGTTGGATTCCCGCAGTCTCATTAGCGGATGCCCGCAGTTTCATAGCGGATGATTACCCTATACGCCCCACGCTATGATTAGTGGATGACCTTCTATACCGCGATATTCTGCCACGAAGCAGAATGGGTATTATTTATGTGCTAACATCTGTGGATGCAGGAAAACAGGTTGGAGGGATCCAACTGGATTCCTCAAAAATATATTATCTATTTGTTTATTTGTTTGCATATATATTCTTATATATGATGTGTTAGAAAAATAAATAATTCGTTGCTTTGTGTGTTTAAATATCACTGGGCTTAAGTAATGATATTTAAAATATCGTAAAAAGGATATTTGAGATTTAAAAAGGGAAAATTCTATTTTTAAATAGAATTTGAATTTTTAAATGGAAATAAAAATATAAACTTGTTTTGAAAAATAAAACAAGTAGTTTCTTTATAAATGAAGTTTATAAATAGTTCTTTTATAACGAAGTTATAAATGAAGTGAAAAGAATTATCATTTGATAATTCAGAAATAGAAATACAAGTGTGAAATTGGAATTTGAAATAAAATTTCAAAACAGGATGTGAAATGAAATTTTTAAATATATATAACTCAAGTGAAATTTGAGTATAACATTTGAATTTTTAAAAGGGAGTTAAATATTTGAATTTTAAAAGGGGATTGAATATTAGAAATTCAAATAAGAAGTTCAAATAGAATTTGAATAGATGAAATGAGAATGAAAAATAGAATTTTTATTCAAGGAATTAAAATAAAATTTTGAATTCAAAGGAATTCGAATAAAGAAATTCAAAAAGAGATTTGAATGTAGAATTTCAAAATAGAATTTGAAATATAGAATTTCAAAGAAGAATTGAATAGAATTTGAAATATAGTATTTCAAAGAAGAATTCAAATGTGAAATTTGAATGGAATTTAAATATGAAATTTGAATAGAAAGTTGAAATAGAAATTCAAATGTTGAATTTGAACATGGAATTGAATACAGAAATTCAAGTAGAAATTTGAATATGAGATTTCAAAATAGAATTTGAAATAAACTTTGAAAAATAGGATTTCAAAGTCGAATTGGAAATAGAATTTCAAATAGGATTTCAAAATAGGAAATCCAAATGATTTTGAAATGGAATTTGAATTCAAGGGAATTCAAATGGATTTGAGTGAAGAAATTCAAATGGTGTTAATAATGAGTTTGAATATTAGAATTCAAATGGGGCTGGAAACGAATTTGAATATTAGAATTCAAATGAAAAATGAAATTTGAATGTAAGAGATTCAAATTGAATTCAAATAAGATTTAATCTATGGGATTTGAATATGAAATTCAAATGAGTTTTAAACTATGGAATTTCAAATATAGAATTTAAAAGGAGTTTGAATATTTGAATTCCAATAGAATTCAAATATAGAAATTGGAATATAGAAAGTTCAAATGGAATTTAAATATAGAATTTGAATAAGGGAATTCAAATAGAAATTCAAATATTGAATTTGAATATCAAATAGAAAAGGAATTAGAATTTGAATTTAGAATTCAAATAAAAGTGAGATTTGAATTTGAATCAAGCAGAGTTAAATGGAATTGAATTCATTTTAAAGAAATTTAGAAGTTTAAAGGTTTATATATATAAATATAATTAAAACGAACTCGCCGCAGCGCTGCAGTTCGTAAATTAGCGATTCGAACTTCAATTGAGTATACAGAACGCAGTTGAAGTCGGAATTCTTTGAAACAAGAAACGTCAGGACCGGTTTGATAATAGTTTTCTAATGAAAGAGAAAAATCTGGATTTCGTCGTATAGATTTTGAGTTATGTCAAAATCAAATTTTCAGAAAAGCAGCGCCAGAATCGTTTTAAAACCATAATGGTTTATTTAATATTATAAAAGGTTTTTAAGCGATAAAATCCGAATTTCTATTTAGAAAATTTCAGAGTTGAGTTGCAAAATATATGCGAATTCAAGTTGTGTAAATGAATATGATTTTTGAAACAGAAACCAGATTTTGATTTATTGAATAGAATTAACTAAATTGAATAGAAATTAGTTAACGAGTTTTCGAAGGGAAATTGGGCTTTGAATAAGTAAATTCGATTTGAAAATTTATATTCGAAATCAAAAAGGAAACTAGAATTGAAATTGAAATTCAATTTGGTTGTGAGCAAGTTAAACATTTTATTTGAACGGGTTATGTTCAAACAAAGAAGTGAAATAGGCAAAATAGCTAAATAAAGAATAAATGAGCGAAACTGAATTCAAACGATTGGATTGAGTTAAACTGAATGGAAAACAGGTGAACAGGTGTTAAACAGATATGGGATGGAGTATATGAAGATTTTTATTTATGTGCTCGACAAAAAAAGGTACATGTTTAATTCATATATGGGTTTTATGCGCCGTATCGGCAAGCCGCTTGGCTTTTTCTTTTTCTTTTCGATTAGAAGGACCGGGAAAGCTATTTGAAATTTCCCGATGCTCCCGATACAGGGGAGGTTATGGCGAATTTTTCCGGGAATTTAAGGAGTTAGAATATTTTTAAGATATTTTGATAATCTGAAATCATTGTATCGACGTATTGAATTCGATAGTAAAGTGAATATAAAAATCGAATGTTGAAAAAGGGATAGAGATAAGTAATTGAAATTGTTTCCAATTGCAAATAGAGATATTTTCTAATATATAGAAAATAAAAGAAGTTAATGTTTGGAAACGTTTTCCAAATGACATAAGAGGCCAAGATGATTATTGAAATATTTGGTTAACAGATATTGATGAGAGAATATAGAAGAGATTTAATTAATGAAATATTAATTAAAGGGCCCAGTGATTTGTTTGATATGTTGATTGAACACTTGTTTTTATTCGATAGTTAAATCACAGACTATCGAAGTTTTTGACCATCGTTGTCAATATGGAGAGACCGGTTGGATTATTATCCGAAGAACCACTCCGTATCGGCATAAGCGTTGCGAACCAAGTATGCTGAATATATTGAAGACGGAGTGAAGTGCAAGGGTTTTTTCTATTAATAGAAATAGTGCCTTCGGTTTCGTTCAATCCCAGAACGAACGTAAATGGACGAATGTCTGACAAAATATTTCCAATGATCAAATGGGTTGGTCTGTATGAATGTATATGGTTGCAACGGATTTATCCCTTAGCATAATATCCAGAATATTTGTGCAAACTCAACTAGTGATTAACGGATCTGACAATGTGGCATTCAAAGTAATTGTGTTATCAATGAATGGTAAGTTTGCGTAGCCTCAGGCCTCAACAACCGGGAAAGGACAAAAAATCGGGCAGGCAGCATGGCTATGTGGGTCGCACCCATTAGGGTGTATAATCACCTATCTAGAGAAATTCCTTTTGTTTCTAAATCTATCGATTCTGCCCATTCGGGAAACGGTGGTTTGAGTCCAACCGTTGGTGATATACATTCGATATACTCAAGCGAAATGAGTGGTCGGTCATGTGTGGGCCGGGTTACAAGATGTTCTTGTTGAACCCAGTGTATTCCTCTCTAGAGATACACAGTCGGAAGGTGGTTCCATACCTTGTCATGTTGGAAATCCAATCTCCAATAAGCGACATGCGGGTTTTGATTTTATAATATATATGTGGAGCGTGAGATGCAAGCGTTCTGCTATTTGGTTATTTACTTGATGTAGACATTATTATAATATCGCCAGATTTGATATCAAAGGGTTTTGGGTTATAGTAAGGTAAAAACCGTCCATGTTTATGTGTGGGCTGGTCTTACTATTATCTTTTCTTTCGAAAAGAGTTTTGAAAGTTAAACAAGTGGTTGGAGTTTACTCACACCAGTCCCATGACTGACCCAGAGTTTGTTTTGTTTTGTTTTTCCTAAACTCTTGGGTGCCCAAATTTGTACGGGCAGTCAAGTGTTTCAGGCTTTTACAGATACACTTGGAGGAGCTTGAAGCAGGAGGCTTCAACGTTAGTTATTTCGAGTTACATCCGCTGAATCAAATGTTATGTGTACTCTGATGATGGTATGTATATATGCACCAAACAGATTTGTATTTCAAAGCTTATGTTATATAATATATTTTATTCGTTCCGCTGTGAGTTGTGATCTTCGTTTTTTCTTCTATTCTAATATTTCTTTCTTTCTATTTCTCATCCTCTAACTTCTTTCTAATAATGAGTCGTATTTCTGTGCAATTTGAGTTGGACATGTGGTGTATTTAGTCAACTCAGATAGCACGGATTTGCGGGTCGTTTCACTAGTCTCCCGGAGATGATACTGATGATTGAGGTCTCATCACCAGTGTTTATGTTCGAGTTTCGAAAGTGGGATATTTATATATTTCCAATCGACTGGTGTGAAAACCAAGCTAGATTGGTTTATTGTTGTGATTTGGCATCAAAAACATGATTTTTAGTATATGTATAAAAAAATTATACGTTTGAAAAATAACCAACACATTGATTGCTTGCTGTGATGATTATTAATTCAACTAATAGAAATACTGGAATGATATATAAAGCATAAATCAAGATATTTGTTAAGTGAAAAGTAATGCAAACTCTCTTGATAAAATCCTCAAATATAATGTAGGAGATGGTTCTCTATGGCTTATCTAATGCTGACTTATGTATGACTCCGAAACAAACAAGGAGAGCCCACCAGAAAACAGAAAAAGAAAGGAAGTTGACCTTAGGAACATACGTGGGTGTTTATTGTCGTATATGCAGAGAGGAAGGGCATTATGCAGTTCGGTGCCCAGAGAGAAAGAAAAGCAAGGAGAAAGAGATAAGAATGGACATAGTTTGTTTTAAGTGCAAAGAAACGGGACATTTTGTGCATAAGTGTCCAAACATTAAGAAAAAAATCCAGAAAATTAGGAAAAGAAAAGAAGTGCTTCCGATTCAAAGATATAGGGCATCTAGCCCGAAATTGCCCGTTAAAGAAGGGTGATAAGAAATCCAAAGGAAAGGAGATATCTACTTTGGAAATTATGCAAGAAGGAGGCACGACTTCCTAGAAAGTTGGGTTTTAATGTAATGAACTAGCTTTTTGGATATATGTATGGATGTGTATGATGCTTGTATGAACTTAAGTATGCTTTTGTTTTAAAAATGTATCGATATTATATAATATAGCTAGTGTAAGAAGAATGATTGAACTAAGGCGAATTTAGCATGGCATATTAGACTGTTTTGAAATTTGATTGAAATTGCATGCATATACATGTACTTACATTGAACAGGTCATAGCAAGGAGGCTAGAGCAGAAGAATAAAATTTGTTTGCCCGAAAAATAGGTACATGTTTACCATAATTTACTGTTTTGTTTGGGTGATGATGATTTTATGAGCCGATTGGCTAGCCGCTTGGCTTTTTCTTTTTCTTTTTGAGATCAGAGGGCCTGTATGGCAATTTCGGGATTTTCCCGTGCTCCCGGTGCAGGGGAGGTTATGGCGAAATTTTTATAAAATTTAGGGTGTTAGCCAAATTTTTGAAAAATTTGAAAAGTTCTTAGAAACTGAAAAGTTGAAGAACTTAAGCCGTAATCAAAATAAGAAAAGTTGAGTTGGTATTTAAAACAACTTTCGGCTTCGTTCCTTTTCAGGGACGAAAAGTTTTAAGTGGGGGAGATTGTAATAACCCGAAAATCTGGGCCAGTTTAAAATTTTTATTTTGGCAATTTTAATGAATTTTGAACATTTAAAATAGAATATTTTAAATAATATCAACGAGAAATTTATTTTGAATAGAATTCGATGTATATATAATATACGTCGTCGTTAGAATATAAATAATTATATATAATTATAAATAGAATTGAAAATGACGCGGTAGTTCGATAATTCAATTTCAAACTTCAATTGAATGTACCGGGTGCAAAACAATCCGGATTTTAGTGAAACCAAAAATAATAGAATCTAATAGAGAATATATTTCCAACAAATCCGAAAAATTGAAATTTCATAGCGGGAATCAAAAGATATGTCCATTTGAAAATTCTGAATAATCACTATAGAATTCAGGCCCTTAAAAATGTGAATTTTGCAAATGACCTCGGATTTCGACGAAACTACTTTTGTTGGATCCGCGATGTCAGATTATTGCAAGGTTTCAAATTTCATAATTTTTCGAATCAATATGTGAGTGTGGCAAAGGAAAACACATTTGACCAGTTTCAGTTGATTTTAATCGAATGGAAAATGACCAATTTTCCAGCGGTCTCAGAATTTTACGAAACTAGTTTTGTTAGGACCGTATAGTCAATACGAAGTTAGAAAATATTTTTCTGGAATTTTTCAAGTTAATATGTGACCCCAGTAGATTGAAATGCGCGTTCAAATTCAATGTATAGAGTTATATGTTGATTTTGATGAAAACTGACTGAAACAGTCGAATCATCTTACGATACATATCCCATTGTGTTCGGAATGGGGTAATTAGCTAAGGACGACAGTTGGTGGCTTGGATTTGGGGTTCGTATGGAAAAGATACCTTTTTAAGAATTAAAAATAAAATTTAAATAATATGTAATAACACACCCCTACTCCCTCTCTCTGGACTCTCTCTCCCCGTCGTAAAATAAAATAAAAAGGGGGAAATCCCTAAATCGACCGACCGACACCCCTCTGTTCATTGCGCCACCTCATCGGAGCGCTACCGCCGCCGGCACCTCACTTCGGAGTGCCGCCTACCCTTCTCCGAATCTCTCCCTCTGACAGACGCGAGCCCTCCAGCCTTCCCCTCCGCTGTACGAATCCGCACCACCCAAACCCGCCAGAATCCGCCGTCTCCGCCTGGTGCTCCGACCGCCGTGGACTCTGCCGATCGCCTCCGACGTTACCCCGCCTCCTTTCTTTCCCACGACCACCCTCTCCTCGTTTAAAACCACCCCAGCCCAAAACTCCAAGCTTCGGCCACCAAAGGTTTGTCGCTGCCACCTGGACAGCCGCCGCGCATCCCTGACCCCCCTAGCACCTCCTGTAAGTTTCTTTTGTTATTTTATTTAAATATGATATTAAAAATGTGATTTTTATTTTAATAACCTCGCTAAAAATATGATTTTTAACACAGTAAAGCTTTGTTTTTACAGTAAAAATAGCATGATTATAGCGAGCAATAGAAAAAAATTCGATTTTTATATATTGAATAGCGAAGTAAAAATTCGATTTTTATATATTGAATAGCGAAGTAAAAATTCGATTTTTATATATTGAATAGCAAAGTAAAAATTCGATTTTTATATATTGGATAGCAAAGTAAAAATTCAATTTTTATATATTGAATAGCGAAGTGAAAATGTGATTTTTATATATGTAGTGAATACGGGCAACGAAATAGACAAAAGAAAAGCACGGTGAAGATTTCCTACCCATGAAGAATTGCGTCATTCAGTTTAGCGAAAGGGTGAGAACTTCTCACTTTGAATTTACTTTTCTAGTTATAATTATATACTAGGATGTAGACGTTGTTTAGTAGCACCCCGACACCCGTCGTCCACAGACCATGGACGGCTTGTATGCTTGTTTGTTTGATTTTGATGTGTAGTTGATTGTGTGATGTGATGTGAAATGTAATAAAATATTTTATAGTTAAAAATGGAATTTTCAACATATATATGAAAGGAAATAGAAATAAACAAATCGGACGATTTGTTTATATACACATATTTGACTGATATTGATTGGGACGATAAATTTTACACATCGCCCAACTGCACAAATAAAATCTGAGTTTGATTGTTTGAAAACCCCACACGGGTATTGGGATGATATTTGAAGTACACTAATCCCGATTATTTAGTTGTATGTCGATCGATTGATTGACAGACTGTTATGAGCGTTAAATATTTATATTCGATGCTTATATAGTGTAGAGTGCACTTTGGATGATGATTGATTATTCATCGTTGTTATTGTAAACATGTGTTGTAGAAAATCCATATAATTAACATTATATGGTAATTGATTGGGCTTCATTCAATATTTGAAATAGAAATATTGGAAAAGGAAATATTCGAAATAAAATATTTGAAAATAGAAATATATGAAGCCGTGTTGATTAGATTGACGTCATTTTGACGTGAACGATATTTATATCGATTTTATTCATTTTATAATGAATATCGATTTTATTCATTTTATAATGAATATCGATTTTATTCATTTTATAATGAATATCTAAAGCAAATTGAATTGAATAGAAAACAAATTCGAATTGAATTGAATAGAAAACGAATTCGAATTGAATAGAAAACGAATTCGAATTGAGTTGAATAGAAAATGAATTCGAATTGAATTGAATTGAAAACGAATTCGAATTGAATTGAATAGAAAACGAATTCGAATTGAATTGAATTGAAAACGAATTCGAATTGAATTGAATTGATAATGAATTCGAATTGAATTGAATTGAAAACGAATTCGAATTGAATTGAATTGAAAACGAATTTGGATTGAATCGAATAGAAAACAAATCTGAATTGAATTGAATTCAATTGAAAACGAATTGAAATAGAATTGAAATCGATTTGAATTGAAATCAAATAGAAGTGAATGTAAAAAGAATTTATAAGGGAAAATTCAATTTTGGTTTGAATTTGAAATAAAGGTTGAAATTGTTTTCGAAACGAATTTGAAATGATTTATAAAATTCGTTTTAAAAAGGAAATCGATGAAGTGTATATAATATATATATATTATATATATAATGGCCCGAATAGAACGCGCCGCGTCGCGGTAGTTCGCGAATTTCGACCATTGACTTCGAATGGGTATTGCGGGAGATCCGACCATCGGATTCTCCTAAAACCGGAACCGTTGGGTCCGTATCGAAAAGACCTTTCTAACGAATATTAGAAATTTGAAATCTAACGGTTGGATTTGGAGATACGTCCAAATCAAATTTGGAAAAGGTCGCTGTAAGTGCAGTTCGATGGCCGCTGTTGGAAATCGACTGTACGGGCCTTGATAAAATTATTAAAAGTATCAATAATTTGTGTAAAATCATAATAAATGATTTGGAAAAAATTGGGATGAAAAACTCCATATTTGAAAAGATAAAAATAGATTTTTATCGAAATGAACTGGTTTTAAACTAGAATAATAATTTATTTATTTTTAAAATAAATAAAGTGGATTTGAAATGGTTTTGAAATTAACCAGGATTTCCAATATATTGATTGGAAATGGATTTGAATCGAAATTGTCTTCGGAATATTTCGATGTGGGATTTTGTGATTATACAGGTATTGTTATGGGAAATTTGAAAGATATATTTATATCGTTATTTCCGATACGATATTTGTTGGTCGTAGAATTTGATATTGAATGTAAGCCGATATATCTTCTATTCAAAGCCTTGTATTTAATAATCAAATGTGATTTGGGTTTGTCGTGAATGGTGTCTTCATTAACACTGTTCTTGAACCCAGTTGAGAAAAGATTAAATCCTTTTATTTAGATTTAATGAAGTGCACCAATTAAATAATATTTAATTGGAATTGAATTGGTATTGATCTTTGGGTTTATCGTGAACAGTGTTTTAAATAACACTTGTTCTTTAACCCGATAATTAATAGAATGTGATTTTGGGTTGTCGTGAACGGTATCTTCAATAATACTGTTCTTAGATCCAAATGTAAAGACCCGTAACTTCCCCGTAAAGAAAAGCGTCGGATAGTTCGAGAACAACCCACAACAGAACGCATACAGAAGAACATTTCATTGTATATTACAACAATGCATCAGATTACAAGAATATACAGAGTATAAATGAATATTACACAGAAATATCAGAGATTTAAATTACATTTAAATACATAGCAGCGGAAAATAATACAATACACAACTAGAATGAGATATACGGATACAAAGCTTTCCGGATATCGTTCCAGCTGTAAACCAGGATCCTGTGAATATAAATCTGCAAAACCAAAACTACTAGCTGCCCGTGTCAAAATAGGGGCACCCAGAGTTTAGGTTAAAACAATAAACTCCAGGTCAGTCATGTGACTGGTGTGAGAACTAAAACAGTTAATCTTTATTTTAAATCATTAGGTAAATCAAGGGACCACGCCGTATAACACGGAACGGGTTTCCTCCCAAGAATACCAGTGCATAAAACAAACAGCGCAATGCTAAATAAAGAAAAATGAAGCTGTTATAAGACCCAGGTCCTATCACACAATGCAACGCAAGCCGGGGGATAGGGTTTTTACCTTATAACAGCCAAAGAATGCTTGATACGTTTAAAACAAATCATTTGATACTATTATAAGTGCATAGTGTATAAAACGACTTCAAATCATAAGTATCAATCATAGGCGGCATGGGTACCATATATCATGTCGCCATATATAGGTTTACAAACAAAACCGCAAATGTCACGTATTTGGAAATTGGATTTCCATCTATGAACCGAGGCAAAAGATAGTCCTCAACCTATTCGAGACAATCTAGCCCATGTCTCAGGATCAGAGCTCGAGTGACCCTTGGAGCGACAGGGCCGGTCCACCGATGTGGATTAAAATGCCTGAACACTACGTTTCCCCGCCCTTTGGGGCGTAAATGAGCCAACTAAATGACTCCATCGGTTCGAGAACGACCGATCAATCCGAGGCGCCTCGCAACAGCAACAACCACATAAGTCAAACTCGTCAGGGCGTGTAAAACCACTGACGCCACTTTTTATCTAGAAGGAAACGCATGCCCTCCCTGAGGTCCGTCTCCCGTTTTTGGTTCATACCGGGTGTGAAACACGCGAGGTAAACGTTACACAAAGCTACGCCACAAAGGCCGTGCTTTGATCATCACCACAAGACTTTGCTTTTCAACAGAAGCCTCGATCATTTGCATCTTAGCATGCCACACAGGCAAACCATCCTATGCAACCGATATCAGTCACACAGAATGAAATCCGATGTCAGACACACAGTCCATTTACAAGTCCGTTCTGGGGCTGAACGAAACCGGAGGCACCTAGTACCCCGCATATCCATCGATCTCCAAGTACGTCTGGACGATCACCAACTGTTTCCATCTTCTTGGGTGTACAGCCCAATCAAGATCATCAGTTATCAACCAAACGACGTGAAGACCTCCGGTCTTCGACCATTGTCTTCATCTTCGACTTATCGTCGTATCAGTTATTCAGAATGGGATAAACCCGGACTTTCCGAATAACTCGCGTATATTTTAAATAAGTGTTACACAAACACAACATACGCCTCATTCCAATTCATCAGTCACTAACCGTAAATTAATCAAGAGAATAATTTCCCAAATATTAACACCGAAGGCCGAAACCAACATCAGATCAATATCCAGAAAATCATTCTACTTAGCTAACCGACAGTTAGTTTCTAATTTCACATTCATAGGGAAAGGTTCCCATTAATTTTATCAAAGATAAATTCTTGAATTTATTCTTTAATCAACTTTTGAATATCAATTCAAACTAGTCGGGATTAGCGAACCTTACCGAAGTAATCATTTGTTATAATTTCCCAATCCCAACCTATTCATCCCATGAAGTAAAACTGTGAATACTTCATATCTAACACCACAGTGTTATCGGTAAATTCAATTACCATTTCACGTTCAAATCTAATTAAAGATTTAACTATCGCCTGGAGCAAAACTGGTGATACCCCATTTTCGATCATTTCAATCTAATTAAAGATTCATTAAAACTCCACTTAGTTTTAATCTTTGACTGGGTTAAAGAATCAGTGTCATTTAAAAACACGGTTCACGATAAACCCAAAATCACATTCATTAATCATCGGGTTAAAGAACGAGTGTTATTTAAAAACACTGTCCACGATAAACCCAAAAATCATTCCATTAATTATCAGGTTAAAGAACAAGTGTTATTTAAAACACTGTTCACGATAAACCCAAAAATCATTCCATTAATTTTCAGGTTAAAGAACAAGTGTTATTTAAAACACTGTTCACGATAAACCCAAAAATCAATACTAATTCAATTCCAATTAAATATCATTTTTAATTGGTACACTTCATTAAATCTAAATAAAAAGATTTAATCTTTTCTCAACTGGGTTCAAGAACAGTGTTAGTGAAGACACCATTCACGACAAACCCAAATCACATTTGATATTCAATATAAGGCTCTGAATAGAAAATATATCGGCTTATATTCAATATCAAATCCTACGATTAACAAATGTCGTATTGAAAATAACGATATTAATATATCTTTCAAATTTCCATAACAACACCTGTATAATCACGAATTCCAACATCGAAATATTCCGAAGACAATTTCGATTCAAATCCACTCCAATGCAATCATTGGAAATTTTGGTTATTTTCAAAACCCTTTTCAAATTCAATTTATTTATTTAAAAATAAATAGAATTATAATTCTAGTTCAAAACTAGTTCATTTCGATAAAAATCTATTTTTATCTTTTCAAATATGGAGTTTTTCATCCCAAATCTTCACAAATCATTTCTTATGATTTTACACAAATTATTACTATTTTTAATAATTTTATCGAGGCCCGTACAGCCGATTTCCATCAACGGTCATCGAACTGCACTTACAGCGACCTTTTTCGAATTTGATTTGGACGTATCCCCAAATCCAACCGTTAGATTTCAAATTTCTAACATTCATTAGAAAGCTCTTTTCGATACGAACCCAACGGTTCCGGTTTTAGGAGAATCCGACGGTCGGATCTCCCGCAATGTCCGTTTGAAATAAATGGTCGAAATTCGCGAACTGCCGCGGCGCGGCGCGTTCTATTCAGGCCATTAAATTATATATATAATATATATAATATATATATCGTCGATTTCTATTTAAAACGAATTATATAAATAGTTTTGAATTCGTTTCAAAAATCCATTTCAACTTCCATTTCAATTCAAAGCAAAATTGAATTCTTCTTTATAGATTCGTTTCAAAACTCATTTCTATTCAATTCAAATTTCAATTCAATTTGAATTCATTTCGATTCACTTTCAATTCAATTCGAATTCGTTTTCAATTCAATTCATTTCGAAATCGTTTTAAATTCAATTCATTTTGAAATCGTTTTAAATTCAATTCATTTTGAATTCGTTTTCAATTCAATTCATTTTTGAAATCGTTTTCAATTCAATTCATTTTGAATTCGTTTTCAATTCAATTCATTTTTGAATTCGTTTTCAATTCAATTCATTTTGAATTCGTTTTCAATTCAATTCATTTCGAAATCGTTTTCAATTCAATTCATTTTGAAATATTCGATTTCGAAATCACTTTTCAATATTCATTTTAAAATGAATAAAATCGATATAAATATCGTTCACGTCAAAATGGCGTCAATCTAATCAACACGGCTTCATAAATTTCTATTTTCAAATATCCTATTTCAAATATTTCTTTTTCAAAATAGTTGTTATTATCAAAATATTTCGTTCAACACATGACCAATCTCAATGAATGAGTACTGTCAACACATGAACTTTTATTTTATAATATTCTTTATTTTTCAAATCGGAATGAGGCCCAATCAATTACCATATAAAGTTAATTATATGGATTTCCATACAACACATGTATATAATAGCATTGAAAAATAATCAACCATCAACCAAAGTGCACTACACTGTATAAGCATCAAATATAGATATTCAACGCTTATAACAGCCTGTCAATCAATCGATCGACACATTTAATCAATCAGGATGAGTGAACTACATATTTCATCCTAACACCCGTGTGGGGTTTCAAACAATCAAACAAATATTTTATTTGTGCAGTTGGGCGATGTGTAAAATTTATCGTCCCAATCAATGTCATTCAAATAAGTGTACATAAACAAACCATCTGGTTTGTAAATGAATATTTATTTATTCACTTCACTATTTTCATATTCACGTTAAAAATTATATTTTTAACGATAAAACATTTTATTTCAACCTATGAATTTCTATTCATTCAATAAAATGATATTTTTATTTTTCTAACTTATTTTAGAAAATTTCGGCGGCATAACGACACGATACTAGAAACGGGACGAGGCCTAGCCTTATCCCCGGTCTAGTGAAGGCCCACGCCATTCACACATCAATCAAATCAATTCGTTATGCAAACCACAAAATTTGGAGTAAGAGTCTAACCTAGCCTTACTCCTTCGCCTTATAACGGCGCACGTCTAATCCTAACCAATTTATCGATTCGATTTTTCACACCACAAACCACATTCAAACCAATATCGCAATCAATCACCAAACAGTCAAACAAACAAGTCCATGGTCTGTGGACGATTGTGTCGGGTGCTACTAAGCACCGTCTGCATCCTAGTATATATATATAACTAGAAAAAAAATTGAAAGGTGAGAAATTCTCACATATAGCTATCCTAGCTCCACGGCTCTTCATTTGCAGAAGCTTCGTCGTTCTCGCCTTTTTGTCACCTTCGTTGCTGCTTTCACTACATACGTAAAAATCACATTTTTACTTTGCTATTCAATATTTAAAAATCAAATTTTTAGTTCAAAGTTCAATATATAAAAAACGAATTTTTATTTCAAAGTTCAATATATAAAAATCGAATTTTTATTTCAAAGTTCAATATATAAAAATCGAATTTTTATTTCAAAGTTCAATATATAAAAATTTTGCCTTTTCAATATCATCCCTATAGAAATCACATTTTATTTTGCTACCTATAAAAAGATGATATTTTTAATATTCCTAACATGTAAAAATTATATTTTTACCACTTCTACATAGTAAAGATTATATTTTTAATACTTTAAAAAATATAAAAATCATATTTTTATCTTTCTACTCTATTAAAAATTTCGCCTTTTCTATTTTAAAAATATGATCTTTCCTATTCTAAAAACGCGATCTTTTCAATTTTAAAGTTCAAACCTTTTTCTCAAAATCAGTTTTTAAATTCTTATAAAATCAGGTTTTAAACTTAATAAAAAATCCGTTTTTATACTTTACAAAAATTCAGTTTTATATTTCTAAAAAAAATCAGTTTTATATTTCTAAAAAAAATTAGTTTTATATTTCTAAAAAAAATCAGTAAATAAAATAAATAAAATTAGTAAATAAAATAAATAAAATTAGAAAAACTTACAGGGGGGGGTTCATCATCGGTTTTGGGTCCAGGGGGGGCTGTGGTGTCGCGTCGGTGGAGGAGGAAGGGGCGAAGGTGGAGGCGAGGATGGCAGGGTGCGGCGACTAGGTTGCGGTGGGCCCTGGTTGCATCGGGGAAGAAAGGGGACGGCGAGCGATTTGGGGATCGGGGCGGTTTCGATGGGAGAGGAAGGGGAGAGAGAGGATCGAGGGGGAGGCGAGGTGCCAGGAGCGGTGGCGGCTGGAGCGTGGTGGCGACGGTGGTGCTCCCCTGGGCGACGGCGACGAGCAGCTAGGTTTCCTCTTTTTTTTTTTTTTTTTTTGTTTGACTTTGAAGAGAGAGTAAAGGGCCAAGGGCCTTTATATAAAAATATATTTATTTAATTATTTAGATCCATAAAGTAACCTTTAATTTCGACCTCGAAACGAGACCCACCGCCTGTCGTCCCTAGCTAATTACCCCCATTCCGAACACAATGGGATATGTATCGCAAGCTGATTCGGCTGTTACAATCAATTTTCGTTAAATTTACATCTAAATCACTATATTGAATTTTAAACGTACATTTTAAATTACCGGGGTCATATACGAACTTTAAAAATTCCAGAAAAATATTTTCTAGCTTCGTATTGACGATACGGTCCTAACAAAACTAATTTCGTCGAATTCTGAGACCGTTTGAAGAATGGCCAATTTCCAGTCGATTAAATTCAACAGAAACTGGTCAAACGCGTTTTCCTTTGCCACGCTCTCATATTGATTCGAAAAATTATGAAATTTGGAATCTAGCAATAACTTGGCACTGCGGATCCAACAAAACTGGTTTCGTCGAAATCCGAGGTCGTTTGCAAAATTGCTATTTTTAAGGGCCTTATATATATATAAAAATATATATAAATTCCACAGCGACTATTTCTAATTTTAAACTGGACATATCTTATCATTTCTGAGATGAAATCTCAGTTTGTTAACTTCGTTACAAAGATATAGTTATACAGATTCAAATATTTCTTGTTTCGTTCAATTCTGACTTATATTGAATTCTGTATATTCATTTGAAATTAGAAATCGAATTTTCGAACTACCGCGCCATTTTCAATTCCTTTTATAATTATATATAATTATTATATATTCTAACGACGACGTATATAATATATACGTTCGAATTATATTCAAAATAAATTTCACGTCGATATTATTTAAAATAATTCATTTTAAATAATCAAAATTCGCTAAAATTGCCAAAATAAAAATTTTAAACTGGCCCAGAATTTGCGGGTTGTTACAATCTCCCCCACTTAAAACTTTTCGTCCCCGAAAAGGAACAAAGTCGAAAGTGGTTTGATTATTCAGCTCTACGCTCGATCTGGCTTCCATTCTCCAACTCTTTAGTTTCTGAGAATTTTCTAAAATTTCAAAAATTTGGCTAACACCCTAAATTTTTGAAAAATTTCGCCATAACCTCCCCTGCACCGGGAGCATCGGGGAATTTCAAATAGCTTCCCCGGTCCTTCAGATCTCAAAAAGAAAAAGAAAAAGCCAAGCGGCTAGCCAATAGGCTCACAAAATCATCATCACCCAAACAAAACAGGAAATTATGTAGTAAACATGTACCTATTTGTCGGGCAAACAAATTTTATTCTCTGGCTCTAGCCTCCTTGCTATGACCTGTTCAATATAAGTATATGTACATGCAAGCAAATGCGACCAATTTCAATATAATTCAATTATTAGTTTACTTAGGCATAAATGGTTAAAATTAGCAAACAATTAAACACGCAACTCAAACATCAATCAATTGGTGGATTAGAATTTCAAATCTATAGAATTTGATACCTATACAAAAATCAGATTTTTGGTGCCAAATCACAACAATAGATCCTATATAGTTTTTGGTTCTCACACCAGTCTAATGGAAATATATAGATATCACACCTTCGAAACACGAAACTAATTACTAATGATGACGCGTCAATCATCAGAATCAGGTCCGGGCGACTAGAGTATGATTCTATATCTATCCAGTATATTAAAACTTCGAATATACGTTCATGATGCGTATATACAAAACCTTTATATATTGGATTGTCCATATTCAAAATAAATAAATAATCGAATACGTTTTAAAATGGTTTAAATTTTCTAAACAAAATTGTTTTCATTTGGAAAATATACTCTTCACACTCGTTCTAGGATACTACTGATCCTATCTCTAACGAGTCATTCTAATTGGATATTACTAATCCAATATCTGATGAATTCTTTCGTATGGTTCTAATGTGTCTTGTTCTCGAGCTCTGTAAACCAAAGCTCTGATACCAACTGTAAAGACCCGTAACTTCCCCATAAAGAAAAGCGTCGGATAGTTCGAGAACAACCCACAACAGAACGCATACAGAAGAACATTTCATTGTATATTACAACAATGCATCAGATTACAAGAATATACAGAGTATAAATGAATATTACACAGAAATATCAGAGATTTAAATTACATTTAAATACATAGCAGCGGAAAATAATACAATACACAACTAGAATGAGATATACGGATACAAAGCTTTCCGGATATCGTTCCAGCTGTAAACCAGGATCCTGTGAATATAAATCTGCAAAACCAAAACTACTAGCTGCCCGTGTCAAAATAGGGGCACCCAGAGTTTAGGTTAAAACAATAAACTCCAGGTCAGTCATGTGACTGGTGTGAGAACTAAAACAGTTAATCTTTATTTTAAATCATTAGGTAAATCAAGGGACCACGCCGTATAACACGGAACGGGTTTCCTCCCAAGAATACCAGTGCATAAAACAAACAGCGCAATGCTAAATAAAGAAAAATGAAGCTGTTATAAGACCCAGGTCCTATCACACAATGCAACGCAAGCCGGGGGATAGGGTTTTTACCTTATAACAGCCAAAGAATGCTTGATACGTTTAAAACAAATCATTTGATACTATTATAAGTGCATAGTGTATAAAACGACTTCAAATCATAAGTATCAATCATAGGCGGCATGGGTACCATATATCATGTCGCCATATATAGGTTTACAAACAAAACCGCAAATGTCACGTATTTGGAAATTGGATTTCCATCTATGAACCGAGGCAAAAGATAGTCCTCAACCTATTCGAGACAATCTAGCCCATGTCTCAGGATCAGAGCTCGAGTGACCCTTGGAGCGACAGGGCCGGTCCACCGATGTGGATTAAAATGCCTGAACACTACGTTTCCCCGCCCTTTGGGGCGTAAATGAGCCAACTAAATGACTCCATCGGTTCGAGAACGACCGATCAATCCGAGGCGCCTCGCAACAGCAACAACCACATAAGTCCAACTCGTCAGGGCGTGTAAAACCACTGACGCCACTTTTTATCTAGAAGGAAACGCATGCCCTCCCTGAGGTCCGTCTCCCGTTTTTGGTTCATACCGGGTGTGAAACACGCGAGGTAAACGTTACACAAAGCTACGCCACAAAGGCCGTGCTTTGATCATCACCACAAGACTTTGCTTTTCAACAGAAGCCTCGATCATTTGCATCTTAGCATGCCACACAGGCAAAACATCCTATGCAACCGATATCAGTCACACAGAATGAAATCCGATGTCAGACACACAGTCCATTTACAAGTCCGTTCTAGGGCTGAACAAAACCGGAGGCACCTAGTACCCCGCATATCCATCGATCTCCAAGTACGTCTGGACGATCACCAACTGTTTCCATCTTCTTGGGTGTACAGCCCAATCAAGATCATCAGTTATCAACCAAACGACGTGAAGACCTCCGGTCTTCGACCATTGTCTTCATCTTCGACTTATCGTCGTATCAGTTATTCAGAATGGGATAAACCCGGACTTTCCGAATAACTCGCGTATATTTTAAATAAGTGTTACACAAACACAACATACGCCTCATTCCAATTCATCAGTCACTAACCGTAAATTAATCAAGAGAATAATTTCCCAAATATTAACCCCGAAGGCCGAAACCAACATCAGATCAATATCCAGAAAATCATTCTACTTAGCTAACCGACAGTTAGTTTCTAATTTCACATTCATAGGGAAAGGTTCCCATTAATTTTATCAAAGATAAATTCTTGAATTTATTCTTTAATCAACTTTTGAATATCAATTCAAACTAGTCGGGATTAGCGAACCTTACCGAAGTAATCATTTGTTATAATTTCCCAATCGCAACCTATTCATCCCATGAAGTAAAACTGTGAATACTTCATATCTAACACCACAGTGTTATCGGTAAATTCAATTACCATTTCACGTTCAAATCTAATTAAAGATTTAACTATCGCCTGGAGCAAAACTGGTGATACCCCATTTTCGATCATTTCAATCTAATTAAAGATTCATTAAAACTCCACTTAGTTTTAATCTTTGACTGGGTTAAAGAATCAGTGTCATTTAAAAACACGGTTCACGATAAACCCAAAATCACATTCATTAATCATCGGGTTAAAGAACGAGTGTTATTTAAAAACACTGTCCACGATAAACCCAAAAATCATTCCATTAATTATCAGGTTAAAGAACAAGTGTTATTTAAAACACTGTTCACGATAAACCCAAAAATCATTCCATTAATTTTCAGGTTAAAGAACAAGTGTTATTTAAAACACTGTTCACGATAAACCCAAAAATCAATACTAATTCAATTCCAATTAAATATCATTTTTAATTGGTACACTTCATTAAATCTAAATAAAAAGATTTAATCTTTTCTCAACTGGGTTCAAGAACAGTGTTAGTGAAGACACCATTCACGACAAACCCAAATCACATTTGATATTCAATATAAGGCTCTGAATAGAAAATATATCGGCTTATATTCAATATCAAATCCTACGATTAACAAATGTCGTATTGAAAATAACGATATTAATATATCTTTCAAATTTCCATAACAACACCTGTATAATCACGAATTCCAACATCGAAATATTCCGAAGACAATTTCGATTCAAATCCACTCCAATGCAATCATTGGAAATTTTGGTTATTTTCAAAACCCTTTTCAAATTCAATTTATTTATTTAAAAATAAATAGAATTATAATTCTAGTTCAAAACTAGTTCATTTCGATAAAAATCTATTTTTATCTTTTCAAATATGGAGTTTTTCATCCCAAATCTTCACAAATCATTTCTTATGATTTTACACAAATTATTACTATTTTTAATAATTTTATCGAGGCCCGTACAGTCGATTTCCATCAACGGTCATCGAACTGCACTTACAGCGACCTTTTTCGAATTTGATTTGGACGTATCCCCAAATCCAACCGTTAGATTTCAAATTTCTAACATTCATTAGAAAGCTCTTTTCGATACGAACCCAACGGTTCCGGTTTTAGGAGAATCCGACGGTCGGATCTCCCGCAATGTCCGTTTGAAATAAATGGTCGAAATTCGCGAACTGCCGCGGCGCGGCGCGTTCTATTCAGGCCATTAAATTATATATATAATATATATAATATATATATCGTCGATTTCTATTTAAAACGAATTATATAAATAGTTTTGAATTCGTTTCAAAAATCCATTTCAACTTCCATTTCAATTCAAAGCAAAATTGAATTCTTCTTTATAGATTCGTTTCAAAACTCATTTCTATTCAATTCAAATTTCAATTCAATTTGAATTCATTTCGATTCACTTTCAATTCAATTCGAATTCGTTTTCAATTCAATTCATTTCGAAATCGTTTTAAATTCAATTCATTTCGAAATCGTTTTAAATTCAATTCATTTTGAATTCGTTTTCAATTCAATTCATTTTTGAAATCGTTTTCAATTCAATTCATTTTGAATTCGTTTTCAATTCAATTCATTTTTGAATTCGTTTTCAATTCAATTCATTTTGAATTCGTTTTCAATTCAATTCATTTCGAAATCGTTTTCAATTCAATTCATTTTGAAATATTCGATTTCGAAATCACTTTTCAATATTCATTTTAAAATGAATAAAATCGATATAAATATCGTTCACGTCAAAATGGCGTCAATCTAATCAACACGGCTTCATAAATTTCTATTTTCAAATATCCTATTTCAAATATTTCTTTTTCAAAATAGTTGTTATTATCAAAATATTTCGTTCAACACATGACCAATCTCAATGAATGAGTACTGTCAACACATGAACTTTTATTTTATAATATTCTTTATTTTTCAAATCGGAATGAGGCCCAATCAATTACCATATAAAGTTAATTATATGGATTTCCATACAACACATGTATATAATAGCATTGAAAAATAATCAACCATCAACCAAAGTGCACTACACTGTATAAGCATCAAATATAGATATTCAACGCTTATAACAGCCTGTCAATCAATCGATCGACACATTTAATCAATCAGGATGAGTGAACTACATATTTCATCCTAACACCCGTGTGGGGTTTCAAACAATCAAACAAATATTTTATTTGTGCAGTTGGGCGATGTGTAAAATTTATCGTCCCAATCAATGTCATTCAAATAAGTGTACATAAACAAACCATCTGGTTTGTAAATGAATATTTATTTATTCACTTCACTATTTTCATATTCACGTTAAAAATTATATTTTTAACGATAAAACATTTTATTTCAACCTATGAATTTCTATTCATTCAATAAAATGATATTTTTATTTTTCTAACTTATTTTAGAAAATTTCGGCGGCATAACGGCACGATACTAGAAACGGGACGAGGCCTAGCCTTATCCCCGGTCTAGTGAAGGCCCACGCCATTCACACATCAATCAAATCAATTCGTTATGCAAACCACAAAATTTGGAGTAAGAGTCTAACCTAGCCTTACTCCTTCGCCTTATAACGGCGCACGTCTAATCCTAACCAATTTATCGATTCGATTTTTCACACCACAAACCACATTCAAACCAATATCGCAATCAATCACCAAACAAGTCCATGGTCTGTGGACGATTGTGTCGGGTGCTACTAAGCACCGTCTGCATCCTAGTATATATATAACTAGAAAAAAAATTGAAAGGTGAGAAATTCTCACATATTGCTATCCTAGCTCCACGGCTCTTCATTTGCAGAAGCTTCGTCGTTCTCGCCTTTTTGTCACCTTCGTTGCTGCTTTCACTACATACGTAAAAATCACATTTTTACTTTGCTATTCAATATTTAAAAATCAAATTTTTAGTTCAAAGTTCAATATATAAAAAACGAATTTTTATTTCAAAGTTCAATATATAAAAATCGAATTTTTATTTCAAAGTTCAATATATAAAAATCGAATTTTTATTTCAAAGTTCAATATATAAAAATTTTGCCTTTTCAATATCATCCCTATAGAAATCACATTTTATTTTGCTACCTATAAAAAGATGATATTTTTAATATTCCTAACATGTAAAAATTATATTTTTACCACTTCTACATAGTAAAGATTATATTTTTAATACTTTAAAAAATATAAAAATCATATTTTTATCTTTCTACTCTATTAAAAATTTCGCCTTTTCTATTTTAAAAATATGATCTTTCCTATTCTAAAAACGCGATCTTTTCAATTTTAAAGTTCAAACCTTTTTCTCAAAATCAGTTTTTAAATTCTTATAAAATCAGGTTTTAAACTTAATAAAAAATCCGTTTTTATACTTTACAAAAATTCAGTTTTATATTTCTAAAAAAAATCAGTTTTATATTTCTAAAAAAAATCAGTTTTATATTTCTAAAAAAAATCAGTAAATAAAATAAATAAAATTAGTAAATAAAATAAATAAAATTAGAAAAACTTACAGGGGGGGGTTCATCATCGGTTTTGGGTCCAGGGGGGGCTGTGGTGTCGCGTCGGTGGAGGAGGAAGGGGCGAAGGTGGAGGCGAGGATGGCAGGGTGCGGCGACTAGGTTGCGGTGGGCCCTGGTTGCATCGGGGAAGAAAGGGGACGGCGAGCGATTTGGGGATCGGGGCGGTTTCGATGGGAGAGGAAGGGGAGAGAGAGGATCGAGGGGGAGGCGAGGTGCCAGGAGCGGTGGCGGCTGGAGCGTGGTGGCGACGGTGGTGCTCCCCTGGGCGACGGCGACGAGCAGCTAGGTTTCCTCTTTTTTTTTTTTTTTTGTTTGACTTTGAAGAGAGAGTAAAGGGCCAAGGGCCTTTATATAAAAATATATTTATTTAATTATTTAGATCCATAAAGTAACCTTTAATTTCGACCTCGAAACGAGACCCACCGCCTGTCGTCCCTAGCTAATTACCCCCATTCCGAACACAATGGGATATGTATCGCAAGCTGATTCGGCTGTTACAATCAATTTTCGTTAAATTTACATCTAAATCACTATATTGAATTTTAAACGTACATTTTAAATTACCGGGGTCATATACGAACTTTAAAAATTCCAGAAAAATATTTTCTAGCTTCGTATTGACGATACGGTCCTAACAAAACTAATTTCGTCGAATTCTGAGACCGTTTGAAGAATGGCCAATTTCCAGTCGATTAAATTCAACAGAAACTGGTCAAACGCGTTTTCCTTTGCCACGCTCTCATATTGATTCGAAAAATTATGAAATTTGGAATCTAGCAATAACTTGGCACTGCGGATCCAACAAAACTGGTTTCGTCGAAATCCGAGGTCGTTTGCAAAATTGCTATTTTTAAGGGCCTTATATATATATAAAAATATATATAAATTCCACAGCGACTATTTCTAATTTTAAACTGGACATATCTTATCATTTCTGAGATGAAATCTCAGTTTGTTAACTTCGTTACAAAGATATAGTTATACAGATTCAAATATTTCTTGTTTCGTTCAATTCTGACTTATATTGAATTCTGTATATTCATTTGAAATTAGAAATCGAATTTTCGAACTACCGCGCCATTTTCAATTCCTTTTATAATTATATATAATTATTATATATTCTAACGACGACGTATATAATATATACGTTCGAATTATATTCAAAATAAATTTCACGTCGATATTATTTAAAATAATTCATTTTAAATAATCAAAATTCGCTAAAATTGCCAAAATAAAAATTTTAAACTGGCCCAGAATTTGCGGGTTGTTACACCAAAGGAGTTAAGAAAATCAGAAACTAACTGGAGATTAGTTAAGTTGAATGGTTTCTGGGGTATTGATCTGAAGTTGGTTTCGGCCTTCGGGGTTAATACTTAGGGAATTACTCACTTGCTAATTTATGGTTAGGGTCTGATTGAAATGTAATGTGATTTTGGGTTTATAGTGAACCGTGTTTTAAAATGACACTGATTCTTTAACCAGTAA
Source organism: Allium sativum (assembly GCA_030737875.1). NCBI lineage: Eukaryota > Viridiplantae > Streptophyta > Magnoliopsida > Asparagales > Amaryllidaceae > Allium > Allium sativum. Next base: position 583,452,288 of record CM060924.1, on the reverse strand, counting down.
AAGATTAAAACTAAGTGGAGTTTTAATGAATCTTTAATTAGATTGAAAAGATCGAGAATGGAGTATCACCAGTTTGGCTCCAAAGCGATAGTTAAATCTTTTATTAGATTTGGACGTGGAAGGGTAATTAATTTTACCGATAACACTGTGGTATTAGATATGGAGTATTACCAGTTTTGCTTCATGGGATGAATAGGTTGGGAGTGGGAAATGAAATAAATAATTACTTCGGTGTGGTTCGCTAATCCCGACTAGTTCAAAAAACCATAATTTGGTTTGAAATGATATCCAAAGGAAGATTAAAGAATAAATTTTAAAGAATTTATCTTTGATAAAATTAATGGGAACCTTTCCCTAAGAACGGGAAATTTAGAAACTAACTGTAGGTTAGCTAAGAAGGATGGTTTCCTGGGTATTGATCTGATGTTGGTTTCGGCCTTCGGGGTTAAAATTTGGGGAATTGTTCTCTTGCTAATTTACGGTTAGTGACTGCTGAATTGGAATGGGGCGTATGTCGTGTTTGTGTAACATTTGTTTATAATATAATTGGGTTGTTCGGAAAGGCTGGGGTTATACCCATTCTGAATAACGGATTCGACGATAAGTCGAAGATGATGACAGTGGTCGAAGACCGAAAGTCTTCACATCGTTTGGGTGATTACTGATGATCTTGATTGGGCTGTACACCCAAGATGAGGGAATCAGTTGGTGGTCGTCCTGACGTACTTGGAGATCGACGGATATGCGAGGAAAGTGCCTTCGGTTTCGTTCAGACCTAGAACAGTCTTGTAAATGGATGGTGTGTCTGACATTGTATTCCTTTATATTGTATTCGTTGATCTCTGCTAAATATATATCTATTTGGCGGCGGGGAATTTATTCTCTTGCTTAACGCCCTTCTCTGAGACATACGAGCTCAGAGGTTATATATTGGCAGAAATCAGCGATACGATATGGATTGATAATGTGGCATGCTGAGATGCAGTGATCCAGACTTTTGTTGAAAAGCAAAGTTTGGTGGATGATGATCAAAGCGCAGCTTTAATATAGCATGGCTTTGTGTATGGCGTTGATTCGCGAGCCTCACACCTCGGTATGGTGGTAAACTGATGGTTTGATCAGTATGCTTTTTAGTGGATGGGCACCTTAGTGGTGTCGTGGATTCGGTCGACCGAGATGAGCTTAGTGCTAAGGGATATATAGAGTAAGCGGTGTTTTCTCTCGCTGGGACGTAAGCCGCGGTGATACTCTGGTCCCAAAAGTGCGGATGTGCAGACGGTGTTTTCTCTTGTTGGGACGTAAGCCGTGGGGAATTGCATTACGCGATCGATCTTTCGAATCAGGAGCCACCATGATGGAAATCCAATTTCCAATACGTGTATTCCGGTTTTATTTGTAGAGCCTAATATGGCGACATAGTGGGATGGGGCGCTTATGCCCTCTATGATTGATACTTATGATTTGAAGATATTTTATACAATATGCACTTATAATAGTATCAAATGATTTGTTTGAAACGTATCAAGCATTCATGGCTATTATAAGGTAAAAACCCTATCCTCCGGCTTGCGCTGCATTGTGTGATGGGACCTGGGTCTTATAATAGCTTCATTTTTCTTTATTAAGCATTGCACTGTTTGTTTTATGCACTGGTATTCTTGGGAGGAAACCCGTTCCGTGTTATACGGCGTGGTCCCTTGATTTACCTAACTTTAAAATAAAAATTTACAACTGTTTTAGTTCTCACACCAGTCCCATGACTGATCTGGAGTTTATTGTTTTAACCTAAACTCTGGGTGCCCCTATTTTCCACAAGGGCAGCTAGTAGTTTTGGTTTTGCAGATTTATATTCATAGGATCCCGGTTTACAGCTGGAATGATATCCGGAAAGCTTTGTATCCGTATATCTCTTCTAGTTGTGTATTGTATTATTTTCCGCTGCGATGTATTTAAATGTAATTTAAATCTCTGATATCTCTGTGTAATATTTATTTATGCTCTGTATATTCTTGTATTCTGATGGAATTGTTGTAACAACAATGAAATGTTCTCCCGTTTGCGTTCTGATTTGTCTTGTCCTCACAGTAATTCGTTCTTTCTCTTCTCTTCGGAGACCGCGGATGTTCGGGTCGCTTCAGTTTGAAAAATGGCCATTTTCCAGTCGATTAAAATCAACTGAAACTGGTCAAACGCGTTTTCCCTTGCCACGCTCACATATTGATACGAAAAATTATGAAATTTGAAACCTTGCAATAACTTGACATCGCAGACCCAACAAAAGTGGTTTCGTCGCAATCCGAGGTCATTTGCAAAACTTCCATTTTTAAGGGTCAGAATTCCATAGCGACTATTCTGAAATTTCAACTGGACATAACTTTTTATCCCCGCTATGAAATTTTGATTTTTCGGATTCGTTGGAAAGATATTCTCAATTGGATTCAAATATTTTTGGTTTCACTAAAATCCGGTTTATTTTGCACCCGGTACATTCATTTGAATTTTGAAATCGCATTATCGATCTACCATGCCATTTTCAATTCCTTTTATAATTATAATTAAATATTTATATTCTATCGTCGATTCAAACGAATATATACGTTCGAATTCTTTTCAAAATAAATTTCTCGTCGATATTATTTAAAATAATTCATTTTAAATAATCAAAATTCACTAAAATTGCCAAAATAAAAATTTTAAATTGGCTCGGATTTCTGGATTATTACAAAATGTTAGTAAAGATAAGAGGCGAAATAAAAATAGGATTTTTATTATGAAGTAGTGATAAAAATTCGATTTTTATATATATGATAGCGATGTAAAAATGTGATTTTTACTGTGAACAGCGGGAAAAAATGGCGATGGTATCGACTGAAATCAAAACGAAACCCGAACAGTTCAGAAGGAAAGCACGGAGGAGTGGAACCCTCGGTGAGAACTCCTCACTTTTAATTTATTTTCTAGTTGAAATATATACTAGGATGCTGACGGTGCTTAGCAGCACCCGACACCCATTGTCCACAGACCATGGATGACTTGTTTGTTTGTTGTTTGTGGTGTGAATATTGATTGTGTGATGTGGAGTGGAATAAAATATTTTATAGTTAAAAATATAATTTTTAACGTTGATGTGAATAAAATAGATATTCATTTACAAATCAGAATGATTTGTTTATGTGCACCAATTTGACTGACATTGATTGGGACGATAAATTTTACACATCGCCCAACTACACAAATAAAATATGTGTTTGATTGATTGAAACCCCAAACGGGTGTTGGGATGATATTGACGTACACTAATCCCAATTATTTAGTAGTATGACGATCGATGGGTTGACAGACTGTGTAAGCGTTAATTATTTATATTTAATGCTTATGCAGTTGTGTGGTGCACTTTGGATAATGGTTGATTTTTTATCATTGCTATTATATACATGTGTTGTATAGAATCCATATAAATAACATTATATGGTAATTCAGTGGGTCTCATTCCAATTTAGAAAATAAAATATAATTTCATGTGTTGAATAAAAGAAAATTCATGTGTTGAATAAAAAGGAAATTCATGTGTTGAATAAAAAGAATTTCATGTGTTGAATAAAATATATTTCATGTATTGAATAAAAGAAAATTCATGTGTTGGATAAAACAAAATTCAAGTGTTGGATAAAAGAAAATTCATGTGTTGAATAAAAGAAAATTCATGTGTTGAAGAAAATATTCATTTGTTGAATAGAATAACGAAGTTATTGAAATATATAAAGCCGTGTTGATTAGATATGTGCCATTTTGACGTGAACGATATCTATATCAATTTTATTCATTTTTATAATGAATATCGAAAAGGAATTGATTTCAAAATCTAATGTTTTGAAAATTTTATCATTTATATATCGATGATATGGAATATTCAATTTTGATAAGAAATTGAATATGAAGTTGAAATTATTTTGAAAACGAATTTAAAACGATTTATAAAATAAGTTTAGAATTGAAATCGACAAAGTACATATAATATATATTATATATATATATATATAATGGCCTGAATAGAATGCGCTGCGCCGCGGTAGTTCGTGAATTTCGACCATTGTCTTCGAATGGATATTACGGGAGATCCGACCGTCGGATTCTCCTAAAACCGGAACTGTTGGGTTTGTATCGAAAAGAGCTTTCTAACGAATATTATAGATTTGAAATCTAACGGTTGGATTTGGAATTATGTCCAAATCAAATTTGGAAAAGGTCGCTGTAAGTGCAGTTCGATGGCTGTTGATGGAAATCGACTATACGGGCCTTGATAAAATTATTAAAAATAGTAATAATTTGTGTAAAATCATAAGAAATGATTTAGAAAGAAATGGGATGAAAAACTCCATATTTGAAAAGATAAAAATAGATTTTTATCGAAATGAACTAATTTTGAACTAGAATTATAATCCATTTATTTTTGAAATAAATAAATTGGATTTGAAAGGGTTTTAAAAGTAACCAGAATTTCCAATAATTGAATTTGAATTGATTTTTTTGGGTTTATCGTGTATGGTGTTTTAAATAACACTCATTCTTTAACCCTATTTACAGTGAAATGTGATTTGGAATTTATAAATCTTTTGTTAAGATTTAAAGGAGATTTTCCCAAAGTAAGTTTTTCCAATTTAAATAAAATAAATTGGAATGGAATGGGATTCGACTTGGTAATAATCGAAATGAATTTCTGTTGATGAGGACTACTAATATATATGGAATTTAAAAGTCTTTGCCGTTATTCCATTTATATTGTTAGTCGGATATGGAAGTTTATATCGATTATATATATCGATTTGTTTTCCATGAATATTCCATCGTTAATGGAATGTGATTTGGGTTGTCGTGAATGGTATCTTTAATAATACTGTTCTTAGACCCAACGGAGTTAAGAAAATCAGAAACTAACTGGAGATTAATTAAATTGAATGGTTTCCTGGGTATTGATCTGATGTTGGTTTCGGCCTTCGAGGTTATTACTTAGGGAATTGTACACTTGCTAATTTACGGTTAAAGGCTGATGGAATAGAATGTGATTTTGGGTTTATCGTGAACCGTGTTTTAAATAACATTGGTTCTTTAACCCAGTTAAAGACAGGATAAGATTTCCCAAGTTAAACAATCATTAATATTGATTTTTGGAAAGATTAAAACAAAGTGCAGTTTTAACGAATCTTTAATTAGATTGAAATGATCGAGAATGGAGTATCACCAGTTCTGCTCCAGGCGATTGTTAAATCTTTAATTAGATTTGAACGTGAAATGGTAATTGAATTTACCGATAACACCATGGTGTTAGATATGAAGTATGACCAGTTTTACTTCATGGGATGAATAGGTTGGGGTTGGGAAATTTAACAAGTGATTACTTCGGTAAGGTTCGCTAATCCCGACTAGTTTGGATAAACCATAATTTGGTTTGAATTGATATTTGAAAGAAGATTAAAGAATAAATTTATAAGATTTATCTTTGATAAAATTAATGGGAACCTTTCCCAAAGTATAGGAATATTTGAATAAAAGAATATCCTGAATTGAAATGAGGTGTATGTTGTGTTTTTGTAACACTTGTTTATCATATAGGCGGGTTATTCAGAAAGACCGGGTTTATCCCATTCTGAATAACTGATTCGACGATGTGTCGAGGATGAAGACAGTGGTCTAAGACCGGAGGTATTCACATCGTTTGGATAATTACTGATGATCTTGATTGGGCTGTACACCCAAGAGGAGGGAATCAGTTGGTGATCGTCCAGACATACTTGGAGATCGATGAATATGCGAGGTGCAAGGTGCCTCCGGTTTCGTTCAGACCCCGAACGGACTTGTAAATGGACTGTGTGTCTGACATTGGATATCATTCTATGTGATTGATGGATATCGGTTGCATGGAATGGTTTGCCTGTGTGGCACACTAAGATGCAAATGATCAAGGCTTCTATTGAAAAGCAGAGTCTTGTGGTTGATGATCAAAGCACCGCCTGTGTGGCACGACTTTTTGTAGCGTTAATTCGCGAGCCTCATACACCGGTGTGAACCAGAAACGGGAAAAGGACCTCAGGGAGGGCATGCGTTTCCTTCAAGATAGGGTGGTGTCATTGACCTACCATCCCTGACATTTATATTATTTTCACCTGTGTGGTTGTTGGATTGCGAGGAGCCTCAGATATATGGGTGACTATGTGGAGTCGATGGAGTCATTTGGCTCATTTACGCCCCAATGGGCGGGGAACCGCAGTGTTCAGGCATTTTAATCCATGTCGGTGGACCGACCCTGACGATCCAAGGCTTGACTGAGTATTTTCCTGAGACATGGGCTAGATTGTCACGAATTCGGTAGAGGACTATCTTTTGCCTCGGTTCACAGATGGAAATCCAACTTCCAATACATGACTTTGCGGTTTTGATTGTAGAGCCTAGTATTGGCGACATGATATATGGTACCCATGTCGTCTATGATTGATACTTATGATTGATTTTTTTTAACACTATACACTTATGGTAATAATAAAACATGAAATTTAGCGTATCAAGAATTCTTTGGCTATTATAAGGTAAAATCCTATCCTGCGGCTTGTGTTGCATTGTGTGATGGGACCTGGGTCTTATAATAGCTTCATTGTTCTTTATTTAGCATTGCGCTGTTGTTTTATGCATTGGTATTCTTGGGAGGAAACCCGTTCCGTGTTATATGGCGTGGTCCCTTGATTTACCTAACTTTAAAATAAAGATTAATAACTGTTTTAGTTCTCACACCAGTCACATGACTGACATGGAGTTTATTGTTTTAACCTAAACTCTGGGTACCCTTATTTGACACGTGCAACTAGTTGTTTTGGTTTTGTAGATGTATATTCACAGGATCCCGGTTTACAGCTGGAACGATATCCGGAAAGCTCTGTATCCGTATATCTCTTTCAGTTGTGTATTGTATTATTTTTCCGCAGCTATGTAATGTATTGTAATCTCTGATATTGTGTGATGTATATTATTTATTCAGACTCTGTAATATTCTTGTATTCTGATGAAATTGTTGTAATAAGCAATGATATGTTCTTCTGTCTGTGTTCGGATGTGTGTTTTTCTCAAAACAACAGGGGTTTCGAATGGTCTTGGTCGGTTTAGCGATCGATTCAGATCGAGCGAAATTCCAAATTGTCACATTTGGTATCAGAGCTTTGGTTTACAGAGCTCGGAGAACAAGACACGTTAGAACCAAACGAAAGGATTCATCAGAAATTGGATTATTAATATCCAATGAGAATGACTCGTTAGAGATGGGATCAGTAGTATCCTAGAACGAGTGTGAAGAGTATATTTTTAAATTGAAAACAATTTTTGGTTTTGAAAATTTAAACCAATTATTCGTATTTGAATATTATTTTTATATTGATTTGGACAATCAAGTATATAAAGATTTTGCGTATACGTCTGATCCGCATGTATTTGAAGTTTTAATATACTGGATAGATATAGTATCACACTCTAGTTGCCCGAAGATGATTCTGTTGATTGACTAGTCGTCATCAGCACTCATGTTCGAGTGACGAAAGCGGGATTTCTATATATTTCCAATTGACTGGTGTGAGAACCAAAATTAGATAGGGCTTATTGTTGTGATTTGGCATCAAAAATCTGATTTTTGGACTATGTATCAAAGTTATGAATTTGAAATGATAATCAACAAATTGATTGCTGATTGTATTGTTTGATTAATTAAAAGTTGAATCTTTAGCCAAATTGAACCAAAGAGTGAATTGTATTGAAAATTTGTCGCATTTGCATACATATACATGTACTTACATTGAACAAGTCATAGCAAGAAGGCTAGAGAAGAGGAATAAAATTGTTTGCCCGACAAATAGGTACATGTTTATTGTATTTCTTGGGTTTTTGATGATTTTATGAGCCGATTGGCTGTTTCTTTTTCTTTTTGGATTGGTGGGGGCCATGGGAGGCTATATGAAATATCCCGAAGCCCCCGTGCATGGGAGGTTATGGCGATTTTTTTTGAAAATTTAGGGTGTTAGCCAAAATTTTGAAAAGTTCTTAGAAACTGAAAAGTTGAAGAACTTAAGCCGTAATGAAAACAATGGAAGTTGAGTTGATTTGTAAAACAACTTTCAGCTTCGTTCCTTTTCAAGGACGAAAAGTTTTAAGTGGGGGAGATTGTAATAACCCGGAAATCCGAGCCAATTTAAAATTTTATTTTGGCAATTTTGATGAATTTTCAATATTTAAAATGAATTATTTTAAATAATAACGACGAGAAATTTATTTTGAACAGAATTAGAATGTATGTATTTATTTGAATCGTCATTGGAATATAAATAATTATTTTTAATTATAAAAGGAATTGAAAATGGCGCGGTAGTTCAAAAATTCGATTTCAAATTTCAAATGAATGTACAGGATTCAAAATAAACCAGATTTTAGCGAAACCAAAAATATTAGGATCTAATTGAGAATATCTTTCCAACAAATCTGAAAAATTGAAATTTCATAGCGGGAATAAAAAGTTATGTCCAGTTGAAATTTCAGAATAGTCGCTATGGAATTTTGGCCATTAAAAATGGAAATTTTACAAACGACCACTGTTTTCGACGAAACCACTTTTGTTGGATCCGGAATGTCAAGTTATTGCTAGATTCCAAAATTTGTAATTTTCTGAATCAATATGTGAGCGTGGCGAAGTAAAACGTGTTTTAACAGTTTCAGTCAATTTGGATCGACCAGAAAATGACCATTTTTCAAACGGTCTTCAAATTTGACGAAATTAGTTTTGTTAGTATCGTCAATACGAAGCTAGAAATAATTTTTTTTGAATTTTTCGAGTTAGTATGTGACCCTAGTAAATTGAAATGTGCGTTCAAATTCAATATATAGATTTATATTTTGATTTTAACGGAAACTGATCGTAACAGTCGAATTGGCTTGTGGAACATATCCTATTGTGTTCGGAATGGGGGTAATTAGCTAGGGCCGATGGTCGTCGAGTTCGATTTAGAGTTCGAACGGAAAAGTTACTTTTTGAAATTTAATTATATAATTAAATATAACTATATAACTATATTAAAATTCCCTTCCTCCTTTATCTCCCCCCTCTCATTGACCAAATCGAAAAAAAACCCCGACCTCGTTCCAGACGCGCCCCCCTCCTCTCACGCCGCTGCCCCTTCTTCCACCACCCCCTCCCTCTGCGACCTCTCTCTCTCCTCCGTGGATCCCAAACCGTCCCCCCCCCCCCCCCCAAATCGCAGAAAATCCCAAACCCTAGAAGAACCGCGCCGCCCCCTGACACCCTCCACCGCTGCGACCATCAGAGGGACCCTCGCCTACGACGTCACCTGCAGCCCTAGGAGCGACATCCACCTCCAGCAGAAACCAAAAACTGTGAGCTTTATTTATTTTCTTTTCTATGTTTTGTTTTATGAAAATAGAAAGGAGATTTAAAGATAATTTTTATTTTAAAGATCTGATTTTTTTAGTGTATAACATGAGTAAAGATTCGATTTTTATTAGAGAAAGATATGATTTTTGATAAAATAAAAATACGGTTTTTATGTGTTAAGATCTAAAATATAAATGCGGTTTTTATATGAAAATCTTATGATAAAGATTTGATTTTTAGAAAAGATAGAGATTTGATTTTTAGAAAAGATAAAGATTTGATTTTTATATACATAGCAAATAAAAATTTGATTTTTATATGTGTGTATAGCTAATAAAAAGTTGATTTTTATGTATATGAATAGAAACATAAAAGTATGATTTTTATAGTTAGAATTTATAAAAATATAATCATTATCGTAATGAACACCGTTGTATAAAACAAAAAGAGCGATGATTTTATGAATATAAATTGCAAATGTTAGTAAAGATAAGAGGCGAAATAAAAATAGGATTTTTATTATGAAGTAGCAATAAAAATTTGATTTATATAAATATATATATATATATGATAGCGATGTAAAAATGTGATTTTTACTATGAACAGCGGGGAAAAAATGGCGATGGTATCGACTGAAATCAAAACGAAACCCGAAAAGTTTAGAAGGAAAGCACGGAGGGGTGGAACCCTCGGTGAGAACTCCTCACTTTTAATTTATTTTCTAGTTGAAATATATACTAGGATGCAGACGGTGCTTAGCAGCACCCGACACCTGTTATCCACAGACCATGGATGACTTGTTTGTTTCTTGTTTGTGGTGTGAATATTGATTGTGTGATGTGGAATAGAATAAAATATTTTATAGTTAAAAATATAATTTTTAACGTTGATGTGAATAAAATAGATGTTCATTTACAAATCAGACCGATTTGTTTTTGTGCACCTATTTGACTGACATAGATTAGGACGATAAATTTTACACATCGCCCAACTGCGAAAATAAAATATGTGTTTGATTGATCGAAACACCACACGGATGTTGGGATGATATTGACGTACACTAATCCCAATTGTTTAGTAGTATGTCGATCGATGGGTTGGCAGACCGTGTAAGCGTTAATTATTTATATTTAATGCTTATGCAGTTGTGTGGTGCACTTTGGATGATGGTTGATTATTTATCTTTGCTATTATATACATGTGTTGTATAGAATCCATATAAATAACATTATATGGTAATTAAGTGGGTCTCATTCCAATTTAGAAAATAAAATATAAATTCATGGGTTGAATAAAAGAAAATTCATGTGTTGAATAAAAAAAAATTCATGTGTTGAATAAAAAGAAATTCATATGTTGAATAAAATATATATTCATGAGTTGAATAAAAGAAAATTCATATGTTGTATAAAAGAAAATTCATGTGTTGGATAAAAGAAACTTCATGTGTTGAATAAAATAAAATTCATGTGTTGAAGAAAATATTCATTTTTTGAATAGAATAACGAAGTTATTGAAATATATAAAGCCGTGTTGATTAGATATGCGCCATTTTGATGTGAACGATATCTATATCGATTTTATTCATTTTTATAATGAATATTGAAAAGGAATTGATTTCAAAATATAATGTTTTGAAAATATTATCATTTATATATCGACGATATAGAATATTCAATTTTGATTAGAAATTGAATACGAAGTTGAAATTGTTTTGAAAACGAATTTAAAACAATTTATAAAATACGTTTAGAATTGAAATCGACGAAGTGTATGTAATATATATATATTATATATATATAATGGCCTGAATAGAACGCGCCGTGCCGCGGCAGTTTGCGAATTTCGACCATTGTCTTCAAATGGATATTACGGGAGATCCGACCGTCGGATTCTCCTAAAACCGAAACCGTTGGGTTCGTATCGAAAAGAGCTTTCTAACGAATATTAGAGATTTGAAATCTAGCGGCTGGATTTGGAATTATGTCCAAATCAAATTTGGAAAATGTCGCTGTAAGTGCAGTTCGATGGCCGTTGTTGGAAATCGACTGTACGGGCCTTGATAAAATTATTAAAAATAGTAATAATTTGTGTAAAATCATAAGAAATGATTTGGAAAGAATTGGGATGAAAAACTCCATATTTGAAAAGATAAAAATAGATTTTTATCGAAATGAACTAGTTTTGAGCTTGAAATATAATCCATTTATTTTTGAAATAAATAAATTGGATTTGAAAGGTGTTTAAAAGTAACCAAAATTTCCAATAATTGAATTTGAAATGATTTTTTTGGGTTTATCGTGATTGGTGTTTTAAATAACACTTTTTCATTAACCCGATTTACAGTGAAATGTGATTTGGAATTTATAAATCTTTTGTTAAGATTTAAAGGAGATTTTCCCAAAGTAAGTTTTTCCAATTTAAATAAAATAAATTGGAATGGAATGGGATTCGATTTGGTAATAATCGAAGTGAATTTATGTGGATGAGGACTGCTAATATATATGGAATTTAAAAGGCTTTGCCATTATTCCATTTATATTGTTAGTCGGATATGGAAGTTTATATCGATTATATATATCGATTTGTTTTCCATGAAGATTCCATCTTTAATGGAATGTGATTTGGGTTGTCGTGAATTGTATCTTTAATAATACTGTTCTTAGACCCAACGGATTTAAGAAAATCAAAAACTAACTGGAGATTAGTTAAGTTGAATGGTTTCCTAGGTATAGATCTGATGTTGGTTTCGGCCTTCGGGGTTATTACTTAGGGAATTGTTCAGTTGCTAAATTACGGTTAAAGGCCGATGGAACAAAATGTGATTTTGGGCTTATCGTGAACCGTGTTTTAAATAACATTGGTTCTTTAACCCAGTTTAAGACAGGATATGATTTCCCAAGTTAAATAATCATTAATATTGATTTTTGGGAAGATTAAAACCAAGTGGAGTTTTAATGAATCTTTAATTAGATTGAAAGGATCGAGAATGGAGTATCACCAGTTTTGCTCCAGGCGATAGTTAAATCTTTAATTAGATTTAAACGTGAAATGGTAATTGAATTTACCGATAACACCGTGGTGGTAGATATGAAGTATGACCAATTTTAATTCATGGGATGAATAGGTTGGGGTTGGGAAATTTAACAAGTGATTACTCCGGTAAGGTTCGCTAATCCCGACTAGTTTGGATAAACCATAATTTGGTTTGAATTTATATTCAAAAGAAGATTACAACATAAATTGAAAGAATTTATCTTTGATAAAATTAATGGGAACCTTTCCCAAAGTATAAGAATATTTGAATAAAAGAATATCCTGAATTGGAATGAGGCGTATGTTGTGTTTGTGTAACACTTGTTTATCATATACGCGAGTTATTCAGAAAGACCGGGTTTATCCCATTCTGAATAACTTATTCGACGATGTGTCGAGGATGAAGACGGTGGTCGAAGACCGGAGGTCTTCACATCGTTTGGATAATTACTGATGATATTGATTGGGCTGTACACCCAAGAGGAGGGAATCAGTTGGTGATCGTCCAGAGGTACTTGGAGATCGATGGATATGCAAGGTACAAGGTGCCTCCGGTTTCGTTCAGACCCAGAACGGACTTGTAAATGGACTGTATGTCTGACATTGGATATCATTCTGTGTGATTGATGGATATCGGTTGCATGGAATAGTTTTCTTGTGTGGCACGTTAAGTTGCAAATGATCAAGGCTTCTATTGAAAAGCAGAGTCTTGTGGTTGATGATCAAAGCACCGCCTGTATGGCACAACATTGTGTAGCGTTAATTCACGAGCCTCACACCCCGTTGTGAACCTGAAATGAGAGAAGGACTTCAGGGAGGGCATGCGTTTCCTTCTAGCTAGGGTGGTGTCAGTGACCTACCATCCCTAACATTTATATTATTTTCACCGGCGTGGTTGTTGGATTGCGAGGCGCCTTGGATATAACGGTGACTATGTGGAGCCGATGGAGTCATTTGGCTCATTTACGCCCCAAAGGGCGGGGAAACACAGTGTTCAGGCATTTTAATCCACATTGGTGGACCGTCGCTGACGATCCAAAGGTTTGACTGAGTACTTGCCCGAGACATGGGCTAGATTGTCTCGAATTCGGTAGAGGACTATCTTTTGCCTCGGTTCACAAATGGAAATCCAACTTCCAATACGTGACTTTGTGGTTTTGATTGTAGAGCCTAGTATTGGCGACATGATATATGGTACCCATGCCATCTATGATTGATACTTATGATTGAAATTGTTTTGACACTATACACTTATAGTAATAATAAAACATGAAATTTAGCGTATCAAGCATTTTTTGGCTATTATAAGGTAAAACCCTATCCTTCGGCTTGTGTTGCATTGTGTGATGGGACCTGGGTCTTATAATAGCTTCATTGTTCTTTATTTAGCATTGCGCTGTTGTTTTATGCACTGGTATTCTTAGGAGGAAACCCGTTCTGTGTTATGCGACGTGGTCCCTTGATTTACCTAACTTTAAATTAAAGATTAATAACTGTTTTAGTTCTCACACCAGTCACATGACAGACCTGGAGTTTATTTTTTTAACTTAAACTCTAGGTGCCCTTATTTTGACACGGGCAGCTAGTAGTTTTGGCTTTGCAGATGTATATTCACAGGATCCTCGTTTACAACTGGAATGATATCCGGAAAGCTCTATATCCGTATATCTTTTTCAATTGTGTATTTTATTATTTTTCCGCTGCAATGTAATGTATTTTAATCTCTGATATTGCGTGATTTATATTATTTATTCATACTCTGTAATATTCTTGTATTCTGATGAAATTGTTGTAATAATCAATGATATGTTCTTCTGTTTGTGTTCGGTTGTGTTTTGTTCAAAAAACAATCAGGGGTTTCGAACGGTCTTGGTCGGTTTAGCGATCGATTCGGATCGAGCGAAATTCCATATTGTCACAAAGATCATCGGTCTTCAATCACCCTCTTCAAATCTTCGATTTAAAACGTCGTAGTAATTATTTGAAATGAATTGAACTCGGTGTTTCCAAATAATCCTCGAATAATTATCATTTTAAATCATTTCATATCGTTCATATTTGTTTATAACGGTTTATCATTATTTTTATTTATTTAAAAATAGCTCAATATGATTAAACGACGCTTCGGGTCAATGGGCGGCCCTGGCGCTGTTTTTACCAAAATTTGATTTACACATTACTCGAAATCTAACCGTTGGATTTTGACGGAATTTATATCATTGGAGAGATCTTCCCAAAGCGGTCCTAACGGTTCCAGTTTTGGGAAAAATCTGATGGTCGGATCTTTCGGTATAACCATTTAAAGTTACGATTTCAAAATGCGAACTACCGCGCATGTTTCGTTTTAATTTAGTTTATATTTATATAATTATAAATATAAATCGTTCGGCGAATCTGCTAATGCGTTTAACTCTACATACAAAATAATATTTAACTTCGCATAAAAATTCTAATGTATGTATATACCACAAAAATGATTCTTTCACCTTTGTTGACAGTTCTAGTTTATTTTTGGTGAATCCTTTTTAATAAAATCATGTTTAAATCCTAAAACATGAACATTTCTATAATTCTTTACCTAGCATTAAAAGTGTAGCTTTTTAATGTAAACGCATTTTATTTGTATTCTTTTATATGAAATGTCAATAAAAGTGCAACTTTTATTTCTACTCTTTTTATCGCAATCTAAAATGACGATGAATATAACATTAAAGCATATTCTTTTTATTGAGTATAGAACATCAATAAAGACGTCACTTTTAAATCTATTTTCTTTTTTTCATAGTCTCTAAAATGATAATAAAAATGCTTCTTTTAATTCTAATCTTTTTATTCAATATAAAATATCAATAAAAATTTCACTTTAAAATTTACCTTTTTTATTGTCTCTAAAATGACAATAAAAAATGCTTCCTTTAAATTCCATGCTTTTTATTGAATATAAAAAGTCAACTTTTAATCCATGTTTCTATTTACACCTAAAATGTAAATATAAATGTACTTTTTATATTCATGTTTTTATTTACATCTAAAATGTAAATAAAAATACACTTTTTATATTCATGTTTTTATTTATATCTAACATGTAAATAAAAATGTGCTTTTCAATCCATGTTTTTGTTTACATCTAAAAATGTAAAAAAAGATGTAACTTTCATTTCTATGTTTTTGTTTACATCTAAAATGTAAACAAAAATATAACTTTTATTTCTATGATTTTGTTTACATCTAAAATGTAAAAAAAAAAAAAATGTAACTTCAAATGTATTCCTTTTTATTTACATCTAAATGTAAATAAAGGTGTCACTTAAAATCTATGCTTTTTATTTACATCAAAATGTAAATAAAGATGTAACTTTTTAATTCTAATTTTTATTGTCTCTATTTTGACAATAAAGATATAACATTAAATTCTATCCTTTGATTACATCTAAAATGTAAATTAAAATGTCACTTTTTTCTATGTTTTATTTACATCTAACATGTAAATACAAATGTGCCTTTCACTTCATGTTCTTATTTACACGTAAAATGCAAATAAAAATGTCCTTTTCTAATCCATGTTCTCATTTACAACAAGAATGTAAATAAAATGTACTTTTCTGTAATCATGTTTTTATTTACAACAGGAATGTAAATAAAATGTACTTTTCTATAATCATGTTTTTATTTACAACAAGAATGTAAATAAAATGTACTTTTTAATTCTAAGTTTTTATTCACATTTAAAATGTGAATAAAAATGCACTTTTTATTTCTAAGTTTTAAACCTTTTTTGACACGACCCGAACTTCCCCGTGAAGGAAAGCACAGATTGCGTTGAGAACAACACACACAAGAACGCAAACAGAAGAACATTTCATTGTTTATTACAACAATTCGATCAGATACAAGAATATACGGAGTATAAATGAATATTATACGTTCGATAAATATCAGAGATTACAATAAATTACATAGTAGCGGAAAAACAATATAAAACACAACTGAAAGTAATAAACGAATACAGAGCTTTCCGAGCATCATTCCAGCTGTAAATCAGGATCCTGTGAATATAAATTTGCAAAACCAAAACTATTAGCTGCCCGTATGGAAAATAGGGGTACCCAGAGTTTAGGTTAAAACAATAAACTCCGGGTCAGTCATGTGACTGGTGTGAGAACTAAAACAGTTATTTATCTTTACTTTAAAAGAGAGTAATTCAAGGGACCACGTCGTATAACATGGAACGGGTTTCCTCTCAAGAACACTAGTGCATATAACAAAACAACGCAATGCTTTTTGGAAAAATGAAGCTATTATAAGACCCAGGTCCCATCACACAATGCAACGCGAGCCGGAGGATAGGGTTTTCCCTTATAATAGCCAAACATGCTTGGTACGTTTAAAACAAATCATTTGATACTATTATAGGTGTATAGTGTCAAATCAATTTCAATCATAAATATCAATCCTAGGATGCATGGGTACCGTCTATCATGTCGCCATACTAGGCTCTACAAATAAAACCGCAATATCACGTATTGGAAATTGGATTTCTTTCATGAGTCGAGGCAAGGGGCAAGCTCCTCTACGATTCGAGACACACTAGCAAATGTCTCAGGACCCCACTATGATCCTTTGGAACCTCCAAAGCCGGTCCTCTCTTACTTTTGAGGATTATTTATTCCTGAACACACGTTTCCCGGTCCTAACAAACCTAATATCGAGGCGCCTCATCCAACAATCACACAGGTGAAAAGTATATAAATGTCAGCCAGTTTAAGCACTGACACCACCCTTAGCTAGAAAGAAACATCGTGCACTCCTTGGGTCCTTATCCCGTTTTTGACTCATACCGAGGTGTGAGGCTCGCGAATTCACGCTATACACAAAGCCGCGCCACACAGGCCATGCTTTGATCATCAACCATAAGACTTTGCTTTTCAACAGAAGCCTTGATCGATTGCCACTTACGCGTGCCACACTAGCAATTCACTCCATGCGACTGATGTCCATCGATATACAACCTCTGAGCTCGTACGTCTTAGAGAAGGGCGTTAAGAAAGAGAATAAATTCTCCGCCTCCAAACAGATGTATATTTAATAGAGATCGATCAACAAAGAATAAAATCCAATGCCAGACACACAATCCATTTACAAATTCGTTCTGGGTCTGAATGATACCGGAGGCACTTTCCTCACATATCCATCGATCTCCAAGTACGTCTGGACGATCACCAACTGATTCCCTCATCTTGGGAGTACAGCCCAATCATGATCATCATTAATCACCCAAATGATGTGAAGACTTCCGGTCTTCAACCACCGTCTTCATCTTCGACATCTCGTCTAATCGGTTATTCAGAATGGGTATAAACCCGGCCTTTCTGAATAACCCACGTATATAATAAACAAGTGTTACACAAACACAACAAACGCCTCATTCCAATTCAGAATATTCTTTTATTCACAAAATCACATTTTTAGGGAAAGGTTCCCATTAATTTTATCCAAGATAAATTCTTCTAAATTTATTCTTTAATCCTTCTTTGGATATCATTTCAAACCATATTATGGTTTTCCAAACTAGTCGGGATTAGCGAACCACACCGAAGTAATTATTTGTTTTATTTCCCAATCCCAACCTATTCATCCCCTGGAGAAAAACTAGTAATACTCCATATCTAACACCACGGTGTTATCGGTAAATTTAATTACCATTTCACGTTCAAACCTAATTAAAGATTTAACTACCTCTCTGGGGCAAAACTGGTGATACTCCATTCTCGATCACTTTTCAGATTTGATAATTTAAATTATCAATTCACATTTCATTCTAATTAAAGATTCATTAAAACTCCACTTAGTTTTAATCTTTTCGAAAGTCAATATCCTGCCTTTAACTGGGTTAAAGAACCAATGTCATCTAAAACACGATTCACGATAAACCCAAATCACATTCTATTGTTAATCGGGTCAAAGAACAGGTGTTATTCAAAACACCGCTCACGATAAACCCAAGAACCAATTTAAATTCAATTCGAATTAAATTTCATTTAATTGTTACATTTCATTAAATCTAAATAGAAAGATTCAATCTTCTTCTCAACTGGGCTTAAGAATCGGTGTTAATGACGACACCATTCATGACAAACCCAAATCACATTTGATATTAAATACAAGGCTTTGAATAGAAAATATACCGGCTTATATTCAATATCAAATTCTGAAACCAACAAATATCGTATTGGAAATAACGATATAAAATATATCTTTCAAATTCCAATAACAATATATGTATAGTCACGAAATCCAACATCGAAATATTCCGAAGATAATTTCGATTCATCTCCAGTCCAATTCACGTATTGGAAATTCTGATTATTTTTAAAACCACTTCAAATTCAATTTATTTATTTCAAAAATAAATTGATTTTAATTCTAGTTCAAAACTAGTTCATTTTGGTAAAAATCTGTTTTTATCTTTTCAAATGTGGATTTTTTCATCCTAGTTCTTCACAAACAATTTCTTATGATTTCACACAAATTATGGATATTTTTAATAATTTTATCAAGGCCCGTCCAGTCGATTTCCATCAATGGCCATCGAACTGCACTTACAACGACCTTTTCCAAATTTGATTTGGGCATAATTCCAAATCCAACCGTTAGATTTCAAATTTCTAATTTTCATTGGAAAGCTCTTTCCGATACGAACCCAACGGTTCCGGTTTCAGGAGAATCCGACGGTCGGATCTCCCGCAACGTCAATTCGAAGTCAATGGTCGAAATTCACGAACTGCCGTAGTGTAACGACCCAGTGGATTTCAGCCCCGAAAATCGACATAAATACCTTTACCGTAACTCATGCCGACCTTCCAACACCGAAAAACACTGGATAGTATTAGAAAGAAATTAGAGGGTGAGATAAGAAAGAAAGAAATATTAGAATAGTAGAAGGAGAAGAAACAACACAATACAGAATCTCACATCGCAGCGGAACAAAATATAATATAGAAACAAAAACTTTATTGAGAGCTTTTAAAAATTCTTACAATATCAGAGTACATCAACATCTGGACAGTTATAATAACCTGTCCTCCTATTCAACACAGCGGAATAGTAGCTATATAATATCATACGTCTGGACTCTTCCAGCTTGTCTCTTCATAGCATTCGATAACCTGAACCTGTACACCCCGGGCTAACCCGAGCATTTACAAAACACCGGGTCAGTCTGGTGAACCAGAGTGAGATAAACTCGCACAGTATTAAGGGTAAATCATCCAACAAGATTTTAAAGTTCAAAATCTCTTCAAAGAAAAGGATAATCGTAAGACCAAATCCACACATAAACACGGACGGTTTTTACCTTACGATAACCCAAACATCTTTTGAAATCATATATTGATCTGATATTATGATAATGTTTAGATACAAATAAATATCAATCTAGTGGAACGCTTGCATCTCACGCTCCACATATATAGAATACAATCAAAACCGCAGGCGCTTATTGGAGATTGAATTCCAACCTTGACAAGGTATGGGACCACCTTCCGCTCGTGTATCTCTAGAGGCGAATACACTGGGTTCAACAAGAACGTCTTGCAACCAGGCCCTCACATGACCGACCACTCATTTCGCTTGAGTGTATCGAATGTATATCACCAACGGTTGGACTCAAACCACCGTTCCCGAATGGGCAGAATCGGTAGATTAAGAAACAAAAGGAATTTCTCTAGATAGGTGATTATACACCCTAATGGGAGCGACCCACATAGCCATGCTGCCTGCCCGATTTTTGTCCTTTCCCGGTTGATGAGGCTTGAGGCAAGAATTCATCTCTTCGAACATCTGGCCATCATTCACTTTGAATGCCACATCGTCAGATCCGTCAAATCACTAATTGACGTCCACAAATATACTCTGGTATTGAAGAAGTGCCCCTCTTCGCCACCAACTCGGTGTATTTGTAAAAATCAACGTACGCGGTTCTAAGAAAATACTCTGTCAGACATTCGTCCATACAAGTCATCCAGGAACAGGATGAACTGAAGGCACTCTCCTACTGCATCTCATATAGGAATCACCCCATGGATCAGTAGCGAGAAGTCCTTGCAACCCGTGGATTCCAACCACGATAGAATCACAGTGTATCTCGGGCCGCTAAACCAGAGATTATAAGTAATCCTTCCGCTTATGAAGATCCATGGTCTTCAATGCTCCATGTCGACCGTCTTCTGATATCTTCACGTATTTGTTGGTCGGAATGGTTTTCGAATATAAATTCGATCCCGGTCTTTCCGTACCAACAATCGTATGGGTCCGATTTGATAGTCGGTGATTTAACTATCAAAATAATCAGTGTTTCAATCATGACAACCCAATGAGTTCACTGGCTCAGTATTCAGCACCATTTGGCCTTTAACAACTGATTTACTTTTGTTAAACCAAAACCTCTAGCTCTTTTAACATTCAAAATACGATATTTGAATAACTCTAATTCGATTAAACTCCAATCGATTAACTCTGATTGATTAACTTTAACTGGTTAACTCTAACTGATTAACTCTTCTTGTTTAACTTTTATCGATTAACTAATACTCGACTTACATCCATTCGCTTGACTCTAGATCACAGCGATCACAATGGTTATGCCTGATTCCCTCAGGAAACATCCGACCGCCGTAGGCTATTAGCAGCCCTGCGAATTACGCTAGCAGTCGTTCGAAATGGCAACTCGTCCTGCATAATTATGTTTGACCAACTGTAACTTGAATCACTATATTCTTATATACTAATGACCTCAGAACCATTATGTTATAATACTTAGTAAAATACTTTATAACCATATACAATTTCCACTCCATTCCCCTTTCAAAACATTCGTTGTATTAACATGAATCTCTTTTACGATCGCCAACTAATATCAGCTTCAGATAATCCCGATGTTGTTCAAGTTGGGGTATTTTAATTACCTCTCAGACCTTGATCAAGCAACGTTCTTATCCTCAAATGAATATCAGTTGAAATCACAAAATCAATATTCCCATTTCCATATCGAAATACATTCCATTATAACTTGGGTTTAGTTATACAACCCTATAACCCATTTCTTTAACCAGATTCATTTATTTCCAATCTTCTTTCAAATCTATTCGACCATTCCCCACTTTTGAAATCTTATTTCCAATTTCCCTTTTTACTTGATCTCATTTTCAAATAACGTTAATTCAATATTAATGATTTACATCTTGAAACTCATCTATATATTCTGGTTTGTCTTAAACCCTTTTTTTTTAAAACCTTATCTAAATTTAAACGATATTTAATCCAAAAACACATTAATTTGATAATCAATTCAAATTCAAAATGGTTGATTTTATTCCCTCAAACTTGATTATCTCGTTAGCCGATTCCAAATAAATTCTCACTTTAAATCAATTAATTATATAATTAATTTAAATAATTCCATAAATTTCTTCTTCACCAAAAACAATTTCCAAGCTGTAACTATGCGACCTTATTTCTCATCTTATACTTTCGAATCAATCTAATATCAGCATTTATTCTATAAGATAAATTTCTAACAAATCAAAATCTTAAATAAATAAAATATTTATTTATTTCCCTTTTATAACTTTTATTCAAAATAATATATTCAAAAACCAACTCCAGTTATAAAAATAAATTTTATAACTTCATCTTTTCAGTTCACCTGACTGTGAATCAATATTCATGACACGATTGATTTTATAGGCCATACGCTGCCAAATACCCAACCAATATCACCCATTGGTTTAAACCAAACAGATGTTGAATATCAAATCCAACAATACAACAGGGCAGTTCATATATGAGAATATGAAAATAAATAATATATTTGAGGAATCCGGTTGGATTCCTCCAACCTGTTCTTCCCTATACACAAATGGTTAACTCAAATCAGATCATTCAACCATTTAACTGATAAACAATTCAAACAATTCAACCAATTAAACACGTTTATTTTATAAATGTGACCAACCAGGTAAGTTACCTTTATTGGAACCCATCGTTAGAATAACGATTCAGTATTTCACTGAAATTAAACGACGGTTTTATTTCATTAGTTAAATCAACAAGCAAACAGTCAACCATTGGCAAGCAGAGCACACAAAACAAAAACCCAATTTATATAAAAATATAAATGGGAAAAACTGAGTGAGTTTAACTCACTTTGTCGTCGTCGAAATGGTTGTTTTACACGCCTCCACTACTCCAACAATTCCGACACCGACTTCCTTCCAAACCATCTGACTGCTCTCCGACCTTCCAGCACCTTGCGACAGTCCATCGTTCACCGTCCACTTCCTCTTAGTCACCACGCAAACCGTGTTTTAGCTGCTACTGTATTCAATTAAGTGTATATATATTATATAAGTCACGGTATGATTAAGCAATGCGACATATACTTAAACATGTAATAAACTTTAATTAGGAAATCCGAATTGTTCCGGGCGCGGCCTACACCATTCACATCAATGACCGTATGTATTTCATTAATCCAACCACTATTTAGTCAATACCTTAGTTAGGCATTATATTAAACACATTTCCCAGGTCACGAACTAAAGTACTCACGCTACTTTATAATAATTGTAACTTAATACTGATATTGTATATTAGGCACTCTAGTATATTGGTTAAAACGACACGATTAGGCTTACTTGAAACCGACCAGGAATATGGAATATGAATTAGACACATACGAAATGGTTTAGGGATAACATGTTTAACAAACAACTTGGCATATATTAATATATTATATATACCAGTTACTGTTGCTCCTTCTTCTTCCTTCAGCTATATGTTGCTGTTCACGGGAACCTTCCCCCCATCAGCTCACCATTCACGAGCCACATCCCTTCTCATGTTCAAAACACCTCACCACTTCCAGTGTCACATGCACCGCCAACTTTCCCCATCACCAATGGACGTTCATCACCACAACCCTTCAGGTTTGGCACCCTTCTCCCATGCCTTCTGTTGTATACAAACCATCAACGTGAGCCACTCTCATGCATCCCAAGGACCACACTTCCTGTGCATTCTCTTTCCTTTTCCCATATGAGATCCGCGCCGACTTTCCCAACGCCAGGCTTTCGCCACCCGAAAACGTTCTGCATGCTTCCCTTCGAGGCTGCACCTCCATCTTTGTGATAGCGGTTAGCCGAGAGTGGTTTAGTTTATACTCATATGTGGATGACGAGTTCGTTTTGTTCTTGCTTGCGTTGTGTGTGTGACTGAAGAATATATGAGCTGCTATTTATAAGGGGTGAAACGTGGCCATCACGTATTAGAGGTACACAGATAGCTGCACCTATGTAAAGAGTAGGGTAGAAACTGTTAAACTTGGTCGGCACGGTTCGAAAACTCTGAAAAGAAAATACATTGAGATGGGAAAAGGACGTGCAAATCTCTGAATATACAGTATGTAGGCATGTGCAAACTGTAGCCAAATGGGAAAAGACAGCATAGCCGTAAGGTTGTAACTGGGTGATTGCAGAAGTAAAAAAATGAGATGGATACTTTGATTGCTTAAGAAATAGGGTATATTGGCTTACTGATGTGTACACAGTTTCCATGTGCAGTTTTCATACTTGGTCGGTATGGTCTCAGGTGAAATCCGGGGTAGGTAGGTGGTTTCGTTGAGTTTTCATTTCTTTCATTTCAATTTGAAAGGACAGGTTATGGGAACGAGACAGTATGCGTACCTATACTGGTAAAATATATAGTACTGGGATGGTTTTAAATACTATTTTATTATAATGTAAAACTTCGTCACGAAGTAACACGCAGAAACCACCATAAACGATTTCTGTTTTCTGATAAAAAAGCTAATCTTAGTGTAAAAAGATATTCCGGACCCAATGGGACAAGTTTCGTCGAAATCCGAGGTCGTATGAAAAATTTTCTTTATGAAACCGGAAATGAACACGCATTTAATTTTTTCACGGTCACCAGATAAATCAAATCCACTTGAAACTGCGAACATCGACCATAACTTTTCGATACGAACCCAACGGCACAAATTTCGTCGCATTCTGAGACTGTTGCTCCGGTAGCCCAATTTTAACGCGCACCGCACTGCCCTTCTGAACACCAAATTTCCCGATTTCTAAAAATAACAAACTATATACCTATCCTGACTCTAATCGACGATACGAACTCAACGGAACTGGTTTCGTGGCCTAATTCGATCGTCTGCTCCAGTTGTATCCCAATAACTCTTTATTGAATTAATAACGCGCTATATAAATTGAACGGACGTTTACAACTACCGTGGTCACATACAACACCTGTTTGCCACGCCATTCAACATCGTACAATAATTTAATGATACGGTTCCAATGAAACTGATTTCGTCGAAATCTGAGTCCGTTTGCAAAACGGCTATTTTAAAGGCCTTTATTTTAATAACGATTTTTCACAGCGACTATTTCAAAATTTGATTTGGCCATATCTAACAATCTATAACACGGAATCTGGATTTTTCTCTTTCATATGAAAACTATCGTCACTACGGTTCCAACGTTTCTCGTTTCACAGAAATCCGACTTATATCGGACTCTGTATATCCATTTGAAGTTCAAAACTCCATATTACGAACTGCACGCCATTTTCAAGCTCTATTTATATTTTATATAAATATATATCGTTCAACTTCGTTTTAAATAGCGATTTAAATATAAAAATCCATTTATATTTCAAATAAAATATTTAAACCCAAATTTAAATATTCGGATTCAAATGGTCGAAAAACACGGGTCGTTACATTCTTCCCCCCTTAAAATAATTTCGTCCTCGAAATTGCTAAGGTAAGAAAGAATGTTTCAAATCCATTAATTTCCAAATCCAATTTATTTTTAAATCAAAGACCATTATATTATAATAAATATAAATTTTCAAAAATATCGAAAATTTTCTAACATCTTAAATTTCCGGAAATATTCGGCAGAGTCTCCCCTGCACGGAGTGACATCTGCGATATCGCAGGAACAAATAATGTATATCCATCGACCAATGGTCGGAAAACAAAAATCAGAATCTCAAAATTCAAAATTTTATATTTCCGCATAGGCGTACCTTTACAAGCGCTATTGAGCATATCTGCTCAACATATATGCGATTTACCCAACCAATACCAATCTGCCAAGCCATCTGGCACCTGTACTTAACTCAATTCATATATAAGTAACAGATATATGAAATTCTAAGATGATATTTCACTAATCAACTGGTATAATCATAATAATTTCAATATCACACACATAGCATCAATTCATTATCAAATACAGGGTTAAATCGTTCATTTCAAATCATATTCAGTTCCAGTCCCGTTTAATTATACTGGAATTTATTCTTTAGTTTATAATTTATTTAACTCCATTAATTTATTGATTATTCCCATTCAAACAAACCATCATCCAATAACAAACCAATTCACAATCAACAACCAATACATAACCAAATCAACCAAATCAATTGAATTTTCATTCAATGTTAATATTTTACTTTGGTTTCTCATAATTTATTATTATATATTCATTTAATTTCAAATTTCCAACTCTGTTTTATTCAATTTCGATATCATTCTTAATTCGATTCTACTTTAGACAAGTTAAGTTCCAATTCAAATTCTCAACCTGATTTGAATTATATTCAAATCGATCAAACACACTAGTATCTCAGTAAATTGAGAAAATTATTTCTTTTCTATACAAAAAAAATATATTTTGGGTAAAATTATTTCATTTACCCTTTTTTCAAACAATATTGTATCTATTGTCAGTTCAACGCTTCTCAACACTTGAACCGATCAACCAACACAATACAAAACATTTGTATATAAAATTTACAAATACGCTCTCATATATATGCACTCAGTCTCGATATAGGGTATTACTAACCCCATCTCTATCGAGTTACACCACAGAGCCAAGGTTATAACTAAACCAATAGCTCTGATACCACTGTAACGACCCAGCGGATTTCAGCCCCGAAAATCGACATAAATACCTTTACCGTAACTCATGCCGACCTTTCAACACCGAAAAACACTGGATAGTATTAGAAAGAAATTAGAGGGTGAGATAAGAAAGAAAGAAATATTAGAATAGTAGAAGGAGAAGAAACAACACAATACAGAATCTCACATCGCAGCGGAACAAAATATAATATAGAAACAAAAACTTTATTGAGAGCTTTTAAAAATTCTTACAATATCAGAGTACATCAACATCTGGACAGTTATAATAACCTGTCCTCCTATTCAACACAGCGGAATAGTAGCTATATAATATCATACGTCTGGACTCTTCCAGCTTGTCTCTTCATAGCATTCGATAACCTGAACCTGTACACCCCGGGCTAACCCGAGCATTTACAAAACACCGGGTCAGTCTGGTGAACCAGAGTGAGATAAACTCGCACAGTATTAAGGGTAAATCATCCAACAAGATTTTAAAGTTCAAAATCTCTTCATAGAAAAGGATAATCGTAAGACCAAATCCACACATAAACACGGACGGTTTTTACCTTACGATAACCCAAACATCTTTTGAAATCATATATTGATCTGATATTATGATAATGTCTAGATACAAATAAATATCAATCTAGTGGAACGCATGCATCTCACGCTCCACATATATAGAATACAATCAAAACCGCAGGCGCTTATTGGAGATTGAATTCCAACCTTGACAAGGTATAGGACCACCTTCCGCTTGTGTATCTCTAGAGGCGAATACACTGGGTTCAACAAGAACGTCTTGCAACCCGGCCCTCACATGACCGACCATTCATTTCGCTTGAGTGTATCGAATGTATATCACCAACGGTTGGACTCAAACCACCGTTCCCGAATGGGAAGAATCGATAGATTAAGAAACAAAAGGAATTTCTCTAGATAGGTGATTATACACCCTAATGGGAGCGACCCACATAGCCATGCTGCCTGCCCGATTTTTGTCCTTTCCCGGTTGATGAGGCTTGAGGCAAGAATTCATCTCTTCGAACATCTGGCCATCATTCACTTTGAATGCCACATCGTCAGATCCATCAAATCACTAATTGACGTCCACAAATATACTCTGGTATTGAAGAAGTGCCCCTCTTCGCCACCAACTCGGTATATTTGTAAAAATCAACGTACGCGGTTCTAAGGAAATACTCTGTCAGACATTCGTCCATACAAGTCATCCAGGAACAGGATGAACCGAAGGCACTCTCCTACTGCATCTCATATAGGAATCACCCCATGGATCAGTAGCGAGAAGTCCTTGCAACCCGTGGATTCCAACCACGACAGAATCACAGTGTATCTCGGGCCGCTAAACCAGAGATTATAAGTAATCCTTCCGCTTATGAAGATCCACGGTCTTCAATGCTCCATGTCGACCGTCTTCTGATATCTTCACGTATTTGTTGGTCGGAATGGTTTTCGAATATAAATTCGATCCCGGTCTTTCCCTACCAACAATCGTATGGGTCCGATTTGATAGTCGGTGATTTAACTATCAAAATAATCAGTGTTTCAATCATGACAACCCAATGAGTTCACTGGCTCAGTATTCAGCACCATTTGGCCTTTAACAACTGATTTACTTTTGTTAAACCAAAACCTCTAGCTCTTTTAACATTCAAAATACGATATTTGAATAACTCTAATTCGATTAAACTCCAGTCGATTAACTCTGATTGATTAACTTTAACTGGTTAACTCTAACTGATTAACTCTTCTTGTTTAACTTTTATCGATTAACTAATACTCGACTTACATCCATTCGCTTGACTCTAGATCACAGCGATCACAATGGTTATGCCTGATTCCCTCAGGAAACATCCGACCGCCGTAGGCTATCAGCAGCCCTGCGAATTACGCTAGCAGTCGTACGAAATGGCAACTCGTCCTGCATAATTATGTTTGATCAACTCTAACTTGAATCACTATATTCTTATATACTAATGACCTCAGAACCATTATGTTATAATACTTAGTAAAATACTTTATAACCATATACAATTTCCACTCCATTCCCCTTTCAAAACATTCGTTGTATTAACATGAATCTCTTTTACGATCGCCAACTAATATCAGCTTCAGATAATCCCGATGTTGTTCAAGTTGGGGTATTTTAATTACCTCTCAGACCTTGATCAAGCAACGTTCTTATCCTCAAATGAATATCAGTTGAAATCACAAAATCAATATTCCCATTTCCATATCGAAATACATTCCATTATAACTTGGGTTTAGTTATACAACCCTATAACCCACTTCTTTAACCAGATTCATTTATTTCCAATCTTATTTCAAATCTGTTCGACCATTCCCCACTTTTGAAATCTTATTTCAAATTTCCCTTTTTACTTGATCTCATTTTCAAATAACGTTAATTCAATATTAATGATTTACATCTTGAAACTCATCTATATATTCTGGTTTGTCTTAAACCCTTTTTTTTTTAAACCTTATCTAAATTTAAACGATATTTAATCCAAAAACACATTAATTTGATAATCAATTCAAATTCAAAATGGTTGATTTAATTCCCTCAAACTTGATTATCTCGTTAGCCGATTCCAAATAAATTCTCACTTTCAATCAATTAATTATATAATTAATTTAAATAATTCCATAAATTTCTTCTTCACCAAAAACAATTTCCAAGCTGTAACTATGCGACCTTATTTCTCATCTTATACTTTCGAATCAATCTAATATCAGCATTTATTCTATAAGATAAATTTCTAACAAATCAAAATCTTAAATAAATAAAATATTTATTTATTTCCCTTTTATAACTTTTATTCAAAATAATATATTCAAAAACCAACTCCAGTTATAAAAATAAATTTTATAACTTCATCTTTTCAGTTCACCTGACTGTGAATCAATATTCATGACACGATTGATTTTATAGGCCATACGCTGCCAAATACCCAACCAATATCACCCATTGGTTTAAACCAAACAGATGTTGAATATCAAATCCAACAATACAACAGGGCAGTTCATATATGAGAATATGAAAATAAATAATATATTTGAGGAATCCGGTTGGATTCCTCCAACCTGTTCTTCCCTATACACAAATGGTTAACTCAAATCAGATCATTCAACCATTTAACTGATAAACAATTCAAACAATTCAACCAATTAAACACGTTTATTTTATAAATGTGACCAACCAGGTAAGTTACCTTTATTGGAACCCATCGTTAGAATAACGATTCAGTATTTCACTGAAATTAAACGACGGTTTTATTTCATTAGTTAAATCAACAAGCAAACAGTCAACCATTGGCAAGCAGAGCACACAAAATAAAAACCCAATTTATATAAAAATATAAATGGGAAAAACTGAGTGAGTTTAACTCACTTTGTCGTCGTCGAAATGGTTGTTTTACACGCCTCCACTACTCCAACAATTCCGACACCGACTTCCTTCCAAACCGTCTGACTGCTCTCCGACCTTCCAGCACCTTGCGACAGTCCATCGTTCACCGTCCACTTCCTCTTAGTCACCACGCAAACCGTGTTTTAGCTGTTACCGTATTCAATTAAGTGTATATATATTATATAAGTCACGGTATGATTAAGCAATGCGACATATACTTAAACATGTAATAAACTTTAATTAGGAAATCCGAATTGTTCCAAGCGCGGCCTACACCATTCACATCAATGACCGTATGTATTTCATTAATCCAACCACTATTTAGTCAATACCTTAGTTAGGCATTATATTAAACACATTTCCCAGGTCACGAACTAAAGTACTCACGCTACTTTATAATAATTGTAACTTAATACTGATATTGTATATTAGGCACTCTAGTATATTGGTTAAAACGACACGATTAGGCTTACTTGAAACCGACCAGGAATATGGAATATGAATTAGACACATACGAAATGGTTTAGGGATAACATGTTTAACAAACAACTTGGCATATATTAATATATTATATATACCAGTTATTGTTGCTCCTTCTTCTTCCTTCAGCTATATGTTGCTGTTCACGGGAACCTCCCCCCCCCCCCATCAGCTCACCATTCACGAGCCATATCCCTTCTCATGTTCAAAACACCTCACCACTTCCAGTGTCACATGCACCGCCAACTTTCCCCATCACCAATGGACGTTCATCACCACAACCCTTCAGGTTTGGCACCCTTCTCCCATGCCTTCTGTTGTATACAAACCATCAACGTGAGCCACTCTCATGCATCCCAAGGACCACACTTCCTGTGCATTCTCTTTCCTTTTCCCATATGAGATCCGCGCCGACTTTCCCAACGCCAGGCTTTCGCCACCCCAAAACGTTCTGCATGCTTCCCTTCGAGGCTGCACCTCCATCTTTGTGATAGCGGTTAGCCGAGAGTGGTTTAGTTTATACTCATATGTGGATGACGAGTTCGTTTTGTTCTTGCTTGCGTTGTGTGTGTGACTGAAGAATATATGAGCTGCTATTTATAAGGGGTGAAACGTGGCCATCACGTATTAGAGGTACACAGATAGCTGCACCTATGTAAAGAGTAGGGTAGAAACTGTTAAACTTGGTCGGCACGGTTCGAAAACTCTGAAAAGAAAATACATTGAGATGGGAAAAGGACGTGCAAATCTCTGAATATACAGTATGTAGGCATGTGCAAACTGTAGCCAAATGGGAAAAGACAGCATAGCCGTAAGGTTGTAACTGGGTGATTGCAGAAGTAAAAAAATGAGATGGATACTTTGATTGCTTAAGAAATAGGGTATATAGGCTTACTGATGTGTACACAGTTTCCATGTGCAGTTTTCATACTTGGTCGGTATGGTCTCAGGTGAAATCCGGGGTAGGTAGGTGGTTTCGTTGAGTTTTCATTTCTTTCATTTCAATTTGAAAGGACAGGTTATGGGAACGAGACAGTATGCGTACCTATACTGGTAAAATATATAGTACTGGGATGGTTTTAAATACTATTTTATTATAATGTAAAACTTCGTCACGAAGTAACACGCAGAAACCGCCATAAACGATTTCTGTTTTCTGATAAAAAAGCTAATCTTAGTGTAAAAAGATATTCCGGACCCAATGGGACAAGTTTCGTCGTAATCCGAGGTCGTATGAAAAATTTTCTTTATGAAACCGGAAATGAACACGCATTTAATTTTTTCACGGTCACCAGATAAATCAAATCCACTTGAAACTGCGAACATCGACCATAACTTTTCGATACGAACCCAACGGCACAAATTTCGTCGAATTCTGAGACTGTTGCTCCGGTAGCCCAATTTTAACGCGCACCGCACTGCCCTTCTGAACACCAAATTTCCCGATTTCTAAAAATAACAAACTATATACCTATCCTGACTCTAATCGACGATACGAACTCAACGGAACTGGTTTCGTGGCCTAATTCGATCGTCTGCTCCAGTTGTATCCCAATAACTCTTTATTGAATTAATAACGCGCTATATAAATTGAACGGACGTTTACAACTACCGTGGTCACATACAACACCTGTTTGCCACGCCATTCAACATCATACAATAATTTAATGATACGGTTCCAATGAAACTGATCTCGTCGAAATCTGAGTCCGTTTGCAAAACGGCTATTTTAAAGGCCTTTATTTTAATAACGATTTTTCACAGCGACTATTTCAAAATTTGATTTGGCCATATCTAACAATCTATAACACGGAATCTGGATTTTTCTCTTTCATATGAAAACTATCGTCACTACGGTTCCAACGTTTCTCGTTTCACAGAAATCCGACTTACATCGGACTCTGTATATCCATTTGAAGTTCAAAACTCCATATTACGAACTGCACGCCATTTTCAAGCTCTATTTATATTTTATATAAATATATATCGTTCAACTTCGTTTTAAATAGCGATTTAAATATAAAAATCCATTTATATTTCAAATAAAATATTTAAACCCAAATTTAAATATTCAGATTCAAATGGTCGAAAAACACGGGTCGTTACACGTAGCGTGGCGCGTTCTATTCAGGCCATTATATATATATATATATATTATATTTCGTTGATTTCCTTTTAAAACATATTTTATAAATCGTTTTAAATTCATTTTCGAAACGATTTCAACTTCCCTTTCAATTTCAAATCAAAATTGAATTTTCCTTTATAAATTCGTTTTAAATTCATTTCAAATTGATTTCAATTCAAATCGATTTTTAATTCAATTTCCATTCAATTTGAATTTCAAATTAATTCAATTTCAATTCGAATTCATTTCAATTCAATTTCAATTCGAATTCATTTCAATTCAATTTCAATTTTGAAATCATTTCAATTCAATTTCAATTTTGAAATCATTTTTCGATATTCATTAAAAAGTGAATAAAATCGATACAAATATCGTTTACGTCAAAATGGCGATTCTCTAATCAACACAGCTTTACATATTTTAATAAATTCGTTATTCTATTCAACAAATGAATATTTATTCCATTCAACACATGAATCTATATTTCTTCTTACTAACAATAAAAAGGTAAATTTTATTGTATAATAATTTTATTCAACACATGAATACACTTTCAACACATGAACTCTCAACACCTGAACATCGTCAACACCTGACTATTTATTCTATTCAACACATGAATTTTCTTTTATAATATTCATTATTTCCCAATTGGAATGAGGCCCAATAAATCACCATATAATGTTAATTATATGGATTCCATACAACACATGTATATAAATAGCAACGATAAATAATCAACCATCATCCAAGGTGCACTACACAACTGCATAAGCATTAAATATAAATAATTAACGCTTACAAAGTCTGTCGACCAATCGATCGACGTACTATTAAATAATTGGGATTAGTGTACACCAAATATCATCCCAACACCCGTGTGGTGTTTCAAATCAACAAACACAGATTTTTATTGGTGCACTTGGGCGATGTGTAAAATTTATCATCCGAATCAATATCCTTCAAATAGGTGTACATAAACAAACCGTCCGGTTTGTAAATGAATATTTATTTATTCACATTCAGGTTAAAAATTATATTTTATAATTAATTTATTTCAAAACATGAATATTTTATTATCGATTTCACATCAACATCACAAACAAATTTCACAACACATCAAACAAGCATACAAGCCGTCCATGGTCTGTGGACGACGGTTGTCGGGTGCTTCTAAGCACCGTCTGCATCCTAGTATATTTTTTTAACTAGAAAAGAAGATTTAAAGTGAGAAGTTCTCATCGAGGGTTCCACTCCGCCGTGCTTTGCTGTTGAACTGCTGAACCGTCTGGATCGGTTGAAATTCCAATTCAGTTCTTTTCACGCTGTTCAAATAAAAATTATATTTTTATCAGTTCATTCTAATAAATAAAAATCATATTTTTATTCCTTCTTCATATATACTTTCGACGCTTCATTCTATATAAAAATTATATTTTTATATTTCTACTTCATATATAAAGATCGAATTTTTATTTCGCTATTTAATATATAAAAATCGAATTTTCACTTTCACCCCATATATATAAAAATCAAAATTTTATCTTCACTTCGTTATAAAAATTATATTTTTATATTGCTCTTCTCCTAATAAAGATTATAATTTTACTACTCTACATGAATAAAAATCATATTTTTAATATGCTACTAGTATAAAAATTATATTTTTAACCTTTCTATATTATAAAAATTATGTTTTTAATACTCTACTATAATAAAAATATCGTCTTTCATAGATTAAAAATCGTATTTTTACTTAGTTAAAAATCTCGTCTTTACTTCTAAATCATTTCTTTTTAAACAAAAAAAATCATTCCTTTATAAACAATAAAAATCATTCCTTTATACCCTAAAATGTATTTAACTAAATAAATAAATAAAATAACTTAAAAGCTCACCTTTTTCTTTATTTTCAGCGAAGGGAGAAGGGGCGCGGTGTCCTAGGGGGTGTGTGGTGGCGGCACAGGTGGCTTGCGAGGCTGGGGGGTGGCGGATTTGGGGTTTTCAGGTGGCGTCAGGGTTTTGCGTTGATTTGGGGGGCGACGGATCTCGGATGAAG
This sequence comes from Allium sativum, assembly GCA_030737875.1. Taxonomy (NCBI): domain Eukaryota; kingdom Viridiplantae; phylum Streptophyta; class Magnoliopsida; order Asparagales; family Amaryllidaceae; genus Allium; species Allium sativum. Next base: position 583,417,735 of record CM060924.1, on the reverse strand, counting down.
GGAAGAAGAGGGAACGGAGGAGAGAGGGACGCGTGAGAGGGGTGGAGGTCGGTTGCGCCGCCTGGGGGCTGTGGCGGAGCGACTGGCTTTCGTCGACGTGGGCTAGGGCAGGCACGATCATTTTTTTTTTATATAAATCGATTTGAGTTGTTGAATGAACAGGGGGCTTTGACCGGGTTTGGGGAAGAAAAGGCTTGGGCCCAATTTTATATTTAATTATTTTTAATTTCAAAAAGCAACTTTTTATTTTCAACTCAAAATCGAACCCACCGACTGTCGTCCCTAACTTATTACCCCCATTCCGATCATAATGTGATATGTATCGCAGGCCAATTCGATCATTTCGATTAGTTTTCGTCAAAATCAAAATATAACTCTATATGTTGAATTTGAACGCGCATTTCAATTTACCGAGGTCACATACTAACTCGAAAAATCCCAGAAAAATATTTTCTAGCTTCGTATTGACGATACAGACCTAACAAAACTAGTTTCGTCGAATTCTGCGACCGTTTGAAAAATGACCAATTTCCAGTCGATTAAAATCAACTGAAACTGGTCAAACGCGTTTTCCTTTGCCACGCTCACATATTGATTCGAAAAATTATGAAATTTGAAACCTAGCAATAACTAGACATCCCGGATCCAACAAAAGTGGTTTCGTCGAAATCCGAGGTCGTTTGCAAAATGGCTATTTTCAAGGGCCGAAATTCCATAGTGACTATTCTAAAATGTCATTTGGACATATCTTTTTATCCCCGCTATGAGATTTCAATTTTTCGGATTCGTTGGAAAGATATTCTCTATTAGATTCCATTATTTTTGGTTTCACTAAAATCTGGATTGTTTTGCACCCGGTACATTCAATTGAAGTTTGAAATCGAATTATCGAACTACCGCGCCATTTTCAATTCCTTTTATAATTATAAATAATTATTTATATTCTAACGACGATCTATATAAATATATACGTTCAAATTCTATTCAAAATAAATTTCTCGTCGTTATTATTTAAAATAATCTATTTTAAATATTCAAAATTCGCTAAAATTGCCAAAATAAAAATTTTAAATTGGCTCGCATTTCCGGGTTGTTACATTTTTGATAAACAAAAATGTCTATTTTTGTTTGATCCTTTTCAATGAACAAAATGTTTATTTCTCTTAAATGAACAAAAATGTTTATTTTTGTTTTAATCCTTTTCAATGAACAAATAAGAGAATGATTTATTTGTATACAAATTTCTATTTTAACTTAACAAATAAAAATGAAAATTTTATTTGTTAACAAATTCTATTTAACAAAAATGATATTTCTGTTAAATATAATTTATTTCAACTAAAATGATTCTCATTACAAAATGCAATCCTTAATGTCAACTCTTTTCTAATGTTTCATATTACAATAAAAATTTCTAATGTTTCATATTACAATAAAAATGTAATTTTTATTGTCTTTCTATTTAACAAAATGAATATTTTGTTTTTCATACTTTTCTATTCCAACAAATATGACACGTTTATTTCCTTACATTTCCTGTGTATTCTAATAACATATATAAGAGAATAATCTATATGTTCACATTTTTCTAAGTATTCTAATAATATGTTTACAATTTTCTAATAACATGTAAAAGTCAATTTTATATATTCACATTTTTCTATGAACTCTAATGACATATAAAAGTAAATTTTATATACTCACATTTTTCTATGAATTTTAATGTCACAATAAAAGAATAATTTATTTATGTACAGTTTGTATTCTGCATAACAAATAAAAGAATGACCATTTTATTTGTTACATCTAATTTAACTTAACAAATAAAATGATAATTTTATTTCTTAACAAGTACTATTTAACAAAAATGATATTTTGGTTTTAACTGTTTTATTTCAACTAATGTGATAATTTGGTTTTGTCTAATCCAACTCAACAAAGATGAAAATTTGGTTATTGCCTAATCCAACTCAACAAAGATGACAATTATAATTCAACCATTCTAATATAACATAAAAGTAATATGTTTATTTTTCAATTCTAATGTAACATAAGAGTGATATGTTTATTTTTCCATTCTAACATAACATCAAAGTGATATGTTCATATTTTAATTCTAACATAACATCAAAGTAATATGTTTATATTTCGATTCTAACATATTTAATGAACGAAAATGTAACGTTCGATTCAACTATAATCTAAATTTACAAAAATGTTAATCTTTGTTTAACCATAATCTAATTAACAAAAATGTTAATTTCAACACAACGTATACTGACAAAATGACAGTATGATTTTAACACATCAACAAGCAGCATCAAATAATTTTAAATCCAATCACGAACATTCAGCAAAATATTACAGCGCATGTGTAACACTAAAATTATGATTACAAATTTTAATTATATAAATAAAGGAATAGAATTTCTCACCTCGTTCTTAATTCTGTACAGTTCAGATCTGAGTTTGCTCTGAATTTTAATTTGCTCTGTTTCAGTTCTAGTCTGTACCATCATGTAGATCTTGTCCATACGATCCCAATGCATCGAAGATCGTTGAATTCTGATTTCGTTTGACAAAGATACATGGTTTTAAACCTTTGAATAATTTAATTGCATTATTAAATAACTAAATTAAGGATTTAATTAACCTTAATCTAGGAGGATTAGGCCGCCATGTTTGTGTATACTTCTGGACCACGTCTTCTCCTTTCTGAAGCCACTGTCGAAATTAAACCCACCAACATCGATTAAAAACTCCTCCACCACTCCACTTATGGCACCTCCGTCGTCGATCCAAAGTGACCCCCCAGCGCGCTGAGGCGCCTTCTGCCACCGCCACGAGCGGCAGTGAACTCGGCCCCACCATGGCCTAGAAAAACGTGTCCAAACACAGCAACTTTTAGCCTCCATATCTCACGATAGACTCTACAATATATGATCTTAGCCGTTGACATTATAGATCTAGGTTAGCACTATGATTTTCTCTCCTGGAGTTGGGAGATTTGTTGAGTAGATTCGAAGAGAAGGGAGGAAGAAGATCGGAGCGCCATGGCCCTTTGTTTCTAGGGTGGCACCTAAGTTTAGATTGGGATTAGGGTTTGTAAATTAGGGTTTTGAATTTTGTAAATATTTATAATATTTAAATGTCTATTTTACAAATAAATCCATACGTTCTCAACAATTCTGACTTCAGTCCAACCAGAGTTGACCCTACCCAATAGCCCCCGTTCCGGATCCAATGGGTAGGTCTCGTCAGCCCAAACGACTGTCTGTGGCCTGTTTTATTTAATTTAATATTTAAATCATTTATTAAATTAATTCAATCGTTTATTTAAATTCACCGAGGCTACATACGGACCCAGAAAATTATAAAAAATATATTTTTGGCTTTGTTTTGATGATACGGTCCTAACAAAACTAATTTCGTCGAATTCCGAGACTGTTTGATAAATGGCCATTTTCTGGTCGATCCGATTTGACTAAAACTGACAAAACACATTTTCTTTTGCCACACTCACATATTAATTCAAAAAATTATGAAAATTGAAACCTAGCAAAAATTTGACATTCCGGTTCCAACAAAAGTGGTTTCGTCGAAAACAGAGGTCGTTTGAAAAATGGCTATTTTTAAGGCCAATATATAATATTAAAATATATAAATTCTACAGCGACTTTTCTAAATTTTAAACTGGCCATAAATTACAACTTTTAATGTGAAATTTAAATTTTTCTGATTCGTTAGAAAGATAATGTTAAACAGATTCAAATATTTCTTGCTTTACTGAAATTTGATTTATTTTGAATCCTATACATTCAGTTAAAGTTTAAAATCAAAATTTCAAACTGCAGCGCTATTTATATCTCCTTTTATACTCAAATTAAACTTATTCGTTTTAAATTCGATTAAAATAAATTTTTGTTCACCATTATTTAAAACAAATTATTTTAAATATCTAAATCCGTTAAAATTTCTAACATAAAAAATTTAAATTGGCCCCAAAATTCCAGGTTGTTACAATCTCCCCCACTTAAAATCTTTTCGTCCTCGAAAAGGAACGAAGTTAAAGTTGTTTTTACTACCTAACTCATCTTTCATTTATTTTTTTATTTGTGTTAATAATTTTAATTTTACTAGTTGATTAACTTATCAAATATATATACTTTTATATATTTAAAAGTCATATTTTCTAATATTTGATTGTATATATAATCACAAATATGTTAATTATATACCTTTTTACTCTGAACTCATTCTAGGGCATTACTAACCCTATCTCTAATGAGTTTTCTCATTCTAGGATACTTCTGATCCTATCTCTAATGAGTATTCTTATTGGATATTACTAATCCAATCTCTGATGAGTCTTTTGTTCAGTTCTAACGAGTTGTATCCCAAAGATTTGAGCTAACCAGAGCTTTGATACCAAGTGTAACGATACACATTTTGCCCGACCTTAATCGATCGCTAGATCAATCAAAATCGTTCAAAACCCGCATACATTAACTTTGAGAATACAACACATCAGAACAATAATAGCAGACTTTTATAAACATCATAATAATGTTACATCAGAGTACAGAATATCAGAGTACATTGATAAATAAAATACAGCAGAAGACTTATTACAATAAATTAATACAATACATAGCGGAAGACTTTCTATGTTCCGGACACAGCTTTAGGCTTCGATCCAGAGTCCTGCTCAAGAGAATAGATATCTGCAAAAGCTACTTGACTGCCCGTGTAGAAAATATGGGCACCCGAGTTTGCCAGTGAAACAAACTACAGGTCAGTCATAGGACTGGTATGAGAAATCTAACTTAACTAATCTAGTAATAAGGCTAATCATAGGATCACGCAGCTAACGCGAAATAGGTTTACTCCATTGGATTACCAGTACATAAAGTAAATCGTTAAACAACGCAATGCTTTTTAGAAAACTGAAACCTTTACAAGACTCAAGTCCCATCACACAATGAAATGCGAACTGGAGGATAGAGTTTTAACTTATAATGGTCAAAAATGCTTGATACGATAAAAATGGATTTGATATTATTACTAGTGTATATATGTTTCAAAAATATTTTTCAATCATAATGTATCAATCATAGACGACATGGGTACCATATATCATGTCACCATACTAGTTCTACAATCAAAACCGATGGTGTCGTATTGAAAATTGGGTTTCCATCATGAATCGAGGCTAGGGATCGTCCTCTCCGATTCGAGACACTCTAGCAAATGCCTCAGTATCCCACGTAGTGAACCCTTGGAGCGTTAGAGCCGACCCACACCTACGTTAGTGGATTAGTTATTCCTGAACACACGCTTCCCGATCCTTTTGGACCTCCAGTATGACCACTTCCGGCCTATAAATCCGAGGTACCTCATAATCCATCATCCACATAAGTAAAAATGTCAGGGCTGGTAGGTCACTGACAACACTCTAGCTAGAAAGAAACGTGTGCACTCCCTATGGTCCATATCCCATTTTTGACTTATACCGGGGTGTGAGGCTCGCGAAGTCACGCTATACACAAAGCTATGCCTAAACAGGCTATGCTTTGATCATCAACCACAAGACTCTGCTTTTCAACAAAAACCTTGATCCATTCATCTTAGCATGCCACATTGTCAATCCATACCATGCCATTGGTTCCTACTAATATATAACCTCTAAGCTCGTACGTCTCAGAGAAGGGTGTTAAACACCAAACAGATATATTTTAGCAGAGATCAACGAATACAGCATAAAGGAATACAATGTCAGACATACCATCCATTTACAAGTCCGTTCTGGGTCTGAACGAAATTGGAGGAACCTTATTCCTCACATATCCGAACAATCAACAAGTACGTCCGGACAACTACCACTACAACCCCTTCAAGGTAGCTACTCCAATCACGTGCGTCAGTAGTCCTCATCCACTCGATGTGAAGATCGTCGGTCTTCAATCACCGTCTTCAAATCCTCAATTTAAAATGTCGTAGTGATTATTTGAAATGAGTTGAACTCGGTCTTTCCAAATAATCCTCAAATAATTATCATTTTAAATCATTTCATATCGTTCATATTTATTTATAACGGTTTATCGCTATTTTTATTTATTTAAAAATAGCTCAATATGATTAAACGACGCTTCGGGTTAATGGGCGGCCCTAGCGCCGTTTTTACCAAAAATTGATTTATACATTACTCGAAATCTGACCGTTGGATTTTGATGAAATTTACATCGTTGGAGAGATCTTCCCAAAGCGGTCCTAACGGTTCCAGTTTTGGGAAAATCTGACGGTCGGATCTTTCGGTATAACCATTTAAAGTTACGAATTTAAAACGTGAACTACCACGCGCGTTTCGTTTAAATTTAGTTTATATTATATAATTATAAATCGTTAGGCGAATCTGCTAACGCGTTTAACTCTACATACAAAATAATATTTAACTACGCATAAAAATTCTAATGTATGTATATTCCACAAAAATGATTCTTTCACCTTTGTTGAGAGTTCTAGTTTATTTTTGGTGAATCATTTTTAATAAAATCATGTTTAAATCCTAAAACATGAACATTTCTATAATTCTTTACCTAGCATTAAAAGTGTAGCTTTTTAATGTAAATGCATTTTATTCCTATTCTTTTATATGAAATGTCAATAAAAGTGCAACTTTTATTTCTACTCTTTTTATCGCAATCTAAAATGACGATAAATATAACATTAAAACGTATTCTTTTTATTGAGTATAGAACATCAATAAAGATGTTACTTTTAAATCTATTTTCTTTTTTTTCATTGTCTCTAAAATGATAATAAAAATGCTTCTTTTAATTCTAATTTTTTTATTGAATATAAAATATCAATATAAATGTCACTTTAAAATCTACCTTTTTTTATTGTCTCTAAAATGACAATAAAAAAAATGCTTCCTTGAAATTCCATGCTTTTTATTAAATATAAAAAGTCAACTTTTAATCCATGTTTCTATTTACACCTAAAATGTAAATATAAATGTACTTTTTATATTCATGTTTTTATTTACATCTAAAATGTAAATAAAAATTCACTTTTTATATTCATGTTTTTATTTATATCTAACATGTAAATAAAAATGTGCTTTTCAATCCATGTTTTTATTTACATCTAAAAATGTAAACAAAGATGTAACTTTCATTTCTATGTTTTTGTTTACATCTAAAATGTAAACAAAAATATAACTTTTATTTCCATGATTTTGTTTACATCTAAAATGTAAACAAAAAAATCTAACTTCAAATGTATTCCTTTTTATTTACATCTAAATGTAAATAAAGGTGTCACTTAAAATCTATGCTTTTTATTTACGTCAAAATATAAATAAAGATGTAACTTTTTAATTCTAATTTTTATTGTCTCTATTTTGATAATAAAGATATAACATTAAATTATATCCTTTGATTACATCTAAAATGTAAATTAAAATGTCACTTTTATTTCTATGTTTTATTTACATCTAACATGTAAATACAAATGTGCCTTTCACTTCTTGTTCTTATTTACATGTAAAATGCAAATAAAAATGTCCTTTTCTAATCCATGTTCTCATTTACAACAAGAATGTAAATAAAATGTACTTTTCTATAATCATGTTTTTATTTACAACAGGAATGTAAATAAAATGTACTTTTCTATAATCATGTTTTTATTTACAACAAGAATGTAAATAAAATGTACTTTTTAATTCTAAGTTTTTATTCATATCTAAAATGTGAATAAAAATGCACTTTTTATTTCTAAGTTTTAAACCTTTTTGATAAACAAAAATGTCTATTTTTGTTTGATCCTTTTCAATGAACAAAATGTTTATTTCTCTTAAATGAACAAAAATGTTTATTTTTGTTTTAATCCTTTTCAATGAACAAATAAGAGAATGATTTATTTTTATACAAATTTCTATTTTACCTGAACAAATAAAAATGAAAATTTTATTTGTTAACAAATTCTATTTAACAAAAATGATATTTCTGTTAAATCTAATTTATTTCAACTAAAATGATTCTCGTTACAAAATGCAATCCTTAATGTCAACTCTTTTCTAATGTTTCATATTACAATAAAAATGTAATTTTTATTGCCTTTCTAATTAACAAAATTAATATTTTGTTTTTCATACTTTTCTATTCCAACAAATTTGACACATTTATTTCCTTACATTTCCTGTGTATTCTAATAACATATATAAGAGAATAATCTATATGCTCACATTTTTCTAAGTATTCTAATAACATATAAAAGAATATTTTATATGTTTACATTTTTCTAATAACATGTAAAAGTCAACTTTATATATTCACATTTTTCTATGAACTCTAATGACATATAAAAGTAAATTTTATATACTCATATTTTTCTATGAATTTTAATGTCACAATAAAAGAATAATTTATTTATGTACAATTTGTATTCTACATAACAAATAAAATAATGGCCATTTTATTTGTTACATCTAATTTAACTTAACAAATAAAATGATAATTTCATTTCTTAATAATTACCATTTAACAAAAATGATATTTTGGTTTTAACTGTTTTATTTCAACTAATGTGATAATTTGGTTTTGTCTAATCCAACTCAATAAAGATGACAATTTGGTTATTGTCTAATCCAACTCAACAAAGATGACAATTATAATTCAACCATTCTAATATAACATAAAAGTAATATGCTTATTTTTCAATTCTAACGTAACATAAGAGTGATATGTTTATTTTTCCATTCTAACATAACATCAAAGTGCTATGTTCATATTTTAATTCTAACATAACATCAAAGTAATATGTTTATATTTCGATTCTAACATATTTAATGAATGAAAATGTAACGTTCGATTCAACTATAATCTAATTTAACAAAAATGTTAATCATTGTTTAACCATAATCTAATTAACAAAAATGTTAATTTCAACACAACGTATACTGACAAAATGACAGTATGATTTTAACACATCAACAAGCTGCATCAAATAATTTTAAATCCAATCATGAAACAGTGCATGTGTAACACTAAAATTATGATTAACAAATTTTAATTATATAACTCGTTTTTAATTCTGTACAGTTCAGATTTGAATTTGCTTTGAATTTTGATTTGCTCTGTTTCAGTTCTAGTCTGTACCAGCATGTAGATCTTGTCCATACGATCTCAACGCATCGAAGATCATTGAATTCTGATTTCATTTGACAAAGATACATGGTTTTAAACCTTTGAATAATTTAATTGCATTATTAAATAACTAAATTAAGGATTTAATTAACCTTAATCTAAGAGGATTAGGCCACCACGTTTGTGTATACTCCTGGACCACGTCTTCTCCTTTCTGAAGCCACTGTCGAAATTAAACCCACCAACATCGATTAAAAACTCCTCCACCGCTCCATTTCTGGCACCTCCGTCGTCGATCCAAAGTGACCCCCCAGCGCGCCGAGGCGCCTTCTGCCACCGCCACGAGCAGCGGTGAACTCGGCCCAACCATGGCCTAGAAAAACGTGCCCAAACACAACAACTTTCAGCCTCCATATCTCACGATAGACTCTACCATATATGATATTAGCCGTTGACATTATAGATCTATGTTAGCACTATGATTTTCTCTCCTGGAGTTGGGAGATTTGTTGAGTAGATTCGAAGAGAAGGGAGGAAGAAGATCGGAGCGCCATGGCGCTTCGTTTTAGGGTGGCGGCTGAGTTTAGATTAGGATTACGGTTTGTAAATTAGGGTTTTGAATTTTCTAAATATTTATAATGTTTTAATGTCTATTTTACAAATAAATCCATACGTTCTCATCAAATCTGATTTCAGTCCAACCAGAGTTGACCCCACCCAATAGCCCCCGTTCCGGATCCAATGGGCTAGGTCTCGTGTAATAACTCGGAAATCTGAGCCAATTTAAAATTTTTGTTTTGGCAATTTTAGTGAATTTTGATTATTTAAAATGAATTATTTTGAATAATATCAACGAGAAATTTATTTTGAATAGAATTCAAAGGAATATATATATATATGAATCGTCGTTAGAATATAATGATTTATTTATAATTATAAAAGGAATTGAAAATGGCGCGGTAGTTTGAAAATTCGATTTCAAAATTCAAATGAATGTACAGGATTCAAAATAAACCGGATTTTAGCGAGATCAAAAATATTTGAATCTATTTGAGACTATCTTTCCAACGAATCCGAAAAATCAAAATTACATAGCGGGAATCAAAAGATATGCCCAGTTGAAAATTCAAAATAATCGCTATGGAATTCTGGCCCTTAAAAATGGAAATTTTGCAAATGACCTCGGTTTTCGACGAAACCACTTTTATTGGATCCGAGATATAGAATTATTGCTAGATTCCAATTTTCATAATTTTCTGAATCAATATGTGAGCGTGGCACACTTAAACGCGTTTGACCAGTTTAAGTTGATTTTAATCGACTGGAAAATGGCCATTTTTCAGACGGTCTCAAAATTTGACGAAACTAGTTTTATTAGGACAGTATCGTCAATACGAAGCTAGAAAATATTTTTCGGGAATTTTTAGGGTTAGTATGTGGCCCCGGTAAATTGAAACGTGCGTTCAAATTCAATATATAGAATTATATTTTGATTTTGACGAAAACTGATCGAAACGATCGAATCAGTCTGCGATACATATCCCATTGTGTTCGGAATGAGGGTAATTAGCTATGAACGACAGTCGGTGGGTTCGATTTCGAGTTCGAAATTAAAAGTTTCTTTTTGAAATCAAATAATTAAATAAATAAAAAAAAACCTCTTTATTCTCTCAGCCCACCCCGTTCATTTCGATTTCAGTTTTTTTTTTAAAAAAAGGGCGCTCGTGCCCTAGCCGTGCCGCCACCGACGGCGAAGCCCCCCTGGTGATCGACGGTGCCTCCCTCTCCTTCCCTTCTCTACTCTCTCCTCCTCCCCTCGAGATCCACGCAAATGCCCGATGCAACCACCACCGCGATGGCGTTGGCCTCCCCACGCGTCGCCTGTCCCTCCCCTCCTCCATTCGAAGACCGCCGGAACCCAAACCAGTACTCCACTGCCGCGCTCAATCACCCAAATTCGAACGGAGACCGCCTCCACCTCCATGATGCCGTGCCTACCCCTCAACACCCAAAAGCAGTGAGTCTTCTTGAATATCAATTTTATTTTTCAGTTTTAACTAGTGAGCATGGATTTAAAATTCTGATTTACATATGTATAAAGGGAAGATAATGAACAAGTTTAGATTTTTACCATAGAAAAGTAGAGATTTTTATCATAGGAAAGTAGAGATTTTTATCTTACAAAGGTCGAATTTTTATAATAGTAAAGGTCGAATTTTTATAGTAGTAAAGGTTAAATTTTTATAACAAAGAAAGGTTGAATTTTTATAACAAAGAAAGGTTGAATTTTAATAACAAAGAAAGGTTTGAATTTTATAACTTAGACAGATTATAAAAATATGGTATTTTATACACAAGTGACAATATAAAAATATAATCTTTACAAACGAAGTGACAGTGTTAAAATATGATTTTTATCATATGAATAGAAAGCTAAAAAAATAAAAAAATATGATTTTTATTTTACGAAGAACATAATAAAAATTTGATTTTTATTATATGAAATAGCGAGAATAAACATTCGATTTTTATCATGAGAGCGAAGTAAAACTATAATTTTTAGCGAATTAAAAATATGATTTTTATATACTAGAGAATATAAAAATGTGATTTTTATGTATGTAGCGAATTAAAAATACGATTTTTATATATTAGAGAATATAAAAATGTGATTTTTATATATGTAGCGAATTAAAAATATGATTTTTATATACTAGAGAATATAAAAATGTGATTGTTATATATGTAGTGGATACGGTCGGCGAAAGTGACAAAAGGCGGGAACGACGAAGATTTTCTACATATGAAGAGTCGCGGTGAATTGGTTTAGCTAGTCGGTGAGAACTCCTCACTTTCATTTATTTTCTAGTTGAAATATATACTAGGATGCAGACGGTGTTTAGTAGCACCCGACACCCGTCGTCCACAGACAATGGATGACTTGTTTGTTTGATTGCTGTGTTGTGAAATTTGATTGTGTGATGTGGAGTGAAATAAAATATTTTATAGTGGAAAATAATTTATAGTTAAAAATATTTTTTTTAACGTGTATATAAAATGAATATTTATAAACAAATCGACGATTTGTTTATATAAGCTGATTTGACTGATATCGATTGGGACGATAAATTTTACACATCGCCCAACTGCACAAATAAAAATCTGTGTTTGTTGATTTGAAACTCCACACGGGTATTGGGATGATATTTGACGTACACTAATCCCGATTGTTTAGTTGTATGTCAATCGATGGATTGACAGACTGTGTAAGCGTTAATTATTTATATTTAATGCTTATGCAGCTGAGTGGTGCACTCTAGATGATGGTTGATTATTTATCGTTGCTATTATATACATGTGTTGTAGAAAATCCATATAATTGACATTATATGGTAATTGATTGGGCCTCATTCCAATTTAGAAAATAAATTCATGTTTTGATTAGAAAATAAATTCATGTGTTGAATAGAAAATAAATTCATGTGTTGAATAGAAAATAAATTCATGTGTTGAGTAGAAGCCGTGTTGATTAGATTGACGCCATTTTGACGTGAACGATATTTATATTGATTTTATTCATTTTTATAATGAATATAGAAAAGTAAGTGATTTCGAAATATAACGTTTTAAAAATATTATCATTTGTATATCGATGATGTGGAATATTCAATTTTGATTCGAAATTGAATATGATGTAGAAATCGTTTTGAAAACGAATTTAAAATGATTTATAAAATACGTTTTAAAAGGAAATCGACGAAATATATAATATATATTGTTAGATCCAAAATTGGCTCTAACACCCAAATTATGATTATAGCTAGAGATTAGTATCAATAAAATAGCAAAAAAGTAGAAAAGACACAAGATTTATAGTGGTTCGGCGTTAACGAGCCTACGTCCACTTTATACCTATGATTATACTTGAAATCAGAGTACAATCGATAACATTCCTCTCAATTTCCCTTGTACAATGTTAATTCACTCAATAATTTTGAGATAAAAACAATGGAGCTATGTTAATGGTGAGTTCAGAGCTCTGAATTGTCAAAAGATCCTGAAAAATGCCAAGCTCTGGGCTATTTATAGCCGATGTTTGATGACGGATCGCGGTCATACGTGGCCTACATCCCGAGGATCTCGGACTGGTCCGTAGCTTGATGGAGAATTAGTCAAATTAGCCATTGAGGACAGGTGTCGCGATCTCCTCAGACCTCTGATCATTGAAGGCCAGGTCAAGCTCTTCACATGATGGTTGCAGGGATCGGATCGTGGGGGTTGTAGCGGATCGGATCGCGATAGGTAGGGCGGATCGGAGACATGGGGGCGATCCGCGATCCGTATGGCCAAAAATTGACGGCTCCTGTGTTTGAGACTTTGTGGAGAGCATACATCGATCTTGGTGGCTTGGTTCAAAAAGCTAGCCAACATTTTGCCCCCTCGAAGTATGTTTTATCAAGGATGGAACATGCTTCGAAGTTTCTGATTTGTCTTTTCCCAAAACGATGCGAACCAAAGGTCGTATCTGTTACATCGTCGTACCGTTTCCAAAAAGTCGTGTCTCCTGATTAGTATAAATGCCAAATGAAATCTTCGATCATTTCTTTGGTTGTCCAGGATTTTTCTTTCGGAGATCTCATTGCGAAACTGTCAGGTAAACTTTTTTAGTCCTCCAAACTTCTTTCATATTCTTCTATTAACGAACTTCCTCGATTTTGGATCGTTGTTGCGTGGTGCAAATCATAGGAAAGGGACTCATCGCGGTCCGGCATCCAAATGAGTCTTCAATGAAGTGGGCTGCCTTTTTTTCCCGATGGGCTTGGACTCGTGGCCCACCAGGCCCCCACGGTTCGAACGAGACAAAAAATGGAAGGCCAAAGGCCAGTGATTTATCTATATAAGTCTCACTCCTCCTCTCTCTTATTTTTCTTCCTTCCAGCCGCCACTCCTCTCCTTCTCGCCTTCCGAAATTCCAACTTGATAAACCAAGTTTTCCAACTAATTAAAAAAGGTAATTGCGTTGATAATATTTCAAATTCTTTCATCCTCGCTTCTCGATAGTTTTTTGGAGTTTAGGGGGAGAGAGAGAGGCAGGTTTTTGCGTTATTCGAGGGTTTGGAGGTTGACCTGTTTGAGTTCGGAGGAGGGAAAGAGGGAGAAGGAAGAAGATGGAGGAGAATGCCAAGTTGGATCATGGCGACGGTGAGGCAGCGGATCGTGGCACATCCATTCGTGGTGGTGGCAGTGGCGCGCTGAGTTGAATAGTGGATTGGACCGTGGAGATAATAGGATGTCGAGGTATTGATGAAGTGTTAATTTGAGTAGCGGATTGGGTCGTGGAATGGAGGAGCACTAGTTTATGGAGATGTGGTAAAGTGGATCGTGGGGGGTTAGTTCGATCCGACAGGAACCCCGATCCACGCTGCCTCACGATCCAAAGAAGGTGGCGATCCATTCACCTCGATCTGCCATGCTTTCCATGATCTGACCCGCACACTCCTTACGAACCGAGCTTAGATGATGATCCAATATATGTTTTAAACTTTAAACAATACATTGCAATCACATGATTCTGAACAATTAGGTTAGAGCCGATGAGATGAACTTCTTGGACTGAACAATGACTGGACTTAACAACATATTCTATCTGCTTTGTGACTTTATTTTTTTCGTATCATACACACTTGTACGCACAAACACTTGCACATACACTCGGTTCATGGTTTATTGCATTCTAATCTTGCATGTTTACTCACCAAAACAGCAATGTCAGGAAGACAATCTTCTAAAGAGTCTGAAACAGAGATGGACCCAGAGATATCGGAACAGTCTAACCCTGAGCTCCCTTCAACTAATCCAGAGGGTCAGAAATCTGGATCCGAATATGAAGCAGAAACGAAATCCAATTCATCAGAGAGCACTTCAACTGAGGAGTCTGATGTAGATGAATGAGCTCCTGATGAGATTCCTGACGCTTAGGAAATCGATAAATTTACTGACTCTAAGACAACCAAACTAGATGACGCAAAACTCCTGAGAATATGCTTAAGACACGGGATACCCTGGGATGACGTCAAAACTCCAGGCAAGGATGATCTTCCCCACTTTGCCCCACCTGGATATATGGCCATTAGAAAATTGATGTGTAGCGTCGGTGCTATTCCTCCGTTCCCACCAATCGTCATAGAAACTTTGAAACGGTTGCGCATCGCCCCAATGCAGCTTCACCCCAATACCTATGCGGCCCTATAGACTCTCTATGTTGCGTATGCGGAAATCTTGCACACAGAGCTCACATTTTAGGACTTAAAGTTCTATTACCTTTTCAAACATCGTTCCACGGTGACTCCAAATTTCTCCTTCTTTGAATCAGTGGCCAATAGGAAGGTTTTATCGGACAGTCACAACAACATAGGGGATCCCAAAGCCAACTGGTTCTATATAAAACTGCAGGCTGGGTGTGCGAGGAGGTGGCTTAAATCAAGTAGGTTCCGAGTCTTCAAGCACGTGGCTTAATTACATAATTGAAACACTTATGTGTTTCCTTTCCTTTTTCCGCAGATCATAAATTCCCAAAGACAGAAGGCAAGGCATAGAAGGACCGACTATCTCGCCTTCTTAAAAGTAAATTGGACTTCTTGAGGATTAAGAAATGTATCACTGATGAGAACCTTCACAGACACCGTCTATTGGATATTAGGTTCGGACTTGGAGCAGGTGGTAAGCCTTATAAGTACGTGCCCCCAGCTGGAGATGAGGAAACCTCAGGGGCCACTAAGGTGATTGAACTTCCCAAGAGTCCTTCACCACATATTGACCAAGATGAGGAGGACTTAAATATCCCTAAAGGAGGTGAAAGCCGGGAGAATGATCCTGAGAGGGTCCCGGACTCTGAGGGGCAGTCTTCACCAAAAGCTTTACCACCGACCGATCTTACTTCTCACGAGGAGTTAACAGAAGAGCGTATGTTCAGGGAATTGGACAAACTTCCTCTACCAGATGATATCTACAGGAAGGAAGACTTTGGAGATGAATCGCTGTTTCCCGATCCTGAGGAAGTTATTCCCTCAATTGGGGACAAAGAAAACATTCAGACGAGTCAAGTTCGGGACTCTGGTCCGTTAGGGGGATTATATGGAATACACAAATCACACACATCTTATTGCAACATTCTAGTGTCACAGATATTCGTTGTTCTAACACATACTCGTTTTCTTTTGCAGGAAAGATGACCCGCAAACGGTCTTATTCTTATAGTTCTCTTCGCTCAGGCACACCAAGTCTTTATCCGGATCCTGATCAGGGTCGTGGCGACAGCTGGGGAAGAGACAGGGATCGGCCTCGCGATTCTCACAAGTCTTACCCTACGCGATCTCGGTCTCCGACGAGGCAGGGTTCTGGAAAGTATCATAGTCGTCCTCTGCCACCAGCACCGGGTGGGGGCAAAGAACTTCCAAAAGATTTGACGCCTCCAAAAAGTACGCCTTCTCATGCTAAGTCTTCTAAAAAACAGGAGGGGCCAAAGGGAAAAGATAAGGATGAGAGCAGGATTGTAGAGAAGGAGAAAACAGCTCCTGCTACTTCTAGCCAGCCGAACCTAGATGCTACCGCCACACAGGGTATTATTCCTTCTTCCGGAACCCAAGCCAAGCTGGAATATCTGCGGAAGCAGTTTACCAATATTTACTTCGAGAGGATGATTTTCGTCCCAGACCTTGAGCCGGTATTCGAGGGGTGGGATGTCGAGGTTATGAGGAAAGTGACCCATGCAGCTAAGCAGTATAGCGTGATGAAAAATCATGCCACAAAACTCTTAGAGGTTATCCATAATTTGGAAATGGATGCGGCCAGGGCTAGAGTGAAGATTGCTAACGATGAGAAGGCTAGGAACAAGATGGAGAAGGAGTTGGAGGATACTCAAGCTCAACTTTCATTGGCTAAGCGGGACGCGGGAAACTATAAATCTGAACTAGAAGGTGCTAGAGAGTGTTTCCGCAATGAGCTTGACTCAAATAGCCAAGAGAAGTTGGCTTTGAAGAAAGAGGCAGAGGATCTTAGGGCAGCTAACATCGAATTGAGAACAACGCAAGAGCACTTTGTCGCTGAAAAGGCTGCCTGGGAGAAAGAGAAAGAGGAACTTAAGTGCAGACTCGCCTTTGTTGAGAAAGAGAATGAAACCTTGAATGGACAACTCATCGAAGCCGAAGTATGTGTGGTTCTTGCTGAAAGCAATGTTAACAATGTTCTTGAATCGGCCTCCAACACCGCCGATCAACTTGCCGAAAAGGAGAAAGAGATTGGAAAGTTTGAGGAGCTGCTATTCGACTTCTTGGGTCATGTTATCAAGACTCGAGACATTTCCTGGATCCCAGATTATCACGTCACCTTGGCCAATATATGGAATGGTATTGTTGAAGGCGAGAAGCAGCGATTGGGGGCTGAGGAGATCGACGAGGGTAAGTTGATGGAGACCTTCCTCATGGGTGAGGAACCCCAAGCTCTGGAGGAGGGCAGACGTTTACTTCGTGAGAAGGCCGAGAGGGAGAAGGCTGAGATAAAGGGCAAGAACAAGATTGACAAGGGCTCTAGCTCGACAGTTGAGCCCACGACTACTGGAGTCAAGGAATACAATCCCGATGACCCATTGATTCCCTTGGCTCTAGCTCCTCTGACTGTCGGGACTTTAATTACAAACTGGGGGGAGGAGTCGACCGAAGGTATCTCCATATTTTCCCCGCAATTTGCTAGAGTGACATCTTCTCCTGATGCACTAACATTTGTTACTCATAATATAGGTGTCAAGCCAGTTGAGAAAGATGCGGAAGAGAAGACGGAGGCAAGAAAATCTGATGCTCCTACGAGTTCTAAAGTCAGAGTTTCTGAGACTCCAAAGCAAACGAAGGACAAGGCACATGAGGCGGTCGTTACAGCACCCGTGGCGCCCAGTACCGATACTCTTACTGATGCTGATATTATTGATGCCTTGAGAGACACTGATGGTGGCCACGGGGACGAGGAAGAGGATGTCGTCATCGTGGACGAAGCCCAAGGTGGTGATGGTGAGACCCTGGCTGGGATGCAGGCTAGGAAGGAGAAGCAGCTGGCTCTCAAAAAGGAAGGGTTGGAGCCTATGTTTGTTGCTCCTATCAGGGAGGCTGACCCCAAGACTGAGCTAGTGACAAAGTTTTCTTCCAGATCGATAACTTCGCAACTTGCCTCTGAGTCTTCTCTTCCTCCAGCTGATCCCCCTTCTGATAAAAAGAAGAGGAAGAAAGATGATGAGGGCGATGATGATAAGGAGGACAAAACGGGGAAGAAAAAAAAGGAAAGGAAAGTGAAGTCCTCCCCGAAGAAATCAAAATCGTCCCCCAAGCATAAGTAGGTCGTAGTTGCTAGTTTGCATTTTTCTTTTTAGGATTTCCACTGGCCATGTGATGTGCTTGCGAGTGTGGCCCTCGCCTTTTGGTTAGCTTCATTTTGTATTTCTACAGTTTAGTGAAATGGAAATATGTTTATTTTGCATCTTCAAGTACCTGCAAATTCACCACACCTGTGGAATTCATTATTTTGAATCACATAAAATAATCATGACTAACATAAAAAATCACGGCTAAACATAAAAGTTACGAGAAAATTCATGTATGAACAACATTTTCTTGTGTCGGAGTGTAAGTGTCGCTTGTGTATGCCCCCAATCAATCGTCATTATGGTGCCTGGCCAGGGCTTATTGAGGATTGATTAGAGTCGCAGTTATATTGCCCCTCATTCCCGGAAATGAGGGGGTTGGGCTCAGCTTTTATTCTCATTCCCGATTCTGCAGCGGGATAGGAACCCTTATGCGGCATTTAATTCGAATGCCTTTATACTCACTCCGGAGTTCGAACTCAGCTTTCAATCTGCTCCCCGATCCTTCAGCGGGGTAGGAGTCCTTTGGGGGTGCTGAGTCTCCAGCACCTTTATACTCTCCCGTCGAATTACAATGGTAGAGTGTAGATCGAGACGGTCTTTAAAATCATGGTGCACCTTCACGTCTCGTGGACAGTTAAGTTCCCTATCCTTGACACTTCTCGAATCTTGAGGTGCAGAGTTTTAATCGATGTGTCATTCATTCGATCACCTTTTTGGTAATCCACTCATCATTAAAGGGTGATGAGCGGGTCTGTGAACTCTCGGAAGGGTGACCCGCGGAAGCGAGTCTCATTCCAAAAGTCAGGAGTCAAGAAACTATAAGTCTTCATTAAGCAGTCGAATGTTGCCTTGACGGAATTCCAAGGGTGTTACACTCCCTCTGGGACCCGTGAAAACATCATCGATGCCGGCGAACCGTTACTACCTGCATATGTAAATGACAAGAAAATAAAAGTGCAATAAAGGTAAATGACACATGATGTTTTTATAGTGGTTCGGTCGAATCATGACCTACGTCCACTTTATAATCTTTTGTTCATATACTGGACTATTCTAGGCTAGTCGAGCCATATTACATAATCCTACAAACAAAAGAATAGAAATGACGATCTTCACGTCAGATAATGCCGCAAATGTTGGGCATTCCACACTCTAGGGATTTCAATTTCGTCCACGGTCGTTAGCTTGAAAGCTCCGTTATCAACCCTCTACTGGATGGCATAAGGTCCTTCCCACATCGACCCCAAGTGAGTTGGGGCAGGAAGATTCGCTTCAGAACCAAGTCTCCGGGTTCAAAGGTGCGGGCTCGGACCCTTTTGTTATAGTACCGAGCAATTTGCTGCTTGTTCCTTAAGGCACGTAAATCTGCTTCATCTCTCTTCTCTTCTACCATATCGAGGGATTCAAGGAGTAACTCATTATTAGTCATTGGGTCGTAATAAGTGACCCGATGGGATGGTACCTCCAGTTCTACTGGGACGACGGCCTCGGACCCGAAACCAAGGGAAAAAGGAGTATGCCCGGTAGCTGATTTGTAAGTCGTCCTATAGGCCCACAATGCCAAGGGTAGCTCGTCGACCCACATGGCTTTGGCCTGTTTTAAACGTTTTTTCAGGATGGACTTGATTACTTTATTAGCTGCTTATACCTGTCCATTTGCTTGTGGATGTGCCACTGATGTGTATCTTTTCTCGATATGGTATTTCCCGCTGAATTCTCGAAATTCGGTACTATCAAATTGGGTCCCATTATCAGTTATGACAACTTTTGGGATTCCAAATCGACAGATAATATTTCTTACGACGAAGCTGATCACTTTCCTGGTGGAAATCGTTGTCAGGGCTTCTGCTTCAACCCACTTTGTGAAGTAATCAATGGCTACAATGGCAAACTTTGCACCGCCCTTAGCTTATGGGAGACTTCCATTTATATCAATTCCCCACATGGCGAAAGGCCACGGGCTTGTCATCGTCATCAACTGGCTAGGAGGTGCCTTGGGAATCCTGGAAAACTTTTGGCATGCATCACAGCCTCGTGAATACTTGGCTGCATCCTTGTTTATGGTGGGCTAGAAGTAGCCATAGCGCAGTATTTTCTTTGCCAGTGTTTGCTCCCCGGTGTGGTCGCCACATTCACCTTCGTGGACTTCTTCCAGTACACGCTTGATGTCGTCATGGGCAATGCACCGAAGGAGGGGCATCGAGAATCCCTGTCTGTAGAGGACTTCGCCTTACATAACATACCGGGAAGCCTTCCGGATAACCGCACACCTCTCGCTTTTCTTTGTCGGAAGCGTTTCATACGTCAAAAAATTCTTTAAAGGGGTCATCCATGACTCCCTTTCGGGTTCAACCTCTAGTATCCGATCAACTTCCATCTGATCTATACTAAGGAACCATAATACTTCAACTGGGACCAGCTCCGTATCTTCAGGATTATCGGAACTAGCCATCTTCGCCAACTTGTCTGCCTTTTGATTCTCCGTTCTGGGGTTATGGGATATGCTGTAGTGATCGAAACCATTCAACAACTCCTTTACTTTCTTCAGATATGAAATTAGTCTTGAACTTTTGGCCAGGATCTCTCCAATGACCTGGTTTACGACTATTTTAGAATCGCAAAAGATATCCAGCTTCATGATTTCCAATTCCTTAGCAAGTTTCAGTCCAACGATCAAAGCTTCATATTCGGAATCGTTGTTGGTGGCGTGAAACTCCAATTTAAGGGCATAATGGACTAGTCGTTTTTCCGAAGTTTCAAGCACTACTCATGCTCCAGATCGTCGGTCGTTCTTAGCACCATCAGTGTATAACTTCCAGGCATTGGGATCAAGGAGTAACTTTGGTGGATCGACTTCCTCATTTATAACATCCTCTTCTGGAGTAGTGAATTCTGCTATAAAATCTGCTAGCGCTTGTCCTCTTATCGATCTTCGGGGCTGAAAGTTCAAGTCGAACTGACTCAATTCGATATTCCACTTAAGCAACCTTCCTGATGCTTCGCGCAGTTGTAAAACTTGTTTGAGTGGATGATCGGTGTACACAGTGATGGGATGAGCCTGGAAATAGTGGCGGAGCTTTCGAGAGGCGATCAAAAGACTATACGCAAGCTTTTCCATTTTTGGATATGTTTGCGAACAAATTATACAATTGTAAACAACTGTAAAATCCGTTCAGCTTTCCTAAACAACAAGGATTGTTGTAGAGGGTGTCGAACTATGGGACCAAAAATATTTTAATTAATAAATCCAATCAAGTTATTCCAAGATTTTGATTGATTGAAAACACAGAAAATAACAGCAATTAAATAAAGAAGAGAGATTTATCTAATAAGAGAAAGCAATTAGGGGATAATGACATAAATTAGATTCACACTCGTCAATAGCCAACAAATAAATATAGATCTAATTCATGTTTCTATCACAAACACGAATCAACGATAAATAGATTCTTAGAAACAAATAAGTAAATAACGATAAGCATAGCCTATGTAGGAGTTGAGCTCTTAAACAACCATAGACTATTAAGACAGATTCACAAATTAATTTCTAAAAACCTAAAATTAGATCTAAATCTGATAAATGTTAGATCGAACACGAATATACCCTGTGAAGGAGCATAGCTCTTAAACGACACAGAATATGAAGGTTCATATCTAACCCTTGATTCAGATCTAGATCTACATATATAAAGTCCTCATCTATTGGCTATGGATTCATGCTGAATCATATCTATTAGCGTCATCACCCCCTAATCAAAGGGGATTTGCTAGACATAGCTAAAGAAGAAGAAAAACAGAAATTAAATAACATGAACATAAATAAAACAAAACTAAATAGAACAGAGGAAGAAGAGTTTTATTCCAAGAGTAAGATTACAGAATAAAACTAAGTGTGTATTTACATGAATAAGATACAAGGTATTTATAGTTGTATTGGCCAAGGCTACTTGGCAAATTCGACAATGTGGGACAAAAACCCCTTTTTCAAAATAACACATTAATCAAGTAGCTCAGTGTGAACGCGTGCAGCGCATGAATGAGAAGCCTTGCAAATTACATGATATGGGACAAATAACTTAGCTCAATTAGCAACTAGACCAATGTGAATGCATGTAGATGTCATGGAAAGTAGGTTGCGGGCTTCAACTCTAATTGACTTGAGAATGAATAACAACTCCAAGTGGTCGTTATGGAAAAGCATTGAATCTTATCTTTGAAATATGCAGCAGAAGGTGATTGAACAACAACTTTTCTTCAGGTCTTCAAGCTTTAATCCAGCTCTAAAATTCAACACTATTCTCGCACAAATTCTTCAAGATTTTCAACAATTAAGTGCGTTAATCCATTCATCAAAAATAATCTGTAAACACAACTATAAATGCACAATATCAATTATTTAAAAGATAAAATAAGTTAAATATGCGGATAAAATATACACATTTACGTGTATATCAAATACCCCCACACTTATCTGTTTATTCGTCCTCGAATAAACTAAACTAAGATATGTCACACTTTCGTAGGAAACACGATTGCATTTAGCGTATGCAACAAGCCGTTAAACCCCTAGGTGTCCCTAGTAGGACGAGTGTTGTCTCGTGAGGGTTTTCAGCGGATACTACCTACAAAATCCAAAGCGTCTTGTGGATTAATCAAATAATATATTTAAGGTCTTTCACATTCCAAGGATTTCACCTAACTTCAATAATAACGGTTTAGCCCCAAATTGTCCATCCCATAATTAGTGCAAAAATGAATAAAAAATTTCAAGCTGAATCGTAATTCCTTGATAACACTGTAATTGTCTTGAAGGTTAAGAGTGTGGTGCCAACCAAAGTTCTACACATTGACAATGTGCACTCAATCATTTCTTTATTCCCTTTTTTTGAATGATTTTGCACCAATGTAACTGTAATGTATTGGATATGAGTTATGCATAGATAAAGGAAAATTTTGTAAGTTCTAAAAATATTCTAGATAAGAGGGCAAGTGTATTAGTTGAACTTCAAATTACAAAAGATAAAGTAATACTAAGGCACATATGAACATTTTTATTTCCTTTCATCTCGTCTACTACAATCCTCACTTTCAAGTACAGTAGAATGGATGTGGATGGAATGGAATTGAATGCTTTTATAGTCAAGAATGATGAATGATTATTTTATTCAGAGAGACTCTCTCTTTATTTCATTTTTTTTCTCTTCTTTTTTTCTTTCCTTCTTTTTTTTCTTTTCTTTTCCCTTTTTTTCTTTTTTTTCATTTTTTTTCTTTTGCATGATGAATGATGAGTGGAGATGGAATGGAATGATACCGTACATTATTTCATTCGATTCCTCCTCTACTAAACCAACACTTCATGAAAGGAAAGTTTTGTGCCCTAGTTACTCTACTTCTATAACCTTAATTCAACACACAAGTCTGGATTGATGTTATACAAAAAGCTGAAAGGAATGATAAACAAAGTTTCGTAAGATAGATAACCCATATAAAATAAGATATGGTATATGGTTATCCTACCTTAAAACAAGTACGGAATGGGGAGTGTAATATTGGTATATAAAGTGATGTATTTAACCTTTGAAAATAAATCAGTGAAAAGGTTCTTGAGTATACCAATATAAGAAAAATTTATCGAAACATGGATGTAAATCGACTAAAACTTGGGTTTGAATAATGCGGGGTATCGAAGAAGAACGCTACAATGAGTCATTTCTCCTTAATTGGGCCAAGTGGAATTTAGAACTTACAAGTGTGAAAATTTGAGTGAGAAAAATATTATGCATGAAAACGAACTCAGAAAATCCAACATATGTAGGTGCAAACTCATTTTTTTTTAATTTTTTTTTGGATTATTTTTACTTGCACATTCTAACATGTATAACAAAGGTTGACACGCTTACTCCAGAACACGACTAACGTCTGCACAGTCTCAAGCTAGCATCTTAAAAAGACACATTACGATTCACTGAATAAATAATGTTCATTCCCATCACCCAACAATTCAACTTATCAAACAAGAACCAAGGCGTTATTTATGAATTTTAAGTTAATCCTTGTTCAATGAATGACCTACTTTATAAAATTTGATTGCTGATGTAATGTAAATTCCCCCCCCCCCCCAACACTTGAGTGTGACTGTGTCCTCACAGTCTTAATCAGACATATCTTAGTGAAAGGGAAAAACAAATAAGAGAATATTTACATATGTACAAAAGAGGGTTAGTGCGTCTTACCGAATGTAATGTGGCTCATGGAGGACCACGAGCTCTTCGTCTTGGTTGGGTATTGGTTCCAAGTAAGGTTTAAGGCATTGACCATTGACCTTAAAGGATGATCCATCGGTTGGATTCTCAATTTCTACCGCACCATATGGAAAAACAGTCCGTACAGTGTAAGGTCCTGTCCATCAAGATTTTAACTTACCCGGAAATAAATGCAGTTTTGAGTCATACAACAGAATTTTTGACCTGGCATGAAAGTTTTACGTAAAATTGATTTATCATGAAAAACTTTTGTTCTATCCTCGTAAATTTGTTCATTTTCATATGCATCATTTCGAATTTCATCGAGTTCATTAAGTTGAAGCTTCCTATGTTCACCTGCTTGCTCTAAATCAAGATTTAAAGTTTTTATTGCCTATAATGCCCTATGTTCTAGTTCAATTGGCAAGTGACATGGCTTATCAAAAATCAACCGATAAGGGGACATACCCAAGTTGGTTTTGAAAGCGGTGCAGTAAGCCCAAAGAGCGTCGGTTAACTTTTGGGACTAATATTTACGATTTCGATTCACAGTTTTCTCAAGAATTTGTTTAATCTGCTTATTCGATACTTCAACTTGCCCACAAGTTTGAGGATGGTAAGGAGTAGATAACTTGTGGGTTATCGAATACTTTCTCATGAGAGCTTCAAAAGAATGATTACAGAAGTGTGTACTATTATCACTGATTATTGTGCGAGGTGTGCCAAACCTAGAAAAGATGTTTTCTTTCAAGAAGCATACAACAACCTTGTTATCGTTTGTTTTGCATGGTACAACTTCGACCCATTTGGAAACATAATCAACAGCTAAGAGAATGTAAAGGTTCCCAAAAGAATTAGGGAAGGGTCCCATGAAGTCTATACCCCACACATCAAAAATTTCGACATCTAGAATGGGGTTTAGGGGCCTCATATTCCGTTTAGAAATTTTCCCCAAGAATTGACATCGATCACAAGTTTTGCAAAATTCGTACGCGTCTTTGAAAAGGTTGGGCCAGTAGAAACCCGATTGGAGAACCTTTTCGGCTGTCTTTTTGGGACTGAAGTGACCACCACAGGCTTGGTCATGACAGAAAGAGAGGACATTGTGAGTTTCAGTGTCAGGAAAACACCTTCGAATGATTTGATCGGGACAATACTTGAAAAGATAGGGGTCGTCCCAATAAAAATGTTTCACTTGGGAAAAGAATTTGTGTTTATCCTGCTTAGACCAAAAAGAAGGGGTCTGCTTAGTGACTAAGTAGTTGACAATGTCAGCAAACCAAGGATCAGTGGATAGAGAAAACAGATGTTCATCATGGAAATTCTCATTGATCGGAAGAGAAGAAGACGGGGCATTTGGAAGACGAGACAAGTGGTCCGCAATAAAGTTGTCGGATCCTTTTTTATCCTTAATGGTAATGTCAAATTCTTGAAGTAGAAGGATCCAACGAATGAGATGAGCCCTAGCATCCTTTTTAGAGAAAAGGTACCTAAGTGCGGAATGATCGGTATAAACAGTGATGTGTGAGCCAACTAGATAAGGTCTGAATTTTTCTAAAGCGAAAACGACTGCCAAGAGTTCCATTTCAGTGGCCGTATAATTGATTTGAGCATCGTTCAGAGTTTTACTCGCGTAGCAAATGACGTGAAGAATCTTATCGATACATTGTCCTAGGACAGCGCCAACAGCTAAATTCGAGGCATCACACATGATTTCAAAAGGCAGCTTCCAATTAGGAGAGCAAATGATCGGGGCAGAGACAAGTTCATTTTTAAGACGCTTAAAAGATGAAATGCAATCAGAATTGAAGTCGAAAGGAACATCCATACCAAGAAGATTGGTCAAAGGTCGAGTGATTTTGCTAAAATCTTTTATAAAGCGACAGTAAAAACCAGCATGACCTAAAAAGGATCAGATGTCCTTAACAGATTTGGGAATGGAAAGATTCGAGATAACTTCGATTTTGGCTTTGTCTACTTCAATTCCTTTGTTAGAGATGACATGTCCTAAAACAATGCCATGTTTGACCATGAAGTGACACTTTACCCAATTAAGCGTTAAGTGTTTATCTTTGCAACGGTTAAGAACAAGATCTAGGTGATGTAACACTCAGTGTAGGAATCCCCAAAGATGGAAAAATCATCCATGAACACTTCCAAAAATCGCTCAATCATATCAGAAAAAATGCTAATCATGCACCTCTGAAAGGTTGCAGGTGCATTACATGGACCAAAAGGCATATGTCGGTACGCAAATGTACCAAACGGACAAGTGAAAGTGGTTTGCTCTTGGTCCTCAAGAGTGATAGGGATTTGATTATAGCCCGAGTACCCATCAAGGAAAAAATAGTACTTATGACCAGCTAGTCGTTCTAACATTTGATCGATAAATGGCAGAGGGAAATGATACTTTCGTGTTGCAGCGTTAAGTTTCCTATAGTCAATGCAAACACGCCAACCAGTCTGGTTGAGGGTTGGGATAAGCTCATTAGCTTCATTTTGGATCACGGTAATCCCTGATTTCTTAGGTACAACATGAATCGGACTAACCCATTGACTATCGGAAATTGGGTAGATGATTCCATTGTCTAGACATTTAAGGATTTCAGCACGAACTGCTTCTTTCATGATAGGGTTTAGTCGATGCTGGGGATCCCGAGTGGGTTTAGCTGTAACGACCCTGAATTTTGGGGCCAAGTTAAAATTTATTTTAAGTGATTTTAAATGAGTTTTGATATTTAAAATAATCTATTTTAAATAATAAGGATCACAAATTTGGTTCAAATCGAAGTTAGAATGAATAAATTAATTTTAAATATAAAAAGAGCTAGAAATGGCGCGGTAGTTTGAAAAGTCAAACTTGAACTTTGACTAACCATACAGGATGCAAAATTTAACGGATTTTAGTGAAACCAAAAATATTAGAATCTATTTAAAAATATCTTTCCAACGAATCCGAAAAATCGAAATTTCATAACGGGAATCAAAAGTTATGGCCAATTCAATATTTAGAAAGGTCGCTATGAAATTTATAAGGGCCAAAATGCTACATTTTGCAGAATAAGGAATTAGGACCCGAAACCATCTCCATTGGTTTTAGAATGTTGTTTACATATAAAAATGACTATAAGAACTTATATTTTTGAGTTTCGTAAAAATTCCACTATTTTTGGTATTTTTAAATATTAAAATATACACCTGAAAAATAGAATTTTTGCAAACGTACTCCGAATTCGACGAAACCAGTTTCTATGGATTCGGAATATTAAATTAAGGTTAAATTATAAAATTTATAATTTTTGGAAGTATTTTGTGGCCTGTATAATTTTTACAATGGAAATACAGCCTATTTTCAGACTTCGGAAATTTATAATAAATTCATACGGAATCGGAAAATTACGAAATCAGGTTCGTTGGGTTCGTAATGACCTGAAATAATTATGTTTAAAAATTTATTAATTTTGAAATTCGCATGTATTTATAAGAATTTCTGAATTGAAGAAAACAGTCGAAAATTGAGTAATTGGGCACGTAATGATATTTGGGCCCAAACCAAAATTAAACCCATGGTATATATTATCTTTTTTCTGAGATTTAGGGCTGAAATTCGAAATGCTCAGCAGCCACTTCTATTTTCCATCATTTTTCTCAATTTCCATGGCGGCTCTCTCTTCCTCTAAAATTTGTTGAAAATATAATCTCTTCAAACCATAGCAAATTATATGTCCTCTCGAAGGTCTCGACGATACGAAGCTAATGGTGTAGTCGGTTTTGTCAAACAGCGCTCGGATTCGCCGGAATCTCGACTTAAAGCTCGCTGTTTTCGAAATTCAGAAGCTCAAAACGTAAATCAAGAAATTCCCGTGAATCGAGGAAGAATTAGACGAAGTCACGAACACGGAAGTTCTTCGTCTACGTGAGGTGTAGGTGCTCGCCAAATTTCAGGCAGTTTGGAGGTGTGAGGCGGCCTGTGGGACCCGCGAGGCGAAATCCTTTCTAGGCGATTTCCCGATGATCGGAGAAACTTTAGGGGCGGCTCTTTCTGGTGGTGGTGCGTCTCGCCAAGACGAAGACATTGGCGGTGGTCCCGTGGCGTCAGGTGGCCCGAGGCAGCGGCAAAGTGCGGTCAAAGTTCGGCGGTGAACAGTGTTTTTCGGTCAATGGGCTGAGGGTATTTTCTATTTTATTTTTAAATTATTTAATTAATTTCCAGAACTTTAAAATTGCATAACTCACTCATACGAAGTCGAAAATCGACGATTTCAGGTGCGTTGGGATCGTGGCGACGAGATGGACGCGTGGACACTAATTTTGTCCAATTCTGAGACGGTGAAATTTTTAGGTATTTTCACGAATATTAATTAATTATTTAATTACCCGATCTTTAAAAATTCATAACTCTTTCATACGAGGTCCGTTTGACGAACCGTAAATTGCGTTGGAATCACAAAATTAAGAGCTTCGCGATGGCGCAGACCGCAGCTGAAAAGGAGACAGTAAAATTTTGGCCAAAAATTCAAGGTGAGAGTTCACTTCTATTTTAATTAATTTAATTTAATTCATACTATGCGATGTGAACCTGCTATGAACAAATGCGATGTGAATCAGCTATGACCAAACCTCTGTATGTATGCTAGATCTAATGTTGTGAGTATTCACTTTATTTAAATTAATTATAGATCTATTATTTGATGTATGAAGTATGATGTTTGAATTGTATGGTTGATGTTTTGAATGATTAGAAATAGTAGATCTGAAATTTAGCATCGATGAATATATTTGCTGTTGTTATGTTTCATGGAAAAATAAGATTAGCGATGTGTGTATGACATGAAAACTTGAATCACTATAGAGGTAGGAAATTTAAGTTGGACGATGTTAATATGACATGAAACAAAAGTTAGAGATTTTATTGTTTTTATAAAAAGATTATATTTTTATTGATTATATAAAAAGTTATATATTTTGTTGTTATAAACAAAAGACCACATTTTTATTGCAAACATATAAAAGTATATGTTTTGTTGATTTAATAAGATGGATAGATTTTACATTTGAAATTTGTAAATATAGTTGCAATGAAAAACGGTGTTTAATTTTACATTAGAAATATGTAAATATGAAAATGCATTGATATGAAGAATAACATTTTTGTCATGTGATAAATATAAAATGCACTGTAAGGAAAATAACATTTTTGTTTAAATGTTAAAAATAGAAATTTCATCATATGAAATTATTCACCGTATGATGATTGACATTTGTTGTCAATGTTTATATAAGAAAATAAACACCGTATGATGATTGACATTTTTTTTGTCAATGTTTATATAAGAAAATAAACACCGTATGTTGATTGACATTTTTGTCAATATTTTAAAATAGAATTTGTCGCTATTTGAGATAAGTATATTTTTGTTCATTTACAAAATAGAATTGGCCGCTATATGTAATGAACTAATATTTTGTTTATTATCAAAATAAGAAAACATCGTATGTAAGTGAATATATTTTGTTCATTATCAAAATAAAGAGCACCGTATGTTGAATGAACAAATTTGTGTTATTTTAAAATAAAGAGCACCGTATGTTGAATGAACAAATTTGTGTTAAAATAGAAATTTGCATTGCATAAAATGGTATTTTGTCATGTTAGAAATATAGAAATTTGCATTGCATAAAATAGTATTTTGTCATGATAGAAAAATAGAAATTTGCTTTGCATAAAATAGTATTTTGTCATGTTAGAATAAGTAAATAATGCATTGTATGTAAAATAATGCATTGTATGTATAGCATAGTATTTTGTCCAAGTTAGTAAATAATGCATTGTATGTAAAATAATGCATTGTATGTATAGCATAGTATTTTGTCCAAGTTAGTAAATAATGCATTGTATGTAAAATAATGCATTGTATGTATAGCATAGTATTTTGTCCAAGTTAGAAAATAATGCATTGTATGTAAAATATGAAAATAATGCATTGTATGTGAATAGTATTTTTGTCATTTTTATTTATTGTTTAACATATAAGTTTGCATTGTATGTTAAATAACATTTTTGGTCATGTTATAAAAATATAAGTTGCATTGTATGTTAAATAACATTTTTGGTCATGTTATAAAAATATAAGTTTGCATTGTATGTTAAATAACATTTTTGGTCATGTTATAAAAATATAAGTTGCATTGTATGTTAAATAACATTTTTGGTCATGTTATAAAAATATAAGTTTGCATTGTATGTTAAATAACATTTTTGGTCATGTTATAAAAATATAAGTTTGCATTGTATGTTAAATAACATTTTTGGGCATGTTATAAAAATATAAATTTGCATCGTATGATAAAATAGCATTTTGTAAAAAATGAAAATATTTACCGTATGATTGATGGATACTTATTTTGTTAAATATGAAAATGTCACCGTATGATTCATTAACATTATTTTTAATGTTATCTACTAAGAAAATGTCACCGTATGAGATTAACATTCATTTGTGTTAATATTAGAATTATAAAAAAAAAAATTCACCGTATGTTGAATGGGAAATTTTTTGTTAATGTTATATAGAAAATTTCACCATATGATAATTTAACATTTTTGTCTATATTAAAAATATAGAAAATGCATTGTATGATTCATTAACATTTATTTCTAATGTTAATGGAATGGAAAATAAAAGAGAAAAACTCACTATATGGTTCATTAACATTTATTGTATGTACATGTAACATTATTTTAAATGTTAATGAAAAGAGTATTTCTATCGTAGGAAGAGTACATTATTTTTAATGTTAAAAATAAGTAATTTACAATGCATGGGAAATCAACATTAGTTATAATGGTAATTTAAAGAGGATTAACTGTAGGAAAGAGATTACATTTTATTTATGCATTATATTATAAGAATAACACCATTGTATGATATTAACATTTTAATGTTAATGTTAAAAAGAAAATAACACTGTATGTAGTTAACATTATTTTTAATGTTAATATAAGAGAAAATTTCATCGTATGTCAAGTTAACATTTAATTTTAATGTTAACACATAAGAATTTATACCGTATGGTATTAACATTATTTTATAATGTATATAAAAAGAGAATTCACCCCGTAGGAAGAATTAACATTATTTTTAATGTTACATAAAAGAAAAAAAAACTGTATGTAAGGTTTAACATTATTTATAATGTTAAATAAAAGAAAAGAAACTGTATGTAAGGTTTAACATTATTTATAATGTTAAATAAAAGAAAAGAAACTGTATGTAAGGTTTAACATTATTTATAATGTTAAATAAAATAAAAGAAACTGTATGTAAGGTTTAACATTATTTATAATGTAAATAAAAGGAATGAAACGTATGTAAGAATAACATTATTTATAATGTTAAATGAAAGATAAGGAACTGTATTGGAACATTAACATTATTTATAATGTAGGTAAAAGGGAACTTACACCATAGGAAAATGTTCATTGTTCATAATGAAATTGGAAAAGATATATATAAAGAAATGAATGGGATGGCACATTATAATTTACATTCTTAAATGAAAATTATAAAGTATAAAATAAATAATAATGAATTAAAAAGGGAAGAATTATCGTCTAATCCTAAACTACATTGTCAGGTAAGTAGAAAAGTGAAAGTTAAGAGAAACGTAAGCTGCACGTAGGGACGACAAACTAAACGAATTATATATATATATATTTATATATATAATTAAAATAACGATATGAAATATGTTTTTCTCAAAATATATGAATGCGAGATTATTTGGGAAGTCCGGGTTAATCCCATTCCAAATGATCGTACGATTCCAAGAATTCAAGTATGAAGACGGCGCATGAAGACCGTAAATCTCCCCTCGAATGGACAACGATCAAGACTCTGAATTGGTTTGCTCCCAATTCAAGGGTCGGGGTAATTGCCCAAACGTACGTGTTGATTTCACGGGTTTGACCCTAGTTCAGACCTAGAGCATGGGTATAAATGGATAGTGTGTCTGACATCGTACCCCACAAAATATTATGTTGTTGATATTCAGTTAATATATAAACGATTGGTGGTAGAGAATTTATTCTCTACTTAACACCCGTTTATATAGTGACGGAAGATCAATAGTACGGTATGGAGTGACGGTGTGGCATACTAAGATGCAATGATCAGGGTTTCTTGTTGAAAAGCAGAACCTTGTGGTATGAAGTACATGACTTCACGAGCCTCACAAACCGGTAGAGTCTAAAAAGGGGGAAGGGAACGCAGGGAAAGTAGCACGTTTCTTTCTAGTTAGTAGTCATTTTACTTTTGGAGGATGATGAAATGAGGCGCCTCGGATAGGTCCTATAGGACCGGGGAACGTGTACTTAGGAATAACTAATCCTCTAAGCTGTATGTGAGGACCGGCCCTGCCATTTCCAAGGGTTAACTGCGGGTAATCCTGAGGCATTAACTAGAGTGTCTCGAATCGGTAAGGAGTCCTCCCTAGCCTGGACTCATGATGGAAACCCAAATTTCCAATACGACCCCGACGGATTTGATTGTATTACTAGTACGGAGGCATAATATATGGTACCTATGCTTCCTAGGATTAATACATTTATTTTGAAATGTTTTCATATACACTAATAATAGTATTAGTTTCGTATTTGGCGTATTTAGCATGTTTAACCACCATAAGGTAAAACTCTATCCTCTTGGTGTGCGTTGCATTGTGTGATGGGACCTGAGTCTTATGGTGGTTCCATTTTTCAAAAGACATTGCGTTGTTGACGACTTATTTAATCATTTATTATGACACTTTAAATTATGCACGGCAGTCCCTTAGAGTAAACCCGTTCCGCGTTAGCGGCGTGGTCTTTTGGATTTGCCTTATTTTTATTAGTATAAGTTATTTAAGAATTCTCACACCAGTCCTTGTTGCTGGCCAAAGGGGCTGGGTACGCATGATAGGGGGTTCTCGCTTCGCGGTTTGGTGGCGAACGGGAGACTCTTACCCCTACATGTCCCTGTTGAGGGTTGGTAAGGCAATGGCCGGGAGGCTCGAGAGGGTCGCCGTAAAACAAGGTGTACTGGGGGACCACTGTGAGCCACGGTGGGTTTTACCTGCTGCTTTGGGGGGATGAAGGGATGGTTGCAAAGCCTACCGGATTTCGTCCGGGCTATCACAGTTGGTATCAGAGCTTTGGTTTACAAAGCGGAGTACAACATATCTATAATAATTCGTTTACATAGAATCACTATATTTTATGGCGAACAGTTCATGAGATACATAATAGCCAGTCACTTTATCGTCATCTTTTCATTCATCCTTCGATCTTTTCTATCTCTTAGAATCACCTTTTCTGTTGTTTTGACTCTTCCCTTGATCGTGCATTCGAAGAAGACTAAGTGAAGTGGCGATGCTCAATTGGCACATGTGTACGAAGGAGTGAAAGGACCAACTTCTTCGGTGGAAGGCCTGATGTTATAGGCGGTACTATTTCTGTTAAAACGTTTAAACATTCTCTGTGTTTATTCTTCCTCTTTTCCTCTTCTATTTTTCTTTTCCCTTTTCGGGGACGAAAAGTTTTTAAGTGGGGGAGACTGTAACGACCCTGAATTTTGGGGCCAAGTTAAAATTTATTTTAAGTGATTTCAAATGAGTTTTGATATTTAAAATAATCTATTTTAAATAATAAGGATCACAAATTTGGTTCAAATCGAAGTTAGAATGAATAAATTAATTTTAAATATAAAAAGAGCTAGAAATGGCGCGGTAGTTTGAAAAGTCAAACTTGAACTTTGACTAACCATACAGGATGCAAAATTTAACGGATTTTAGTGAAACCAAAAATATTAGAATCTATTTAAAAATATCTTTCCAACGAATCCGAAAAATCGAAATTTCATAACGGGAATCAAAAGTTATGGCCAATTCAATATTTAGAAAGGTCGCTATGAAATTTATAAGGGCCAAAATGCTACATTTTGCAGAATAAGGAATTAGGACCCGAAACCATCTCCATTGGTTTTAGAATGTTGTTTACATATAAAAATGACTATAAGAACTTATATTTTTGAGTTTCGTAAAAATTCCACTATTTTTGGTATTTTTAAATATTAAAATATACACCTGAAAAATAGAATTTTTGCAAACGTACTCCGAATTCGACGAAACCAGTTTCTATGGATTCGGAATATTAAATTAAGGTTAAATTATAAAATTTATAATTTTTGGAAGTATTTTGTGGCCTGTATAATTTTTACAATGGAAATACAGCCTATTTTCAGACTTCGGAAATTTATAATAAATTCATACGGAATCGGAAAATTACGAAATCAGGTTCGTTGGGTTCGTAATGACCTGAAATAATTATGTTTAAAAATTTATTAATTTTGAAATTCGCATGTATTTATAAGAATTTCTGAATTGAAGAAAACAGTCGAAAATTGAGTAATTGGGCACGTAATGATATTTGGGCCCAAACCAAAATTAAACCCATGGTATATATTATCTTTTTTCTGAGATTTAGGGCTGAAATTCGAAATGCTCAGCAGCCACTTCTATTTTCCATCATTTTTCTCAATTTCCATGGCGGCTCTCTCTTCCTCTAAAATTTGTCGAAAATAAAATCTCTTCAAACCATAGCAAATTATATGTCCTCTCGAAGGTCTCGACGATACGAAGCTAATGGTGTAGTCGGTTTTGTCAAACAGCGATCGGATTCGCCGGAATCTCGACTTAAAGCTCGCTGTTTTCGAAATTCAGAAGCTCAAAACGTAAATCAAGAAATTCCCGTGAATCGAGGAAGAATTAGACGAATTCACGAACACGGAAGTTCTTCGTCTACGTGAGGTGGAGGTGCTCGCCAAATTTCAGGCAGTTT
This sequence comes from Allium sativum, assembly GCA_030737875.1. Taxonomy (NCBI): domain Eukaryota; kingdom Viridiplantae; phylum Streptophyta; class Magnoliopsida; order Asparagales; family Amaryllidaceae; genus Allium; species Allium sativum. The sequence goes on along the minus strand of CM060924.1, from coordinate 583,382,059 downwards.
GGAGGTGCGAGGCGGCCTGTGGGACCCGCGAGGCGAAATCCTTTCTAGGCGATTTCCCGATGATCGGAGAAGCTTTAGGGGCGGCTCTTTCTGGTGGTGGTGCGTCTCGCCAAGACGAAGACATTGGCGGTGGTCCCGTGGCGTCAGGTGGCCCGAGGCAGCGGCAAAGTGCGGTCAAAGTTCGGTGGTGAACAGTGTTTTTCGGTCAATGGGCTGAGGGTATTTTCTATTTTATTTTTAAATTATTTAATTAATTTCCAGAACTTTAAAATTGCATAACTCACTCATACGAAGTCGAAAATCGACGATTTCAGGTGCGTTGGGATCGTGGCGACGAGATGGACGCGTGGACACTAATTTTGTCCAATTCTGAGACGGTGAAATTTTTAGGTATTTTCATGAATATTAATTAATTATTTAATTACCCGATCTTTAAAAATTCATAACTCTTTCATACGAGGTCCGTTTGACGAACCGTAAATTGCGTTGGAATCACAAAATTAAGAGCTTCGCGATGGCGCAGACCGCAGCTGAAAAGGAGACAGTAAAATTTTGGCCAAAAATTCAAGGTGAGAGTTCACTTCTATTTTAATTAATTTAATTTAATTCATACTATGTGATGTGAACCTGCTATGAACAAATGCGATGTGAATCAGCTATGACCAAACCTCTGTATGTATGCTAGATCTAATGTTGTGAGTATTCACTTTATTTAAATTAATTATAGATCTATTATTTGATGTATGAAGTATGATGTTTGAATTGTATGGTTGATGTTTTGAATGATTAGAAATAGTAGATCTGAAATTTAGCATCGATGAATATATTTGCTGTTGTTATGTTTCATGGAAAAATAAGATTAGCGATGTGTGTATGACATGAAAACTTGAATCACTATAGAGGTAGGAAATTTAAGTTGGACGGTGTTAATATGACATGAAACAAAAGTTAGAGATTTTATTGTTTTTATAAAAAGATTATATTTTTATTGATTATGTAAAAAGTTATATATTTTGTTGTTATAAACAAAAGACCACATTTTTATTGCAAACATATAAAAGTATATGTTTTGTTGATTTAATAAGATGGATAGATTTTACATTTGAAATTTGTAAATATAGTTGCAATGAAAAACGGTGTTTAATTTTACATTAGAAATATGTAAATATGAAAATGCATTGATATGAAGAATAACATTTTTGTCATGTGATAAATATAAAATGCACTGTAAGGAAAATAACATTTTTGTTTAAATGTTAAAAATAGAAATTTCATCATATGAAATTATTCACCGTATGACGATTGACATTTTTTGTCAATGTTTATATAAGAAAATAAACACCGTATGATGATTGACATTTTTTTTGTCAATGTTTATATAAGAAAATAAACACCGTATGTTGATTGACATTTTTGTCAATATTTTAAAATAGAATTTGTCGCTATTTGAGATAAGTATATTTTTGTTCATTTACAAAATAGAATTGGCCGCTATATGTAATGAACTAATATTTTGTTCATTATCAAAATAAGAAAACATCGTATGTAAGTGAATATATTTTGTTCATTATCAAAATAAAGAGCACCGTATGTTGAATGAACAAATTTGTGTTATTTTAAAATAAAGAGCACCGTATGTTGAATGAACAAATTTGTGTTAAAATAGAAATTTGCATTGCATAAAATGGTATTTTGTCATGTTAGAAAAATAGAAATTTGCATTGCATAAAATAGTATTTTGTCATGATAGAAAAATAGAAATTTGCTTTGCATAAAATAGTATTTTGTCATGTTAGAATAAGTAAATAATGCATTGTATGTAAAATAATGCATTGTATGTATAGCATAGTATTTTGTCCAAGTTAGTAAATAATGCATTGTATGTAAAATAATGCATTGTATGTATAGCATAGTATTTTGTCCAAGTTAGTAAATAATGCATTGTATGTAAAATAATGCATTGTATGTATAGCATAGTATTTTGTCCAAGTTAGTAAATAATGCATTGTATGTAAAATAATGCATTGTATGTATAGCATAGTATTTTGTCCAAGTTAGAAAATAATGCATTGTATGTAAAATATGAAAATAATGCATTGTATGTGAATAGTATTTTTGTCATTTTTATTTAATGTTTAACATATAAGTTTGCATTGTATGTTAAATAACATTTTTGGTCATGTTATAAAAATATAAGTTGCATTGTATGTTAAATAACATTTTTGGTCATGTTATAAAAATATAAGTTTGCATTGTATGTTAAATAACATTTTTGGTCATGTTATAAAAATATAAGTTGCATTGTATGTTAAATAACATTTTTGGTCATGTTATAAAAATATAAGTTTGCATTGTATGTTAAATAACATTTTTGGTCATGTTATAAAAATATAAGTTTGCATTGTATGTTAAATAACATTTTTGGGCATGTTATAAAAATATAAATTTGCATCGTATGATAAAATAGCATTTTGTAAAAAATGAAAATATTTACCGTATGATTGATGGATACTTATTTTGTTAAATATGAAAATGTCACCGTATGATTCATTAACATTATTTTTAATGTTATGTACTAAGAAAATGTCACCGTATGAGATTAACATTCATTTGTGTTAATATTAGAATTATAAAAAAAAAATTCACCGTATGTTGAATGGGAAATTTTTTGTTAATGTTATATAGAAAATTTCACCATATGATAATTTAACATTTTTGTCTATATTAAAAATATAGAAAATGCATTGTATGATTCATTAACATTTATTTCTAATGTTAATGGAATGGAAAATAAAAGAGAAAAACTCACTATATGGTTCATTAACATTTATTGTATGTACATGTAACATTATTTTAAATGTTAATGAAAAGAGTATTTCTATCGTAGGAAGAGTACATTATTTTTAATGTTAAAAATAAGTAATTTACAATGCATGGGAAATCAACATTAGTTATAATGGTAATTTAAAGAGGATTAACTGTAGGAAAGAGATTACATTTTATTTATGCATTATATTATAAGAATAACACCATTGTATGATATTAACATTTTAATGTTAATGTTAAAAAGAAAATAACACTGTATGTAGTTAACATTATTTTTAATGTTAATATAAGAGAAAATTTCATCGTATGTCAAGTTAACATTTAATTTTAATGTTAACACATAAGAATTTATACCGTATGGTATTAACATTATTTTATAATGTATATAAAAAGAGAATTCACCCCGTAGGAAGAATTAACATTATTTATAATGTTAAATAAAAGAAAAGAAACTGTATGTAAGGTTTAGCATTATTTATAATGTTAAATAAAAGAAAAGAAACTGTATGTAAGGTTTAACATTATTTATAATGTTAAATAAAAGAAAAGAAACTGTATGTAAGGTTTAACATTATTTATAATGTAAATAAAAGGAATGAAACGTATGTAAGAATAACATTATTTATAATGTTAAATGAAAGATAAGGAACTGTATTGGAACATTAACATTATTTATAATGTAGGTAAAAGGGAACTTACACCATAGGAAAATGTTCATTGTTCATAATGAAATTGGAAAAGATATATATAAAGAAATGAATGGGATGGCACATTATAATTTACATTCTTAAATGAAAATTATAAAGTATAAAATAAATAATAATGAATTAAAAAGGAAAGAATTATCGTCTAATCCTAAACTACATTGTCAGGTAAGTAGAAAAGTGAAAGTTAAGAGAAACGTAAGCTGCACGTAGGGACGACAAACTAAACGAATTATATATATATATATATATTTATATATATAATTAAAATAACGATATGAAATATGTTTTTCTCAAAATATATGAATGCGAGATTATTTGGGAAGTCCGGGTTAATCCCATTCCAAATGATCGTACGATTCCAAGAATTCAAGTATGAAGACGGCGCATGAAGACCGTAAATCTCCCCTCGAATGGACAACGATCAAGACTCTGAATTGGTTTGCTCCCAATTCAAGGGTCGGGGTAATTGCCCAAACGTACGTGTTGATTTCACGGGTTTGACCCTAGTTCAGACCTAGAGCATGGGGATAAATGGATAGTGTGTCTGACATCGTACCCCACAAAATATTATGTTGTTGATATTCAGTTAATATATAAACGATTGGTGGTAGAGAATTTATTCTCTACTTAACACCCGTTTATATAGTGACGGAAGATCAATAGTACGGTATGGAGTGACGGTGTGGCATACTAAGATGCAATGATCAGGGTTTCTTGTTGAAAAGCAGAACCTTGTGGTATGAAGAACATGACTTCACGAGCCTCACAAACCGGTAGAGTCTAAAAAGGGGGAAGGGAACGCAGGGAAAGTAGCACGTTTCTTTCTAGTTAGTAGTCATTTTACTTTAGGAGGATGATGAAATGAGGCGCCTCGGATAGGTCCTATAGGACCGGGGAACGTGTACTTAGGAATAACTAATCCTCTAAGCTGTATGTGAGGACCGGCCCTGCCATTTCCAAGGGTTAACTGCGGGTAATCCTGAGGCATTAACTAGAGCGTCTCGAATCGGTAAGGAGTCCTCCCTAGCCTGGACTCATGATGGAAACCCAAATTTCCAATACGACCCCGACGGATTTGATTGTATTACTAGTACGGAGGCATAATATATGGTACCTATGCTTCCTAGGATTAATACATTTATTTTGAAATGTTTTCATATACACTAATAATAGTATTAGTTTCGTATTTGGCGTATTTAGCATGTTTAACCACCATAAGGTAAAACTCTATCCTCTTGGTGTGCGTTGCATTGTGTGATGGGACCTGAGTCTTATGGTGGTTCCATTTTTCAAAAGACATTGCGTTGTTGACGACTTATTTAATCATTTATTATGACACTTTAAATTATGCACGGCAGTCCCTTAGAGTAAACCCGTTCCGCGTTAGCGGCGTGGTCTTTTGGATTTGCCTTATTTTTATTAGTATAAGTTATTTAAGAATTCTCACACCAGTCCCACGACTGACCCATAGTTTGTTTCACCTTTTTGCAAACTTGGGTGCCCTCGCTTCTACACGGGAAGCCAAGTAGACAGGTTCATTCTTTGCTTGGAGCTTTTCTTTGTAGCTGCTTATTTTCTCTCTCTTGGATTCTGCTTGGGAGAAGAGGTGATGACTTGGAGCTTGAAGACTTTTTGTTTCTATTGGCATCTTTTCTTTTCTTTTTAGACATCAAACTTATTTCTTTTCTGCAAACTTGTTGTAATAATCTTAGTTCTGTGACTGTGGAATTTCTGTGATTGATGACATTATATTTTTCCGCTGCTATAATGTTATTACTCTATGAATCTCCTTTGCTATATTGTATCTGTGTTCTGTTTTATTGTATTTATGTTGTATTCCAAAAATGATTTCTCCTGCTTTCACCCGTGGAAGTTTGGGGTCGTCACATTAGCATCATCTATAAGGTGGATTCAATGTTGGACAATCGAAGGACTAATCCCCTTAATATCAGCCATGGACCAACCAAGTGCTTCCTTATTTTTCTTAAGGATGGGAAGGAGCAATTGTTCCTGCTCTAAAGTAAGGTCAGAAGCGATAATGATAGGAAAAGTTTCATTATCTCCTAAATAAGCGTACTTAAGATGACTGGGCAATATTTTGAGTTCAGATTTTGGGGACAACCCAACCGAAGAAATTGGTTGAGGGATAGACTCATTTATGAGGGGCTCGACAGGAATCGAATTAGAGACATTTTTGGGGGTATCTTGAAACAAAGTTTCGTAATTTGATTCAATTTCGTTATTCAGATGGTCGAGCTCAATTTCATTATCGTGGACAAATGGATTTAAGAAAACTGGTCCATATAAGAGTTAGGAGAGTTTTCAGTTCTAAAGATGTTTAGCTCGACAGTCATGTTACCGAAAGAAAGTTTCATAGACCCATTTCTACAGTTGATGAGAGCATTGGAGGTTGCTAAGAAGGGTTCGGTGATGGGCTTGGATGTTTGTGGGGATCTGATGGAAAAGTTTGTGTTGATGATTGCAAGCAATGGTAATGGTGATTTATATGAGAGGGTGTATTGTGATCAGACAGGGGATTGGATGGAGTAATGGTTGTGATTTTGTGAACAGGTTTTTTTTTGGTCTACAGGTGATTATTTAAGACGCAGGGTGTTGTTTGATGTGAGGTTTTGGGATTTGCGTGTTGTCTACGAGGTTTGTCTGAGGGTATCGCAGGTGTGGACTTAACAAATTATACAATTGTAAACAACTGTAAAATCCGTTCGGCTTTCCTAAACAACAAGGATTGTTGTAGAGGGTGTCGAACTCTGGGACCAAAAATATTTTAATTAATAAATCCAATCAAGTAATTCCAAGATTTTGATGGATTGGAAACACAGAAAATAACAACAATTAAATAAAGAAGAGAGATATATCTAATAAGAGAAAGCAATTAGGGGATAATGACATAGATTAGATTCACACTCGTCAATAGCCAACAAATAAATATAGATCTAATTCATGTTTATGTCACAAACACGAATCAACGATAAATAGATTCTTAGAAACAAATAAGTAAATAACGACAAGCATAGCCTATGCAGGAGCTGAGCTCTTAAACAATCATAGACTATCAGGACAGATTCACAAATTAATTTCTAAAAACCTAAAATTAGATCTAAATCTGATAATTGTTAGATCGTACACGAATATACCTTGTGAAGGAGCATAGCTCTTAAACGACACAGAATATGAAGGTTCATATCTAACCCTTGATTCAGATCTAGATCTACGTATATAAAGTCCTCATCTATTGGCTATGTGATTCATGCTGAATCATATCTATTAGCGTCATCACCCCCTAATCAAAGGGGATTAGCTAGACAGAGCTAAAGAAGAAGAAAAACAGAAATTAAATAACATGAACATAAATAAAACTAAACTAAATAGAACAGAGGAAGAAGAGATTTATTCCAAGAGAAAGATTACAGAATAAAACTAAGTGCGTATTTACATGAATAAGATACAAGGTATTTATAGTTGTATTGGCCAAGGCTACTTGGCAAATTCCACAATGTGGGAAAAAAACCCCTTTTTCAAAATAACACATTAATCAAGTAGCTCAGTGTGAACGCGTGCAGCGCATGAATGAGAAGCCTTGCAAATTACATGATATGGGACAAATAACTTAGCCCAATTAGCAACTAGACCAATGTGAATGCATGCAGATGTCGTGGAAAGTAGGTTGCGGGCTTCAACTCTAATTGACTTGAGAATGAATAACAACTCAAAGTGATCGTTATGGAAAAGCATTGAATCTTGTCTTTTAAATATGCAGCAGAAGGCGATTGAATAGCAACTTTTCTTCAGGTCTTCAAGCTTTAATCCAGCTCTAAAATTCAACACTATTCTCGCACAAATTCTTCAAGATTTTCAACAATTAAGTGCGTTAATCCATTCATCAAAAATAATCTGTAAACACAAGTATAAATGCACAATATCAATTATTTAAAAGATAAAATAAGATAAATAAGCGGATATAATATACACATTTACCTATATATCAGGATAATTTCGTTCCGATGCTGCCAACTTTTTGCTCACATAGTACACTGGTCTCTATACCTTATCTTCTTCTCTGACTAGAGATGAACTGATCACATGGTATGACACTGCTTGGTACATATACAAATCCTCATGATCCACAGGCTTAGACAGTATAGGGGGACTTTCGAGATGATTCAGCAGGTTTTGGAATGCTTCTATACAATCAGGAGTCCACTTGAAATGACGTTTTCCTCGCTTAATTAATTCGAAGAATGGAATACATTTATCTGTAGCCTTGGAAATGAATCTACTTAATGCTGCTACTTTTCCATCGAGGCTTTGCACATCCTTAATCTGCCTTGGCTCCTGGATATTCTGAATCGCAGCAATTTGAACCAGATTGATCTCGATTCCACGTGAACTGACTATGAATCCGAGGAATTTTCCTGAAGCGACCCCAAAAGAACATTTCAATGGATTAATTAAGCTTCATTCCATATCTCCGGAGAATCTCAAACATCTCTGCTAGATCGGCAGTGTGATCGGATGACTGTCTGGACTTTACCAGCATGTCGTCAACATATACCTCCATCGTCTTTCCAATTTGATTATAGAACATTTTTTTGACCAATCGCTGATATGTTGCACCAGCATTCTTTAGACCTAAAGGCATTACAACGTAGCAGTATAGCCCTAGATCTGTGATGAAACTGGTGTGTTATTGGTCAAGAACATGCATAGGAATTTGGTTATATACTGAATAAGCATCCATGAAGGAAAGAAGCTCGTGTCCGGCCGTCGAATCTACCAGCTGATCAATTCTTGGTAAAGGAAAACTATCTTTCAGGAAGGTTTTGTTTAGATCCGAAAAATCAATACATGTGCGCCACTTTCCATCGGAGTTTTTTTTACCAAAACCGGGTTCGAAATCCAATCAGGGTAAGTTGAGTCTCTGATAAATCCATTATTCCTTAGCTTTTCAACTTCTTCCTTCAATGCGGCTGACCTCTCTGGGCCAAGCATTCGTCTTTTCTGTTTGACGGGAGGATACTTTGGGTTGATGCTTAATGAATGGCTCATTATCGAGGGAGATATTCCATACATATCCGCATGAGTCCAGGCAAATATATCCCGGTTAGCTTTCAAGAAATCTGTTAATTGCCGAGCTCGAACTAGATCCAACTGTGATCCAATCTTTAGGACCTTCTCTGGGTCGCTTTCATCGATCGGAACATCCACATTTGTTTCATTGGGAGTCACCATTTTGCCCCCAGGCTCTCCGTCCTCTCTGGGATCTATGTCCTCGGGCAGTTCTCTGGGCGACTCTCCTAGAGTTATTTTCTTTAATTGCTACGACGTTTCCTCCCCCGGAGGGGAAGAAGCGCTCTTCGTCTCTATATCTCCTCCTTTGCGGAGCAACTTCAATTCTGCGACATAACATGCTCGCGCAGCGACTTGGTCTCCTCTGATTATAGCTGTTCCAGCGTCAGTTGGGAACTTCAACAGCAAACACCAGGGTGCAATGTAGGCCCTAAATTTAGCTAGGGCTGGTCGTCCTAAAAATGCATTATATGATGTCGGCACATCTAGAACCACAAAGGAAAGGATCCTCACTCTCTGGCGATCCCCCTCTCCAAGGGTTACAGACAAATCCACATATCCCATAGGAGCGGTTGTGGATCCATTGAATCCACGTACCCATCCATCGCACTGTTTCAAATCCTTTGGCTCAAGCTTAATTTGGTCGAATGTCTTCTTAAATAAGATATTAACTGAACTCCCATTATCTACAAGAACCCTGTGAAGACCCACAACCTCCCCGTAAAGGAAAGCGACGGATAGTTCGAGAACAAACCACAACAGAACGCATACAGAAGAACGTTTCATTGTATATTACAACAATGCATCAGATTACAAGAATATACAGAGTATAAACAAATAAATATTACACAGAAATATCAGAGATTTAAATTACATTTAAATACATAGCAGCGGAAAATAATACAATACACAACTAGAAGTAGATATACGGATACAAAGCTTTCCGGATACCGTTCCAGCTGTAAACCAGGATCCTGTGAATATAAATCTGCAAAACCAAAACTACTAGCTGCCCGTGTCGAAAATAAGGGCACCCAGAGTTTAGGTTAAAACAATAAACTCCAGGTCAGTCATGTGACTGGTGTGAGAACTAAAACAGTTATTATTCTTTATTTTAAATCATAAGGTAAATCAAGGGACCACGCCGTATAACACGGAACGGGTTTCCTCCCAAGAATACCAGTGCATAAAACAAACGGCGCAATGCTAAATAAAGAAAAATGAAGCTGTTATAAGACCCAGGTCCCATCACACAATGCAACGCAGTCGAGGATAGGGTTTTCCCTTATAACAGCCAAAGAATGCTTGATACGTTTAAAACAAATCATTTGATACTAAAATAAGTGCATAGTGTATAAAACACTTCAAATCATAAGTATCAATCATAGGCGGCATGAGCGCCCCATCCCACTATGTCGCCATACTAGGTTTTACAATTAAAACCGCAAATGTCACGTATTTGGAAATTGGATTTCCATCTATGAACCGAGGCAAAAGATAGTCCTCAACCGATTCGAGACGCTCTAGCCCGCCCCTCAGGCAAGTACTCAGTCAAGCCTTGGATCCTCAGGGCCGGTCCACCGATGTGGATTAAACTTAAACCCTGAACATGCGTCTCCCCACCCTATGGGGTGTAAGTCTGGTCCGTCTGCCGACCAGAATGCATCGGCCGAAACCGATATAACCGAGGCGCCTCGCAACAGCAACAACCACAAAAGTCAAACTCGTCAGGGCGTGTAAAACCACTGACGCCACTTCTAGCTAGAAAGAAACACATGCCCTCCCTGACGTCCTCTCCCGTTTTTGGTTCACAACCGGGGTGCGAGGCTCGCGAATTCACGTTACACAAAGCTGTGCCACACAGGCTGTGCTTTGATCATCACCACAAGACTTTGCTTTTCAACAGAAGCCTCGATCAATTGCCACTTAGGCATGCCACACAGGCAATTCACTCCATGCGTTTGATATCCATCAATATATAACCCCTGAGCTCGTACGTCTCAGAGAAGGGCGTTAAGCAAGAGAATAAATTCTCCGCCGCCAAACAGATATATATTTAATAGAGATCAATCACACGGACTAAAATCCGATGTCAGACACATAGTCCATTTACAAGTCCGTTCTGGGTCTGAACGAAACCGGAGGCACCTAGTACCCCGCATATCCATCGATCTCCAAGTACGTCTGGACGATCACCAACTGTTTCCATCTTCTTGGGTGTACAGCCCAATCAAGATCATCAGTTATCACCCAAACGACGTGAAGACTTCTGGTCTTCGACCACCGTCTTCATCTTCGACACCACGTCGAATCAGTTATTCAGAATGGGATAAACCCGGTCTTTCTGAATAACTCGCGTATATATTATAAAAGTGTTACACAAACACAACATACGCCTCATTCCAATTCAGAATATTCCTTTATTCAAATATTCCTATACTTTGGGAAAAGTTCCCATTAATTTTATCCAAGATAAATTCTTTAAATTTATTCTTTAATCACCTTTGAATATCAATTCAAGCCAGTCGGGATTAGCGAACCACACCGAAGTAATCATTTATTTTATTTCCCAATCCCAACCTATTCATCCCATGAAGTAAAACTGGTAGTACTTCATATCTAACACCACAGTGTTATCGGTAATTCAATTACCATTTCACGTTCAAATCTAATTAAAGATTTAACTATCGCCTGGAGTAAAACTGGTGATACTCCATTCTCGATCTTTTCAATCTATTTAAAGATTCATTAAAACTCCACTTAGTTTTAATCGTTAACTGGGTTAAAGAATCAGTGTCTTTCAAAACACGGTTCACGATAAACCCAAAATCACATTCATTAATTATCGGGTTAAAGAACGAGTGTTATTTAAAACACTGTTCACGATAAACCCAAAAATCAATATCACTTCAATTCCAATTAAATACTATTTAATTGATACACTTCATTAAATCTAAATAAAAAGATTTAATCATTTCTCAACTGGGTTCAAGAACAGTGTTAGTGAAGACACCATTCACGACAAACCCAAATCACATTCGATATTCAATACAAGGCTCTGAATAGAAAATATATCGGCTTATATTCAATATCGAATTCTACGACTAACAAATGTCGTATTGGAAATAACGATATATATATATATCTTTCAAATTTCCATAACAACATCTGTATAATCACGAATTCCAACATCGAAATATTCCGAAGACAATTTCGATTCAAATCCACTCCAATGCAATCATTGGAAATTTTGGTTATTTTTAAAACCCTTTTCAAATTCAATTTATTTGTTTAAAAATAAATAGAATTATAATCCTAGTTCAAAACTAGTTCATTTCGATAAAAATCTATTTTTATCTTTTCAAATATGGAGTCTTTCATCCCAAATCTTCACAAATCATTTCTTATGATTTTACACAAATTATTACTATTTTTAATAATTTTATCAAGGCCCGTACAGTCGATTTCCATCAATGGCCATCGAACTGCACTTACAGCGACCTTTTTCGAATTTGATTTGGACGTATCTCCAAATCCAACCGTTAGATTTCAAATTTCTAACATTCATTAGAAAGCTCTTTTCGATACGAACCCAACGGTTCCGGTTTTAGGAGAATCCGACGGTCGGATCTCCCGTAACGTCCATTTGAAATCAATGGTCGAAATTCGCGAACTGCCGCGGCGCGGCGCGTTCTATTCAGGCCATTATATTATATATATAATATATATAATATATACTTCGTCGATTTCTATTTAAAACGAATTATATAAATAGTTTTAAAATTCGTTTCAAAATCTATTTCAACTTCCATCTCAATTCAAAGCAAAATTGAATTCTTCTCTATAAATTCGTTTTAAAATTCATTTCTATTCAATTCAAATTTCAATTCAAATTTGAATTCATTTCAATTTGCTTTCAATTCATTTTGAATTCGTTTTCAATTCAATTCATTTCGAAATCGTTTTCAATTCAATTCATTTCGAAATCACTTTCAATTCAGTTCACTTTGAATTCGTTTTCAATTCAATTCATTTCGAAATCACTTTCAATTCAATTCACTTTGAATTCGTTTTCAATTCATTTCGAAATCACTTTCAATTCAATTCACTTTGAATTCGTTTTCAATTCATTTCATTTCGAAATCACTTTCAATTCAATTCACTTTGAATTCGTTTTCAATTCATTTCGAAATCGTTTTCAATTCAATTCATTTCGAAATCACTTTCAATTCAGTTCACTTTGAATTCGTTTTCAATTCATTTCATTTCGAAATCACTTTCAATTCAATTCACTTTGAATTCTTTTTCAATTCATTTCGAAATCACTTTCAATTCAATTCACTTTGAATTCGTTTTCAATTCATTTCGAAATCACTTTCAATTCAATTCACTTCGAAATCGTTTTCAATTCAATTCATTTCGAAATCGTTTTCAATTCAATTCATTTCGAAATGAATAAAATCGATATAAATATCGTTTACGTCAAAATGGCGTCAATCTAATCAACACGGCTTCATAATTTCTATTTTCAAATTTTCTTTATTTTTCAAATTGGAATGAGGCCCAATCAATTACCATATAAAATTAATTATATGGATTTCCATACAACACATGTATATAATAGCATTGAAAAATAATCAACCATCAACCAAAGTGCACTACACTGTATAAGCATCAAATATAGATATTCAACGCTTATAACAGCCTGTCAATCAATCGATCGACACATTTAATCAATCAGGATGAGTGAACTTCAAATTTCATCCCAACACCCGTGTGGGGTTTCAAACAATCAAACGCATATTTTATTTGTGCAGTTGGGCGATGTGTAAAATTTATCGACCCAATCAATATCAGTCAAATCAGTGTATATACAAACAAATCGGCCGATTTGTTTATAACTATTCATTTATTCACATTCACGTTTAAAAATTATATTTTTAACGATAAAACATTTTATTCCAACATATGAATTTCTATTCAATTCATTTATTCAATAAAAATGATATTTTTATTTTTCTAACATATTTTAGAAAATTTCAGCGGCATAACGGCACGATACTAGAAACGGGACAAGGCCTAGCCTTATCCCCGGTCTAGTGAAGGCCCACGCCATTCACACATCAATCAAATCAATTCGTTATGCAAACCACAAAACTTGGAGTAAGAGTCTAACCTAGCCTTACTCCTTCGCCTTATAACGGCGCACGTCTAATCCTAACCAATTTATCGATTCGATTTTTCACACCACAAACCACATTCAAACCAATACCGCAATCAATCACCAAACAACCAAACAAACAAGTCCATGGTCTGTGGACGATTGTGTCGGGTGCTACTAAGCACCGTCTGCATCCTAGTATATATATATAACTAGAAAAATTAAATTGAAAGGTGAGAAGTTCTCACCGATAGCTATCCTAGCTCCACGGCTCTTCATTGATAGAAATCTTCATCGCTATCGCATCTTCGTCGTCTTCGTTGCCCGTAGCCACTACATATGTAAAAATCGAATTTTTTGACTTCGTTTTCCAATATATAAAAATCGAATTTTTACTTCAAAGTTCAATATATAAAAATCGAATTTTTACTTCAAAGTTCAATATATAAAAATCGAATTTTCACTTCAAAGTTCAATATATAAAAATCGAATTTTCACTTCAAAGTTCAATATATAAAAATCGAATTTTTACTTCAAAGTTCAATATATAAAAATTGAATTTTCACTTCAAAGTTCAATATATAAAAATCGAATTTTTACTTCAAAGTTCAATATATAAAAATCGAATTTTCACTTCAAAGTTCAATATATAAAAATCGAATTTTCACTTCAAAGTTCAATATATAAAAATCGAATTTTCACTTCAAAGTTCAATATATAAAAATCGAATTTTTACCTTGTTAACTTCTATATAAAAATCGAATTTTTATATACGTTACTTAATGGTAAAAATCATTCCTTTCCTTTTATAAAAATAGAATCTATTCCATTTAAAAATCGAATCTTTTCTATTGTAAAAATCGCATCTTTTCTATTTAAAAAATCGCATCTTTTCTATTTTAAAAATCGCATCTTTTCTATTTTAAAAATCGCATTTTTTTTCTATTTTAAAAATCGCATTTTTTTCTATTTTAAAAATCGCATCTTTTCTATTTTAAAAATCGCATCTTTATATGAAATAAAAATTAAAACTTTCTGCTTAATAAAAATCCGTTTTTATAGCTAACTAAAATCTGTTTTTATAGCTAACTAAACCAGTATTTATAAAATATATATAAATAAAAAAAAACACTTACAGGATTCAAATCGAACGAAAGGGATAAGAGAAGGAGGTAGGAGGAAGGAGGGGGGTGCTGGGGGATCCGCGGCGCCTGTCAGAGGGGGGGTGCGATGCTAGGGTTTCACTGTGGGCTTCGGGGAAGGCTATGTCGCGTTTTGAGGTGGAGTAGAAGGTGCGGAGGGAAGAGGGTTTCGGGGCAGACGAGGGGGGGGGGGGGTTTCGAGGTGGCGCGCCGCCACCTGGGGCACGGCGGTGGGCGGCGCTGCCTTAGGGGGGGGGGGGGCGCGATGCTCGTCTCCCTCCTTCCTTTTTTATTTTTTTATTTTTTTGTTCTGAATGATTTCGAAGAAGGGGGGGGGCCAGAGATAAGGGGAAAGGGTTTTTTTTTTTTTCATTTTATTATTATTTAATTATTAAAAAGTTGACTTCCACATACGACCTCGAAACGAGGCCCACTGCCTGTCGCCCATAGCGTTTCACCCCCATTCCGAACACAATGGGATATGTACCGCAAACTGATTTGATCGTTACAATCAGTTTCCGTTGAATTTACATTTAAAACACTATATTGAATTTTAAACGTACATTTCAAATTACCGGGGTCACATACTAACTAGAAAAATTCCAGAAAAATATTTTCTAGCTTCGTATTGACGATACGGTCCTAACAAAACTAGTTTCGTCGAATTCTGAGACCGTTTGAAAAATGGCCAATTTCCAGTCGATTAAAATCAACTGAAACTGGTCAAACGCGTTTTCCTTTGCCACGCTTACATATTGATTCGAAAAATTATGAAATTTAAAACCTAGCAATAACTTGACACTGCGGACCCAACAAAACTGGTTTCGTCGAAATCCGAGGTCGTTTGCAAAATGTCCATTTTTAAGGGCCTGAATTCCATAGCGACTATTCAGAATTTTCAACTGGACATATCTTTTGATTCCTGATATGAAATCTTGATTTTTCGGATTCGTTGGAAAGATATTCACAATTAGATCCCATTATTTTTGGTTTCACTAAAATCCGGATTGTTTTGCACCCGGTACATTCAATTGAAGTTTGAAATCGAATTATCGAACTACCGCGTCATTTTCAATTCCTTTTATAATTATATATAAATATTTATATATTCTAACGACGACGTATATAATATATACGTCGAATTATATTAAAAATAAAATTTCTCGTCGATATTATTTAAAATAATTCATTTTAAATAATCAATATTCGATAAAATTGCCAAAATAAAAATTTTAAACTGGCCCAGATTTTACGGGTTGTTACAATCTCCCCCACTTAAAACTTTTCGTCCCCGAAAAGGAACAAAGGCGAAAGTGGTTTGATTATTCAGCTCTACGTTCGATCTGGCTTCTATTCTCCAACTCTTTAGTTTCTGAGAATTTTCAAAAGTTCAAAAATTTGGCTAACACCCTAAATTTTCGAAAAATTTCTCCATAACCTCCCCTGCAATGGGAGCATCGGGGAATTTCAAATAGCTTCCCCGGTCCTTCAGATCTCAAAAAAGAAAAAGAAAAAGCCAAGCGGCTAGCCAATAGGCTCACAAAATCATCATCACCCAAACAAAACAGGAAATTATGTAGTAAACATGTACCTATTTGTCGGGCAAACAAATTTTATTCTCTGGCTCTAGCCTCCTTGCTATGACCTGTTCAATGATATACATGTATATGCAAGCAAATGCGACCAATTTTCAATACAATTCAATATTTGATTCAATTAGTCATAATGGTTCAAAATTAGCAAACAAATGAACAAACAACACAAACATCAATCAATTAGTGAATTTAAAGTTTCAAATTCATAATTTTGATACATATACTAAAATCGTGTTTTTGATGCCAATTCACAACAAAATGTTCTAACTATATAAGATTTGGTTCTCACACCAGTCTAATGGAAATATATAGATATCACACTTTCGTTACTCGAAAATAAATGCTGGTGATGGTATACTTCATCATCAGGACCATGTCCGGGCGACTAGAGTGCGACTCTATATCTATCCAATATATTAAAACTTCGAATACACGTGGATCAGACGTATACCCAAAATCTTTATATACTGCATTGTCCAAATCTATATAAATAAATAATCAAATACGAATAGTTGATTTAAATTTTCAAAACAAAGAATGTTTTCATTTGAAAAATATACTCTTCACACTCGTTCTAGGATACTACTGATCCCATCTCTAACGAGTCATTCTAATTGGATATTACTAATCCAATTATCTGATGAATCCTTTCGTATGGTTCTAATGTGCCTTGTTCTCTGAGCTTTGTAAACCAAAGCTCTGATACCAACTGTGAAGACCCGCAACCTCCCCGTAAAGGAAAGCGACGGATAGTTCGAGAACAAACCACAACAGAACGCATACAGAAGAACGTTTCATTGTATATTACAACAATGCATCAGATTACAAGAATATACAGAGTATAAACAAATAAATATTACACAGAAATATCAGAGATTTAAATTACATTTAAATACATAGCAGCGGAAAATAATACAATACACAACTAGAAGTAGATATACGGATACAAAGCTTTCCGGATACCGTTCCAGCTGTAAACCAGGATCCTGTGAATATAAATCTGCAAAACCAAAACTACTAGCTGCCCGTGTCGAAAATAAGGGCACCCAGAGTTTAGGTTAAAACAATAAACTCCAGGTCAGTCATGTGACTGGTGTGAGAACTAAAACAGTTATTATTCTTTATTTTAAATCATAAGGTAAATCAAGGGACCACGCCGTATAACACGGAACGGGTTTCCTCCCAAGAATACCAGTGCATAAAACAAACGGCGCAATGCTAAATAAAGAAAAATGAAGCTGTTATAAGACCCAGGTCCCATCACACAATGCAACGCAGTCGAGGATAGGGTTTTCCCTTATAACAGCCAAAGAATGCTTGATACGTTTAAAACAAATCATTTGATACTAAAATAAGTGCATAGTGTATAAAACACTTCAAATCATAAGTATCAATCATAGGCGGCATGAGCGCCCCATCCCACTATGTCGCCATACTAGGTTTTACAATTAAAACTGCAAATGTCACGTATTTGGAAATTGGATTTCCGTCTATGAACCGAGGCAAAAGATAGTCCTCAACCGATTCGAGACGCTCTAGCCCGCCCCTCAGGCAAGTACTCAGTCAAGCCTTGGATCCTCAGGGCCGGTCCACCGATGTGGATTAAACTTAAACCCTGAACATGCGTCTCCCCACCCTATGGGGTGTAAGTCTGGTCCGTCTGCCGACCAGAATGCATCGGCCGAAACCGATATAACCGAGGCGCCTCGCAACAGCAACAACCACAAAAGTCAAACTCGTCAGGGCGTGTAAAACCACTGACGCCACTTCTAGCTAGAAAGAAACACATGCCCTCCCTGACGTCCTCTCCCGTTTTTGGTTCACAACCGGGGTGCGAGGCTCGCGAATTCACGTTACACAAAGCTGTGCCACACAGGCTGTGCTTTGATCATCACCACAAGACTTTGCTTTTCAACAGAAGCCTCGATCAATTGCCACTTAGGCATGCCACACAGGCAATTCACTCCATGCGTTTGATATCCATCAATATATAACCCCTGAGCTCGTACGTCTCAGAGAAGGGCGTTAAGCAAGAGAATAAATTCTCCGCCGCCAAACAGATATATATTTAATAGAGATCAATCACACGGACTAAAATCCGATGTCAGACACACAGTCCATTTACAAGTCCGTTCTGGGTCTGAACGAAACCGGAGGCACCTAGTACCCCGCATATCCATCGATCTCCAAGTACGTCTGGACGATCACCAACTGTTTCCATCTTCTTGGGTGTACAGCCCAATCAAGATCATCAGTTATCACCCAAACGACGTGAAGACTTCTGGTCTTCGACCACCGTCTTCATCTTCGACACCACGTCGAATCAGTTATTCAGAATGGGATAAACCCGGTCTTTCTGAATAACTCGCGTATATATTATAAAAGTGTTACACAAACACAACATACGCCTCATTCCAATTCAGAATATTCCTTTATTCAAATATTCCTATACTTTGGGAAAAGTTCCCATTAATTTTATCCAAGATAAATTCTTTAAATTTATTCTTTAATCACCTTTGAATATCAATTCAAGCCAGTCGGGATTAGCGAACCACACCGAAGTAATCATTTATTTTATTTCCCAATCCCAACCTATTCATCCCATGAAGTAAAACTGGTAGTACTTCATATCTAACACCACAGTGTTATCGGTAATTCAATTACCATTTCACGTTCAAATCTAATTAAAGATTTAACTATCGCCTGGAGTAAAACTGGTGATACTCCATTCTCGATCTTTTCAATCTATTTAAAGATTCATTAAAACTCCACTTAGTTTTAATCGTTAACTGGGTTAAAGAATCAGTGTCTTTCAAAACACGGTTCACGATAAACCCAAAATCACATTCATTAATTATCGGGTTAAAGAACGAGTGTTATTTAAAACACTGTTCACGATAAACCCAAAAATCAATATCACTTCAATTCCAATTAAATACTATTTAATTGATACACTTCATTAAATCTAAATAAAAAGATTTAATCATTTCTCAACTGGGTTCAAGAACAGTGTTAGTGAAGACACCATTCACGACAAACCCAAATCACATTCGATATTCAATACAAGGCTCTGAATAGAAAATATATCGGCTTATATTCAATATCGAATTCTACGACTAACAAATGTCGTATTGGAAATAACGATATATATATATATCTTTCAAATTTCCATAACAACATCTGTATAATCACGAATTCCAACATCGAAATATTCCGAAGACAATTTCGATTCAAATCCACTCCAATGCAATCATTGGAAATTTTGGTTATTTTTAAAACCCTTTTCAAATTCAATTTATTTGTTTAAAAATAAATAGAATTATAATCCTAGTTCAAAACTAGTTCATTTCGATAAAAATCTATTTTTATCTTTTCAAATATGGAGTCTTTCATCCCAAATCTTCACAAATCATTTCTTATGATTTTACACAAATTATTACTATTTTTAATAATTTTATCAAGGCCCGTACAGTCGATTTCCATCAATGGCCATCGAACTGCACTTACAGCGACCTTTTTCGAATTTGATTTGGACGTATCTCCAAATCCAACCGTTAGATTTCAAATTTCTAACATTCATTAGAAAGCTCTTTTCGATACGAACCCAACGGTTCCGGTTTTAGGAGAATCCGACGGTCGGATCTCCCGTAACGTCCATTTGAAATCAATGGTCGAAATTCGCGAACTGCCGCGGCGCGGCGCGTTCTATTCAGGCCATTATATTATATATATAATATATATAATATATACTTCGTTGATTTCTATTTAAAACGAATTATATAAATAGTTTTAAAATTCGTTTCAAAATCTATTTCAACTTCCATCTCAATTCAAAGCAAAATTGAATTCTTCTCTATAAATTCGTTTTAAAATTCATTTCTATTCAATTCAAATTTCAATTCAAATTTGAATTCATTTCAATTTGCTTTCAATTCATTTTGAATTCGTTTTCAATTCAATTCATTTCGAAATCGTTTTCAATTCAATTCATTTCGAAATCACTTTCAATTCAGTTCACTTTGAATTCGTTTTCAATTCAATTCATTTCGAAATCACTTTCAATTCAATTCACTTTGAATTCGTTTTCAATTCATTTCGAAATCACTTTCAATTCAATTCACTTTGAATTCGTTTTCAATTCATTTCATTTCGAAATCACTTTCAATTCAATTCACTTTGAATTCGTTTTCAATTCATTTCGAAATCGTTTTCAATTCAATTCATTTCGAAATCACTTTCAATTCAGTTCACTTTGAATTCGTTTTCAATTCATTTCATTTCGAAATCACTTTCAATTCAATTCACTTTGAATTCTTTTTCAATTCATTTCGAAATCACTTTCAATTCAATTAACTTTGAATTCGTTTTCAATTCATTTCGAAATCACTTTCAATTCAATTCACTTCGAAATCGTTTTCAATTCAATTCATTTCGAAATCGTTTTCAATTCAATTCATTTCGAAATGAATAAAATCGATATAAATATCGTTTACGTCAAAATGGCGTCAATCTAATCAACACGGCTTCATAATTTCTATTTTCAAATTTTCTTTATTTTTCAAATTGGAATGAGGCCCAATCAATTACCATATAAAATTAATTATATGGATTTCCATACAACACATGTATATAATAGCATTGAAAAATAATCAACCATCAACCAAAGTGCACTACACTGTATAAGCATCAAATATAGATATTCAACGCTTATAACAGCCTGTCAATCAATCGATCGACACATTTAATCAATCAGGATGAGTGAACTTCAAATTTCATCCCAACACCCGTGTGGGGTTTCAAACAATCAAACGCATATTTTATTTGTGCAGTTGGGCGATGTGTAAAATTTATCGACCCAATCAATATCAGTCAAATCAGTGTATATACAAACAAATCGGCCGATTTGTTTATAACTATTCATTTATTCACATTCACGTTTAAAAATTATATTTTTAACGATAAAACATTTTATTCCAACATATGAATTTCTATTCAATTCATTTATTCAATAAAAATGATATTTTTATTTTTCTAACATATTTTAGAAAATTTCAGCGGCATAACGGCACGATACTAGAAACGGGACAAGGCCTAGCCTTATCCCCGGTCTAGTGAAGGCCCACGCCATTCACACATCAATCAAATCAATTCGTTATGCAAACCACAAAACTTGGAGTAAGAGTCTAACCTAGCCTTACTCCTTCGCCTTATAACGGCGCACGTCTAATCCTAACCAATTTATCGATTCGATTTTTCACACCACAAACCACATTCAAACCAATACCGCAATCAATCACCAAACAACCAAACAAACAAGTCCATGGTCTGTGGACGATTGTGTCGGGTGCTACTAAGCACCGTCTGCATCCTAGTATATATATATAACTAGAAAAATTAAATTGAAAGGTGAGAAGTTCTCACCGATAGCTATCCTAGCTCCACGGCTCTTCATTGATAGAAATCTTCATCGCTATCGCATCTTCGTCGTCTTCGTTGCCCGTAGCCACTACATATGTAAAAATCGAATTTTTTGACTTCGTTTTCCAATATATAAAAATCGAATTTTTACTTCAAAGTTCAATATATAAAAATCGAATTTTTACTTCAAAGTTCAATATATAAAAATCGAATTTTCACTTCAAAGTTCAAT
Source organism: Allium sativum (assembly GCA_030737875.1). Taxonomy (NCBI): domain Eukaryota; kingdom Viridiplantae; phylum Streptophyta; class Magnoliopsida; order Asparagales; family Amaryllidaceae; genus Allium; species Allium sativum. Next base: position 583,359,890 of record CM060924.1, on the reverse strand, counting down.
ATATAAAAATCGAATTTTCACTTCAAAGTTCAATATATAAAAATCGAATTTTTACTTCAAAGTTCAATATATAAAAATCGAATTTTCACTTCAAAGTTCAATATATAAAAATCGAATTTTTACTTCAAAGTTCAATATATAAAAATCGAATTTTCACTTCAAAGTTCAATATATAAAAATCGAATTTTCACTTCAAAGTTCAATATATAAAAATCGAATTTTCACTTCAAAGTTCAATATATAAAAATCGAATTTTTACCTTGTTAACTTCTATATAAAAATCGAATTTTTATATACGTTACTTAATGGTAAAAATCATTCCTTTCCTTTTATAAAAATAGAATCTATTCCATTTAAAAATCGAATCTTTTCTATTGTAAAAATCGCATCTTTTCTATTTAAAAAATCGCATCTTTTCTATTTTAAAAATCGCATCTTTTCTATTTTAAAAATCGCATTTTTTTTCTATTTTAAAAATCGCATTTTTTTCTATTTTAAAAATCGCATCTTTTCTATTTTAAAAATCGCATCTTTATATGAAATAAAAATTAAAACTTTCTGCTTAATAAAAATCCGTTTTTATAGCTAACTAAAATCTGTTTTTATAGCTAACTAAACCAGTATTTATAAAATATATATAAATAAAAAAAAAACACTTACAGGATTCAAATCGAACGAAGGGGATAAGAGAAGGAGGTAGGAGGAAGGAGGGGGGTGCTGGGGGATCCGCGGCGCCTGTCAGAGGGGGGGTGCGATGCTAGGGTTTCACTATGGGCTTCGGGGAAGGCTATGTCGCGTTTTGAGGTGGAGTAGAAGGTGCGGAGGGAAGAGGGTTTCGGGGCAGACGAGGGGGGGGGGTTTCGAGGTGGCGCGCCGCCACCTAGGGCACGGCGGTGGGCGGCGCTGCCTTAGGGGGGGCGCGATGCTCGTCTCCCTCCTTCCTTTTTTTTTTTTTTTATTTTTTTGTTCTGAATGATTTCGAAGAAGGGGGGGGCCAGAGATAAGGGGAAAGGGGTTTTTTTTTTTCATTTTATTATTATTTAATTATTAAAAAGTTGACTTCCACATACGACCTCGAAACGAGGCCCACTGCCTGTCGCCCATAGCGTTTCACCCCCATTCCGAACACAATGGGATATGTACCGCAAGCTGATTTGATCGTTACAATCAGTTTCCGTTGAATTTACATTTAAAACACTATATTGAATTTTAAACGTACATTTCAAATTACCGGGGTCACATACTAACTAGAAAAATTCCAGAAAAATATTTTCTAGCTTCGTATTGACGATACGGTCCTAACAAAACTAGTTTCGTCGAATTCTGAGACCGTTTGAAAAATGGCCAATTTCCAGTCGATTAAAATCAACTAAAACTGGTCAAACGCGTTTTCCTTTGCCACGCTTACATATTGATTCGAAAAATTATGAAATTTAAAACCTAGCAATAACTTGACACTGCGGACCCAACAAAACTGGTTTCGTCGAAATCCGAGGTCGTTTGCAAAATGTCCATTTTTAAGGGCCTGAATTCCATAGCGACTATTCAGAATTTTCAACTGGACATATCTTTTGATTCCTGATATGAAATCTTGATTTTTCGGATTCGTTGGAAAGATATTCACAATTAGATCCCATTATTTTTGGTTTCACTAAAATCCGGATTGTTTTGCACCCGGTACATTCAATTGAAGTTTGAAATCGAATTATCGAACTACCGCGTCATTTTCAATTCCTTTTATAATTATATATAAATATTTATATATTCTAACGACGACGTATATAATATATACGTCGAATTATATTAAAAATAAAATTTCTCGTTGATATTATTTAAAATAATTCATTTTAAATAATCAATATTCGATAAAATTGCCAAAATAAAAATTTTAAACTGGCCCAGATTTTACGGGTTGTTACAAACCTTATGGATGGTAGCTGGACCGATGACGGCAGTGATCACGAACGGATCCTCAGTCGGGGAATGGATTCCAATATTCTCTCGATTGCGAAATATGATATCATCAGCCATCGTCTTCTGCTGCTTGACTGGGGAACTATCCCCAGGGTTACTACACTCTCCATCTTTAAGGTGTTGTTTAGCTGCATTCACATATTGGTCCATTTCCCTGAAGCTATGTCCAGCTAGATGAAGTCCTCCTACTATGGAATTGATGGCAAGGTTCTTTCCCTTTTGCTGAGCCGTAAGCCTAGCGGTGGGTTGGTTCCGGTTCTGATCTTGGTTTTGGTTTTGGTTCCGGTTTGGGGCTTGTACGACCTGCCCCCTGTCCCTGGGGGTTACTCTATACTCATCAAGTTTTCCTTCCCGGAGCAGTTTTTCAACCACATTTCTCAGATGGCGACAATCGTTCATAGAATGACCGTATATTTGGTGGAAAATACAGAATTTCCCGGATTCGCGCTCTTTTTCTGTTGAATCTCTTGGGGGAGGTCTCTTATATTGGAGGACGTTATGGGTATCCATAAAGATGTCTTCCAAGGTATCATTTAAAGGCATGAAGTTCTCGAATGGTTTGAAGCGCGGCCTTCTCTGCGGGTTGTTTCCTTGATTCCTCCTCTTATTACCATTCCCAGATCGTTGGCCATTTCCTTGATTCTTATTTCCCACGTTCACTTCCACCTTACCGGAGCTATCCCCGGTTTGCTTGATAGCCACATTACTTTGTATGTCTTCCTTGTCGGTGGCTTTCCTCTTCCGATTGGCATAAATTTCTTCCTGGCGCAAGCGGATATTAGCTTTTTCATAAAATATCTCGCGGGTTAGCTGTTGTTTACTGGCTAGGTATCTCCCGAATTCTGTATCCTTATCCACTCCATCAATCAAAGCCATCAAAACTGACTGTTCATGCGGATCTTTCACCTTCGTAACCGTTAGGTTAAACCGGTCGAGATAAGACCTCAAAGATTCATCCGTACGCTGCTTGATAAGGGATAGTTCAATAACGTTCTTGGACCTCTGAGCATGTAGTCTGAACTAATTCACGACCTGTTAACTTAATTCCCCGAAACTGGAGATTGATCGCGCTGGCAAACTAGTAAACCACATTAGCTCTGCGTCCTCCAGAAATATTGGGAATGCGTTACATTTCATAGCGTCAGAAGCAGCAGCCGCGTTCATGTACCACGAATATTTCATCAGATACTGGATCAGATCAGCCTTTCCTGCATAACGGTTCATAGGTGGCATATTAAATCTCCTCGGAAATTGAACTTCCAAAATGTCATTGGTGAAAGGCGTGTGGCTGCGGCCTATTCCCCAGTCTTCAGTTCGCTGTCCATGGTTTTCTACCATCATGCGTCTGACCATGGCCTCAACATCCACATGAGTGAGGGTAGATTCGGGATCGACGCTTCTCGCCCTGCTGGCTCCTCCATCATTTCTTTGTCGCGGCGCTGCGGCATCCACGATCTGGGCATAACTCCCTTGCCCCCTGTTACATGGTCATTCACACGGCGAGGGGGAAAGATAGGTTGATTCTAGGCTGGATCGACAACTCCTCCGTTCCTAGGTGGTAGAGCAGGCTCATTTACATTTCGGTTGTTAACTCCTCTATTGAGCGCCTCTTCTTGTCTAGAAGGCATTGTCCCAAATCGGAGTTGCTCTATATTTTCAGCTCTTTCTAACGAAGGCCACCGCCGATTTTTTCGTGGCTCCTTCGATGAGGATGTGTACTCTGGGGAAGGAGAACGAGGCGGGGGAGAGTTCCTCTGCCTTACAAGGTCATTAAGTCGCCTGTCAATAGCAGTCATATTCTGCCGCATTAATGAACTCTCTTGCCTCTGAGCGACTAATTCATTAAAGAGTTTGTCATACATGTCAAGCATACGAGACAGGTCTCCCTCAGTAGCAGGTGCAGACAGGTCAAACCGATCATCATCAACTTCTTCTCTTATACGTAGAGAGCTTGAACCAGGTCGAGCAGAGGTACCAGTGCGGACAGAACGAGGCATAGGTTCCTTGCCAGGTCGAGTAATGGTCTGATTGTCGGATCGGATCGCGGTCCCTTTGGGACGATGGCTCATGGCGCCTCCTTGGGGTCGAGTCGTGGTGACAGGGGAAGGTGGCTTCGAGGCGAGGTCACGCGATCTAGTGGGCACCCCCTCAGCGGATCGGTTCGTGGCACCTCCATCGATCGCGATCGTCCCCGGCGCAACGCGACCCGTGGGCCCTTCCTCGACCTGCTCATGCGCACTCTCTTCAATCACTTCGTTCGCAGTCTCTTCGTCCTGCGATGATGGTACATCCTTTGACTTCTTACCAGCCATGATGGTTAAAGTTTTCTGAACTTTTCAAAAGTTAAAACAGTGGGGTTTTGGACTGTTTTCTTCGGATTTGAGTATCCAAACAACGGAACAACGATCCAATATGTGGAGAATTCCTTCTCAGTGAAAGCACCAAAATGTTAGATCCAACATTGGCTCTAACACCCAAATTATGATTATAGCTAGAGATTAGTATCAATAAAATAGCAGAAAAGTAGAAAAGACACAAGATTTATAGTGTTTCAGCGTTAACGAGCCTACGTCCACTTTATACCTATGATTATACTTGAAATCAGAGTACAATCGATAACATTCCTCTCAATTTCCCTTGTACAATGTTAATTCACTCAGTAATTTTGAGATAAAAACAATGGATCTATGTTAATGGTGAGTTCAGATATCTGAATTGTCAAAAGATCCTGAAAAATGTCATGCTCTGGGCTATTTATAGCTGATGTTTGGTGATGAATCGCGGTCATACGTGGCCTACATCCCGAGGATCTCGGATTGGTCCGTAGCTTGAGGGAGAATTAGTCAAATTAGCCGTTGAGGACAGGTGTCACGATCTCCTCGGACCTCGGATTGTTGAAGGCCAGGTCAAGCTCTTAACGTGATGGTTGCAGGGATCGGATCGTGGGGGTTGTAGCGGATCGGATCGCGATAGGTAGGGCGGATCGGAGACATGGGGGCGATCCGCGATCCGTATGGCCAAAACTTGACGGCTCCTGTGTTTGAGACTTTGTGGAGAGCATACATCGATCTTGGCGGCTTGGTTCATAAAGCTAGCCAACATATATATATATATATATATATATATATATATATATATATATAATGGCCGGAATAGAACGCGCCGCGACGCGGCAGTTCACGAATTTCGACCATTGACTTCGAATGGATATTATGGGAGATCCGACCGTCGGATTCTCCTAAAACCGGAACCTTTGGGTTCGTATCAGAAGAAGTTTCTAACGGATATTAGATATTAGAAATCTAACGGTTGGATTTGGAATTATGTCCAAATCAAATTTGGAAAAGGTCGCTGTAAGTGCAGTTCGATGACCTTTGATGGAAATCGACTGTATGGCCTTGATAAAATTATTAAAAATAGTAAAAATTTGTGTAAAATCATAATAAATGAGTTAGGAGGAATTAGGTTGAAAAACTCCACATTTGAAAGGATAAAAGTCGATATTTATCGAAATGAACTAGTTTTGAGCTAGAATAATAATTTATTTATTTTTAAAATAAATAAATTAGATTTGAAGGGGTTTTAAAAGTAACCAGAATTTCCAAAAATTGAATTGGAATGGATTTGAATCGAAATTATCTTTGGAATATTTCGATGTTGGATTTCGTGATTATACAGATATTGTTATGGAAATTTGAAAGATATATTTATGTCGTTATTTCCAATACGATATTTGTTGGTCGTACAATTTGATATCGAATATAAGCCGATATATTTTCTATTCAGAGCCTTGTATTTATTATCAAATGTGATTTGGGTTTGTCATGGATGGTGTCTTCATTAACACTGTTCTTCAACCCAGTTGAGAAAAAAAATTAAATCTTTTTATTTAGATTTAATGAATTGTACCAATTAAATGGTATTTAATTGGAATTGATTTTTGGGTTTATCGTGAATGGTGTTTTAAAAAGCACTTGTTCTTTAACCCGATAATTAATAGAATGTGATTTTGGGTTTATCGTGGACCGTGTTTTAAATGACGTTGGTTCTTTAACGCAGTTAAAGACAGGATGTGATTTTCCCAAGTTAAATAACCATTGATATTGATTTTTGGGAAGATTAAAACCAAGTGGGGTTTTAATGAATCTTTAATTAGATTGAAATGGTCAAGAATGGAGTATCACTAGTTTTGCTCCAGGCGATAGTTAAATCTTTAATTTGATTTGACCGTGAAATGGTAATTGAATTTACCGATAACACCGTGGTGTTAGGTATGAAGTATTACCAATTTTACTTCATGGGATGGGGAAATAAAATAAAGTGAATATTAGGATCACATCCCTATTTTGAAACTTAATTAGGCTCACATCCGGTCATAAACTTAATATAAATTAGGCCCCTGTTTTCAAAACTTATAAAATAATAATTAAAAAAATAAAAAAATTCGTAAATTAGTAATAAAATATATTATGCATTATACAAAAAATTCAGTTAAAAAAACAACAAAAATAATGTCAGAAAGAAGAAAACAGCAAAAAAACAGAAAAAACTGCAGTTAAATGCATAATATTATGCACGTTTTTGACTTTATTGCATGCATATGTGCAATTATTGCAGTTCTTCCAGCGCATAGATTTAAGTTAATATTTCATTTCATTTTTATTTGCATCCAAATGTGCAAATTTCTCAGAAAACATGCACACATGTGTGCAACATTTTTATAGGATAACACACAGGCTAAAAGTAGGGACCTAATTTATATAAAAAAAAAAGTTTTTAAAATTTTAAACCCGCCCCCTTTTTTATTACTTCCACCTTTTTTTATTTTTTTTTAAAAAATGTGCTTTCATTCACTAAAAAAAAAAAATCTAAAATCTAGAAATAATGTCAGGATTGTACGGAAATCAAAAAAATAATAATAGTTGCATACATTTATGCAATTATTACTGATAATTGCATATATGTATGCAACTTTTCCGTAAGCTGTGTTCGGATTAAAATCTGAAAATAAACCTGCACAAATGTGTGCAAGTATTTGAAATATTTGCACATATGTATGCACGTATTTGCATGAAGAAAAATCAATGAAGATGAATGTAGTGAAAAATAAGCACAGATGTATGCAGGAAAATGATATATGTGCATACTATTTTGCATTTAACTGGAAATTTCGTTTTTTTCTGTTTTTTTTATTTTTGACGCCTTGTTTGATGATTTTTTGTTCTGATTTTTTTAGCGTTTACATGTTTTATTTAAATACGAATTTACATGATTTTTTTATATTTTTTTAATATTTTTTTGATGAATTTTCAGAAAATAGGGACCTAATTTACAATAAGTTTATGACCGGGTTTTTTTTTCTATTTTGAAACTATAACAGGGACCTGTAAAAAACGCACCCTAAAATAAATGATTACTTCGGTGTGGTTCGCTAATCCCGACTAGTTTGAATTGATATTCAAAGAAGATTAAAGAATAAATTTAAAGAATTTTTCTTTGATAAAATTAATGGGAACCTTTCCCAAAGTATAATAATATTTGAATAAAAGAATATTCTGAATTGGAATGAGGTTTATGTTGTGCTTGTGTAACACTTATTTATAATATACGCGAGTTATTCAGAAAGACCGGGTTTATCCCATTCTGAATAACTGATTCGACGTGGTGTCGAGGATGAAGACGGTGGTTGAAGACCGGAGGTCTTCACGTCGTTTGGGTGATTACTGATGATCCTAATTGGGACATACACCCAAGAGGAGGGAATCAGTTAGTGATCGTCCAGACGTACATGGAGATCGATGGATATGCGAGGTACAAGGTGCCTCCGGTTTCGTTCAGACCCAGAGCGAATTGTAAATGGATTGTGTGTCTGACATTGGATTTTATTCTGTGTGATTGATTTCTATTAAATATATATCTGTTTGGCGGCTGAGAATTAATTCTCTTTCTTAACGCCCTTCTCTGAGACGTACGAGCTCAGAGGTTATATATTTATGGATATCAAACGCATGGAGTGAATTGCCTGTGTGGCATGCCTAAGTGGCAATATGATCAAGGCTTTTGTTGAAAAGCAAATTATTGTGGTTGATGATCAAAGCACGGCCTGTATGGCATAGCTTTGTGTAGCGTTGATTCGCGAACCTCACACCCCGATAGTGGACCAGAAACGGGAGAGGACCTCAAGGAGGGCATGCGTTTCCTTCTAGCTAGAAGTGGCGTCAGTGGTTTTACATGCCCTGACGAGTTTGATTTATGTGGTTGTTGCTATTGCGAGGCGCCTCGGATATATCGGTGACTATGTGGAGTCGATGGAGTCATTGGGCTCATTGACACCCCATAGGGTGGGGAAACACAGTGTTCAGGCATTTTAATCCACATCGGTGGACCGGCCCTGACGATCCAAGTGGCAGTTGCAGCTGTTCCTGAGGGGCAGGCTAGAGCACTCGAATTCGATAAGGACGATCCCTTGCCTTGGTTCACAGATGGAAATCCAACTTCCAATACGTGACCTTGCGGTTTTGATTGTAGAGCCTAGTATTGGCGACATGATATATGGTACCCATGCCGTCTATGATTGATTCTTATGATTGAAATTGTTTTGACACTATACACTTATAGTAATAATAAAAGATGAAATTTACCGTATCAAGCATTCTTTGGCTATTATAAGGTAAAACCCTATCCTCCGGCTTGTGTTGCATTGTGTGATGGGACCTGGGTCTTATAATAGCTTCATTGTTCTTCATTTAGCATTGTGCTATTGTTTTTTGCACTGGTATTCAGGGAGGAAACCCGTTCCATGTTATACGGAGTGGTCCCTTAATTTACCTAACTTTAAAATAAAGATTAATAACTGTTTTAGTTCTCACACCAGTCACATGACTGACATAGAGTTTATTGTTTTAACCTAAACTCTGGGTGCCCTTATTTTGACACGGGCAGCCAGTAGTTTTGGTTTTGCAGATTTATATTCATAGGATCCTGATTTACAGCTGGAACGATATCCGGAAATCTCTGTATCCGTATATCTCTTTCAGTTGTGTATTGTATTATTTTTCCACTGTTATGTAATTTATTGTAATCTCTGATATTTATCGAATGTATTTTATTCATTCATACCCTGTATATTCTTGTATTCTGATGATATTGTTGTAATAAACAATGAAATGTTCTTCTGTTTGCGTTCCAATGTGGCTTGTCCTCAAAGCAATCCGGGATTTCCTTACCGGGGAAGTTACGGATCCTTATAGCTGGTATCAGAGCTTTGGTTTACAAAACTTGAGAACAGGACACGTTAGAACCAAATGAAAGAATTTATCAGAAATTGGATTAGTAATATCCAATAAGAATGACTCGTTAGAGATAGGATCAGTAGTATCCTAGAACGAGTGTGAAGAGTATATTTTTAAAATGAAAACAATTTTTGTTTTGAAAATTTAAATCAAATTATTCATATTTGAATATTTATTTATATTGATTTGGACTATCCAGTATATAACGATTTTGCGTATACGTCTGATCCGCGTGTATTCGAAGTTTTAGTATATTGGGTAGATATAGAATCACACTCTAGTCGCCCGAAGATGAAACTATTGATGACTGTACATCATCAGTCGTTTGGGTTCGAGTTTCAACGGTGTGATATTTATATATTTTCAATTGACTGGTGTGAGAACCAAAATTAGATAGGGCTTATTGTTGTGATTTGGCATCAAAAATCTGATTTTTGGACTATGTATTCAAAGTTATGAATTTGAAAAGCTAATCAACTAATTGATTGTTGGTTGTGTTGTTTGATTATAGTTTGATAAATTAAATGTTGAAACTTTAGCCAAATTGAACCAAAAAGTGAATAGTATTGAAAATTAGTCACATTTGCATGCTTGTACTTGTACTTACATTGAACAGGTCATAGCAAGGAGGCTAGATCAGAAGAGTAAAATTGTTTGCCCGACAAATAGGTACATGTTTACAAATTTATTGGGTTTGGATGATTTTATGAGCCGATTGTCTAGCCGCTTGGCTGTTTCTTTTTCTTTTTGGATTGATGAGGGCCATGGGAAGCTATTTGAAATATCCCGAAGTCCCCGGTGCAGGGGAGGTTATGGCGAAATTTTTCGAAAATTTAGGGTGTTAGCCATATTTTTGAAAAATTTGAAAGTTCTCAGAAATTGAAAAGTTGAAGAACATAAGCCATAGTGAAAATAATGAAAGTTGAGTTGATTAGTTAAACAACTTTCGGTTTCGTTCATTTTCAGGGATGAAAAGTTTTAAGTGGGGGAGATTGTAATAACCCGGAAATTTGAGCCAATTTAAATTTTTTATTTTGGCAATTTTAGTGAATTTTGATTATTTAAAATGAATTATTTTGAATAACATCAACGAGAAATTTATTTTGAATAGAATTCGAACGAATATATATATATATATATATATATGTGAATCTATTAAAGAATAAATTTAAAGAATTTATCTTTGATATAATTAATAGGAACCTTTCCCAAAGTATAAGAATATTTGAATAAAAGAATATTCTGAATTGGAATGAGGCGTATGTTGTGTTTGTGTAACACTTATTTATTATATACGCGAGTTATTCAGAAAGACCGGGTTTATCCCATTCTAAATAACTGATTCGACGTGGTGTCGAGGATGATGACGGTGGTTGAAGACCGGAGGTCTTCACGTAGTTTGGGTGATTACTGACGATCTTGATTGGGTCGTACACCCAAGAGGAGGGAATCAGTTAGTGATCACCCAGACGTACTTGGAAATCGATGGATATGCGAGGTACAAGGTGCCTCCGGTTTCGTTCAGACCGAGAGCGAACTTGTAAATGGACTGTGTGTCTGACATTGGATTTTATTCTGTGTGATTGATTTCTATTAAATATATATATGTTTGGCGGCTGAGAATTTATTCTCTTACTTAACGCCCTTCTCTGAGACGTACGAGCTCAGAGGTTATATATTGATGGATATCAAACGCATGGAGTGAATTGCCTGTGTGGCATGCCTAAGTGGCAATATGATCAAGGCTTTTGTTGAAAAGCAAAGTCTTGTGGTTGATGATCAAAGCACGACATGTATGGCATAGCTTTGTGTAGCGTTGATTCGCGAGCCTCACACCCCGGTAGTGGACCAGAAATGGGAGAGGACCTCAAGGAGGGCATGCGTTTCCTTCTAGCTAGAAGTGGCGTCAGTGGTTTTACACGCACTGACGAGTTTGACTTATGTGGTTGTTGCTGTTGCGAGGCGCCTCAGATATATCGGTGACTGTGTGGAGCCGATGGAGTCATTGGGCTCATTGACACCTCATAGTGTGGGGAAACGCAGTGTTCAGGCATTTTAATCCACATTGGTGGACCGGACCTGACGATCCAAGGGGCAGTTGCAGCTGTTCCTGAGGGGTGGGCTAGAGCGTCTCGAATTCAGTAAGGAGGATCCCTTGCCTTGGTTCACAGATGGAAATCCAACTTCCTATACGTGACCTTGTGGTTTTGATTGTAGAGCCTAGTATTGGCGACATGATATATGGTACCCATGCCGTCTATGATTGATACTTATGATTGAAATTGTTTTGACACTATATACTTATAATAATAATAAAAGATGAAATTTAGCATATCAAGCATTCTTTGGCTATTATAAGGTAAAACCCTATCCTACGGCTTGTGTTGCATTGTGTGATTGGACCTGGGTCTTATAATAGCTTCATTGTTCTTTATTTAGCATTTCGCTGTTGTTTTCTGCACTGGTATTCAGGGAGGAAACCCGTTCCGTGTTATACGGCGTGGTCCCTTGATTTACCTTACCTTAAAATAAAGATTAATAACTGTTTTAGTTCTCACACCAGTCACATGACTGACCTGGAGTTTATTGTTTTAACTTAAACTCTGGGTGCCCTTATTTTGACACGGGCAACTAGTAGTTTTGGTTTTGCAGATTTATATTCACAGGATCCTGATTTACAGCTGGAACGATATCCGGAAAGCTCTGTATCCGTATATCTCTTTCAGTTGTGTATTGTATTATTTTTCCGCTACTATGTAATTTATTGTAATCTCTGATATTTATCGAATGTATTTTATTCATTCATACCCTGTATATTCTTGTATTCTGATGATATTATTGTAATAAACAATGAAATGTTCTTCTGTTTACGTTCCGATGTGGGTTGTCCTCAAAGCAATCCGGGCTTTCCTTACTGGGGAAGTTACGGATCCTTACATCTCGTCAGCCCAAACTACTGTTTGTGGCCTGTTTTATTTAATTTAATATTTAAATCATATATTAAATTAATTCAAACATATATTTAAATTCACCAGGGCCACATACGGACCCAGAAAATTACAGAAAAAATATTTTTGGCTTTGTTTTGACGATACGGTTCTAACAAAAGTAATTTCGTCGAATTCCGAGACTGTTTGAAAAATGGCCATTTTCTGGTCGATCCGATTTGACTGAAACTGATGAAGCACATTTTCTTTTGCCACGCTCATATATTAATTCAAAAAATTATGAAAATTGAAACATAGCAATAATTTGATATTCCGGTTCCAACAAAATTGGTTTCGTCGAAAACAGAGGTCGTTTGAAAAATGGCTATTTTTAAGGCCAATATATAATATTAAAAAATATAAATTCTACAGCGACTTTTATAAATTTTAAAATGGCCATAACTTACAACTTTGAAAGTGAAATTTCAATTTTTCTGATTCATTAGAAAGATAATGTTTATCAGATTCAAATATTTATTGTTTTACTGAAATTCGATTTATTTTGAATTTATACATTTAGTTAAAGTTTAAAATCAAAATTTCAAACTACAGCGCTATTTCTATCTCCTTTTATATTCAAATTAAATTTATTCGTTTTAACTTCGATTAAAATAAATTTTTGGTCATCATTACTTAAAACAAATTATTTTAAATATCTAAATCCATTAAAATTTCTAAAATAAAATTTTTAAATTGGCCCCAAAATTCCGGGTTGTTAGATGTACTCTGATGTAACGTTATCATGATGTAATAAAAGTCTTCTGTTATTTATTCTGATGTGTTGTATTCCCAGAGTTATCGTATTCGGGTTTTGAACGGTCCTGGTCGATTTAACAATCGATCGGGTCCGGGTGAAATCCGTATCTGTGACGAAAAGGAATTTCGCACGGTCCGAACCAGTCGCTAAACCAACCCAGACCGTTCGAAGTGCCCTATCGTTGGAGAACACGACAAATCAGAACGCACACGGAAGATCATTTCATTGTATATTACAACAATGCATCAGAATACAAGAATATACAGTGTATAAATGAATAAATATTACACAGAAATATCAGAGATTTAAATTACATTTAAATACATAGCAGCGGAAAATAATACATTACACAACTAGAAGAGTTATACGGACACAAAGCTTTCCGGATATCATTCCAACTGTAAACCAGGATCTTGTGAATATAAATCTGCAAAACCAAAACTACTAGCTGCCCGTGTCAAAATAGGGGCACCCAGAGTTTAGGTTAAAACAATAAACTCCAGGTCAGTCATGTGACTGGTGTGAGAACTAAAACAGTTATTAATCTTTATTTGAAAGTTAGGTAAATCAAGGGACCACGCCGTATAACACGGAACGGGTTTCCTCCCAAGAATACCAGTGCATAAAACAAACAGCGCAATGCTAAATTAAAAAAATGAAGCTGTTATAAGACCCAGGTCCTATCACACAATGCAACGCAAGCCGGGGGATAGGGTTTTCCCTTATAACAGCCAAAGAATGCTTGATACGTTTAAAACAAATCATTTGATACTATTATAAGTTTATAGTGTATAAAACAACTTCAAATCATAAGTATCAATCATAGGCGGCATGGGTACCATATATCATGTCGCTATACTAGGCTCTACAAATAAAACCGCAAATATCACGTATTTGGAAATTGGGTTTCCATCTATGAACCGAGGCAAAAGATAGTCCTCAACCGATTCGAGACTCTCTAGCCCGAGCCTCAGGACCCAGACTCAGGTGGGCCCTTGGAGCGACAGGGCCGGTCCACCGATGTGGATTAAACTTAAACCCTGAACATGCGTTCCCCCACCCTATGGGGCGTAAATGAGCCAACGAATGACTCCATCGGACCCGGATCGTCCGATCAAACCGATGCGCCTCGCAACAGCAACAACCACATAAGTCAAACTCGTCAGGGCGTGTAAAACCACTGACGCCACTTCCAACTAGAAAGAAACGCATGCCCTCCCTGAGGTCCGTCTCCCGTTTTTGGTTCATACCGGGTGTGAAACTCGCGAAGTAAACGTTACACAAAGCTACGCCACAAAGGCCGTGCTTCGATCATCAACCACAAGACTTTGCTTTTCAACAGAAGCCTTGATCATTCGCCACTTAGGCATGCCACACCGGCAGTTCACTCTATGCGTTTGACATCCATCAGTATATAACCTCTGAGCTCGTGCGTCTCAGAGAAGGGCGTTAAGCAAGAGAATAAATTCTCCGCCGCCAAATAGATATTTATTTAATAGAAATCAATCACACAGACTAAAATCCAATGTCAGACACACAGTCCATTTACAAGTTCGTTCTGGGTCTGAACGAAACCGGAGGCACCTAGTACCCCGCATATCCATCGATCTCCAACTACGTCTGGACGATCACCAACTGTTTCCATCTTCTTGGGTGTACAGCCCAATCAAGATCATCAGTAATCACCCAAATGACGTGAAGACCTCCGGTCTTCGACCATCGTCTTCATCTTCGACTTATCGTCGTATCAGTTATTCAGAATGGGATAAACCCGGTCTTTCCGAATAACTCGCGTATATTTTAAATAATTGTTATACAAACACAACATATGCCTCATTCCAATTCATCAGTCACTAACCGTAAATTAATTAAGAGAATAATTCCCTAAATATTAACCCCGAAGGCCGAAACCAACATCAGATATCAATTCAATTCCAATTAACTAAGTGTTATTTAAAAACACTGTTCACGATAAACCCAAAAATCAATATCAATTCAATTCCGATTAAATATCATTTAAATGGTACACTTCATTAAATCTAAATAAAAAGATTTAATCTTTTCCCAACTGGGTTCAAGAAGAGTGTTAATGAAGAAACCATTCACGACAAACCCAAATCACATTTTATATTAAACACAAGGCTCTGAATAGAAAATATACCGGCTTATATTCAATATCAAATTCCACGACTAACAAATATCGTATTGGAAATAACGATATATATATCTATATCTTTCAAATTCCCATAACAATATCTGTACATCACGAAATCCAACATCGAAATAATCCAAAGACAATTTCGTTTCAGATCCATTCCAATATAATTATTGGAAATTCTGGTTATTTTCAAAACCATTTCAAATTCGATTTATTTATTTAAAAATAAATAGAATTATAATTCTAGTTCAAAACTAGTTCATTTCGATAAAAATCTATTTTTATCTTTTCAAATATGGAGTTTTTCATCCCAATCTTTTCTAAATCATTTCTTATGATTTTACACAAATTAGTACTATTTTTAATAATTTTATCAAGGCCCGTGCAGTCGATTTCCACCAACGGTCATCGAACTGCACTTACAACGACCTTTTTCAAATTTGATTTGGACATAATTCCAAATCCAACAGTTAGATTTCAAATTTCTAATATTCATTAGAAAGCTCTTTTCGATACGAACCCAACGGTTCCGGTTTCAGGAGAATCCGACGGTCGGATCTCCCGTAATGTCCGTTTGAAATAAATGGTCGAAATTCACGAACTACCGCGACGCGGCGCGTTCTATTCAGGCCATTATATTATATATATAATATATATAATATATATTTCGTCGATTTCAATTCAAAACGTGCTTTATAAATCGTTTTAAATTTATTTTCAAAACGGTTTCAACTTCATATTCAATTTCAAATCAAAATTGAATATTCCAATATAAATTCATTTTAAATTCTTTTCAAATCGAGTTTAAATTCATTTAAATTCAATTTCAATTCGAATTCATTTATATTTAATTTCAATTCGAATTCATTTATATTCAATTTCAATTCGAATTCATTTCTATTCAGTTTCAATTCGAATTCATTTCTATTCAGTTTCAATTCGAATTCATTTCTTTTCAGTTTCAATTCGAACTCATTTCTTTTCAGTTTCAATTCGAACTCATTTCTATTCAGTTTCAATTCGAATTCATTTCTATTCAGTTTCAATTCGAATTCATTTCTATTCAGTTTCAATTCGAATTCATTTCTATTCAGTTTCAATTCGAATTCATTTCTATTCAGTTTCAATTCGAATTCATTTCCTTTCAAAATATTAGATTTTGAAATCACTTTCGATATTCATTATAAAATGAATAAAATCGATATAAATATCGTTCACGTCAAAATGGCATCTATCTAATCAACACGGCTTCCTATATTTCGATTTTCAAATATTCTATTTCAAATATTTCTAATTTTCAAATATTTCTATTTCAAATATTTCTTTTTCGAAACTGGAATGAGGCTCAATCAATTACCATATAATGTTGATTCTATGGATTTTCTACAACACATGTATACAATAACAACGATGAATAATCAACCATCATCCAAAGTGCATTCTACACTGTATAAGCATCGAATATAGATATTTAACGCTTATAACAGTCTGTCAATCAATCGATCGACATACAACTAAACAATCGGGATTACTGTACGTCACATATCATCCCAATACCCGTGTGGGGTTTCAAGTAATCAAACATAGATTTTTTTATTTGTGCAGTTGGGCGATGTGTGAAATTTATCGTCCCAATCAATGCCCTTCAAATAGGTGTACATAAACAAACCGTCCGGTTTGTAAATGAATATTTATTTATTCACATTCACGTTAAAAATTATATTTTTAACGATCAAACTATTTTATTCAACCTATGAATATTCTATTCGGTTCATTTGTTAAATAAAATGTTATCTTTATTTTTCTAACTTATTTTTAGAAAATTTTGATGGTATAACGGCACGATACTAGAAACGGGACAAGGCCTAGCCTTATCCCCGGTCTAGTGAAGGCCCACGCAATTCACACATCAATCAATTCAATTTCATTTCACCAAACAATTCAATTCAAACCAAATAATCTAACCAACTACACAACCAAACAATTAAACAGACAAGCCATCCATGGTCTGTGGATGACGGGTGTCGGGTGCTGCTAAGCACCGTCTGCATCCTAGTATATATATAACTAGAAAAAGAAATTGAAGAGTGAGAAGTTCTCACCAATAGCTATCCAACTTCACGGCACTTCTTTTATAGAAATCTTCGTCGTTCTCGCCTTTCGTCACTTTCGTTGCCCGTAGTCACTACATATGTAAAAATCGAATTTTTACTTTGCTATTCAATATATAAAAATCGAATTTTTATTTTTATATTCAATATATAAAAATCGAATTTTTACTTCGCTATTCAATATATAAAAATCGAATTTATACTTTGCTATTCAATATATAAAAATCGAATTTTTACTTTGCTATTCAATATATAAAAATCGAATTTTTACTTTGCTATTCAATATATAAAAATCAAATTTTTACTTCGCTATTCAATATATAAAAATCGAATTTTTACTTTGCTATTCAATATATAAAAATCGAATTTTTACTTAGCTATTCGATATATAAAAATCGAATTTTTACTTTGCTATTCAATAAATAAAAATTGAATTTTTACTTCGCTATTCAATATATAAAAATCGAATTTTTACTTTGCTATTCAATATATAAAAATCGAATTTTTACTTCGCTATTCAATATATAAAAATCAAATTTTTACTTTGCTATTCAATATATAAAAATCGAATTTTTACTTTGCTATTCAATATATAAAAATCGAATTTTTTATATTGTTTAAAAATCAAAGGTTTTATAGTTTACAAACTGATTTTAAAAATATATTCTTAATTAAAAAAAATTGATTTAAAAACATATATTTTTAACCTATAAAACTCAGATTTTAATTAAAGTCTAAATATAAGAATAAAAACTTAGACTACGAGAGAAGGGGGAGGGGGAAATATTGCCGTTCGTCGGCCGAAGGGGGGGGGGAGCTACTTGCCGGCGCTCAGGTGGAGGAGGTGCTCGCGCGGTGGTTGGAGGGGGCTCGCGGCGACCGTCTTTTGGGTGGGCGATTTGGGATCGGAGAGCAGAGAGCGGGAAAGGGAAAAAAGGGGGTGACGGTCTAGGGAGGCGCGACGGCCAGAGGGAGGGGGATCTGGATCGGGGCGGCGGTGGGTGAGGCGCGCGGTGGCATCGCGACAGGAGGGTGGCTCCATCGATGGCGATTTGGTTTTTTTTATTTTGTTGAAATGAATATGAACGGGGGGGGGGGGGGGCAACGGTTTAGAAGGGGGAGGAGAGATATTTTTTTATTTTATTTAATTATTTAATTCAAAAAGTTGACTTTTACATACGACCTCTAAACGAGGCCCACCGCCTGTCATCCATAGCGTTTTACCCCCATTCCGAACACAATGGGATATTTATCGTAAGCTGATTCGGCTGTTACAATCAGTTTTCGTCAAAATCAACATATACTTCTATATATTGAATTTGAACGCGCATTTCAATTTACCGGGGTCACGTACTAACTAGAAAAATTCCAGAAAAATATTTTCTAGCTTCGCATTAACGATACGGTCCTAACAAAACTAGTTTCGTCAAATTCTGAGACCGTTTGAAAAATGGCCAGTTTCCAGTCGATTAAAATCAACTAAAACTGGTCAAACGCCTTTTCCTTTGCCACGCTCACATATTGATTCGAAAAATTATGAAATTTGAAACCTAGCAATAATTTAACATCACGGACCCAACAAAAGTGGTTTCGTCGAAATCCTAGGTCGTTTGCAAAATTCCCATTTTTAAGGGCCTGAATTCCATAGCGACTATTCAGAACTTTCAACCGGACATATCTTTTGATTCCCGCTATGAAATTTTGATTTTTCAGATTCGTTGGAAAGATATCCTCAATTAGATCCTAATGTTTTTGGTTTCACTAAAATCCGGATTATTTTGCACCCGGTACATTCAATTGAAGTTTGAAATCGAATTATCGAACTACCGCGCCATATTCAATTCCTTTTATAATTATATATAATTATTTATATTCTAACGTCGATTCTAACGAATATATATGTTCGAATTATATTCAACATAAATTTTTTTATCGTTATTATTTAAAATAATTCATTTTAAATATTAAAACTTCGCCAAAATATCCTAAATAAAAATTTTAAATTGGCCCAGATTTTCGGGTTGTTACAATCTCCCCCACTTAAAACTTTTCGTCCCCGAAAAGGAACAAAGTCGAAAGTGGTTTGATTAATCAACTTTACGTTCGATCTGGCTTCCATTCTCCAACTTTTCAGTTTTTGAGAATTTTCAAATTCTTCAAAAATTTGGCTAACACCTTAAATTTTCGAAAAATTTCGCCATAACCTCCCCTGCACCGGGAGCCACGAGAAAATCCCGAAATTGCCATATAGGCCTTCAGATCTCAAAAAGAAAAAGAAAAAGCCAAGCGGCTAGCCAATCGGCTCATAAAATCATCATCACCCAAACAAAACAGTAAATTATGTAGTAAACATGTACCTATTTGTCGGGCAAACAAATTTTATTCTCTGCTCTAGCCTCCTTGCTATGACCTGTTCCATGTAAGTACATGTATATGCAAGCAAATGCGACCAATTTCAATATAATTCAATATTTGACTCAAATGAACTAAATGGTTCAAATTTTAATTATTCAAACAATAATCAAGCAAAACAACCATCAATCAATTAGTTGATTAGCTTTTCAAATGCATAACTTTGATATATAGTCAAAAATCAGATTTTTGATGCCAAATCACAACAATAAGCCCTATCTAGTTTCGGTTCTCACACCAGTCAATTGGAAATATATAGAAATCTCACTTTCGTAACTCGAAAATAAATACTGGCGATGGTGCCCCATTACCAGAATTATCCCCGGGCAACTAGAGTATGATTCTATAACTATCCAATACATTAAAACTTCGAATACACATTTGCAAGACATGTATGCAAAATCTCTAAATATCAGATTGTCCAAATTCATATAGATTAATAATCAAATACGAGTAATTGATTTAAATTTGCAAAACAAAAATTGGTTTTCAATTTTTAAAAATATACCCTTCACACTCGTTCTAGGATACTACTGATCCCATCTCTAACGAGTCATTCTAATTGGATATTACTAACCCAATATCTGATGAATTTTCGTATGGTTCTAATGTGCCTTGTTCTCTGCTTTGTAAACCATAGCTCTGATACCAACTGTGACGAAAAGGAATTTCGCTCGGTCCGAACCAGTCGCTAAACCAACCCAGACTGTTCGAAGCGCCCTATCGTTGGAGAACACGACAAATCAGAACGCACACGGAAGAACATTTCATTGTATATTACAACAATGCATCAGAATACAAGAATATACAAAGTATAAATGAATAAATATTACACAGAAATATCAGAGATTTAAATTACATTTAAACACATAACAGCGGAAAATAATACATTACACAACTAGAAGAGTTATACGGATACAAAGCTTTCCGAATATCATTCCAGCTGTAAACCAGGATCCTGTGAATATAAATCTGCAAAACCAAAACTACTAGCTGCCCGTGTCAAAATAGGGGCACCCAGAGTTCAGGTTAAAACAATAAACTCCAGGTCAGTCACGTGACTGATGTGAGAACTAAAACAGTTATTAATCTTTATTTGAAAGTTAGGTAAATCAAGGGACCACGCCGTATAACACGGAACGGGTTTCCTCCCAAGAATACCAGTGCATAAAACAAACAGCGCAATGCTAAATAAAAAAAATGAAGCTGTTATAAGACCCAGGTCCTATCACACAATGCAACGCAAGCCGAGGGATAGGGTTTTCCCTTATAACAGCCAAAGAATGCTTGATACTTTTAAAAGAAATCATTTGATACTATTATAAGTGTATAGTGTATAAAACAACTTCAAATCATAAGTATCAATCATAGGCGGCATGGGTACCAAATATCATGTCGCCATACTAGGCTCTACAAATAAAACCGCAAATGTCACGTATTTGGAAATTGGGTTTCCATCTATGAACCGAGGCAAAAGATAGTCCTCAACCGATTCGAGACTCTCTAGCCCGAGCCTCAGGACCCAGACTCAGGTGGGCCCTTGGAGCGACAGGGCCGGTCCACCGATGTGGATTAAACTTAAACCCTGAACATGCGTTCCCCCACCCTATGGGGCGTAAATGAGCCAACGAATGACTCCATCGGACCCGGATCGTCCGATCAAACCGAGGCGCCTCGCAACAGCAACAACCACATAAGTCAAACTCGTCAGGGCGTGTAAAACCACTGACGCCACTTCTAACTAGAAAGAAACGCATGCCCTCCCTGAGGTCCGTCTCCCATTTTTGGTTCATACCGGGTGTGAAACTCGCGAAGTAAACGTTACACAAAGCTACGCCACAAAGGCCGTGCTTCGATCATCAACCACAAGACATTGCTTTTCAACAGAAGCCTTGATCATTCGCCACGTAGGCATGCCACACCGGCAGTTCACTCTATGTGTTTGATATCCATCAGTATATAACCTCTGAGCTCGTGCGTCTCAGAGAAGGGCGTTAAGCAAGAGAATAAATTCTCCGCCGCCAAACAGATATATATTTAATAGAAATCAATCACACAGACTAAAATCCAATGTCAGACACACAGTCCATTTACAAGTCCGTTCTGGGTCTGAACGAAACCGGAGGCACCTAGTACCCCGCATATCCATCGATCTCCAACTACGTCTAGACGATCACCAACTGTTTCCATCTTCTTGGGTGTACAGCCCAATCAAGATCATCAGTAATCACCCAAATGACGTGAAGACCTCCGGTCTTCGACCATCGTCTTCATCTTCGACTTATCGTCGTATCAGTTATTCAGAATGGGATAAACCCGGTCTTTCCGAATAACTCGCGTATATTTTAAATAAGTGTTATACAAACACACCATACGCCTCATTCCAATTCATCAGTCACTAACCGTAAATTAATTAAGAGAATAATTCCCTAAATATTAACCCCGAAGGCCGAAACCAACATCAGATCAATATCCAGAAAACCATTCTGCTTGGCTAACCGACAGTTAGTTTCTAAATTTCACATTCATAGGGAAAGGTTCCCATTAATTTTATCCAAGATAATTCCTTGAATTTATTCTCTAATCTTCTTTTCAATTTCGATTCAACTAGTCGGGATTAACGAACCTTACCGAAGTAATCATTTGTTTTGATTTCCCAATCCCAACCTATTCATCCCATTAAGTAAAACTGGTTATACTTCATATCTAACACCACGGTGTTATCGGTAAATTCAATTACCATTTCACGTTCAAATCTAATTAAAGATTTAACTATCGCCTGGAGCAAAACTGGTGATACTCCATTTCGATTATTTCAATCTAATTAAAGATTCATTAAAACTCCACTTAGTTTTAATCTTTGACTGGGTTAAAGAATCAGTGTCATTTAAAACACGGTTCACGGTAAACCCAAAATATCATTCCATTAATTATCGGGTTAAAGAACAAGTGTTATTTAAAAACACTATTCACGATAAACCCAAAAATCAATATCAATTCAATTCCAATTAAATATCATTTAATTGGTACACTTCATTAAATCTAAATAAAAAGATTTAATCTTTTCTCAACTGGGTTCAAGAACAGTGTTAATGAAGACACCATTCACGACAAACCCAAATCACATTTGATATTAAACACAAGGCTCTGAATAGAAAATATACCGGCTTATATTCAATATCAAATTCCACGACTAACAAATATCGTATTGGAAATAACGATATATATATCTATATCTTTCAAATTCCCATAACAATATCTGTATCATCACGAAATCCAACATCGAAATAATCCAAAGACAATTTCGATTCAGATCCATTCCAATATAATTATTGGAAATTCTGGTTATTTTCAAAACCATTTCAAATTCGATTTATTTATTTAAAAATAAATAGAATTATAATTCAAGTTCAAAACTAGTTCATTTCGATAAAAATCTATTTTTATCTTTTCAAATATGGAGTTTTTCATCCCATTCTTTTCTAAATCATTTCTTATGATTTTACACAAATTATTACTATTTTTAATAATTTTATCAAGGCCCGTACAGTCGATTTCCACCAACGGTCATCGAACTGCACTTACAACGACCTTTTTCAAATTTGATTTGGACATAATTCCAAATCCAACTGCTAGATTTCAAATTTCTAATATTCATTAGAAAGCTCTTTTCAATACGAACCCGACGGTTCCGGTTTCAGGAGAATCTGACGGTCGGATCTCCCGTAATGTCCGTTTGAAATAAATGGTCGAAATTCACGAACTGCCGCGACGCGTTCTATTCAAGCCATTATATTATATATATAATATATATAATATATATTTCGTCGATTTCAATTCAAAACGTGCTTTATAAATCGTTTTAAATTTATTTTCAAAACGGTTTCAACTTCATATTCAATTTCAAATCAAAATTGAATATTCCAATATAAATTCATTTTAAATTCTTTTCAAATCGAGTTTAAATTCATTTAAATTCAATTTCAATTCGAATTCATTTATATTCAATTTCAATTCAAATTCATTTATATTCAATTTCAATTCGAATTCATTTCTATTCAGTTTCAATTCGAATTCATTTCTATTCAGTTTCAATTCGAATTCATTTCTTTTCAGTTTCAATTCGAACTCATTTCTTTTCAGTTTCAATTCGAATTCATTTCTATTCAGTTTCAATTCGAATTCATTTCTATTCAGTTTCAATTCGAATTCATTTCTATTCAGTTTCAATTCGAATTCATTTCTATTCAGTTTCAATTCGAATTCATTTCCTTTCAAAATATTAGATTTTGAAATCACTTTCGATATTCATTATAAAATGAATAAAATCGATATAAATATCGTTCACGTCAAAATGGCGTCAATTTAATCAACACGGCTTCCTATATTTCGATTTTCAAATATTCTATTTCAAATATTTCTAATTTTCAAATATTTCTAATTCAAATATTTCTTTTTCGAAACTGGAATGAGGCTCAATCAATTAGCATATAATGTTGATTATATGGATTTTCTACAACACATGTATACAATAACAACGATGAATAATCAACCATCATCCAAAGTGCATTCTACACTGTATAAGCATCGAATATAGATATTTAACACTTATAACAGTCTGTCAATCAATCGATCGACATACAACTAAACAATCGGGATTAGTGTACGTCACATATCATCCCAATACCCGTGTGGGGTTTCAAGTAATCAAACACATATTTTTTTATTTATGCAGTTGGGCAATGTGTAAAATTTATCGTCCCAATCAATGTCCTTCAAATAGGTGTACAAAAACAAACCGTCCGGTTTGTAAATGAATATTTATTTATTCACATTCACGTTAAAAATTATATTTTTAACGATCAAACTATTTTATTCAACCTATGAATATTCTATTCGGTTCATTTGTTAAATAAAATGTTATCTTTATTTTTCTAACTTATTTTTAGAAAATTTCGGCGGCATAACGGCACGATACTAGAAACGAGACAAGGCCTAGCCTTATCCCCTGTCTAGTGAAGGCCCACGCCATTCACACATCAATCAATTCAATTTCATTTCACCAAACAATTCAATTCAAACCAAATAATCTAACCAACTACACAACCAAACAATTAAACAAACAAGCCATCCATGGTCTGTGGATGACCGGTGTCGGGTGCTGCTGAGCACCGTCTGCATCCTAGTATATATATAACTAGAAAAAGAAATTGAAGAGTGAGAAGTTCTCACCAATAGCTATCCAACTTCACGGCACTTCTTTTATAGAAACTTCATCGTTCTCGCCTTTCGTCACTTTCGTTGCCCGTAGCCACTTCATATGTAAAAATCGAATTTTTACTTTCCTATTCAATATATAAAAATCGAATTTTTACTTCTCTATTCAATATATAAAAATCGAATTTATACTTTGCTATTCAATATATAAAAATCGAATTTTTACTTTGCTATTCAATATATAAAAATCGAATTTTTACTTTGGTATTCAATATATAAAAATCGAATTTTTACTTCGCTATTCAATATATAAAAATCGAATTTTTACTTTGCTATTCAATATATAAAAATCGAATTTTTACTTCGCTATTCAATATATAAAAATCGAATTTTTACTTTGCTATTCAATATATAAAAATCGAATTTTTACTTCGCTATTCAATATATAAAAATCGAATTTTTACTTTGCTATTCAATATATAAAAATCGAATTTTTACTTCGCTATTCAATATATAAAAATCGAATTTTTACTTTGCTATTCAATATATAAAAATCGAATTTTTACTTTGCTATTCAATATATAAAAATCGAATTTTTTTATATTGTTTAAAAATCAAAGCTTTTATAGTTTACAAACTGATTTTAAAAATATATTCTTAATTAAAAAAAGCTGATTTAAAAACATATATTTTTAACCTATAAAACTCAGATTTTAATTAAAGTCTAAATATAAGAATAAAAACTTACACTGCGAGAGAAGGGGGAGGGGGAAATATTGCCGTTCGTCGACCGAAGGGGGGGGGGGAGCTACTTGCCGGCGCTCAGGTGGAGGAGGTGCTCGCGCGGTGGTTGGAGGGGGCTCGCGGCGACCGTCTTTTGGGTGGGCGATTTGGGATCGGAGAGCAGAGAGCGGGAAGGGAAAAAAAGGGGGTGACGGCCTAGGGAGGCGCGACGGCCAGAGGGAGGGGGATCTGGATCGGGGCGGCGATGGGTGAGGCGCGCGGTGGCATCGCGGCAGGAGGGTGGCTCCCTCGATGGCGATTTGTTTTTTTTATTCTGTTGAAATGAATATGAATGGGCGCGGGGGGGGGGGGGGGGGCAACGGTTTAGAAGGGGGAGGAGAGATATTTTTTTATTTAATTTAATTATTTAATTCAAAAAGTTGACTTTTACATACGACCTCTAAACGAGGCCCATCGCTTGTCGTCCATAGCGTTTTACCCCCATTCCGAACACAATGGGATATGTATCATAAGCTGATTTGGCTGTTACAATCAGTTTTCGTCAAAATCAACATATACTTCTATATATTGAATTTGAACGCGCATTTCAATTTACCGGGGTCACGTACTAACTAGAAAAATTCCAGAAAAATATTTTCTAGCTTCACATTAACGATACGGTCCTAAAAAACCTAGTTTCGTCAAATTCTGAGACCGTTTGAAAAATGGCCAATTTCCAGTCGATTAAAATCAACTAAAACTGGTCAAACGCGTTTTCCTTTGCCACGCTCACATATTGATTCGAAAAATTATGAAATTTGAAACCTAGCAATAATTTAACATCATGGACCCAACAAAAGTGGTTTCGTCGAAATCCGAGGTCGTTTGCAAAATTCCCATTTTTAAGGGCCTGAATTCCATAGCGACTATTCAGAACTTTCAACCGGACATATCTTTTGATTCCCGCTATGAAATTTTGATTTTTCGGATTTGTTGGAAAGATATCCTCAATTAGATCCTAATGTTTTTGGTTTCACTAAAATCCGGATTATTTTGCACCCGGTACATTCAATTGAAGATTGAAATCGAATTATCGAACTACCGCGCCATATTCAATTCCTTTTATAATTATATATAATTATTTATATTCTAACGTCGACTCTAACGAATATATACGTTCGAATTATATTCAACATAATTTTTTTATCGTTATTATTTAAAATAATTCATCTTAAATATTAAAACTTCGCCAAAATTTCCAAAATAAAAATTTTAAACTGGCCCAAATTTTCGGGTTGTTACAGTATCGTTACAATTAGGGTCTTAATTAGACCACTAACTAACAAGACTTCATATGAACTTCAATATAATAAGAAACCAAAGGTATCTTATTTAAGAATTTTTAGATGTATATATTTTATTTTAAATACTAAAGATAATTCAGATAAATTTGATCCTGAATCAAATAAAGGACTTTTTATTGGATATTCAAATAGAAGTAAACTGTATAGAGTTTTTAATTTAAAATCTAATACTATTGAAGAAACTCTGAATGTATCTTTTGATGAGAATTATAAAGATCTAAATCAAAAACATAATGAAAATGATTATAATAATGATTCAAATGAAATAAATAATGAGATTAATCAACCTAATAAAAGAATTAGACTATTAAGAGATTATCTTGTAGAAAATATATTAGGAGATATTGAATCTGTTTTTAGAACTAGAAATCAATTAAATAACATGAGTAATGTAGCATTTATATCTACTATTGCATCCAAAATCTAAAGGAAGCATCATTTGATGATTCATGAATACTTGCTATACAAGAAGAATTGATTCAATTCACCAGAAATGACGTATGGGAACTTGTTCCTACACCAAAGGATAAAACTATAGTAGAAACTAAATGGGTATATAAAATAAAATGAATGAACTTGGTGAGGTCGTTAGAAATAAAGCACAATTAGTTGCTCAGGGATATTGTCAAGAAGGAATATATTATGAAGAAACTTTTACCCCCATTGCAAAATTAGAAGCTATTAGAATTCTACTTGCTTTCCTAATCATAACAATTTTTAACTATTTCAAATGGATGTAAAAAGTGCTTTTCTATATGGATTCATTATAGAAGATGTTTATGTAGAACAACCCCCATTATTCGAGGATGAAAATTTCCAAACCACGTGTATAAATTAAAGAAAGCCTTATATGGTTTAAAATAAGCTCCTAGAGCCTGCTATGATTGACTAAGAACTTATTTATTACAATCAAAATTTGAAATTGGTAAAGTAGATAATACACTATTTGTTAAAAGAAATGAAAATGATATACAACTAGTACAAATCTATGTAGACAATATATTTTTTGGATCAATAAATAACAAAACGAACCAAGAATTTTCTGAAATCATGACAAAAGGATTTGAAATAATTCATATGGGAGAACTTACTTTCTATTTAGGATTAAAATTAGACAATTAGATTATGGAATATTTATTAATCAAGAAAAGTATGCTAGCGATTTAATTAATAAATTTAATATGGCTAATAACAATCGAAAGATCAATTCAATTGTTTTGATGAACTGTCACTAAACAAAAAAAGAAAGATGAGAAAGAACCGGGAGTTGGCGCCTACATAACAGGTTGCTTGCGTAGGATGAACCAATGTGAATGAGTGTAAGCTACGTTGCCCGAACACGATTGGTGCTATGAATTAATTGATCTTTTTTTTATATAAATTCGATTTTGTTGAGTCTTTTTTTTTTTGAATTATACGACATCAGATTTGAATAGATTAGTTAGATTGTCACTTTCTTCTTTCCTTTGGCAGCATCAAATAACTATAGGAGAGAATCCTTCCTTAACTCACAATAGTTTACCCACTTGACAGCTACAAGTTGGGTTAGTAATGGAGAGATTACTCCAATTATGGTACTCGTGAAGAAAGAATCGCAATAAGTGTAAAAAGGGAAGATCTTGAATCCCGCACTGAAGGATTTGAACCAAGATTTCCATATGTATGGGATGAAACCAGTGAGACATCCACTTTTGACCCATACATTCTTTTCTAGCTGGAGATGGAGGGTGGGCCTTCAATCCAGATTTTCCTTGCAAGCCAATTCCCCAGCTCCTGACTAAATAGGTGCTGCAAATCTTAATGCATGGAAGACTACCTAAGAACAATTGAATAATGACAAAATTGTCAAAGCCTTATTTTGATTCAACAATATACCAATAGTTGCTTGATGCTGAGT
Source organism: Allium sativum (assembly GCA_030737875.1). NCBI lineage: Eukaryota > Viridiplantae > Streptophyta > Magnoliopsida > Asparagales > Amaryllidaceae > Allium > Allium sativum. The sequence continues at coordinate 583,330,998 of CM060924.1, read as the reverse complement.
AACTACTGAAATCTTCCCCCTATTTTATTTCCTAGAAGGTTTTCAATTCTAGGAGCTTGGTTCTGCTGCATCTGCGTCTTCGGTTTGTTAGGATTGAAAACGCAATTTCTGTTTTTCTTCTAAACGAATACGATATTGCAATCTTTTCCCGGAGCGCAATGGTTTTTTAAGATCACTTCCTGATCTAGGTCTTTTACTCCTACTGGTAAATTAAAATCACTTATTCGTCATAAGAAATCAATCCCTTGAAATTTTCGAAAAATGGAAACAGCAACCTTAGTCGCCATCTTCATATTAGGTTTACTTGTAAGCTTTACGGGGTACGCCTTATATACTGCAAATTCTTTTTGTACATTCATCTGTAATTCTTCGATTCCTCGTGTTCAGCCCTCTATTAATAAATTTGGGAATCAGACGTTCCCAAAATGGGTATTATCGAGTCGGGTGAATTAGAGAGTAGACAGACGCCTATTGGCATTCTAGCTTTCCTTCTCTTTTTAGGGCCTATCCGAAAGAGAATTCCTTCGGAAAGACCAAGCTCTGCGGAAGTGATCTCACCACGAAATGGAGAATCGAATATGCAATAGGTACCACTACCTTTCTCAAGAATGGTACGATCCGATTGCATTCAATTGGAATTCAGAAAATAAAATTTGATGCCAAAGTAAATTTCTTCAACTAAAACTATTATGATATGAACCCTTAGGAGTAATTGGTTAGATACATTGACTTTTTATTATAAAAACATTTGCCGACCGCCCGTATATACATGAGAACCTAATAAACTTATCTTATTAACTATTGATTATTGAGAATCAGTCTTGAATTTAAACTGTGAATATGTGTTTTATTAATTATTTTAAAATATTAAAAAATTAGAATCTTTCCTAATCTTATATTCGACACAAGAAAAGGTAGAACTCCCTTTCTTGTGTCGTCTTGTATCGAAATAATGATGCTTTTTCTCTTGTTCACCAAAGATTAATATTTCTTCTTTTCCGGATATATTGGAAATCTTTTGTTTAGATTCATACATTTAGATTCATACATTCATTATTTTGTTTGGATTGATCGAAGATGCCTTGTAATTAGATGACCGATCGAATGCTCTATGTTCGCGGTCGGCGGCTTCTTTAGTGATATTATAATGAATAACTTTTTTCAAATTTACGATGTTGCCTTCGAAAAAGAATATCCATCCGAAAACTATACTAGGTGTACTCTCTCTTTCTCTTACTTCAGGATGATATAGTCACAGGTTTTCACAATTCAGTGAGTGAAAGATTTGTCCCCGGGTGTACGGCTCCCGACGTAGAACTAAATCGAGAGGGCTTAGTAGTCTAAGGTAGGTTATAATCTCTCAGGGAAAAAGTACAATTCGGGCAATAATTCCAAAGGAGTTGTAGATGGATCCGCCGGTTCACCAATCATTGATGGTTCTAGGACTGCTAAGCCGACATTACATGCAATAATACCTAGAATTACTACCGAGTGAAGTGGTTGGATTTTTCGAGCTGTTCCAACCACTGCTAGACGTGATTCCAAGAGCCAAACGAGAATGAATACCACACAAAAGAGACGAGACAGGCTCCTGTGGGGAGGAAAGAAACGTTTGTACTTGGCTACAAAGTTTATTTTTTATACTGCGGGGGGTTCCATTTTTCTGAAAGTTTAAGAGATATCAATACTCTTTTTTTTTCCAATCATTTGCTCTTGATCAATAAAATGGAATAGAGTGCTCAGATTTTTGTTCTATTTTGTTTGTATGCAAACATATCAAACTCGATACAAGACCAGAATATTATAAGGACCCTTCCGACCAGACAAAAATCTCTAATTATCAGCAAAGTTGTTTCTTTATTTTAATTTCATTGAAATTTTTATTCAAATCCAAAAATTTATCTTTTTTATACAGGTCGTCGATTCGCCCGCACCAGATATGGACCGAACTGTCTCATGACGTTCAGAACCCAGCTCAAGTACCGCTTTAATGGGCGAACAACCCAACCCTTGGGAACTAATTATTCTTTTAATGAAATTTTCTTTTATAAAAAAAATTAGTTAATTTATGAAATGCCCATGTAGTCCCCTGAATATTCAAAATTGTTATAGTTTCTTCGTTAGATCTTCAAGTTTTTAGAATGCTCAAAATTCCACTTGAGCATCCAAATCTGGATCAATACCTGCAAAAACATCTCTAAACAAGGTTCTAGCACCATGCCAAATATGTGCAAAAAAGAAAACCAAGGAAAACGAAGCGTGCCCAAAAGTGAATCAACCCCTTGGACTACTACGAAATTGATCGATATTCTGCGTTCGGGAAGGATGAATCGCTCCCAAAAAAGAATTTATTGATTCTCTCCTAATTGGTTGGATCATAGGTGCGATGATTTACTTCACGGGCGAGGTCTCTGGTTCAAGTCCAGGATGGCCCAGCTGCGCCAGGGAAAAGAATAGAAGAAGCATTTGACTCTGAGGAAAGTGACAACAACTATCACAACTGGAAATGCTATAACAACTTACTTGCTATCTGACCGAAGATACGCTAAACAGGAGATATGCGAAAGGGGGAGAATGCGCTACATCGGATATGGCTGTAGTAGCATCGGTTATTGCTCTGGTTACGAATGACCCAATCCAATCTATCTATGGCCCTAGAAAGATACACCATTCGGATGGACTGAATCTGTGCTTTCGAATTAATCATTCCTTTGGAATGACCCCTAACTTGAACCTTTGAGGCCAGTATATTAATTGCGCTCTCGGTCTTTCGCTCTATAGGAATCTCCGGGGGGGGGGGGGGCATAGCACAATTCCTCTTGGAGGAGGACGCCAGGTGACTGATCCTGCCATAATTTACTCCAACCTATTCTATTGCATAGACAACCGAAGTCGAACATAACGTATGGGCCAGCCTATCCAACTTTCAGGCATCAAGGTATGTTTAAGACGTGGATGATTATCATAAGAGATTCCCACGATGCCTCTTGCCGATGCGAATCTAATTCATCAGAAAACCTAGACCCGAACTAATTATTTCTTTACCTGGGTCCGATAGAACAACCAGCGAGGGCAGCACATGCCCCAACTTTAATTTATTTTATAGAGAGCTTTATTTTAAGATAGCTCGGCACTCGTCCTCGAAAAGAGAAGTTGCTTACCTTACCATACCAATCACCTTAGCACTGGGAGTTCTCGCAAGGAGCAGCTAGGAAAAAGAAGATTAGATAGCAAATTAATATTGCGACACAAGTGCTACAATGGGCGGGACAAAGGGTCGCGATGCCGCGATGGTGAGCTAACTCCATAAACCCGTCCTCAGTTCGGATTGCTAACTAATGAGTTCAGATATTAATGAACTCTATAGAAGATTTATCTACCAGAACAATACTCTTACTGATCTATTAGAAACAAGTAGGTCTATGTTGAATTTGATTCAAATTCTAGCTATATGAGACTGACGTTATTTAGGACAGGAAGAGCAGAAGCGCCTAGTATACCCAGTCCAGTATAAACATTAGGTCAGGTCTTTCATTACCCGATGGGTTGATTTTACTTCCGCACCTAGCTACTCTAGGTTGGGGGATAGGTTCGGGGGGAGAAGTTATAGACACCTTTCCATACTTTGTATCTGGAGGTGCCTGTACGGTCCGTCGTTCAATTCTATTTTTTTTCTTGTTTTTTATTCCTTACTTTAATCCAATTTTTCAAGAATTTGCCAAAGAATTGGGAGTTCCTATCATAATGCATGACTACATAACCGGGGGATTCACTACAAATACTAGTTTGGCTCATTATTGCCGAGACAATGGTCTACTTCCTCACATCCACCTCACAATGCATGCCGTTATTGATAGACAGAAAAATCATGGAAACTCAGAGTCTTCACTTGATCTAGGATATGTGATGTATATGTCATTCCGAAATGATCTATTAATCTACTAATAAGTCGTTCCAATTCACGACCCATGTAACAAGCTACACCAAATAAGAAGTGTAAAACAATTAGGTCATAAGGACCGCCATTGTATAACCACTCATCAATAGATGTTGCTTCCCATATCGGGTAAAAATGCAAACCTATAGCTGTAGAAGTAGGAATAATGGCACCAGAGATAATATTGTTTCCATAAAGTAAAGATCCAGAAACAGGTTCGCATCCCGTGAAGTAAGGATTTCTAATATGAACTGAATCCACTACTAGAAAGGCAGAAGGGTGAAAAACCACACCTCCGTTAATGTCACTCACAAAGGGAATGCATTAACTTTGGTGAATCATTTTAGGTAAAAGACACAGATAATTTACAAGACAGACATATAAACAGCGGAAAACTGAAATCATTTCATAAATAACGTGGTTTAGTCAAAACATTACAAGCATTGTGTCAAAACCCAACTTCTAAATTATTACAATAAAACATCTGTTTTGATTTAAAACTCCAAGTACATAAAGAAGCGTAAAACAGTAGTAAAGCAGCATGAATTCCCAATAAAAGTGTAACCACAGCCATAGCCCAAGAAAAGAGAATCCAAGCAATACATCTACTCTCTTGAAGTTGGAAAAGGTCTGCACTAAGCTGAAGTATTCCCTCCCTGCGGACATGGGAGGGGGGGAACGGAAGAAAAGAAGGCGAAAGAAAAAGGGTCAGACATAAGCCTGGTGAGTCCAGTGACTATTCAACATGCAAACAGGTAAAAGGATCATGACATGAATAAACTGAACATAGAACAATACCATAGCAATAAGATAACATAAGATAAGATAAACTGAATATACTATCACACTCATTTCCATTTCTCTGCACCTATTAACGAATGTTTCAGTTACCATCATGTGTTCATAATAAAGTGATCCCTTTTTCCGATCGGCTTCTACTCGCATGCATTTATTACTTGTGTCATTCGGGCCCGCTTGATTGTAGATACCTGTGCTGGTCCCGCCATAGGGTGTATCAATTCCTATGGTGGCAACCCGACACAAATTCTAGATGCACAGGTTATACTACTGATGCCCAGTGCCTGCTTTATCCACTTTGCAGTAAGTGCACGCCCATATTCCGCTGGAACCTACACTGCTGCACCACCCGCCGCTATTTTGACCGCTTATAATCAGCCCAGTATTCGTGCCCCACCCTGCCTAGTTCTGGGTAACGTGATACATCTATGTGGGTTACGGCTGAAATGGGTCCCCGTTACTAGGGTTTCCAAATCAACATGTTATAACGGTTAAGTGTTCCCAAATTAACCTAACCCACCCATCTGTTTAACTAACATGTTGTATTGGTTAAGTGTTGCCTTAATTAACTTAACCCTACTATTCTTAGCCTATCTGTTCCTTAGCTTTAGTTTATTCATTAAAGCACCAACCTCTCATGTTAGATCTATATTGTTGTGGTCGCTGATGTGCCAGGAGGTTCCGGGCATCCTTATACCGCAACTCAATCTAACCTCGGGTTTTTGGGCTTAATGCGCTAACCTCTCACATTAGATCTATATTATTGCGGTCGCTGGACGTGCCGGGCGGTTCCGGGTTGTCTTACACCGCAACTCAATCTAACCTCGGGTTAGGCGTGTTCATCTTTTGCCAATTTACATATTTGTCATATGTGTCAAAGTTCATGTCTTTTTATGCTAATATTTCCTAAGTGTAGTCAATACAAGTTTTATGCCACATTAGCACGCTATGCCCAAAATTTACTCAACTAAATTACACACAATATTCCCCGCGTTATAATCGCACATACAACGAGATTCAATCTATGTTCCGAATGAATTTAGTATTTACAAAAGCAAGTAAAAAGGGAAAAATAGAGAAGGAGCATAAGGATTGACATAAGGAACAATAGGCATGTAAAGGTGTACCCAATTCAAGAATCATGTTTCAATAGGCATGTACATTAATAATAAGTGTGGGCAAGCTAAACAATTTGCACCATAGGTATAAATATTAGATAGAATTGAACTTAAGAGAATCACTAACATGATAAGTCCCATTATATCAATCACAATAGTCTCACAGGCATAGGATTTACAACATGATAAGTCCCATTATATAAATCACAAGTCTCATAGGCATAGGACTTACAACATGATAGGTTCCATCATATCAATCACAACAATCTCATAGGCATGATAGGTTCCATTATGTCAATCCAACAGTCTCATAGGCATGATAGGTTTCATTACATCAATCATAATAGTCTCATAAGCATAGGAAATTCAGATTTGACAAAAGGATAGGCATGAATCAGAATTAGGCATCGTTCTAGATCCGATTATTACAGTCATGATTTCTATTAGGTATTTAAATCTAAATAATAACTGAACTTACAGAAAAAGGATGGATCTTGTATTATGGGATCTAATTTCTGAATTTGTTAAGCTATCCTTTGATGTAGACGTTTGATTCTCTAGTTTGGATTTTGTTTTGGAGCTTTTTAACATGATTTCTAATTTGGAGAAGATGAAGGCTAGGCTAGCTTAGGGATGGACAGCATGACGGCTTTATAGAATGAGATTGTGTGGTCTAGGGTTGAGGTTTGGGGTGATTATATAGAAGTCTAGGATTACTTCTAACCTTTAGATTAGTCTAGGAGAAATCAGAGCCATCAAACCAAAGAGACGTGTCATCCAGCCAACCATAGCACGTCACATAAGCCTTAATACCTCAGAAATTAGTCATCGGCTAATCAGAGAAGGCCACATCAGCTTAGGGCTACAAAAATTCGTCACAGGAAGTGGATCTCAAAGGGGTCGACTCCTTACAGGGGGCTCGACACCTATGTCGACACCCCTATAGAAGGGTCGACATTTATGTCGACTCCCCCTGGGGAGGTCGACATCCCTGGGCGGGGAATTTCCTGCCCAGCAGTTCTGGTCGAATTTCGAATTTCAAACTGAATTTATTATTTAATTATTATTTTCTGTTTACGCTAGAAATCTTCTAACCTCCATAACTTCTTCAAACGGAGTTCGATTCACGCAAGCTCGGACTTTGTAACACCCCACCTCCATTAAGGTCACTCGCAAAGGGAATGCCTTAACTTCAGTGGAGCGTTTTAAGTGAATATAGCACAGAAAATCACAACAAGACAGATATTAAGCAGTACTTGAAAATTCAAAACTTTATTTATTGCAGCAGAAGGTAAATATATTTGGTTACATCATCAAAACCATAAACCAAAGTCAAGTACATCATATCCATCTTGATAAAACAAAGTACATAATCTGAAAGACATAATCCCCAACATAAAAATAGCCACAATTAAAGAGAAGCTGAACTTTACTTCAACGGTCCAAAAAATCTTCTAAAAGCAGTCCAAAATCAAGCTCCACTGGTGCTATTTCCAACCCGAGCACCTTAGGGGGGGAGGGAAGGGGGAAAAGATGGAAAAAGGGGGGTCAAACATAAAGTCTGGCGAGTGCGGTAATTCTAACAATATAATTAACAAAGTAACTAGGCTAAGGCATCAGTTGGAAAATAAGGAAATGACCATGAACCATTGAAATGACAGAGTAAACAAGGAAACAAGATGAACAACGATATCGTTTAAGCGCACCTAAACCACTATAGGAGGATTACAAAACTACACCAACACTATAGGATAATCGCTATACTGCACAGCCACTAGTATACTGCACCACCACTAGTCACCCTAAGGTTGATCCCGCCTACAGACTTAATAATGATATTGGTAGTTTCGTGCACCGTTAGCTGCCTTCGTAGGTGCCGTCTGCCCATATCTCCACTAGGTGTACCCACTACCCTCAAGCGATCGGATCCCTAACTCGTCGATACCTGTGTTGGCCCCACAGTGGGGTGTATCACTCCCCAAAGTGGCAACCCGATACCACCAAGAATGCACGGCTTATACCTACATGATGCAACAACGTCTTACCTACCAGCCCGGGTCCACACACGCATATGAACCCGTTGGACTTGCGTTGCTACCGCTAACCCGGTTTGGCCTCTTACAGTCAAGCCCAGTATGCGTGTCCTATCCTCGACTTGGGTCGAGCCCACAAAGATACGTATGGGTTACTAGTTGAAACGGGCCCCCATTACTTGACACAAGCTATCCACCTAAGCTTGGTCCCCTTTAGTACATCCCACTTAACCCACTTCTTATTCATGTTTCAATTACATGTTTCATATTTTGGTTAAGTGTTTCTAATCGTATTTCCAAATGCCACCCAAGGCACCCACTAGAATCCATATGCCACCCAAGGCACCTACTTAACCCCCTCATGTCCCACTACATGCTTATCTGGTTAAGTGTTTCTTAACTCTTTAAGACCGTAACCTCATAAAGACCTCTCACATTAGACTGACATTTGTGGCAGTTGGATTTGCCGGGTGGGTCCGGGCAGTCTTACACCACAAAAGAGCCTAACCTCGTGTCTTTACAACTGTTATGTATTTAGTTTGTGCCTAAGACCTCTCACATAAGACTGGCTTTTGTGGCAGCTGGATTTGCCGGGCAGGTCCGGCCAATCTTACACCACAAAAGTGTCTAACCTCGTGTCTTAGACGATTAATTACTCCTAATTAATCATTCCCCAATTTGAATTACTTTCCCTATTCAAATTATCAATCAATTCCAAATTTAATGATGTCCATAATTGACTCAATTATGTCCATCCGTTTATGGTATGTAAAATCATACCAATTTTCACCACAATTATATTTTATGCCTTTAAAGGCATTTATGCCAATTAAATCTTTTTAATATTATCCCCTTTACCCCACGTTGTACGTTTGTTCGTTTAACGTAAAAATATATGTTAGACTCGAATAGTCTAACTCATGGAATAAAGAGAAAACATCACAATATACATACAATTAAAACATAAATCTAACATAGGGGTGAACTTGCATATGTGAATGATGTTTTACATCTAAAACTTGCATAGGCCAAAATTACAACTTGCATAAACAACATATGTCATAGATCCAATCTAAAGGTGTGAACTTGATGAGAAAATGTCCACAAACTTGCATAAACAACATATGTAATGGATCCGAATCTAAAGGTGCGAACTTGATGAAAAAATGGCCACAAACTTGCATAAACAACATATGTCATAGATCTATATCTAAAGGGGGGTAAACTTGCATAGGTAATAACATAACATGATTCATATCCAACTCATAAACTCACATATGTGATTTATACATCGCAACAATGGTGTAAACCAGTATCTAACATGTAAAGTATCATGTAGAATTTAGCATATGTCATAGCCTAACTTTCAATTAAATTCTCACATAAACTAGGTGTCATAATCATGTAAGTTCACATATAATTCTACCCAACTTGTATATGATTCATGTTTGAATCAAAATCTAAACTTGCATACATATGATTTATCATATGAGTCAATATAACAAACTAGCATAAGAAACATGATGATTCAACTAGACATAAGCCAATCATAGGATTATAACATGGGTGATAACATCATAACTTTGCATCGTAGATGATAGCATCATAACATAATATCATAGAAATTACAACACAATTCTACAACATAATTACAACATGCAATCAACAATTCATATCACATCCAAATTATCCGCATTATAACTCAATCCAATTCATTTATTGATTATTTTGTTAAAACTATCGAACTCACAACTCAAAAGCAGTCTTGAGTTCTGAATTCTGATTTCTAGAGTTGGATTAGCTCTCCTTTGATGAAGATTCGCATTTAGGGTGGAATAGTTCTGATTTGGTTGCTGTTCTTCCTCTTAATTTTGGTGGAGGCTGCTCTAGGGTTCAAGACAACAACATGACGACCATAGTTTCAATTTTAATTCTGATTTAGGGTTTGAGTCTATGAGTATTTTTATAGAGTTATGAATTAATTTAAGCCATTGGATGAAGTTAGGGTTAATCAAAACCATTCAATCATGATAGGGTGATGAGTCAGCCCTAATGACTCAGCAAGGAGTCAGAAAGGACTCAACATCATGGGTCAGCCTGAACCAGAAAGCTGTGTAGGCTTTTGCCTCGGCCAGGGCGCACTTGGCAGGTGCGCCAGTGTTAATTTGTACTGGCGCACTTCCCAACTGCGCCAGTGCAATCTCTTTTTTTTTCTACTTTGCCACCAAACTTCGTTCGTCCATAACTCCTTCATCCGGTACTCGTTTCCAGCAAACTCGAACTCTATTTCAACCAGAATTCCGAGACGAACACAATGGTGCAACCCAATCCCCATAGTTCTCACGTCTGAGATTAATTATTCTTTAGTTTAGTTAATTAGATTATTCAAAAATCCGGGGTGTTACATTCTCCCCTCCTTAAAGGATTTCATCCTCGAAATCTCCGAGCCAAGGAGAGTGCATATCCTACCATCCAAACAACCATCTACTCAACCATCAAACACGGACATCCATTGTCCTTATAAAATTTCTAATGCTGTATGAACATATGCAAGAAGTGTGTGTATATGTTCCTTATCTAATGCAAAATCAGGTGGTATACTGATTCAGTTGACCTCCTTAATGCAAACCATGATAGTGCCATGCATCCATTATGTATGCGAAAGAACCCTATCGATACATATTATTTCTACATGTGTGCACAACCATTCACCAAAATGCAACATCCATATGATGGTATAGCCATTATTCATCCATTACTTAAATATGTACACACATTTATATGCACTATGCGATATGAAGTGACTGAGCCGATCTAGTGCCTAAAGTGTGTGTATATGCATCCACGAGCAACCACTAGCAAACAGTTGCATCCACTTGCATCCATCATACATAACATGTCTCAAACACATGTTTCAACCATAGGACTATCCTATCTAATGGTCAAAGATACTAGCGAGAGGACATACTAAAGATAGGATAAGTACAAGGTAAGAGATAAAGGAGAAATTAAAAGACATACCCTCGAAAAAAAGGGTATAATGAACGCATCTTCGCTTCCGTCTCCCAAGTAGCGTTGCTCTCATCATCTCCCCATTGCACTTTGACTAGTTTGACCTGTCGATTCCTCAACTTCTTAATCTCCGGCCCAAGAATGCACGTAGGAGCTCGTCGAATCGTCGCATCACGCTCTATCTCCACCTCTCTAAGCAAGCTCGGCTCTACCACTTCCGCGGTCTCGTGCAAGCACTTCCTCAAATGTGATACATGGAATACGTCGTGTACACCACTAAGTCTCTCGGGCAACTCCACTCTATACGCCATCTGCCAAATCCTTTCCTTAATAGGAAACGGCTCTAAGAACCTTGGTGCTGACTTCCTAACGGACCCAAAGCGAACGACGTTCCATAATGGAGACACCTTGACAAAGACCATGTCCCAATATCAAACTCGAGATCTGTCCTCCTCTTGTCCGCATAAGATTTCTGCCTATCTTGCGCCGTCTTCATCCTCCTTCGAATCAAATCGATCTTTTCCAAAGTCTGTCTAATCATATCAGGCCCAAGTAGATTCCCACCAACATGTAGGCGAACGACACGACTGTCCATAAAGAGCCTCGAACGGTGCCATGCCAATGCTAGACTGAAAGCTGTTATTATATGCGAACTTCACCAATGGAAGATGTTCCTCCCATGTACCTCCGAAATCTAAGACACACAACCTCAATAAGTCCTCTAGAATACGATTCACCCTCTCGGTCTGGACGTCCGTCTGAGGATGATATGCGGTGCTCAAACATAACTGAGTCCCTACCGCCTCTTGTAAGCTCTTCCAAAATTCACTAGTGAAAATAGGATCACGGTCGCTCACTATGCTAGATGGAACACCGTGCAAATGAACTATCTCTCGAATATATACGGAGGCTAACCATGGAGCAGTACTCTTACTCTTTATGGGAATGAAATGAGCGCTCTTAGTAAGTCTGTCTACCACGACCCAAATCCCCGTATTACCCTTCCTTGATCTTTGTAATCCGTCAACAAAGTCCATCGAGACGCTTTCCCACTTCCATTGTGGGACCTCCAATGGGTGAAGCAATCCACCGGGCTTCTTTTGCTCTGCCTTTACTTGTTGGCACACCAAGCATCTAGCGATACTCGGCCACATCCTTCTTCATGCCGGCGCAAAAGTAAACTCGTCTCATGTCCATGTACATCTTGTCCCCGCCGGGATGGATGATCATCTTCGAACGATGGGCATCATCAAGAATGGTCTTCCTTAGGTCATCGTCTTTTGGTACATAAAGTCTACCGTCCCTACGTAACCAACCCTTATCATCTAGGGTATACCTACGGAGATGGCTCGATGACTCCCCTCCGTTGAGCTTTTCTACTAACTCAACCAACTGTGGGTCGTCTCGTTGTGCCTCACCAATCCGTCCCAAAAGCATAGGTCTGACCTCTAAGGATGCTAGCAAACCAGGTACGAAGTCAATGGAAGGTGTAAAGTCAAACGTAGAGATGAACTCAAAACTTCGCCGCTCAACAAACAACGGACTCAAGGATAACCTTTTTCTATTTAAGGCATCTACCACCACATTACCCTTGTCAGGGGTATATGCTATCTCGAAATCGTAGGACGCCAAGAACTCCATCCACCATAACATATCACCCCTCCCTAGAGACCGCATGCCCTAAAATCCTCACTTCTTTCCTCCAGAAATGGTATTTTGGAGAACTTAGCTTTAAGCTGGTGCACTTGTAGGGTCCCTAAGCTTTCCCTAAGATGTAGGGCATGATCTTCTCTTCTTCTAGAGAAAACCAGGATATTATCCCATGCAAAATCGTCACAACTATCCATCTCTTACATAGACCATTCTAGTCGAACTCGACATCCCCCAAGTGCAAGCCCCAAAGGCCTAAACCAATATCAGACAAACATCCAAGGGATACCTCCTTCGAATTCAGACGACCTACGTGAGATGATACTAGTAAGACGGCCAACCAATTGAGCACTTGACCGACTCGGGCTGTCCTTGCCAGTTTTTCTCCAAAACCGCCGCTGATCACATAACTGGCTTTGCTTAATCTATTAAGCACATATGAAAACTTATTTCGTGCCTTTGGGTAAACCCCGCACTTTATCAACGACGTCTCCATACTCACGGACCACACAAACAGAATCCCAATCATCGTTGGATGCGTCAGAAGATTCTAGGTAGCCAAGCATCACTGAACCCCTAGGGTTACAAGAAATATGAGGGTATTTCCCTAACGTATCAATAGTCTAACTACCCTCCTTTCACAATCTAGGATGGCACCCCGCCTGGCTAGCCAATCCACCCATAGAATCAAACTATAGCCCGTGAAACCAAGGACGAAGGCGTTGCATTCAAAATCAAATGCCCAAGATAGACACTCTCAAATCCCGACAAACCATTGAAGGATGAGCCGAACCATCAACAGGATTTGAGACTAGGATGGGATCCTTAACTAGACTAGTATTTAGGTGTAGTGTTTCAACTAACGAAGCAGATAATAACGAGTATGAAGCGCCAGAATCAAACAAAGTTCAAACAGGATGATAAAGAAAAACAAATTTCAACCTAGACGGTCCTACCCCCATCAGGTATACCAGCCGTGAGGGAATACAACTACCCTCCAGAAGATCCCGTACTTTGTCCTTGCCTCCTTGGACAATCCTAAGGTGTTCTATTTCTCCAAAACAACTAGCCTTCTTCTTCTTCACATTCTCCATTCGTGACCTCCCACCAAGATGAGGTTTCGTCCTTTGTTAACCAAACAGCTATTTAAACTTTCCTCCCATCGTCTATCTTAAAGGTACCAACTAGCCTCCACTTCCTTGGACTAACTTTTAGCCCGACAAACGTCTAAGTCCCTTGAAGTGGTTTTCCGTCCTTCGTACGGAGGTCCTTATTAAGAAAAAGCATCTATACGTGGAGGGGGAAAGAACTCAAAAAGAGAAAGAGGAAGAGATTCAAAACGGAGAATCGAAGGAAGGATATATGGCTCTTAGGGATTATGTTCTTAAAATAAACCTTTCTTTCAAAAATACTCTTCTACAAACATATTTTTGGAAGTATTCTTTATAAAAATGCTTTTGAAAAATAGGTTTTCAAAATATCTTATCTGTTCTGGTAACCTTCAGCTCCGATACCATGTGTAGCACCCCACCTCCATTAAGGTCACTCGCAAAGGGAATGCCTTAACTTCAGTGGAGCATTTTAAGTGAATATAAACAGAAAATCACAACAAGACAGATATTAAGCAGTACTTGAAAATTCAAAACTTTATTTATTGCAGCAGAAGGTAAATATGTTTGGTTACATCATCAAAACCATAAACCAAAGCCAAGTACATCATATCCATCTTGATAAAACAAAGTACATAATATGAAAGACATAATCCCCAACATTAAAATAGCCATAATTAAAGAGAAGCTGAACTTTACTTCAGCGGTCCAAGAAATCTTCTAAAATCAGTCCAAAATCAAGCTCCATTGGTGCTAGTTCCAACCTGAGCACCTGGGGGGGGGGAGGGGGGAAGGGGGAAAAGATGGAAAAAGGGGGGGGGTCAGACATAAAGTCTAGCGAGTGTGATAATTCTAACAATATAATTAACAAAGTAACTAGGCTAAGGCATAAGTTGGAAAATAAGGAAATGACCATGAACCATTGAGATGACAGAGTAAACAAGGAAACAAGATGAACAACGATATCGTTTAAGCGCACCTAAACCACTATAGGATGATTACTAAACTACACCAACACAATAGACTAATCGCTATACTGCACCGCCACTAGCATACTGCACCACCACTAGTCACCCTAAGGTTGATCCCGCCTACAAACTTAATATTGATATTGGTAGTTTCGTGCACCCCTAGCTACCTTCATAGGTGACGTCTGCCCCAATCTCCACTAGGTGTACCCACTACCCCCAAGCGATCGGTTCCCTAACTCGTAGATGCCCGTGCTGGCCCCACAGTGGGGTGTATCACTCCCTAAAGTGGCAACCCGATACCACCAAGAAAGCACGGCTTATACCTACACGATGCAACAACGTCTTACCTACCAGCCCGGGTCCACACACGCATATGAACCCGTTGGACTTGCGTTGCCACCGCTAACCCGGTTTGGCCTCTTACAGTCAAGCCCAGTATGCGTGTCCCATCCTCGACTTGGGTCGAGCCCACAAAGATACGTATGGGTTACTGGTTGAAACGGGCCCCCATTACTTGACACAAGCTATCCACCAAAGCTTGGTCCCCTCTAGTACATCCCACGTAACCCACTTCTTATTCATGTTTCAATTACATGTTTCATATTTTGGTTAAGTGTTTCTAATTGTATTTCCAAATGCCACCCAAGGCACCCACTAGATTCCACATGCCACCCAAGGCACCCACTTAACCCCCTCATGTCCCACTACATGCTTATCTGGTTAAGTGTTTCTTAATTCATTAAGACCGTAACCTCATAAAGACCTCTCACATTAGACTGACATTTGTGGCAGCTGGATTTGCCGGGCGGGTCCGGGCAGTCTTACACCACAAAAGAGCCAAACCTCGTGTCTTTTCAACTGTTACGTATTTAGTTTTGCCGAAGACCTCTCACATTAGACTAGCGTTTGTGGCAGCTTGATTTGCCGGGCGGGTCCGGGCAGTCTTACACCACAAAAGAGTAACCTCGTGTCTTAGACGATTAATTACTCCTAATTAATCATTCCCAAATTTGAATTACTTTCCCTATTCAAATTATCAATCAATTCCAAATTTAACGATGTCCATAATTGACTCAATTATGTCCATCCATTTATGGTATGTAAAATCATACCAATTTTCACCATACTTATATTTTATGCCTTTTAAGGCATTTTTGCCAATTAAATCTTTTAATATTATCCCCTTTACTCCATGTAGTACGTTCGTTTGTTTAATGTAAAAATATATGTTAGACTCGAATAGTCTAACTCATGGAATAAAGAGAAAACATCACAATATACACATAATTAAAACATAAATCTAACATAGGGGTGAACTTGCATATGTGAATGATGTTTTACATCTAAAACATGCATAGGCCAAAATTACAACTTGCACAAACAACATATGTCATGGATCCAATCTAAAGGTGTGAACTTGGTGAGAAAATGGCCACAAGCTTGCATAAACAACATCTGTCATGGATCCGAATCTAAAGGCATGAACTTGATGAAATAATGGCCACAAACTTGCATAAACAACACATGTCATAGATCTATGTCTAAAGGGGGTAAACTTGCATAGGTAATAACATAACATGATTCATATCCAACTCATAAACTCACATATGTGATTTATACATCGCAACAATGGTGTAAACCAGTATCTAACATGTAAAGTATCATGTAGAATTTAGCATATGTCATAGCCTAACTTTCAATTAATTTCTCACATAAACTAGGTGTCATAATCATGTAAGTTCACATATAATTCTACCCAACTTGTATACGATTCATGTTTGAATCAAAATCTAAACTTGCATACATATGATTTTTCATATGAGTCAATATAACAAACTAGCATAAGAAACATGATGATTCAACTAGACATAAGCCAATCATAGGATTATAACATGGGTGATAGCATCATAACTTTGCATTGTAGATGATAGCATCATGTTAGCCCTCTTTTTGGCAAGTGTCCCAACGGGCTGAACCGAAGCCCAAAGCGTGACTAACCGAGCTACAGAAAGCACCACAAGATAATAAGGTCGCCTAAGTCACCAGTCGACCTATCTCCCGCACGAACAGAAGAAGGCCAACTAATTCAAATTATCGCGTTCTCAAGCTGAAGATCTTCCATCCAGATATCTCGCCTTGACCGATTATCTCGCCTTGGCCGATTATCTCGGAATAGTTTGGAAACCGCCTACAGTCACCGAATATCCCGACATTTGAGGCAATGGATACGGTCAAACCATATCCGGACAAAGCTCTACTTTTGATATGCCTTCCAGTGGACACCACGTCTACCACAGAATCCGAGGGCACTATTTATGAACATTTGAACCCATCAGCAGCCGAAAGTCCGGCCAATCATCGGAAGCCACATGTCCGAACTTTCCCGAAATGGCCGGATAATATTGCAGTAGTCCAAGCCATTATTTTCACCTATAAATACCTCTAAACCTAAAGAGGAAAGGGATCGGTTTTTCTTTGGCAAAGATAGCTTCCATAAGCTTTTCACCATTACTCTTCTCCATCATCATTCTCTTTCTCTTCTTCAATTAGAAAAAGCATTGTATTTGTAATCCAAAAAAAAGATATATGACATATAAAGTGGACGTAGGCACTGACTTTGTCGAACCACTATAAAAATTCTGTTTGTGCTTTTCCCTTTTTTCTTATTGCTTTCTGCATTTTTTATCTTGTATCGTGTGTTGCTCATGCGATTGGGGGTTGGCCTTCATTAGTGACCAACTTTTGACGTCAACACTTTGGCGCGCCAGGAAGCGGGAGCGCACCGATACGGCCATCGAGCCTCTGCTTATTTCAGATCATGGCGAACAAACGAAAGAAAGATGCAACATCCTCTCGTCCCTTAGGCACCAACGCAGCCGAGACAGATGCTGCGGAAGTAAGTCACGAAGCTTCCTCTCATGATGATCAGCCTCAATTTCTTACCCGGGACGACCTGGATAAAATTATGACCGAGTTCCGAGATCGCATGGCATCTCAGGGCAAACTCCTCGAACAACAACAACAGTCGATGGAGCACCTTCTCGGTCGACTGGGTGTGGGGTTGAACGCTTCAACATCAATTCCTCCACCAAACGAAGCTGGAGCGATGACTGATCTTCGGTCTGGACAGAATCAGGCCATTGATCGGCCTACACCTTTATTTCATCCTGGTTTGGTCCCACAAATCAATGCTTCACAGCTAGGTGTATCGCTTCCAGCGACCAGCGCAGTTATGGCAGCAGAATCTCAGGAGGTGGGCGATCATGATCTAGGTCGTCTGGCAAATATTCCTCCACTCCTTGGAACATCTCGACCTGTCGGATCAGTCGAGCTACCCCCGGGTCCCTCAGAATCAATGCCATTCCCATTACAACCCGGGATCTTGCCGCAAACCAGTCTAACCACTCTTCCACTTCAACGAAGAATCAGAGTAGTCTTCCCTTTGAACGAGGGGAGCCACCCTACCATACCGGTCCTTACCGTAGAGGATGAAAACGCTACCGTAGACCCTCCTAACCTCGCTCCAAACAGGGGCGACCCTGGCCCCCGAACATCACATGCTATGTTGGATCAGCCTGTACCTTTAGCTACAAGTATGGCTCGATCCACGACTCATCAGATTCCAGAGGGGCCATTCTACCCAGAACAACCTGCCAGATCCCACCCAACTCTCGGAGGTCGAGCCTAGCCAACGACCACCCTTCCGAGCATGCTTTTGTTGGATCCTCGTACAGAACCCCCTCAGGATGCATAGTTAAATTCATGGCAACGACTCCTCGGAAATGGGAGTCAGCTTGCAAGCATTATCCTACGTTTCAATCGGGGCAATTCTTCGCAGCAAGACATCGATAATGTCAATCGTAGCCCCTTCACTAGAGAAGTCAGAAATTCTCGAAATCCTCCGGACTTTAGGGTCCCTGCCATCGAACCATACAACGATCGCACTGATCTGACCATTCATCTTATGCGATACATGCGACATATGGAAGTACTTGGTGCATCGACCAGCATCATGGATAAGTGCTTTCCACTCTTTCTCACAGATATAGCCGGTATGTGGTTTCAACAGCAAATAACGAAGTCGATCAGTAGTTGGAATACTCTGGTCACCCGCTTCATCGAGCAATTTCGAGTGCATATCTCTCAACCGAAAAGTGTCATGTTCCTGTCTACCATCAAATAGCGATCCGGAGAGATGCTAAGATCCTTCCTCGAAAGATTCAACGCGGCCGTAGCATCAGTTGATCGGCCCGAGCCATCAATGGTACTTATGGCCGCCATCGCAGGAGTTCAAAATCTATCCGAATTCTCCATCTCTCTAACTCGAGATCCTCCCAAGGACATCGATGACTTTTATTCTGAAGCCGAGCGATTCCTCTGACAAGAAGATGCCAGCCTGGAAATGGAGAGCCTTGAAGTTCTGGTAGCCAAACAACAAGGTCCATTCGAGGGCAACGGCCAGAATAAAGGAAGAGGAAAAGCTCCAGAGAACAACGAGCGCCATGTTCGGCCTCGAAATGAAAACAAATATAATCAGTACACCGAGCTCAATTCCTCTTTGCTCGATATCTATCTCGATATGCGCGAGTCCTTCCCCACTCCAAGGTCACCTCAACGAGAACCGACCCAGATGGAACTTGACTCTGGCAAGCATTGTATATTCCACAACATAGCTGGACATAATAGAAATGATTGCCGACATCTGCGCTATCTCATCGAAGGGCGAGTCAGAAAAGGGGAACTCGCTGAGTATGTCAAAAATCGCGCCCTGGCCATGCCGCTGCAACCTTCTGCCCAAGCTCCTTAGGCTGGTCTGCAAGCTCCTAGGAATGGAAAGAACCCTGAGACTAGCACTCGTGGCATTATCATTAATTAGATTTTTTATCTTTTCTGTCGATGTACTTCTTTCAATAATAGGGACGCTTTGATGCTATGTAATCAATCGCTGTCCTCGTAGGTTTTCTTTGTGATAGATGCTTAGCAGTTATGAACTTTACTTTTTGCAAAAGTAGATCGACTGTTACAAAATTTCTAAGCCGAACCAAATTAGTGTTCGCCATTAAGCCAAGCATGGTTAATACTCGCCCCCTGTTTTATGTGGTTAGCGCGGAAGCCCACCACTACTTCAAACACCTACTCTTTCTAGTGAGAAAGGTCGCTTTATCTTGAACACGAGTGTGGATTACGCTCTCTTTCTTTACACCATGAGCGTGCATAGCTCGTTAAAATAACTAACCCAACATGAGTTGAGCATGAGAAACACTTGCACCATGCCGAGCATGGTTTATGCTCACCACTAAGCCGAGCACGGTTTATGCTCGCCATTAAGCCGAGTATGGTTTATACTCGCCACCAAGCCGAGCATGGTTTATGCTCGCCACTAAGTCGAGTATGGTTTATGCTCGCCACCAAGCCGAGTATGGTTTATACTCGCCACCCTCTAAAGCCAAGTGGAATAAAATGTTCGACCCATGGTTTGTTTTGTATTTACAGGAACCAACTTTTGTACCAGTGGCGATCATCACCTCAGCCTTAATACGGTTTCCGATAGTTGTTGGTTTTCTGGCCTTAATACGACCTGGCATGGTCATCGGATTTCTGGTCTTAATATAACATCGGACTGTCGGTTTTCTGGCCTTAATATGGTCCGGCGCGACCATAGCAGCTCGAGCGTTTGTGCTTCAGTTCAGATTTCAGAATACACCTCCCTCTGCCGATGAAGATATATTCTAAGGGGCAAAGTGTTAGCCCTCTTTTTGGCAAGAGTCCCAACGGGCTTAACCGAAGCCCAAAGCGCGACTAACCTAGCTACAGAAAGCACCACAAGATAATAAGGTCGCCTAAGTCACCAGTCGACCCATCTCCCGCACGAACAGAAGAAGGCCCGCTCCTTCAAAGGGTCGCATTCTCAAGCTGAAGATCTTCCTTCCAGATATCTCGTCTTAACCGATTATCTCGCCTTGACCGATTATCTCGCCTTGACCGATTATCTCGCCTTGGCCGATTATCTCGGAATAGTTTGGAAACCGCCTACAGTCACCGAATATCCCGACTTTTTAGGCAATGGATACGGTCAAACCATATCCGGACAAAGCTCGACTTTTGATATGCCTTCCAGTGGACGCCACGTCTGCCACAGAATCCGAGGGCACTATTTATGAACATTTGAACCCATCAGCAGCCGAAAGTCCGGCCAATCATCGGAAGCCATGTGTCCGAACTTTCCCGAAATGGCCAGATAATATTGCAGCAGCCCAAGCCATTATTTTCATCTATAAATACCTCTAAACCTAAAGAGGAAAGGGATCGGTTTTTCTTTGGCAAAGATAGCTTCCATAAGCTTTTCACCATTACTCTTCTCCATCATCATTCTCTTTCTCTTCTTTAATTAGAAAAAGCATTGTATTTGTAATAAAAAAAAGATATATGACATATAAAGTGGACGTAGGCACTGACTTTGCCGAACCACTATAAAAATTCTGTGTGTGCTCTTCCCTTTTTTCTTATTGCTTTCTGCATTTTTTATCTTATATCGTGTGTTGCTCATGCGATTGGGGGTTGGCCGTCATTAGTGACCAACTTTTGACGTCAACACATCATAACATAATATCATAGAAATTACAACACAATTCTACAACATAATTACAACATGCAATCAACAATTCATATCACATCCAAATTATCCGCATTATAACTCAATCCAATTCATTTATTAATTATTTTGTTAAAACTATCGAACTCACAACTCAAAAGCAGTCTTGAGTTCTGAATTCTAATTTATGGAGTTGAATTAGCTCTCCTTTGATGAAGATTCGCTGTTAGGGTTGAATAGTTCTGATTTGGTTGCTGTTCTTCCTCTTAATTTTGGTGGCGGCTGCTCTAGGGTTAAAGACAACAGCATGACGGCCATAGTTTCAATTTTATTTCTGATTTAGGGTTTGAGTCTATGGGTCTTTTTATAGAGTTATGAATTAATTTAAGCCGTCGGATGATCTTATGGTTAATCAAAACCATAATCATGATAGGGTGATGAGTCAGCTCTAATGACTCAGCAAGGAGTCAGAAAGGACTCAACAACATGGGTCAGCCAGAACCAGAAAGCTGTGCCGGCTTTTGCCTCGGCCTGGGCGCACTTGGCAGGTGCGCCAGTGTTAATTTGTACTGGCGCACTTCCCAAGTGCGCCAGTGCAATTTCTTTTTTTTTTCTACTTTGCCACCAAACTTCGTTCGTCCATAACTCCTTCATCCGACACTCGTTTCCCGCAAACTCGGACTCTATTTCAACCAGAATTCCGAGATGAACACAATGGCGCAACCCAATCCCCATAATTCTCACGTCCGAGATTAATTATTCTTTAATTTAATTAATTCGATTATTCAAAAATCTGTGGTGCTGCAGACTCTATCTTAAGCAGAATTCCGGGATGAACACAATGGCGTAACCCATTTCCCTTAATTCTTCTTCTAAAAATTAAGTTTTCTTAGATTTATTAATTTTAATATTCACAGAAAATACGGGGTGTTACATTCTCCCCTCCTTAAAGGATTTCGTCCCCGAAATCTCTAAGTTAAGAAGAATGTATCCTAACATCCAACATCCATCAACTCAACCATCAATCACAGGCATCCATTGTCCTTAAAAATATTTCTAATACTTTCATGATCGTATGCATAGTGTGTGTATATGTCCTTATCTAATGCAAAATCAGGCGGTCTACTGATTCAGTTGACCTTCTTGATGCGAATCATGTCAGTGCCATGAGTCCATTATGTATGCAATTATTCCTAATCATACTTTCTACATGAGTGCACAATCATTCATACAAGAGCAAGGTCCATATGATAACACATCAAGTTTCAATCCCTATATAAATACATATGTGCATATGCAATATGAAAGTAAATGAGCCGATCTAGTACATAGTGTGTGTGTGTATATGCATCAACGAGCAACCTCTAGCAACCACTTGCAGCCATCAATCATAACATGTTTTCAAATACATGTTTACATCCATTGGTTTCTACCTAAGGATCAAGAAATAGGACCGAGGAGATATACTTAAGAGACAGATACAAGCACGTATAAACTTATGGAAAAAGAGAACAAGGATGTACCCTCAAAAAGATAAGGGTAGGCTGTGCGTATCTTGTTCTTAGTCTCCGAAGTCGCATCTTTCTCAGCATCACCCCACTGTATTTTAACTAGCTTGACCTCACGATTGGGTAGCTTTTTAACTTCTGTACCCAAGATACGAGTTGGAACTCTTCTCACCATCGCTTCTCGTTCCACTTCTAATTCCTCTAGTATGCTTGGCTCCACAACTTCTGCCGACTCATGTAAGCACTTTCATAGATGAGAGACATGAAATACATTATGTACTCCAGCCAATCTTTTGGGCAGCTCTACTCTATGAGCCATCTTCCCAATCCTCTCAATGATAGGAAATGGCCCTACAAATCTTAGTGCCAATTTTCCTACGGACCTAAAGCGAACGACATTCTTCAAAGGAGATACTTTAAGGAAAACTCTGTCTCCAACCTCGAACTCAAGGTCGGTCCTTCTTTTATCAGCGTAGGACTTCTGTCTATCTTGTGCGGTCTTCATTCGTCTTCATATCAAGTCCACCTTCTCTGAAGTTTCTCTGATCATGTCAGGCCCAAGTACAAGCTTGTCTATAGACTCCCACCAAAAAGTTGGTGATCGACACGGTCTTCCATATAAAGCCTCAAAGGGTGCCATGCCTATGGTGGCTTGGTAGCTATTGTTGTAGGCGAATTCACCAAAGGAAGTGTGACGACCGCCCATAACCCCTGCACTAAACAAGAGGAATAATGCGCTGAAAGGCGTGCCAGGCTGCTATGGACGATCATCATAGTAAGTGAACACATCGAAACCTTTCGTAGAACTCACAGCGCAAGGATAAAATATAACAGAACATATACAACAGGTGATAGTAATGAGGTATCATATAGCAAACTTTTGAAACTCTTTCAACATCCAGAAAGATTATCCAACTGATATCCAAGTTTGTACATAAGGCCTCACTACAACTCTCAAGCAACTCAAACAGCGGAAACAGAAATACTAGATAGAATAAAACTGGTACGCTAGCCTCCTGCTCGTCATCGCTCAGCTTCCTCGTATCACTAAGCTCCATTACCTGTAACCTGCTACTTAGTCTGCCCATCCACAACCGGATGAACAGCCCAAGGTAATAAGAGGAGACATAAAACCTTGAGTCAGACAATAGTCTTAGTGAGCGATAATACAGCTAACAAACTTCAACAAGAAAGTATATGAGAATGGGTAAATGAAAAACTTATCTACCCACAACACCAGAGAAGAACTCATCCTTATCTTCCCCACATCGGACAGTGATAGCCTTTACGACAAGCATTTCAACCATTCATCCATAGAAATCAGAACACCCATTCAATCATAGAAAACACATATGACATCCAGATAACTCTCACGCAGACAACCCTAATCGAGTTTAACATTCCTCAAGTACTCTCGCCAGAGGCCTAGACCAATATCACTTAAGCACTCAAAGAACGTCTCCCTCGACTTTGGATAATCTATGTGAGATAGTACAAACAGAACAACTAATCATCCATGACCGACTCTGGCTATCACTGCCAATCCTGCTTCGAAACCATCATTATCGTATGACGGCCAACCTTGCCATATGTCAAGGGCTAATGATAACCCCAGTTCTAGCATGAACTCCATATGCCCAACCTTGGCAATGTCCAACCTTGACACTAGGCCTTTCCCCAGGGTACTCGACCGACAACCGGTCTTTTGGGCCTTTCAACGATACCCATCGTACCCCTGCTTTGAGCCTGCTAGAACTTACGACAACGGTGACTTCTCGGCCTTCGCATCTCTAATCGTCCAACCTTGACGATGTTTCATAGCTCAAGCAACCTTCTCGAGTAGCCATTATCCACCAACTCACGACCTTTGAGTTGTCTCCGCATTCGTTGTTCCACCTTGATCAACGAACACATTCATCACTTCGAGTCTTCCTACTTGAATCACCTCGAAGTCACGCCATCACCGAACCAAAACACATCACTGCGCTACGGCTAGGGTTCGGGGGGTTGCCCCCGAAAAATATTGTTTTCAGACCTTTTTGGTTCGTAACCGAGTCGTACCCGAAAACGTACTTTATCAGAAAACGACCTTGCCAAAACCGACCAGAACCTTGCTCCAGAATGACCAGCCAAAAACCGACCAGCCTCCCGCCAAAAACCGAACAGCCTTGCTCCAGAACGACCCGCCTCCATGCATCTTTGGATCGACTCGACCTCC
This sequence comes from Allium sativum, assembly GCA_030737875.1. Taxonomy (NCBI): domain Eukaryota; kingdom Viridiplantae; phylum Streptophyta; class Magnoliopsida; order Asparagales; family Amaryllidaceae; genus Allium; species Allium sativum. The sequence continues at coordinate 583,306,052 of CM060924.1, read as the reverse complement.
TTGCAGCTTTGGATCGACTCGACCTCCTTGGGACCGACCAGCTTTGGATCGACCCCGTCAAGACCGACCAGATTTTGCTCCACCTGACCGACCAGCTCCTTCAGAGCGACCAGGATTTGCTTCCAGTAAAAACCAACCAGAATGCCACCATCTGAAACCGACCAGAATGCCACCATCTGAAACCGACCAGAAACACTTCTGCTCCTTCTGGACCGACCAGCTTAAACCGGCCAGCTCCCTGACTTGCTTCCCAAGCAATACTATGACCGACCACCTCATTCCAGACCGACCCGACCAACTCCAGGACGACCAGAAACCTGCACATCTCCAAATTGACTCCGATTTTGACCAAAACTTCGCCAAACGACGAATCCGACGAAACCAGCTTATCCGATTCATCCAAACACAATCACAAACATGTTATGCAACCAACAATATCATCAATCTAACAATTTCCATCAATACACATAAATTTCCCAAAACATGATAAGTGAATCATATGAACATAAAAACGGATCTAACTTGCATAATCTTGAGAAAAATCATAAAATTAACCATTTAAATTATCTAGATCAGATCCTAAAGTGATTCATATATAAAATGGACTTAGCATGGTGTGGATCTAAGGAAAATAACATGGAAATGACGAAATTAACATCCTAAAACCCATATACTTGCATGAATCCGAATGAGAGATGTAAATCACTCACCAATTATCCAAATCTAAGCAAAAGCAATGAAAACGCAATCCGGACAGCGAACACTTCGAATCAAACTCTTCAATCCGATGAATTCGCCCTTGAGACGATGTAGATCTAGCCTCTTATGGTGTAGATCTTCGATTTCCCTCCCTGGATTTTGGAATTTTAATGGTGGAAAGATGTTAGAGGAAGGAGGAGATCAAAGCCTCCCCATAAGAGAATGGAAAATGCCAACCTTTCTCCATACCCCTTACCCCCTATTTATAGTCTCCACCCACCCTCTAATGGGCCTTCTCCAAATCAGCCCATTAGCCTTACAAAACCTGAACAGCCAACTGAAAAACCTTAAAACAGCGATTTCTCCCATACCGCTGAACCAAATCCTTAATGTAACCACTCTACGGAAAGGGAATCATCAATTCCTTTCCAATGGCACAGGTCTCACCCTCTGATTCGACCTGAGTCAAAAGTTATGCCCAGTACAAGACTGACAGGGGCAAAATGGTCACAAACAAAATCGGTAAAAATTATGGACATGTCACACATCCCCATAAGCAACATATCAAAAGATGAGAATGATCCAACCCTCAGGGAATAAAATAAAAATATTTTACGATCTTCCGATACGTAAAATGCGGGCTGTTACAGGAAGGTAATCCTCCCATGTTCCTCCAAAATCAAGATTGCACAATCTCAAAAGATCTTCTAATACTATGTTCACCTTTTCCGTCTGACCATCGGTTTGAGGGTGAAATGCAATGCTTAAGCATAACTATGTGCCGACAGCCTCTTGCAAACTCTTCCAAAACTCGCTTGTAAAGATAGGATCTCGATCACTAACTATGCTGGAGGGTATTCCATGCAATCGAACCACCTCTTCAAGATAAATGGATGCTAACGATGAGGCAGTCCTCCTTTTAACATGTATAAAGTGAGCGCTTTTAGTAAGCCTGTCCACTATTACCCAAATACTGGTATTGCCCCTTCTTGACCTAGGCAACCCATCAATAAAGTCCATTGAAATGCTATCCCATTTCCAGTATGGGACCTCTAGAGGATGAAGCAGACCACCAGGCTTCTTCTGCTCTGCCTTGACTTGTTGGCATATCAAGCATTTAGAGACAAACTCAGCTACATCCTTCTTCATGCCATTCCAGAAGAAAACCTTTTTTATGTCTTTATATATCTTGTCCCCACCATGGTGTATGGTCAACTTAGAATGGTGTGCTTCTTCGAGAACGGTGTTCACCAAATCCCTTGCTTGTGGGATGCATAGTCTTCCTTCCCATCTCAACCAACCCTTGTCATCGATGGAGTATCTTTTGAGGTGACTAGAAGTCTCACCTCTGATCAACTTATTCATCACATCAACTAGCTGAGGGTCTTCACGTTGCGCGGTTCCTATTGAGTCCAAAAGAGTAGGCCGCACCTCTAGCGATGCTAACAAACCAGGTAAAAATTCAAAGGAGGGTCTAAAGTCAAAGTTTGCTATGTACTCCAAGCTTTGCCTTTCTACAAAGAGAGGACTTAAGGTCAGCTTTTTCCTACTTAAGGCGTCTGCTACCACATTGCCCTTGCCAGGGGTATAAGAAATCTCAAAATCATATGAGGCAAGAAATTGCATCTACCTTTGTTGTCTTAAGTTAAGATCTCTTCGTGAGAAAAGGTACTTTAATGATTTATGGTCAGTAAACAGTTCAAACCTTTCTCCTAACAGGTAATGACGCCATGACTTAAGAGTGAAAACAATGGCAGCTAGCTCTAAATCATGAGTTGGGTAGTTTTTCTCATGTCCCTTCAACTGCCTTCCCACATAACAAACTACACTGCCCTCTTGCATCAAGACAGCGCTCAATCATGTACTACATGCGTCTGTGTATACAGTAAACATCTTACTCCCATCATGCAATGTCAGAACTGGCGCTATTGTCAGAGTCCTTTTCAGTCATTGGAAAGCAATGTCACAATCCAAATCCCAAGCAAAAGTTAGGTTCTTCTTCGTCAGCCTAGTAAGTGGGGCTGAGATATTCGCAAAGTCCTTAATCAACTTTCTGTAAAAGCCCGCTAGCCCGAGAAAACTTCGTACTTCGGTTGCATTCCCTGGAATCTTCCAATCTTGTACCGCAACTACTTTTGCGAGATCCACAACTATTCCCTCTTTGGACACTACATGTCCAAGAAACCTTACTTTATCTCTCCAAAAATGGTATTTGGAGAATTTTGCTTTCAGCTGATGTGCACGAAGAGTATCCATGACTTCCCTTAAATGCAAAGCATGTTCTTCCTCGCTTTTTGAGAAAAATAAAATGTCATCCACGAAGACCACTACAAATTTATTAAGGAATTCTCTGAACACCCTACTCGTCATGTCTACGAAGTAGGCAGGTGCGTTTGTCAAGCCAAAAGGCATGAAAGCCATTCGAAGAAACCATCCGGGGTCCTGAACACGGTCTTATCTATGTTGTCTTCAGCCACTCTTAGCTGATGAAATCCGGTGGCCTGATCTAGTTGTTAGAAAACCGAGGCACCAATGAACTGGTCAAACAAGTCGTCTATTCTAGAAAGTGGGTGCCTATTCTTCTTAGTCAGCTTGTTTAGCTCCTTATAGTCCATGCACAGGCGAAGTGAACCATCCGCTTTGGTTGCAAACATCACTAGAGCACCCCATTCAGAAATACTCCGCCTTATGAACCCCTTTTCAAGCAACTCTTTAACTTGCTTGCTGAGCTCTTTCCTTTCCCTTGGAGCCATGTGTCTAACGGGTAAAGCAACAGGTTTTGCATGATCAACAAGGTATATGCGGAAGTCTATCTCTCGCTTCGGAGGTAAACCCTTCACCACTTCAAAGACATCTGAGTATTCATGGACTACTCTAACAGATTGCAAGTTTTCAACAGACGCATCAATAGATTCTAGGTAGCTAAGCATAACAGGATTCATGGGATTACAATAGATTTCGAGAGTGTTACTGAGGCGAGTCATAAGTCTAACCACTCTCCTTTCACAATCAAGGATGACACCAATACTGGATAACCAATCCATGCCTAGAATCAACCCATAACCCGTGAAGCCCAGAACATAAGCATTACACCTAAACCCAACGCTTAGTATAGAAATATCCAAATCGAAACAAATCATTGACAAATAAGCTGAGCCCCCAATTGTATTTGAAACAACCATGGGATCCTCTATTATATTGCTATCTAGGTGCAGAGATTCAACTAAAGCAGTAGATATAAAAGAGTGTGATGCGCCAGAATCAAAAAGAGTACGAACTGGATGATCAGAAAGATAAACTAAACTCTCAATAGAAATATTTCTACCTCTTTCTTGCGGAGGTGCAATGAGAGCGTGAATCTGCCCGCCAGAAGTAGATCCAGTCCTCTGCCCTTGCCTATTTGGGCAATCCTTAGCCATATGTCATGTCTCACCGCATTGAAAGCAACCACCAATCTTCCTCTTCTTCTTCCTGCAGTCTTTAATTAGATGTCCAGATATGCCACAAAATTTACACTTCCTCTTGTCACGGGGTTTGTTATTCTTCCCGCCTTTCTTGGAATTCGTCTTCTTATTCTGCGATCCCCCCACTTCTTTGTCTAGATGTTCTTCCACCTTTGCCTCTTTCTTGCCATCCTTGTCTTCCTCCTGTAACAGTGCCATGTCCACCAGTCTCTCGAAAGTCACGCCCATAGGTATATGGGACATAGCTAGGCTGTGCAGTGTGTAACACCCCACGTCCATTAATGTCACTCACAAAGGGAATGCATTAACTTCCATGGAGCGTATTTAGTGTATAGAACAGAATATAACAATACAGATATAAATAATGGTACTTGAAAATATTAAAATAACTTTTATTGCAGTGGAGAAATAGTTTGATTACAACAACTTCATAAACAAAGTACACTTAATGTCCATCTTGATAAATTGTTTTAGAGTACATAAAATAAAAAGCATAAACCCCAACACAAGTAGCCATAAAAGAGATGAGCTGAACTTTACTTTCAGCAATCCAAGCACTTCCAAAAGAGAGAGAAAGAGATCCAAGATCAAGCTCGACTAGTACTAGTCCCACCCTGAGAACCTAGGGGGAGAGGGAAAGGAAGAAAAGAGGCGAAAACAAGGGGGTCAGACATAATGTCTGGCGAGTATAATAATTTTAACAATATAATTACAAAAGTAGCAAGGATAAGGCATAAATTGGTAAGATAAGATATGATCATGAAACAAGTGGGCATGATAAAGAAAATAAGGAGAATATTCTGGCGTTAATCTCGTTCCTAATTACTATAGGATAATTACTATACTGCACCACCACTAGTCACCCTAAAAGTTGAACCCGCCTACAAAACTTAATAATGATAATGGTAGTTCTTGTACCCCTAGCTTCCTTCATAGGTGTCGTCTTCCCCTATCTCCACTAGTTGTACACATTACCCCCATTCGATCGACTCCCTAACTCGTAGATACCCGTGCTGGTCCCGTAGTGGGTGTATCACTCCCCAAAGTGGCAACCCGATACCACTAAAGATGTACGACTTATATCTACATGATGCAACAATGCCTTACCTACCAGCCCGGGCCCACGTACGCACATGATCTCGTTGGACTTGCGTTGCAAACGCTAACCCGTTTTGACCTCTTACAATCAAATCCAGTAAGCGTGTCCCGTCCTCGACTTGGGTCGAGCTCACAAAGATACTTAATGGGTTACTGGTTTGAAAAGGGCCCCTCCATGCATGATACAAGCTCTCCACCTATGCTTGGTCCCCACTAAGGTTTCCCACTTAACCCCATTTTTATTCATGTCTTCTTACATGTTTCAACTTGGTTAAGTGCTTCTAATCATATTTCACATGCCATCCAAGGCACCTACTTAATTTCACAAGCCACCCAAGGCACCCACTTAACCCCCCCATGTCCCACTACATGTTTATATGGTTAAGTGTTACTTAATTCATTAGAACCGTAATCTTGTAAAGACCTCTTACATTAGACTAGCATTTACGGGAGCTGGATTTGCCGGGCGGGTCCGGGCAGTCTTATACCGCAAACGAGCCTATCCTCGTGTCTTCACAACTGTTACGCATTTAATTCGTGTCGTTGACCTCTCATATTAGACAGGCACTTGTGGCTGCTAAATTTGTCGGGCGGGTCCGGGCAGTCTTACACCACAAAAGAGTCTAACCTCATGTCTTAGGCGGTTTATTATTACACATCTTTATTTAACCCCAGATTGAATTAATATCACTATTCAAACTTGTCATTAAATTCCAAATTTATTTATGTCCATAATTGTCTCTTAAAATTATGTCCATAAATACCAATTATGCCAATTAATGTCTCAAATTAATTATATGCCTTTTTGAGGCCATTTTATGCCAATTCACAATTTTATGTATATTCAATATTATCCCATCATCCCCACGCTATTCGTACGTTTTCATATGACATATGTTAGACTCGTAAATAGTCGAACTCATAAAAAGAAAAATAACATCACCTAACACATAAAATAGATCTAAGGATCATGACATAAGATTACATAGCCAATAACTTGCATATGAATTTCATTCAAACTAGCATATGATACAAAACTAGCATAGGTGATGGGCGAAAACTTGCATAACTTATGTACTGCTATAGATCCAAACATAAATGTGTGAACTTGCATATGGATCTAATCATAAAGGTGTGAACTTGCATATGGATATAAAGATGTAATCTTGCATATAGATATAAACATAAAGGTCTAATCTTTCTTATGGATCTAATCATAAAGGTTAATGTCACTTAAACTAGCATATGCATATACATGTTTCACATATATTTTAACAACCCAAACTTGCATAAGATTCATATAAGAATATATGATCCAATCACCACAAACTTGCATAAGATATATGATTCAACTTGCATAGGATTCGCATAAAAACTAACATAAGATCCATCTTGCATAAAATTCACATAAGAACTAACATATGATTCAACACCACAAACATACATATAATTTACATCACATGATTCAAAATCATATTCTTATGATCCCAATTACATCTTATCATAATTAAATTATTGAATTATTTTGTGAAAGCTATCATACTCACAATAAAAAAGAATAGTCTTATCTTTCTTGAATCTGTATTCTGAATTTGAATTGCTCGCCTTTGATGTAGACTTAGTTGTTATTTTAGATTTGATTTGATTTTGATTCAAGCCTCTATCTTGCTTTAGGGTTGAAAGTGTATGGCGGCTACTCTAGGTCCTCCATTAACGGCATGGCGGCTCTTTGTATGGATTTGTGTGATTTAGGATAGGGGTTTAGGGTGTTTTTATAGAAGACTAATTAATTAAGAGCCATTAGATTAACCTAGGAATAACCAGAACCATTCAGATAGCCACCTAAGCCTTAGTGACTCAGCAATGACTCACTGTTCGGATCAGAACATTCCAAAACTCTATGCAGGCTTTTAGCCCAACCATGGCGCACTTGGCAGGTGCGCCAGTGCATTTTTGTATTGGCACACTTCATAAGTGCGCTTATGCATTCTTGTACTGGCGCACTTCACAAGTGTGCCAGTGCATTCTGGCCTGTTTCCGGTTTTTCTGCCTAAATTCGTTCATCCATATCTCCTTCATACGGTGTCCGTTTTACGCAAACTCGGACTCTATCTCAAGCAGAATTTTGAGACGAACGCAATGGCACAACCCATTTCCTTTAATTCCCACATTTGAAATTAAGTATTCTTTAATTTGTTAACTTAATATTTAAAACTACGGGGTGTTACATTCTCCCCTCCTTAAAGGATTTCACCCCCGAAATCTCCAAGTTAAGGAGAATGCATATCCTAACATCCAATCATCCATCTACTCAACCATCAAACACATGCATCCAATGTCCTTACAAGATTTCTAATGCTGTATGAACATATGCAAGAAGTGTGAGTATATGTTCCTTATCTAATGCAAAATCAGGCGGTCTACTGATTCAGTTGACCTACTTAATGCAAATCATGATAGTGCCATGCGTCCATTATGTATGCGAAAGAATCCTATCGATACACATTATTTCTACATGTGTGCACAACCATTCATCAAAATGCAGCATCCAAATGATAACACAACCATTATAAATCCATTAATTTAAATATGCACACACATTTATATGCAATATGAAGGTGATTGAGCCGATATAGTGCCTAAGGTGTGGTGTATATGCATCCACGAGCAATCACTTGCATCCATTTGCATCCATCAAACGTAACATGTCTCAAACACATGTTTGCAACCATTGGGTTCTTCCTAACTAAAGATCGAAGATGTCATCGCAAAGATAATACTAAAAGATAGGACAAGTATTAACAAAGTGGTAGAAAAAGGAGAAAATAAAACATACCCTCAAAAAGGAAAGGGTACAACGTACGCATCTTATCTTCTGTCTCCCAAGTCGCGTCTCTTTGATTATCTCACCTTTGCACTTTGACCAACTTGACCTCTTTGTTGCAAAGCTTTTTGACCTCCGATCCGAGAATGCGTGTCGGAGCTCGTCTGATCATGGCATTGCGCTCTACTTCCACTTCTTCGAGCATGCTCGGCTCTACCACTTCCGCCGTATCGTGTAAATACTTACGCAAATGCGAAACGTGAAACACGTCATGAACTCCGCTGAGCTTCTCTGGTAATTTTACTCTATACACCATCTGCCCAATCCTTTCTGTAATAGGAAAGGGTCCTACGAACCTTGGTGCCAACTTCCCTACTGATCCAAAGCGGACTACGTTTCTCAACAATGACACTTTAACAAAAATCATGTCCCCAACATTGAACTCAAGATCGGTTCGTCTCATATCAGCATATGACTTCTATCTGTCCTACGCCATCATCATTCGCCGTCGAATCAGGTCTATCTTCTCCGAAGTTTCCCTAATCATGTCGGGTCCAAGTAAAACCTTGTCCGTGGATTCCCACCAACAAGTAGATGATTGACACGGTCATCCACAAAGAGCCTCAAAAGGTGCCATGCTAATGCTAGCCTGAAAACTATTATTATAGGTGAACTCCACTAGTGGAAGATGTTCTTCCCATGTTCCTCCAAAGTCTAGGATGCATAGCCTTAGAAGGTCTTCTAAGATCCGATATACTCTCTCGTTCTGGCCGTCTGCCTGACGATGATAAGCGGTACTTAAGCATAATTGCGTTCCAACCGCCTCTTGTAAGTTTTTCCAAAATTCGCTCGTGAAAATGGGATCTCTATCGCTCACAATGCCAGAGGGTATGCCGTGCAAACGGACTATCTCTCGAAGGTAAACGGATGCTAACCATGCGGCGGTCCTTCTACTTTTAACGGGAATAAAATGGGCACTTTTGGTAAGTCTGCCTACAATTACCCAAATCCCCGTATTACCCTTCCTTGATCTTGGTAACCCATCTACAAAATCCATGGATACGCTTTCCCATTTCCAAAGCATAATCTCTAAGGGATGGAGCAAACCTCCAGGTTTCTTTTGCTCCGCCTTGACTTGTTGGCACACTAAGCATCTAGCAACGAACTCGACCACGTCCTTCTTCATTCCAGCCCAAAAGAAAACTCGCTTCATATCCCTATACATCTTATCACCACCGGGATGTATGGTCATCTTAGAGCGATGTGAGTCTTCAAGAATTGCCTTCTTCAAATTCTCGTCTTGTGGTATGCAAAGTCTTCCATCTCTACGTAGCCAACCTCTCTCATTTATAGCATATCTATTCAGATGACTCGAGGACTCCCCTCCTATAAGCTTGCCTACTATCTCAACCAATTGTGGGTCATTTCGCTGTGCCTCTCCAACTCGACCCAACAGTGTAGGTTGCACCTCTAACGATGCCAATAATCCGGGTATATAATCGATAGAGGGTCTGAAGTCAAAGGAAGATATATACTCCAAACTCTGCTGCCCTACGAATAGAGGACTTAAGGTTAACTTCTTTCTACTTAAGGCGTCAGCTACAACATTACCCTTGCCAGGGGTATATGCGATCTCAAAACCTTAGGATGCCAAAAACTCCATCCATCTCTGTTGTCTAAAGTTTAGGTCCTTCTGAGAGAATAAATACTTTAGCGACTTATGGTCTGTATACAACTCAAACCTCTCGCCAAGCAAATAATGACGCCATGACTTAAGTGCAAAAACTATGGCCGCTAACTCTAAGTCGTGGGTTGGGTAATTTTTCTCATGGGCTTTCAACTTCCTTCCACCATAGCATATCACCCTTCCCTCTTGCATTAAAACTGCGCCAAGCCGTATCCCGCAAGCATCGGTATATGCAGTGAATGTCTTACTCCCGTCTGGAAAAACTAAAACTGGAGCGGTCGTCAAAGCCCTCTTCAGACGTTGGAAAGCATCGTCATAGCCAACTTCCCAAGCAAAAGTCAAGTTCTTCTTCGTTAATCGAGTGAAAGAGGCTGATATCTTCCCGAAGTTCTTAATGAAATTCCTATAATAGCAAGCCAGCCCTAAAAAGCTTCTTACTTCTATTGTGTTCTTAGGAGTTTTCTAATCTTGGATTGCCACCACCTTGGCGGGATCCATAGCTATTCCTTCCTTAGAGACCACGTGTCCTAAGAACCTCACTTCTTTTCTCCAAAAATGGCACTTGGCGAACTTAGCTTTTAGCTGATGCGCTCATAAGGTCTCTAAGACTTCCCTAAGATGTAGGGTATGCTCTTCTTCATTTTTAGAGAAAACCATAATATCATCTACAAAGACTACCACAAACTTGTTTAGAAACTCCCTAAACACCAATCAACATAGTATGCAGGTGCATTTGTCAAACCAAAAGGCATTACGAGCCACTCAAAGAAACCGTCAGGAGTTCTAAAGGTAGTCTTATCGATGCTATCTTCAGCCACCCTTAGCTGATGAAACCCTGTAGCTAAATCTAGTTGTGAGAAAACTGAAGCACCCATCAACTGATCGAATAAATCATCTATCCTCGGCAGTAGCTGTTTGCTCTTCTTTGTTAGCTTATTTAGCTCTCTATAGTCCACACCTAATCTAAGTGAACCATCAGCTTTCGTAGCAAAAATGACTGGAGCACCCCACTCCAAAATACTTCTTCTTATGAACCCCTTCTCAAGTAATTCTTTTACTTGCTTACTGAATTCTCTTCTCTCTCTCGGAGCCATGTGGCGCACTGGTAATGCATCTGGCTTTGCATTATCTACTAGATATATTCGAAAGTCTATCTCACGCCTCGGAGGTAAACCTCGAACCTCATCGAAGACATCACTATATTCATGGACCACACGAACAGATTTCAAATCATCATTAGATGCGTCAAGAGATTCTAGGTAGCTAAGCATTACCAGACCTCTAGGGTCACAAGAAATATCAAGGGTCTTTCCACAACGAGTCAACAATCTAACTACCATCCTTTCACAATACAGGATGGCACCGTATCTAGTTAGCCAATCCATACCTAGAATCAAGCCGTAGCCCATGAAGCCAAGAACAAAGGCATTGCATTCAAACCCAATGCCCAAGATAGACACTCTCAAATCCCGACAAATCATAGAAAAATGAGCCGAACCACCAATAGGATTGAGACTACTATGGGATCCGTAACTAGACTAGTAGTTAGGTGCAGTGTTTCAACTAACGAAGCAGATACAAACGAGTGTGAAGCGCCAGAGTCAAACAAAGTACGAATAGGGTGATCAAACAGAAAAACTAAACTTTCAACGGAAATGTTTCTAACTCTCTCCTGCCCTGGTGGCATGAGAGCCTGAATCTTCCCTCTCGCCTGTCCTGGTGCCATGAGCGCCTAAAGCTGGTTCTTTGCCCTTTCCCCTGTTTCCTTGGACAATCATTAACTAGATGACCGGCCTCTCCACAGTGGAAACAATCAGTCTTCTGCTTTTTCTACAGTCTTTACTCAGATGGCCTGGTGTCCCACAATTAAAGCACTTCTTCTTTCCTTTGCCATTATTGTTCTTCCTGCCTTTCTTGTTTTGCTGTTGTGGTTTCTTTCGGTCCCCTTTCTTCTCCGGTGCCTTATTAGCAATAACACCTTTCTCTTCCTCATGCATAAGCACCATGTCAACCAATTTCTCAAAGGTAGCCCCCATAGGAATGTGGCTCATAGCTAACCCATGTAGTGGCTCATTCAAACCCTTAATGAACCTTAGGGCCTTCTTCTCATGTGTGTTTACCAATTCCAAGCCAAATCTCGCCAACTGATTGAACTTGTTGATGTACTATCTCTTTGCTTCAACGCCAAGAATCTTTCCATATATAAATTTTCTTCTGCCTGTGAGAGAAACTTCATTTTAAACCTACGCTTGAAATCCATACATGTCTCCACCAGACGCTCTCCGTTCGTGACCTCCCACCAAAACGAGGCTTCATCTTTCATTAACCATTGTAACAACCCGGAAAATCTGGGCCAGTTTGAAAATTTTATTTTGGCAATTTTAGCGAATTTTGATTATTTAAAATGAATTATTTTAAATAATATCGACAATAAATTTATTTTGAATATAATTCGAACGTATATATTATACGCGTCGTCGTTAGAATATAAATAATTATATATAATTATAAATAGAATTGAAAATGGCGCGGTAGTTCGATAATTCGATTTCAAACTTCAATTGAATGTACCGGGTGCAAAACAATCCGGATTTTAGTGAAACCAAAAATAATGGAATCTAATAGTGAATATCTTTCCAGCGAATCCGAAAAAATCAAGATTTCATATCGGGAATCAAAAGATATGTCCAGTTGAAAATTCTGAATAGTCGCTATGGAATTCAGGCCCTTAAAAATGGACATTTTGCAAACGACCTCGGATTTCGACGAAACCAGTTTTGTTGGATCCGCAGTGCCAAGTTATTGCTAAATTCCAAATTTCATAATTTTTCGAATCAATATGTGAGCGTGGCAAAGGAAAACGCGTTTGACCTGTTTCAGTTGATTTTAATCGACTGGAAATTGGCCATTTTTCTAACGGTCTCAGAATTCGACGAAACTAGTTTTGTTAGGACCGTATCGTCAATACGAAGCTAGAAAATATTTTTCTGCAATTTTTCTAGTTAGTATGTGACCCCGGTAATTTGAAATGTACGTTTAAAATTCAATATAGTGATTTAAATGTAAATTCAAAGGAAACTGATCGAAACGGTCAAATCAGCTTGCGATACATGTCCCATTGTGTTCGGAATGGGGGTGAAACGCTATGGACGACAGGCGGTGGGCCTCGTTTCGAGTTCGTATTTAAAGGTCAACCTTTTTTCGAATAAAATAATTAAAATAATAATAATAATAAAAAAAAAAAAATATATATCTTCTTTCCCTTTTATACGTTGGCCCCCCCCCCTTCTGCAGATCGAATAAAAATAAATAAATAAAAAACCCCCAAAGAAAATCGCGCCTCCCTCCTCCTGTCGGCGCCACCCTTTGCCAGAGCCGACCGCCGCCTCCGCCGAGTCCACCTCCCCCTCGCGCCCATCCTCTGATGAACCCCGCTCGAGCCTCGCGACCCCTGGACCCCAACCCCAAATCGCCACGCCCAGCAAACCACCGCAAATCGAAACCCTAGCCCCCAAGCCACTGTCGCCTCGCGGCTGCCCACCGCCGACCTCCGATGCTCGCTCCCCTCTCCCTATCCTCTGTTGACCAAAGACTGTAAGTTTAGTTTTGTTTTATTTGTTTATTTTCTTTTATCTGTAAATTTTATTAATGTTTAAAAACTGTTTTATTAAAAATTGAAAAACTGATTTTAGTTAAATAGAAAAAAAAACAGTGAGCATTTTTAATATGACATTATTTATAAAATCAGTTTTCTTATATATATATATCTTTTTAGAAAAGTTTAGAAATTGATTTTGTTAACAAGCGAAAAGATTTGATTTTTGGTTAACTTTTATATATGTATATCATTATTTTTGAAATACAAGACATGAGTTGTTTTTGAAAATAAAGTTAGCGATGTTTTTAAAATATAAAGAAAGGATTTTTAAGATGTATAAAGTTGGGATTTTTAGAATTAAAAATAGGTTTTTTATTTATTAAACTTCGAACTAAAAATTCGATTTTTATCTATTAAACTTCGAACTAAAAATTCGATTTTTATCTATTAAACTTCGAACTAAAAATTCGATTTTTATCTATTGAACTTTGAAATAAAAATTCGATTTTTATCTATTGAACTTCGAACTAAAAATTCGATTTTTATCTATTGAACTTCGAACTAAAAATTCGATTTTTATCTATTGAACTTTGAAATAAAAATTCGATTTTTATCTATTGAACTTCGAACTAAAAATTCGATTTTTATCTATTGAACTTCGAACTAAAAATTCGATTTTTATCTATTAAACTTTGAAATAAAAATTCGATTTTTATATATTGAACTTTGAAATAAAAATTCGATTTTTATATATTGAACTTTGAAATAAAAATTCGATTTTTATATATTGAACTTTGAAATAAAAATTCGATTTTTATATATTGAACTTTGAAATAAAAATTCGATTTTTATATATTGAACTTTGAAATAAAAATTCGATTTTTATATATTGAACTTTGAAATAAAAATTCGATTTTTATATATTGAACTTTGAAATAAAAATTCGATTTTTATATATTGAACTTTGAAATAAAAATTCGATTTTTATATATTGAACTTTGAAATAAAAATTCGATTTTTATATATTGAACTTTGAAATAAAAATTCGATTTTTATATATTGAACTTTGAAATGGAAATTCGATTTTTATATTTATTGAATAACATAGTAAAAATTCGATTTTTACATATGTAGTGAAAGCGGACAACGAAGGTGACAAAAATGGCGAAACGACGAAGACTTCTGCAAATGAAGAGCCGTGGAGCTAGGATAGCTATAAGTGAGAATTTCTCACCTTTCAATTTATTTTTCTAGTTATATATATACTAGGATGCAGACGGTGCTTAGTAGCACCCGACACCCGTCCACAGACCATGGACTTGTTTGTTTGACTGTTTGGTGATTGATTGTGATATTGGTTTGAATGTGGTTTGTGGTGTGAAAAATCGAATCGATAAATTGGTTAGGATTAGACGTGCGCCGTTATAAGGCGAAGGAGTAAGACTAGGTTAGACCCTTACTCCAAAGTTTGTGGTTTGCATAACGAATTGATTTGATTGATGTGTGAATGGCGTGGGCCTTCACTAGACCGGGGATAAGGCTAGGCCTTGTCCCGTTTCTAGTATCGTGCCGTTATGCCGCCGAAATTTTCTAAAATAAGTTAGAAAAATAAAATTAGCATTTTATTTAACGAATGAACTGAATATAAATTCATATGTTAAAATAAAATGTGTTATCGTTAAAAATATAATTTTTAACGTGAATGTGAATAAATAAATATTCATTTACAAACCAGACGGTTTGTTTATGTACACCTATTTGAATGACGTTGATTGGGTCGATAAATTTTACACATCGCCTAACTGCACAAATAAAATATGTGTTTGATTGTTTGAAACCCCACACGGGTGTTAGGATGAAATTTGAAGTTCACTCATCCTGATTTATTAAATATGTCGATCGATTGATTGACAAGCTGCTATAAGCGTTAAATGTCTATATTTGATGCTTATACAGTGTAGTGCACTTTGGTTGATGGTTGATTATTCATCGTTGTTGATATATACATGTGTTGTAGAAAATCCATATAATTAACATTATATGGTAATTGATTGGGCCTCATTCCAGTTTCGAGAAAAATAGAAATATTTGAAATAGAAATATTTGAAATAGAAATATTTGAAATAGAAATATTTGAAATAGAAATATTTGAAATAGAAATATTTGAAATAGAATATTTGAAAATAGAAATATGTGAAGCCGTGAGGATTAGATTGACGCCATTTTGACGTGAACGATATTTATATCGATTTTATTCATTTTAAAATGAATATTGAAACGTGATTTCGAAATCGAATATTTTGAAATGAATTGAATTGAAAACGATTTCGAAATGAATTGAATTGAAAACGATTTCGAAATGAATTGAATTGAAAACGATTTCGAAATGAATTGAATTGAAAACGATTTCGAAATGAATTGAATTGAAAACGATTTCGAAATGAATTGAATTGAAAACGATTTCGAAATGAATTGAATTGAAAACGATTTCGAAATGAATTGAATTGAAAACGATTTCGAAATGAATTGAATTGAAAACGATTTCGAAATGAATTGAATTGAAAACGATTTCGAAATAAATTGAATTGAAAACGATTTCGAAATGAATTGAATTGAAAACGATTTCGAAATAAATTGAATTGAAAACGATTTCGAAATGAATTGAATTGAAAACGATTTCGAAATAAATTGAATTGAAAACGATTTCGAAATGAATTGAAAACGAATTCAAATTGAATTGAAAGCGATTTCGAAATAAATTGAATTGAAAACGATTTCGAAATGAATTGAATTGAAAACGATTTCGAAATGAATTGAATTGAAAACGATTTCGAAATGAATTGAATTGAAAACGATTTCGAAATGAATTGAATTTTAAAACGATTTCGAAATGAATTGAATTGAAAACGAATTCAAATGGAATTGAAAGCGAATTGAAATGAATTCAAATTGAATTGAAATTTGAATTGAATAGAAATGAATTTTGAAACGAATTTATAAAGAAGAATTCAATTTTGATTTGAATTGAAAAGGAAGTTGAAATTGCTTTTGAAACGAATTTAAAACCATTTATATAATTCGTTTTAAATAGTAATCGACGAAATATATATTATATATATTATATATATAATATAATGGCCTGAATAGAACGCGCCGCGCTGCGGCAGTTCGCGAATTTCGATCATTTGTTTCAAACGGACATTACGGGAGATCCGACCGTCGGATTCTCCTAAAACCGGAACCGTTGGGTTCGTATCGAAAAGAGCTTTCTAATGAATGTTAGAAATTTGAAATCTAACGGTTGGATTTGGAGATACGTCCAAATCAAATTCGAAAAAGGTCGCTGTAAGTGCAGTTCGATGGCCGTTAATGGAAATCGACCGTACGGGCCTTGATAAAATTATTAAAAATAGTAATAATTTGTGTAAAATCATAAGAAATGATTTGTGAAAGTTTGGGATGAAAAACTCCATATTTGAAAAGATAAAAATAGATTTTTATCGAAATGAACTAGTTTTGAACTAGAATTATAATTCTATTTATTTTTAAATAAATAAATTGAATTTGAAATGGTTTTGAAAATAACCAAAATTTCCAATGATTGCATTGGAGTGGATTTGAATCGAAATTGTCTTCGGAATATTTCGATGTTGGAATTCGTGATATTACAGGTGTTGTTATGGAAATTTGAAAGATATATATGTATATCGTTATTTCCAATACGACATTTGTTAATCGTAGAATTTGATATTGAATATAGGCCGATATAGTTTCTATTCAGAGCCTTGTATTGAATATCGAATGTGATTTGGGTTTGTCGTGAATGGTGTCTTCACTAACACTGTTCTTGAACCCAGTTGAGAAAAGATTAAATCTTTTTATTTAGATTTAATGAAGTGTACCAATTAAATGATATTTAATTGGAATTGAATTGATATTGATTTTTGGGTTTATCGTGAACAGTGTTTTAAATAACACTTGTTCTTTAACCCGATAATTAATGGGATGTGACTTTGGGTTTATCGTGAACCGTGTTTTAAATGACACTGATTCTTTAACCCAGTCACAGATTAAAACTAAGTGGAGTTTTAATGAATCTTTAATTAGATTGAAAAGATCGAGAATGGAGTATCACCAGTTTTGCTCCAGGCGATAGTTAAATCTTTAATTAGATTTGAATGTGAAATTTAGAAACTAACTGGCGGTTAGCCAAGCAGAATGGTTTTCTGGATATTGATCTGATGTTGGTTTCGGCCTTCGGGGTTAATATTTGGGGAATTATTCTCTTGATTAATTTACGGTTAGTGACTAATGAATTGGAATGAGGCGTATGTTGTGTTTGTGTAACACTTTTATAATATATACGCGAGTTATTCGGAAAGACCGGGTTTATCCCATTCTGAATAACTGATACGACGATAAGTCGAAGATGAAGACGATGGTCGAAGACCGGAAGTCTTCACGTCGTTTGGGTGATAACTGATGATCTTGATTGGGCTGTACACCCAAGAAGATGGAAACAGTTAGTGATCGTCCAGACGTACTTGGAGATCGATGGATATGCGGGGTACTAGGTGCCTCCGGTTTCGTTCAGACCCAGAACGGACTTGTAAATGGACTGTGTGTCTGACATCGGATTTCATTCTGTGTGACTGATATCGGTTGCATAGGATGGCTTGCCTGTGTGGCATGCTAAGATGCAAATGATCGAGGCTTCTGTTGAAAAGCAAAGTCTTGTGGTGATGATCAAAGCACGGCCTTTGTGGCGTAGCTTTGTGTAACGTTTACCTCGCGTGTTTCACACCCGGTATGAACCAAAAACGGGAGACGGACCTCAGGGAGGGCATGCGTTTCTTTCTAGCTAGAAGTGGCGTCAGTGGTTTTACACGCCCTGACGAGTTTGACTTATGTGGTTGTTGCTGTTGCGAGGCGCCTCGGTTATATCGGTTTCGGCCGAATGCATTCTGGTCGGCTGACGGACCAGACTTACACCCCATAGGGTGGGGAGACGTATTGTTCAGGCATAATAATCCACTCCGTGTGGACCGGCCCTGACGATCCAAGGCTTGCCTGCGCGCTTGCCTGAGACATGGGCTAGATTGTCTCGAATCGGTTGAGGACTATCTTTTGCCTCGGTTCATAGATGGAAACCCAATTTCCAAATACGAGACTTTGCGGTTTTGATTGTATATCCTATATATGGCGACATAGTGGGATGGGGCGCTCATGCCGCCTATGATTGATACTTATGATTTGAAGTGTTTTATATACTATGCACTTATAATAGTATCAAATGATTTGTTTTAAACGTATCAAGCATTCTTTGGCTGTTATAAGGGAAAACCCTATCCTCGACTGCGTTGCATTGTGTGATGGGACCTGGGTCTTATAACAGCTTCATTTTTCTTTATTTAGCATTGCGCTGTTGGTTTTATGCACTGGTATTCTTGGGAGGAAACCCGTTCCGTGTTATACGGCGTGGTCCCTTGATTTACCTAATGATTTGAAATAAAGATTAATAACTGTTTTAGTTCTCACACCAGTCACATGACTGACCTGGAGTTTATTGTTTTAACCTAAACTCTGGGTGCCCCTATTTTCGACACGGGCAGCTAGTAGTTTTGGTTTTGCAGATTTATATTCACAGGATCCTGGTTTACAGCTGGAACGATATCCGGAAAGCTTTGTATCCGTATATCTCATTCTAGTTGTGTATTGTATTATTTTCCGCTGCTATGTATTTAAATGTAATTTAAATCTCTGATATTTCTGTGTAATATTCATTTATACTCTGTATATTCTTGTAATCTGATGCATTGTTGTAATATACAATGAAATGTTCTTCTGTATGCGTTCTGCTGTGGCTTGTTCTCGAACTATCCGACGCTTTCCTTTACGGGGAAGTTGCGGGTTTTCAAAGTTGGTATCAGAGCTTTGGTTTACAAAGCTAGAGAACAAGACACATTAGAACCATACGAAAGAATTCATCAGATATTGGATTAGTAATATCCAATTAGAATGACTCGTTAGAGATGGGATCAGTAGTGTCCTAGAACGAGTGTGAAGAGTAAATTTTTAAAGTGAAAACAAATTTTGTTTTGAAAATTTAAATCAATTATTCGTATTGGATTATTTATTTATATTGATGTGGACAATCCAGTATATATAGATTTTGCATATACGTCTGATCCGCGTGTATTCGAAGTTTTAATATACTGGATAGATATAGAATCACACTCTAGTCGCCCGGAGAAGGTACTGATGATAGCACGTGCATCATCAGTATTTATGTTCGTGTTTCGAAGGTGTGATATCTATATATTTCCATTAGACTGGTGTGAGAACCAAAACTTATATAGTTAGGAACACATTGTTGTGAATTGGTATCAAAAACATGATTTTTTGTATATGTATCAAAATTATGAATTTGAAATTCTAATTCACTAATTGATTGATGTTTGTGTTGTTTGTTTAGTTGTTTGCTAATTTTGAACCATTAGCCTAATTGAACCCAATATTGAATTGTATTGAGAATTAGTTGCATTTGCTTGCATATACATATATATCATTGAACAGGTCATAGCAAGGAGGCTAGAGCCAGAGAATAAAATTTGTTTGCCCGACAAATAGGTACATGTTTACTACATAATTTCCTGTTTTGTTTGGGTGATGATGATTTTGTGAGCCTATTGGCTAGCCGCTTGGCTTTTTCTTTTTCTTTTTGAGATCTGAAGGACCGGGGAAGCTATTTGAAATTCCCCGATGCTCCCATTGCAGGGGAGGTTATGGCGAAATTTTTCGAAAATTTAGGGTGTTAGCCAAATTTTTGAAATTTTAGAAGTTCTCAGAAACTGAAAAGTTGGAGAATGGAAGCCAAATCGAACGTAGAGCTGAATAATCAAACCACTTTCGACTTTGTTCCTTTTCGAGGACGAAAAGTTTTAAGTGGGGGAGATTGTAACAACCCGGAAAATCTGGGCCAGTTTGAAAATTTTATTTTGGCAATTTTAGCGAATTTTGATTATTTAAAATGAATTATTTTAAATAATATCGACAATAAATTTATTTTGAATATAATTCGAACGTATATATTATACGCGTCGTCGTTAGAATATAAATAATTATATATAATTATAAATAGAATTGAAAATGGCGCGGTAGTTCGATAATTCGATTTCAAACTTCAATTGAATGTACCGGGTGCAAAACAATCCGGATTTTAGTGAAACCAAAAATAATGGAATCTAATAGTGAATATCTTTCCAGCGAATCCGAAAAAATCAAGATTTCATATCGGGAATCAAAAGATATGTCCAGTTGAAAATTCTGAATAGTCGCTATGGAATTCAGGCCCTTAAAAATGGACATTTTGCAAACGACCTCGGATTTCGACGAAACCAGTTTTGTTGGATCCGCAGTGCCAAGTTATTGCTAAATTCCAAATTTCATAATTTTTCGAATCAATATGTGAGCGTGGCAAAGGAAAACGCGTTTGACCTGTTTCAGTTGATTTTAATCGACTGGAAATTGGCCATTTTTCTAACGGTCTCAGAATTCGACGAAACTAGTTTTGTTAGGACCGTATCGTCAATACGAAGCTAGAAAATATTTTTCTGCAATTTTTCTAGTTAGTATGTGACCCCGGTAATTTGAAATGTACGTTTAAAATTCAATATAGTGATTTAAATGTAAATTCAAAGGAAACTGATCGAAACGGTCAAATCAGCTTGCGATACATGTCCCATTGTGTTCGGAATGGGGGTGAAACGCTATGGACGACAGGCGGTGGGCCTCGTTTCGAGTTCGTATTTAAAGGTCAACCTTTTTTCGAATAAAATAATTAAAATAATAATAATAATAAAAAAAAAAAAATATATATCTTCTTTCCCTTTTATACGTTGGCCCCCCCCTTCTGCAGATCGAATAAAAATAAATAAATAAAAAACCCCCAAAGAAAATCGCGCCTCCCTCCTCCTGTCGGCGCCACCCTTTGCCAGAGCCGACCGCCGCCTCCGCCGAGTCCACCTCCCCCTCGCGCCCATCCTCTGATGAACCCCGCTCGAGCCTCGCGACCCCTGGACCCCAACCCCAAATCGCCACGCCCAGCAAACCACCGCAAATCGAAACCCTAGCCCCCAAGCCACTGTCGCCTCGCGGCTGCCCACCGCCGACCTCCGATGCTCGCTCCCCTCTCCCTATCCTCTGTTGACCAAAGACTGTAAGTTTAGTTTTGTTTTATTTGTTTATTTTCTTTTATCTGTAAATTTTATTAATGTTTAAAAACTGTTTTATTAAAAATTGAAAAACTGATTTTAGTTAAATAGAAAAAAAAACAGTGAGCATTTTTAATATGACATTATTTATAAAATCAGTTTTCTTATATATATATATCTTTTTAGAAAAGTTTAGAAATTGATTTTGTTAACAAGCGAAAAGATTTGATTTTTGGTTAACTTTTATATATGTATATCATTATTTTTGAAATACAAGACATGAGTTGTTTTTGAAAATAAAGTTAGCGATGTTTTTAAAATATAAAGAAAGGATTTTTAAGATGTATAAAGTTGGGATTTTTAGAATTAAAAATAGGTTTTTTATTTATTAAACTTCGAACTAAAAATTCGATTTTTATCTATTAAACTTCGAACTAAAAATTCGATTTTTATCTATTAAACTTCGAACTAAAAATTCGATTTTTATCTATTGAACTTTGAAATAAAAATTCGATTTTTATCTATTGAACTTCGAACTAAAAATTCGATTTTTATCTATTGAACTTCGAACTAAAAATTCGATTTTTATCTATTGAACTTTGAAATAAAAATTCGATTTTTATCTATTGAACTTCGAACTAAAAATTCGATTTTTATCTATTGAACTTCGAACTAAAAATTCGATTTTTATCTATTAAACTTTGAAATAAAAATTCGATTTTTATATATTGAACTTTGAAATAAAAATTCGATTTTTATATATTGAACTTTGAAATAAAAATTCGATTTTTATATATTGAACTTTGAAATAAAAATTCGATTTTTATATATTGAACTTTGAAATAAAAATTCGATTTTTATATATTGAACTTTGAAATAAAAATTCGATTTTTATATATTGAACTTTGAAATAAAAATTCGATTTTTATATATTGAACTTTGAAATAAAAATTCGATTTTTATATATTGAACTTTGAAATAAAAATTCGATTTTTATATATTGAACTTTGAAATAAAAATTCGATTTTTATATATTGAACTTTGAAATAAAAATTCGATTTTTATATATTGAACTTTGAAATGGAAATTCGATTTTTATATTTATTGAATAACATAGTAAAAATTCGATTTTTACATATGTAGTGAAAGCGGACAACGAAGGTGACAAAAATGGCGAAACGACGAAGACTTCTGCAAATGAAGAGCCGTGGAGCTAGGATAGCTATAAGTGAGAATTTCTCACCTTTCAATTTATTTTTCTAGTTATATATATACTAGGATGCAGACGGTGCTTAGTAGCACCCGACACCCGTCCACAGACCATGGACTTGTTTGTTTGACTGTTTGGTGATTGATTGTGATATTGGTTTGAATGTGGTTTGTGGTGTGAAAAATCGAATCGATAAATTGGTTAGGATTAGACGTGCGCCGTTATAAGGCGAAGGAGTAAGACTAGGTTAGACCCTTACTCCAAAGTTTGTGGTTTGCATAACGAATTGATTTGATTGATGTGTGAATGGCGTGGGCCTTCACTAGACCGGGGATAAGGCTAGGCCTTGTCCCGTTTCTAGTATCGTGCCGTTATGCCGCCGAAATTTTCTAAAATAAGTTAGAAAAATAAAATTAGCATTTTATTTAACGAATGAACTGAATATAAATTCATATGTTAAAATAAAATGTGTTATCGTTAAAAATATAATTTTTAACGTGAATGTGAATAAATAAATATTCATTTACAAACCAGACGGTTTGTTTATGTACACCTATTTGAATGACGTTGATTGGGTCGATAAATTTTACACATCGCCTAACTGCACAAATAAAATATGTGTTTGATTGTTTGAAACCCCACACGGGTGTTAGGATGAAATTTGAAGTTCACTCATCCTGATTTATTAAATATGTCGATCGATTGATTGACAAGCTGCTATAAGCGTTAAATGTCTATATTTGATGCTTATACAGTGTAGTGCACTTTGGTTGATGGTTGATTATTCATCGTTGTTGATATATACATGTGTTGTAGAAAATCCATATAATTAACATTATATGGTAATTGATTGGGCCTCATTCCAGTTTCGAGAAAAATAGAAATATTTGAAATAGAAATATTTGAAATAGAAATATTTGAAATAGAAATATTTGAAATAGAAATATTTGAAATAGAAATATTTGAAATAGAAATATTTGAAATAGAATATTTGAAAATAGAAATATGTGAAGCCGTGAGGATTAGATTGACGCCATTTTGACGTGAACGATATTTATATCGATTTTATTCATTTTAAAATGAATATTGAAACGTGATTTCGAAATCGAATATTTTGAAATGAATTGAATTGAAAACGATTTCGAAATGAATTGAATTGAAAACGATTTCGAAATGAATTGAATTGAAAACGATTTCGAAATGAATTGAATTGAAAACGATTTCGAAATGAATTGAATTGAAAACGATTTCGAAATGAATTGAATTGAAAACGATTTCGAAATGAATTGAATTGAAAACGATTTCGAAATGAATTGAATTGAAAACGATTTCGAAATGAATTGAATTGAAAACGATTTCGAAATGAATTGAATTGAAAACGATTTCGAAATAAATTGAATTGAAAACGATTTCGAAATGAATTGAATTGAAAACGATTTCGAAATAAATTGAATTGAAAACGATTTCGAAATGAATTGAATTGAAAACGATTTCGAAATAAATTGAATTGAAAACGATTTCGAAATGAATTGAAAACGAATTCAAATTGAATTGAAAGCGATTTCGAAATAAATTGAATTGAAAACGATTTCGAAATGAATTGAATTGAAAACGATTTCGAAATGAATTGAATTGAAAACGATTTCGAAATGAATTGAATTGAAAACGATTTCGAAATGAATTGAATTTTAAAACGATTTCGAAATGAATTGAATTGAAAACGAATTCAAATGGAATTGAAAGCGAATTGAAATGAATTCAAATTGAATTGAAATTTGAATTGAATAGAAATGAATTTTGAAACGAATTTATAAAGAAGAATTCAATTTTGATTTGAATTGAAAAGGAAGTTGAAATTGCTTTTGAAACGAATTTAAAACCATTTATATAATTCGTTTTAAATAGTAATCGACGAAATATATATTATATATATTATATATATAATATAATGGCCTGAATAGAACGCGCCGCGCTGCGGCAGTTCGCGAATTTCGATCATTTGTTTCAAACGGACATTACGGGAGATCCGACCGTCGGATTCTCCTAAAACCGGAACCGTTGGGTTCGTATCGAAAAGAGCTTTCTAATGAATGTTAGAAATTTGAAATCTAACGGTTGGATTTGGAGATACGTCCAAATCAAATTCGAAAAAGGTCGCTGTAAGTGCAGTTCGATGGCCGTTAATGGAAATCGACCGTACGGGCCTTGATAAAATTATTAAAAATAGTAATAATTTGTGTAAAATCATAAGAAATGATTTGTGAAAGTTTGGGATGAAAAACTCCATATTTGAAAAGATAAAAATAGATTTTTATCGAAATGAACTAGTTTTGAACTAGAATTATAATTCTATTTATTTTTAAATAAATAAATTGAATTTGAAATGGTTTTGAAAATAACCAAAATTTCCAATGATTGCATTGGAGTGGATTTGAATCGAAATTGTCTTCGGAATATTTCGATGTTGGAATTCGTGATATTACAGGTGTTGTTATGGAAATTTGAAAGATATATATGTATATCGTTATTTCCAATACGACATTTGTTAATCGTAGAATTTGATATTGAATATAGGCCGATATAGTTTCTATTCAGAGCCTTGTATTGAATATCGAATGTGATTTGGGTTTGTCGTGAATGGTGTCTTCACTAACACTGTTCTTGAACCCAGTTGAGAAAAGATTAAATCTTTTTATTTAGATTTAATGAAGTGTACCAATTAAATGATATTTAATTGGAATTGAATTGATATTGATTTTTGGGTTTATCGTGAACAGTGTTTTAAATAACACTTGTTCTTTAACCCGATAATTAATGGGATGTGACTTTGGGTTTATCGTGAACCGTGTTTTAAATGACACTGATTCTTTAACCCAGTCACAGATTAAAACTAAGTGGAGTTTTAATGAATCTTTAATTAGATTGAAAAGATCGAGAATGGAGTATCACCAGTTTTGCTCCAGGCGATAGTTAAATCTTTAATTAGATTTGAATGTGAAATTTAGAAACTAACTGGCGGTTAGCCAAGCAGAATGGTTTTCTGGATATTGATCTGATGTTGGTTTCGGCCTTCGGGGTTAATATTTGGGGAATTATTCTCTTGATTAATTTACGGTTAGTGACTAATGAATTGGAATGAGGCGTATGTTGTGTTTGTGTAACACTTTTATAATATATACGCGAGTTATTCGGAAAGACCGGGTTTATCCCATTCTGAATAACTGATACGACGATAAGTCGAAGATGAAGACGATGGTCGAAGACCGGAAGTCTTCACGTCGTTTGGGTGATAACTGATGATCTTGATTGGGCTGTACACCCAAGAAGATGGAAACAGTTAGTGATCGTCCAGACGTACTTGGAGATCGATGGATATGCGGGGTACTAGGTGCCTCCGGTTTCGTTCAGACCCAGAACGGACTTGTAAATGGACTGTGTGTCTGACATCGGATTTCATTCTGTGTGACTGATATCGGTTGCATAGGATGGCTTGCCTGTGTGGCATGCTAAGATGCAAATGATCGAGGCTTCTGTTGAAAAGCAAAGTCTTGTGGTGATGATCAAAGCACGGCCTTTGTGGCGTAGCTTTGTGTAACGTTTACCTCGCGTGTTTCACACCCGGTATGAACCAAAAACGGGAGACGGACCTCAGGGAGGGCATGCGTTTCTTTCTAGCTAGAAGTGGCGTCAGTGGTTTTACACGCCCTGACGAGTTTGACTTATGTGGTTGTTGCTGTTGCGAGGCGCCTCGGTTATATCGGTTTCGGCCGAATGCATTCTGGTCGGCTGACGGACCAGACTTACACCCCATAGGGTGGGGAGACGTATTGTTCAGGCATAATAATCCACTCCGTGTGGACCGGCCCTGACGATCCAAGGCTTGCCTGCGCGCTTGCCTGAGACATGGGCTAGATTGTCTCGAATCGGTTGAGGACTATCTTTTGCCTCGGTTCATAGATGGAAACCCAATTTCCAAATACGAGACTTTGCGGTTTTGATTGTATATCCTATATATGGCGACATAGTGGGATGGGGCGCTCATGCCGCCTATGATTGATACTTATGATTTGAAGTGTTTTATATACTATGCACTTATAATAGTATCAA
This sequence comes from Allium sativum, assembly GCA_030737875.1. Lineage (NCBI taxonomy): Eukaryota > Viridiplantae > Streptophyta > Magnoliopsida > Asparagales > Amaryllidaceae > Allium > Allium sativum. The sequence goes on along the minus strand of CM060924.1, from coordinate 583,279,152 downwards.
ATGATTTGTTTTAAACGTATCAAGCATTCTTTGGCTGTTATAAGGGAAAACCCTATCCTCGACTGCGTTGCATTGTGTGATGGGACCTGGGTCTTATAACAGCTTCATTTTTCTTTATTTAGCATTGCGCTGTTGGTTTTATGCACTGGTATTCTTGGGAGGAAACCCGTTCCGTGTTATACGGCGTGGTCCCTTGATTTACCTAATGATTTGAAATAAAGATTAATAACTGTTTTAGTTCTCACACCAGTCACATGACTGACCTGGAGTTTATTGTTTTAACCTAAACTCTGGGTGCCCCTATTTTCGACACGGGCAGCTAGTAGTTTTGGTTTTGCAGATTTATATTCACAGGATCCTGGTTTACAGCTGGAACGATATCCGGAAAGCTTTGTATCCGTATATCTCATTCTAGTTGTGTATTGTATTATTTTCCGCTGCTATGTATTTAAATGTAATTTAAATCTCTGATATTTCTGTGTAATATTCATTTATACTCTGTATATTCTTGTAATCTGATGCATTGTTGTAATATACAATGAAATGTTCTTCTGTATGCGTTCTGCTGTGGCTTGTTCTCGAACTATCCGACGCTTTCCTTTACGGGGAAGTTGCGGGTTTTCAAAACCAAGCAGCCAATTGGACCTTCCTTCCATCTTCTACTTCGAAAATACCGAATAGATCTTCCACCTCCTTAAGCCAATTTCGAGCTTCAACAAACGTCTCTGATCCGTGAAAAGATTTCCCGCCCATTGCTCTAAAATCTTTGCATATCTTTGCAAAAAGTATCAACACGGGGAGGAGGAGGAGGAGCATTTGCTGGGCCTGCGACATTGGCCCTAGCTTCTAGATACCTTCTAAACCATCCTGGTATCGGTATCTCCTCAGGTATCTCGGGAATTCCTGACATGCTGAAAAGAAAATGAAGAGATTCAAAACGGAGAATTCGAAAGAAAGATATATGGCTCTTGGGGGTTATGTTTTTAAAACAAACTTTTCTCTTGAAAATACTTTCCTTAAAACATACTTTTGAAAGTATATCTTTATAAAATGCTTTTTGAAAAATAGTTTTTCAAAATTCATATCTGGTCTGTTAACCTTCAGCTCTGATACCACGTGTAACACCCCACGTCCATTAATGTCACTCACAAAGGGAATGCATTAACTTCCATGGAGCGTATTTAGTGTATAGAACAGAATATATCAAGACAGATATAAATAATGGTACTTGAAAATTTTAAAATAACTTTTATTGCAGCGGAGAAATAGTTTGATTACAACAACTTCATAAACCAAGTACACTTAATATCCATCTTGATAAATTGTTTCAGAGTACATAAAATAAAAAGCATAAACCCCAACCTAACTAGCCATAAAAGAGATGAGCTGAACTTTACTTTTAGAAATCCAAGCACTTCCAAAAGAGAGAGAAAGATATCCAAGATCAAGCTCCACTAGTACTAGTCCCACCCTGAGAACCTGGGGGGAGGGAGGGGGAAGGAAGAAAAGAGGCAAAAACAAGGTGGTTAGACATAAAGTCTGGCGAGTATAATAACTTTAACAATATAATTATTAAAGTAACTAGGATCAGACATAAATTGGTAAGATAAGATATGACCATGAAACAAGTGGGCATGACAAAGCAAATAAGAGGAATATTCTGGCGTTAATATCGTTCCTAATTACTATAGGATAATTACTATACTGCACCACCTCTAGTCACCCTAAAAGTTGATCCCACCTACAGAACTTAATAATGATAATGGTAGTTCGTGTACCCCTAGCTACCTTCATAGGTGCCGTCTTCCCCTACCTCCACTAGTTGTACCCACTACCCCCATTTGATCGGCTCCCTAACTCGTAGATAACCGTGCTGGTCCCACAGTGGGGTTTATCACTCCCCAAAGTGGCAACCCGATACCACTAAAGATGCATGGCTTATATCTACACGATGCAACAACGTCTTACCTACCAGCCCGGGCCCACGCAGGCACATGCCCATTGGACTTGCGTTGCCACCGCTAACCCGTTTTGACCTCTTATAATCAAATCCAGTAAGCGTGTCCCGTCCTCGACTTGGGTCGTGCTCACAAAGATACTTAATTGGTTACTAGTTTGAAAAGCCCCCCCATGCATGACACAAGCTTTCCAGCTATGATTGGTCCCCACTAAGGTTTCCTACTTAAGCCCATTTTTATTCATGTCTTCTTACATGTTTCAACTTGGTTAAGTGCATCTAATCGTATTTCACATGCCACCCAAGGCACCAACTTAATTTCACATGCCACCCAAGGCACCCACTTAACCCCCCCATATCCCACCACACGTTTATCTGTTTAAGTGTTACTTAATTCATTAGAACCGTAACCTTGTAAAGACCTCCCAAATTAGATTGGCATTTGCGGTTGCTGGATTTGCCGGGTGGGTCCGGGCAATCTTATACCGCAAACGAGCCTAACCTCGTGTCTTTACAACTGTTACGCATTTAATTCGTGCCTTTGACCTCTCACATTAGACTGGCATTTGTGGTTGCTGAATTTGCCGGGCGGGTCCGGGCAGTCTTACAACATAAAAGAGTCTAACCTCATGTCTTAAGCGGTTTATTATTACACATCTTTATTTAACCCCAAATTGGATTAATATCCCTACTCAAACTTGTCATTAAATTTCAAATTTATTTATGTCCATAATTGTCTCTTAAAATTATGTCCATAAATACCAATTATGCCAATTAATGTCTCAAATTAATTATATGCCTTTTTGAGGCCATTTTATGCCAATTCACAATTTTATGTATATTCAATATTATCCCATCATCCCTACGCTACTCGTACGTTTTCATATGACATATGTTAGACTCGCAAATAGTCTAACTCATAAAAAGAAAAACAACATCACATAACACATAAAATAGATCTAAGGATCATGACTTAAGATTACATAGCCAATAACTTGCATATGAATTTCATTCAAACTAGCATATGATACAAACTAGCATAGGCGATGGGCGAAAACTTGCATAACTTAAGTACTGCTATAGATCCAAACATAAAGGTGTGAACTTACATATGGATCTAATCATAAAGGTGTGAACTTGCATATGGATATAAAGATGTAATCTTGCATATAGATCTAAATATAAAGATATAATCTTGCTTATGGATCTAATCATAAAGGTCAATGTCACATAAACTAGCATATGCATACACATGTTTCACATATATTTTAACAACCCAAACTTGCATAAGATTCATATAAGAATATATGATCCAATCACCACAAACTTGCATAAGATATATGATTCAACTTGCATAGGATTCACATAAGAACTAACATAAGATCCAACTTGCATAAAATTCACATACGAACTAACATATGATTCAACACCACAAACATACATATAATTTACATCACATGATTCAAAATCATATTCTTGTGATCCCAATTACATCTTATCATAATTAAATTAATGAATTATTTTGTGAAAGCTATCATACTCACAATAAAAAAGAATAGTCTTGTATTTCTGGAATATGTATTCTGAAATTGAATTGCTCGCCTTTGATGTAGACTTAGTTGTTATTTTAGATTAGATTTGATTTTAATTCAAGCCTCTATCTTGCTTTAGGGTTGAAAGTGTATGGCGACTACTCTAGGTCCTCCATTGACGGCATGGCGGCTCTTGGTATGAATTTGTGTGATTAGGATTAGGGGTTTACGGTGTTTTTATAGAAGATTAATTAATTAAGAGCCGTCGGATTAACCTAGGAATAACCAGAACCATTCAGATAGCCACCTTAGCCCTAGTGACTCAGCAATGACTCACTGTTCAGATCAGAACACTCCAGAACTTTGTGCAGGCTTTTAGCCCGACCTGGGCGCACTTGGCAGGTGCACTAGTGCATTTTTGTACTGGCGCACTTCACAAGTGCGCCAGTGCATTCTGTGTTGTATATTACAGTGTTGTATACACAATTATATGATTTTTTTTTGATGATACCAACCAAATATATTTTATTATTGAATGTGTTTGTAAATGCACTGATATACTACACAATAGACAAGAATATAATATTTCTATTTAAATAAAATATAACTGTGCAGAAATATAAACAATCACACAGTATTTTATTTAAATAAAAATATTTTATTTCAACTTCAAAAAGTACATCTCTTATAACTCCACTATTTGACTTACTACATTTCATTCATTACAACTTTGTCACTCACTCTATACAACTACATTTACATTCACATATATAGACACTCTCATTCATTGACATTGTTATTTTTCACTTTCTTCTGTCTTCCATCTTCTGTCTTCATAGCCTTCAGTCATCTCCTGTCTTCATACCTGTCACAAGAAACACACACATAGTAGACTGCAACAAAAATAAAATTCAAGTACAAACAAAAGAAAAATTATTTTTAAATTTTATTTGCCTCAGAATTATGGTGTGTTTCTCATCATTTTTCTAGACTTGGTATGATATGCAGGGACAGAAAAACTTGTCTGGATGGCTGCAAATACACACGTGTATATACACATGTGCACTGCCTCGCCAATCTAGTATGCAACTGAGGAGTAGCCACAAGGACCGTCTCGACTCAGTGCACAGTTCAAGCCAAAACGAAAATCAACTCAACATATTCATGGTGCAAAAGCAAATGGTCAAGCACAAGGCATCAACAAGGACTGGAAAATTAGGTTCATAACAACAAGTGTGGTGCAGCAAAAAGGGAGCATGGAAAAGTACAAATACAATTACAGGTTCGAGCAAGAGAGAGCACAAATTCAAGTTACAACATGAAAAATAGACACAGCATATGTTAATATGGGCCAAAATAACATGGAGCATATACACAAATGAATATATACAAAGTCAAACAAATGTGATTGGCAAATGCAAAATGGCAAGCAACATATTGATAGAGAAACATATACAAGATTAAAGCTGGTGTATAACCAAAGTTGTCGAGCTCAATCATAACAGCAGCAAGTGTCAAGTGGACAAATACAATAACAAAGAAAAGAAATTGTATGATCAGCATGGACATGGCATGTATATGTATGGGAGAATGTACAAGTAGTGGTAAATGGACAAGTACAACAAGAATACCCGAGACAATTTATCACAGCAGCAAAATGGTATGTTAAGTATACATTGGCAACTAGTCATGGATCGTTTCAAAGTTAAGCCAAGTAGTGGTAAATGGATCAGTTCTAAGCAAACAGAGCATAACAAGGTAGAATACACCAATGCAACAGTAAAACAGGCGTGATCAAGTTAAGGCAATGTCAGGAAAGGTATCTGCTCTTATCAGTTCAAAAAGTTATCAAGCAAGAAAATTACTCAAGCATGTCAGAATGGATTATGGATCAGCAAAGTTTCAGCATGGTTTTCAACATGATCAAGAAATGGTGCAAACAACATCATTCAAACAGCATTTGGTCGAGACAGTGGCCAATCAATCAAAACAAGTCATGGTGCAACATGAAACAAGCTCAAATGACACTAGAACATGTACAAGGGGCTACCAGCATGGGTGCAGATTAACATATGCAAGGATGTAGGAGCACAACAGCAAAATATAATTCAAACTCAAAGACTCAAGTTACATGCACATAGCATAGAAGACATGGTTCAAGTTTGCAAGCATAGCAGTTTTTTTTAACTACATGATCTTGCACAATGTCACTACAGGGGGCACAACAAAATCAAAGTCAAGAGCATGATGGTGTCATCATTTACCTAGTGCAAACAGCATGTACATTGTGGAGACATGGTGGAGATACAAAACAGTGATGAGCATGCAACATTAAAATGTTTCGGGATGAGTACATACATCCATATATATATATATATATATATATATATATATATATATATATATACAGCAAGGGTCAGCAAGATTGATTCAAGTCTGAGTGTAAATGATGTGTTCAAGAGGATAGATTGAAAAGTTCAAAGATATAGAAGATTTTTTAAATACCACAGTCAAGGCTTGATGAGAAAATTTCACAGTAATTTTTCAAAAGACCAAATCAAAGTTTTTTTTTTAAAAAAGGCTACCGAGAATTTTTCTCTAATCATATAATATATACGGCCAGAGAAATTTCAGAAGAAAAATTCAAATAAGATACCCAAGTCATAAGAAAAATTCAAGTCCATGAATTATCTAGAATCAGAGGACCTAGGGTTTAAAAAACCCTATAAATACACAATCATCATTGGCATCAAGAAAATACAAGAGAAATCGAAATTATCTAACAATAATTCAGAAAAATCATTTTCAACTCAGAGTACTCACCGAGGATTTCATTCGCTATCCAAAGGGGAAACCGATCGAAGACGAGGTGCTTCAAAGGATACAGACCTATAAAGGAATTTCAGAGCAAAATCGATCATCACGAATCGATTTGGGAGGATAAAAGAAACCCTAGCGCCACCATTTTCAATTCACAGGAGAAAAGTGAACGGGTCAACCTAATTGAAGAGAAACCGGCTATTATTTTATAAAAGGGGATGACCCTTAACTCTAACTCCTAGGGTTTATTATTTCTTTATGTTTTCTTGTTTTTAAAATTCAAGTTCTATCCTTAGGATCGATAACTACTAGTGTCTGTAGTTGGAAAAATCACAACTTAACGGATCGAGTTGTGTCAAGATCTTGAGCGTAGGGTTTAAATAGTCGGGAGTGAAGGTCGCGAGTTTACAAGAGTCTGTAAGCGAAGAGATTGTTTATAATTCCTAGTAGAAACCTTGAATGCAGCATTAGGCATAGTTTTGCCGAAGCTGGGTATTTTCTGTGTGTGATTTTTTCTTTCTGCAATTATTCTGTGATTCTTTATTTTATTTTAAATTAATTAACCCTATTCACCCCCCTCTAGGGTTAATTTAGATCCTACACTCTGGCCTGTTTCCGGTTTTTCTGCCTAACTTCGTTCGTCCATATCTCCTTCATACGGTGTCCGTTTTACGCAAATTCGGACTCTATCTCAAGCAGAATTTTGAGACGAACGCAATGGCGCAACTGATTCCCTTAATTCCTACATTTGAAATTAAGTATTCTTTTTTTAACTTAATATTTAAAATTACGGGGTGTTACACAGTGGCTCATTCAACCCTTTAACGAAACGGAGAGCATTTTATGTGGAGTGTTTACTAACTCCAGTCCGAATCTAGCCAGCTGGTTGAATTGGTTGACGTATTCCTTAACCGATAGGCTTCACTGTTTGAATGCTAAGAACTTCTCCATCTGTAGGGTTCGTTCAGCTTGCGAGAGGAACTTCATTTCAAATCTCATTCTGAAATCCTCCTATGTTTCAATTGGTCTCTCATCATTAATAACTTCCCACCAGTAAAAAGGCTTCGTCCTTAAGCAACCATCCAGCCAATTGTATCTTCTGCCTATCGTCCACTTCGAAGATAACAAACAAATCTTCTGTTTCCTTGAGCCAGTTTCTTGCTTCCATAAATGACTCAGTCCCATTAAAGTTCTTTCCGCCAATAGCTCGAAAGTCTCTACATGTCTTTGAGATAACATTCACACGTGGAGGAGGAGAAAGAGGAACGGCTGTAGCTGGCGGAGGAGGAACGTCTGCTAGGCCTGCGCCATTAGGTCTAGCCTCCAGATACCTTCTGAACCAGCCAGGTATCGGTATGCCCTCGGGAAGATTAAGATCCACAGATAAGCTGAAAAGAAAAGAAAAGGTTCAAAACAAAGGATAGAAAGATAGTGCATATGGCTTTGGGGATTACGCCTTTAAAATAAAACAACACTTTTCTTGAAAATGCTTCTTTAAATTTCTTTTTGAAAAATAGTTTTCAAAAACTTTTATCTAATTTGGCAAACCATCGCTCTGATACCAAGTGAAACACCACACCTCCGTTAAGGTCACGCACAAAGGGAATGCATTAACTTTGATGACGCATTTTAGGTAAAAGACACAGATAATTTACAAGATAGACATATGAACAGCGGAAAACTGAAATCATTTCATAAATAACGTGGTTTAGTCAAAACATTACAAGCATTGTCTCAAACCCAACTTCTAAATTATTACAATAAAACATCTATCTTGATTTAAAACTCCAAGTACATAAAGAAGCATAAAACAGTAGTAAAGCAGTATGAATCCCTAATAAAAGTGTAACCACAGCCATAGCCCAAGAAAAGAGAATCCAAGTAATACATATACTCTCTTCACGCTGGAAAAGGTCTGCACTAACTGAAGTATTCCCTCCATATGGACCTTTGGGGGGGGGGGGATGGAAGAAAAGAAGGCGAAAGAAAACGGGTCAGACATAAGCTTAGTAAGTCCAGTGGCTATTCAGCATGCAAATAGGTAGAAGGATCATGACATGAATAAATCGAACATAGGACAATACCATAGCAATAAGATAACATAAGATAAGATAAACAGAATATACTATCACACTCATATCCATTTCTCTGCACCTACTAACGAATGTTTCAACTACCATCATGTGTTCATAATAAAGTGATCCCTTTTTCCGATCGGCTTCTACTCGCATGCATTTATTACTTGTGTCATTCGGCCCCACTCGAATATAGATACCTGTGCTCGTCCTTCCATAGGGTGTATCAATTCCTATGGTGGCAACCCGACACAAACTCTAGATGCACAGTGTTTACTACTGATGCCCAATGTCTGCTTTATCCACTCTAGAGTACGTGCACGCCCATACTCCGCCGGAACCTACACTGATGCACCACCCGCCGCTATTTTCACTGCTTATAATCAGCCCAGTAATCGTGCCCCACCCTACCTAGTTCAGCGTACCGTGATACATCTATGTGGGTTACTGCTGAAATGGGTCCCCATTACTAGGGTTTCCTAATCAACATGTTATAACGGTTAAGTGTTCTCAAATTAACCTAACCCACCCATCTGTTTAACTAACATGTTATATTGGTTAAGTGTTGCCTTAATTAACTTAACCATACTATGCTTAGCCTGTCTGTTCCTTAGCTTTAATTTATTCATTAAAGTACCAACCTCTCACATTAGATCTACATTGTTGCGGTCGCTGGATGTGCCGCGCGGTTCCGGGCATCCTTACACCGCAACTCAATCTAACCTCGAGTTTTTGGGCTTAATGCGCTAACCTCTCACATTATATCTATATTGTTGCGGTCGCTGGATGTGCCGGGCAGTTCCGGGCAGTCTTACACCGCAACTCAATCTAACCTCGGGTTAGGCATGTTCATCTTTTGCCAATTTACATATTTGTCATATGTGTCAAAGTTCATGTCTTTTTATGCCAATATTTCCCATGTGTAGTCAGTACAAGTTTTATGTAACATTCACATGCTATGCCCAAAATTTACTCAATTAAATTATACCCAATTTTCCCCGCGTTATAATCGCACGTACAAGGAGATTCAATCTAAGTTCCAAATGAACTTAGTATTTACAAAAGCAAGTAAAAAGGGAAAAATAGAGAAGGAGCATAAGGAATAATAGGCATGTAAAGGTGTACCCAATTCAGGAATCATGTTTCAATAGGCATGTTGTACATTAATAATAAGTGTGCGCAAGCTAAGCAATTTACACCATAGGTATAAATATTAGATAGAATTGGACTTAATAGAATCAATAACATGATAAATCCCATTATATCAATCACAATAGTCTCATAGGCATAGGATGTACAACATGATAAGTCCCATTATATAAATCACAATAGTCTCATAGGCATAGGATGTACAACATGATAGGTTCCATCATATCAATCACAACAATCTCATAGGAATGATAGGTTCCATTATGTCAATCTAACAGTCTTATAGGCATGATAGGTTTCATTATGTCAGTCACAATAGTCTCATAGGCATGATAGGTGTCATTACATCAATCATAATAGTCTCATAGGCATAGGCAATTCAGGTTTGACAAAAGGATAGGCATGAATCAGAATTAGGCATCATTCTAGATCTGATTATTTTAGTCATGATTTCTATTAGGTGTGTAAACCTAAATAATAACTGAACTTACAGAAAAAGACAGATCTTGTATTATGGGATCTGATTTCTGAATTTGTTAAGCTATCCTTTGATGTAGACGTTTAATTCTCTAGTTTGGATTTTGTTTTGGAGCTTTCTAACTAGATTTCTAATTTAGAGAAGATGGAGGCCGGGCTAACTTAGGGATGGACAACATGACGGCTTCATAGAATGAGATTGTGAGGTCTAGGGTTGAGGTTTGGGGTGATTATATAGAAGTCTAGGATTAATTCTAGACTTTAGATTAGTCTAGGAGAAATCAGAGCTATTAAACCAAAGAAACGTGTCATCCAACCAACCATAGCACGACACATAAGCCCTAATACCTCAGAAATTAGTCAACGGCCAATCAAAGACGGCCACATCAGCTCAGGGCTACAAAAATTCGTCATAGGAAGTGGATCTCAAAGGGGTCGACTCCCTACGGGGGGGTCGACACCTATGTCGACACCCCTATAGGGGGGTCGACACCTATGTCGACTCCCCCTGGAGGGGTCGACAACCCTGGTCGGGAAATTTCCCGCCTGACTGTTCATGTTGAATTTCGAATTTGAAACTGAATTTATTATTTAATTATTATTTTCTATTTACACGGGAAATCTTCTAACCTCCATAACTTCTTCATACGGAGTCCGATTGTAAACATGCATGCAGATATCACAAGACAGAACAAAAAATTAAACAGAGTAGTAAAGCAGCGGATAAAACTAGCATTTCAAAACCATAGTCAAGTTACATCAAAGTACTTGGTCATTATTTTCCACAAAACATAGTCTAGAAACATAAACTGAAAACTGGAAATAACATAAAGTAACTATCCCCAAGGTAGAATAAAGCCATAGCGAGCTCAAGTCCAAACCGTACATGAGCTATCCAGAAAAGCAGCTAAAAATCCAAGCTAGGTACCAGTGTTCCCACCCTGAAAACATGGGGGGGGGGGACGGAAGGAAAGAGGCGAAAGAAAACGGGTCAGTCAAAAAGACTGGTAAGTCCTATCTACTATTAGTATAAAAACTAATAAAGTTAACTGGGCATGTAAAACAGAGATGAGATGTAGGGTGATAACTGGCATGGTGAAAAGTTAACAAGATAGATCAAGTATGACATCGCATATACAAGGTTAAGTTTTTGCACCAAGTGTACTAGTATTCCAACCCATGTCAAGTATAAACGAGAAATGATCCCTTGGCCCAAAGTTGGCCCACATCATGAGATGACCTAAATCGAGGTCCAACTACTCGGTCTAGTTGATCGGCTCCCTATAAGCCTAACTCGTTGTGTATCGGTGTCATACGGCTTAATCGTGGAATGTAGTTAACTGTGCTAGGTCCACCCCAGGGTGTATCCAGCCCTAAGGTGTAAACCACAGACACAATTCAAGCATGCACAGTCTAAACCTACTGGTGCCCATGTTCAACTCCGGACTTAATGTACACGACCATGGTCCGCCTGAACAACCGGTGCACCCTTCAGCCGTCTCTTTTGGTCTCTTACAATCAGTCCAGTAATCGTGCCCCACCCTAGCCTAGTCCAGGGTACCCATGATACTTCCAAGTAGGTTACTACTGAAAAGGACCACGTAACTAGGGTTTCAAGCAGGTTAAGTGTGGTTAACCCTATCCTAACCATGTATTGAGTTGGTCAAGTGTATTCAAGTAGTTCATGACTTAACCCTATCAATACATCGGGTTTAATTGGCTAAGTATTCAAGTGGTCCATGTCTTAACCCTACCAATCCATCGTGTTTAATTGGTTAAGTATATTCAAGTAGTCCATGACTTAACCTTACCAATCCATCGTGTTTAATTGGTTAAGTATTCAAGTAGTCCATGACTTAACCCTAGCATGTGGCATTAATTAACTTAATGCACCCAACCTCTCACATTAGACCTCGTTGTGGTTACTAGTTAAGCCAGGCGGGTCCAGGTAGCTTTACACCACATCTTAGTCTAACCTCGGGTTTCAAGTGCCACATGACCAACTACTCACATTGGGTCCTATTGCTTGTAGCCACTAGTTAAGCCGGTCGGTTCCGGGTAGATTTATGCTACAAACTCAACCAAACCTCGAGTTGGCCAAACTCATATTTTATAAGTGTCATGTCCATCATTATGTTTACAAACATAATCACAAGTCAATGTTCATGTCATATTTTAAAACCATGTTTTCATGTCATTAATATTACCCAAACCCAATGCATTCCCATCGCATGTACGTTTCGCATAACATAACATAGATCAAAAGAGAGAACTTGGCAAAAGCATAACAAAAGGGCATAAGGTAATAAGGTTGGCCACAAGTTAAACATGGTGGCATATGAGGCATAAATATGTTCATTTAAACTTGCATGTTACATGCATAACATTCAAACTTAGCGAATAGGTGATACATGGTCCTAGATGACATAGGATGATGACTAGAAGTTCGCATATAACATTATATGCAAGTTATCATAAAGGTTATGAGAGTTCTCATGTTGCATAATGCAACATTTCAACATAAAGCTTATAGCTTTTAGCCCACAGGGTCAAGGTGATAGCTTTACAAACATGCATAGAATAAACCTATGCATAACATGTTAGAATCAAAGCACATATCATACTTAGGCCCAAACTCAAACTTGCAACATGTCACATTTAACTTCATAGTTAGAATCTAAGAGTAGTATAGGGCTTACAATGCTATGAAGACTAGAATAAATATAAAATAAGATTGAGATGAAGCCACACTAGCAAATCCGCAACCAAAGACGATAAACTCCACTTCAAGACTTGAGAACAAGAAGGAATAACCCCAAAGACAAAGAAAGATGGCTCTTTTACTTAAGAAAGATGGCTCCTTTATGACATAGATTGATTTGAGACACTCATGCTCTCATGAAGAAGGTGGAGGCCATGATTAGTAAACATTTGAGCAGCATTTAGTTGTAGGAATGATTAATGAAGGTTTAGGATAGGTCTAGGGGTCTTTTTATAGAGATTAGGGGTAGTTTAGACCACTAACCCTAAAACGAATCTGAACCATTAACTCCCGTCAGAAACCAACAAAAGAGGACCCAACATGCCAAAATTGTGCACCAGAAAAATTGGTCCGACCGGGGGGGGGGGGGGGGGCGACCCCTGGGTCGACATGGGTGTCGACCCATTGGGGGGGTCGACACTGGTTTGGCTGAAATTCGATTCTAAATTCGAATTTGAACTGTTTTCGGGCTTAGAATTTTCTGAAAACTTCATTGGGCCATAACTTGGCCATACGGACTCCGTTTTTCGAAAACTCGGACTCTATTTCGCATATTTTTCCGAGATGAGTGCAATGGCACAGCCCGTTTCCCTTGATTCAGATTTTAGAATTTAATTCTGCCTTGATTTACATTATAACATGTTATAAAAAATACGGGTTGTTACATTCTCCCCTCCTTAAAGGATTTCGTCCCCGAAATCTCCAAGTTCGGAAGAACGTATCCTACCATCCATCATCCATCTACTCGAAACATCATCCACAAGTAACCATTGTCCTTAAAAAGATTCTAAATGTTGTATGAACATATGCAAAAGGTGTGTGTATATGTACTTATCTAATGCAAAAATCAGGCGGTTACTGATTCAGTAAACCTCCTTAATGCAAAGTATGTTAGTGAAATGAGTCCATATGTGTGCAAATTCCTAACATAATTTATAATCTCTACATGAGTGCACATAACATTCATTCATATGCAACATCCACGTGATAGCACAACAGGTTTCATCCATGAATAAGTATCAGCACTCATGCATATGCAATATGAAAGTGTGTGAGCCGATCTTAGTGCCTAATGTGTGTCATGCATCCACGAGTATCCACTTGCCAACACTTGCAACCACTTGCAAACATCAAGCATAACATGTTTCAAATACATGTTTCATCCAAATGGTTTCTACTTAAGGTTCTCATGACAAGGTTAACAAGATAAACGGGATAAACATGGATAGCAAAAAGAAAGATATGCTGATTAGGAAAGGAGATTGAGAATGTACCCTAAAAAAGGAATGGATAAAGCCCACACATCTTCTCCTCGGTTTCCCAAGTTGCATCTTCATCGGCTTCACTCCACTGAACTTTCACCAATTTGACTTCTCGATTCCATAACTTCTTGATCTATGTTCCCAAGATACGAATCGGAGCTCTCCTCAAGGTTGCCTCTTTCTCTACCTCCACGTCTTCAAGAATGCTTGGTTCAACCACCTCAGCGGACTCATGTAGGCACTTTCAGAGATGCGAGACATGAAAGACATTATGCACTCCGGCTAGCTTCTCGGGAAATTCCACCTTATAAGCCATCTTTCCAATTATCTCCATGATAGGGAAGGGTCCTACGAACCTTGGTGCCAGTTTCCCAACTGCTCCAAAGCGTACCACATTACGCAAGGGAGAAACCTTCACGAAAACCATGTCTCCCACTTCGAATTCCAAATCTGCCCTTCGCTTGTCAGCATAGGATTTCTGTCTGTCTTGGGCCGCTTTCATCCGTCTTCTCACCAATTCAACTTTCTCGGCTGTGTCCCGTATCATATCGGGCCCAAGTATAAGCCTATCTGTTGTCTCCCACCAACAAGATGGTGACCTACACGGCCTCCCATACAAAGCTTCAAATGGTGCCATCCCTATGCTGGCTTGATAGCTATTATTATAAGCAAACTCTACAAGAGGAAGGTGGTATTCCCAAGTACCACCAAAGTCGAGAACGCCTCAAAAGATCTTCTAGCACTCTATTCACCCTTTCGGTTTGGCCATCCGTCTGGGGGTGATAGGCTGTACTCAGATTCAATCGCGTACCCATCGCTTCTTGCAAACTATTCCAGAACTGGCTAGTGAAAATTGGGTCACGATCGCTAACTATGCTAGAAGGAACTCCATGCAACCGCACTATCTCCGGAAGATAAATAGATGCTAGCCATGATGCGGTCCTCTTGCTCTTTACAAGAATGAAATGAGCACTCTTCGTAAGTCTATCAACTATGACCCATATGCTCGTGTTCCCTTTCCTTGACCTAGGCAATCCATCCACAAAATCAATAGAAATACTCTCCCACTTCCATTGCGGGACCTCCAATGGATGTAATAGCCCACCTGGTTTCTTTGACTCGGCTTTCACTTGTTGGCACATCATGCACTTTGAAACATACTCTGCCACATCTTTCTTCATTCCGGCCCAAAAGAAAATGCGCTTCATATCTCTATACATCTTATCTCCTCCAGGATGTATAGTCATCTTCGAGTGATGTGCTTCTTCAACAACTTTATGCACCGAGTCTCCTACTTGTGGAACGCATAGCCTTCCATCACGCCTTAGCCAACCCTTGTCATTAATAGTATATCTAGCAAGGTGACTAGACGTCTCACCACGAATCAACTTGTCCATGACCTCGACTATCCGTGGGTCTCCTTTCTGGGAAGCCCCAACTTGATCAAGAAGTGTGGGTCTAAGCTCAAGGGATGCTAATGAAACCGTCATCGACTCAACAGTCGTCGTGAAATCAAAGGTTGCCAAGAACTCTAGGCTCCTCATCTCAACAAACAAGGGACTCAAAGTCAACCTACTTCTGCTTAGTGCATCTGCCACAACATTACCCTTGCCAAGGGTATAAGCTATCTCGAAGTCAAAAGATGCCAAGAATTCCATCCACCTTTGCTGCCTTAGATTCAGATCTTTCTGCGAGAAGAGGTACTTGAGTGACTTGTGATCAGTATACAACTCAAACCTTTCGCCTAGAAGATAGTGGCGCCAGGATTTGAGAGCAAAGATGATCGCCGCCAACTCCAAATCATGAGTGGGATAGTTCTTCTCATGAACTTTAAGTTGCCTACCCCCATAACATATCACTCTTCCTTCCTGCATCAGAACAACACCTAACCCTGTGCCACATGCATCGGTGTACACGGTAAACATCTAACCGCCATCAGGTAATGCCAAAACTGGAGCTGTGGTAAGGGCTCTCTTGAGCCTTTTAAAAGCAAGCTCACACTCCAAGTCCCATGCAAAGACTAAGTTCTTCTTCGTCTACTTAGTAAGAGGGGCCGAAATCTTAGCGAAGTCCCTGATGAACTTCCTATAGTAGCCCGCCAGACCGAGAAAGCTTCTTACTTCGGTTGCATTCCTAGGAGTTTTTCAGTCTTGAACCACAACCACTTTCGCGGGATCCACCGCTATGCCTTGCTTAGAAACTATATGTCCAAGAAACCAAACTTCCCTTCTCCAAAAATGACATTTGGAGAACTTGGCTTTCAACTGATGCGCTCTAAGCGTATCCATCACTTCCTTGAGATGCCTAGCATGCTCTTCCTCATCCTTTGAGAAGATCAGAATATCATCCACGAAGACAACAACAACTTGTTAAGGAACTCCCTGAACACCCTACTCATCAAATCTATGAAGTAGGCGGGTGCATTAGTCAAACCGAATGGCATGACAAGCCATTCAAAGAATCCATCTGGAGTCCTAAACGCAGTCTTATCAATACTATCCTCAGCTACTCTAAGCTGATGGAATCCGGTGGCTAGATCGAGCTGAGAGAAAACAGAAGCACCAACAAGCTGGTTAAAGAGATCATCAATCCTCGGTAACGGGTGCCTATTCTTCTTTGTCAGCTTGTTCAACTCTCGATAATCAAGACATAGACGAAGCGAACCATCTGCCTGAGTAGCGAATACCACCGGAGCACCCCATTCAGAAATGCTTCGCCTAATAAAATTCTTCTCAAGCAACTCCTTGATTTGCTTACTGAGCTCCCTTCTTTCTCGTGGGGCAATGTGCCAAACGGGCAATGATACTGGCTTAACATTATCGACTAGATAAATGCGGAAATCTATCTCTCGTTTAGGGGGTAACCCCTTAACTTCTTCAAAGACATTAGGATAGTCTCGGACCACCCTTACAGATTGCAGATCGTCGATGGACGAGTCAAGAGATTCAAGATAACATAACATGACAGGACCTCTAGGGTTACAAGAAATTTCTAGGGTATTACCGAGGCGAGTCATGAGCCTCACCAACCTATGCTCACAATCGAGAATGGCTCCATAACTGGACAACCAATCCATGCCCAAGATCAACCCGTATCCCGTGAATCCGAGAACATAAGCATTACACGTTAATTCTACGGTCAAGATAGAAATCTTCAAATCCACACAAATCATAGATAGATGGGCAGAATCCCCAATTGGATTTGAAACACTAACGGGATCCTCAACTAGACTAGTACTTAGGTGCAAACTTTCAACAAGATCAGAAGAAATAAAACTATACGATGCGCCAGAATCAAATAAGGTGCGAACAAGATAATCAGAAATATAAACAAGGCTTTCTACAGAAATACTACCTCGGTACTGAACTGGAGCAGTGTTGAGGGCATGCACTTGCCCTCCATAAGGTCCTGCACGCTGAGTCTGTCCTTGCCCTTGTCCTTGCTTCTTGGGGCAATCCTTGCTAAGGTGTCCAGGCTCTCCACAGTGAAAGCATTCGCCTAACTTCCTCTTCTTCTTTCTACAATCTTTAGCTATGTGCCCAACATTCCCACAGAAGTTGCATTTTCTTGGGTCCTTTGCCTTGCTGTTGTTGGCCTTATTGCCCTTGTTGTTCTTGTTGTTCTGATTCCCTCCCCACTTGGAGTCTGTCTTCTTGGCTTGAGTCTCATTAGGCTTGACTTCTTTCTTGCCATTCTTATCGTCTCCTTGAAGCAATGCCATGTCCACTAGGCCTTCAAAAGTGGCCACCATGGGTATATGAGATAGGGCTGAACCTTGTAATGGCTCATTCAACCCTCGTGCAAAGCGCAAAGCCTTCTTCTGGGGAGTATTAACCATGTCCAAACCGAATCGAGCGAGCTGGTTAAACTTATTCACATACTCCCTCACTGTCATGTCCCCTTGCTTCAAAGATATAAACTTCTCCAATTGAAGATTCGCCTCAGCTGATGATAGAAACTTAAGCCCAAACCTCGTCCTAAAGTCGGCCCAAGTCTCTATAGGTCTAGTAGCATTGGTGACCTCCCACCAATAAGCAGCTTCTTCTTTTAATAGCCATGCTGCCAATAAAACCTTTCTATGGTCTTCCACATCAAAGATAGCGAAGAGATCTTCAGTTTCTTTCAACCAATTTCGTGCCTCCACAAAAGTCTCTGTCCCAATAAAATTCTTGCCATCCATCGCCTTAAAGTCCTTGCAAACCTTTGCGAAATCTGCTTGTGGATGTTGAGGAGGAGGAGGAACCTCAGTTACGGTGGGGTTATTTGCTGGGCCCGCATCGTTGGCCCTAGCTTCTAAGTACCTCCGGAACCATCCGGGAATGGTTACTCCCTCGGGAAGGTTAAGATCGGCCATGCTGAAAAAGAAAAAGATAGATTTAGAACGAGGAAACGAAGTATAGTGCTAATGGCTTTTGGGGAATAGCCTTTTAAAATAACATGACTTTTCTTGGAAAATACTTAATTGGTTTTGAAAATAGTTTTCCAGAAAGGTAAGTTTTAAAAACACTTTTGCTCAAATCTTGTAAACCGGGCTCTGATACCAAATGTAAACATGCATGCAGATATCACAAGACAGAACATATAAGTAAAACAGAGTAGTAAAGCAGCGGATAAAACTAGCATTTCAAAACCATAGTCAAGTTACATCAAAGTACTTGGTCATTATTTTCCACAAAACATAGTCTAGAAACATAAACTGAAAACTGGAAATTACATAAAGTAACTATCCCCAAGGTAGAATAAAGCCATAGCGAGCTAAAGTCCAAACCGTACATGAGCTATCCAGAAAAGCTGCTAAAGATCCAAGCTAGGTACCAGTGTTCCCACCCTGAAAACCTGGGGGGGGGGAACGGAAGAAAAGAGGCGAAAGAAAACGGGTCATTCAAAAAGACTGGTAAGTCCTATCTACTATTAGTATAAAAACTAATAAAGTTAACTGGGCATGTAAAACATAGATGAGATGTAGGGTGATAACTGGCATGGTGAAAAGTTAACAAGATAGATCAAGTGTGGCATCGCATATACAAGGTTAAGTTATTGCACCAAGTGTACTAGTATTCCAACCCATGTCAAATATAAACAAGAAATGTTCCCTTGGCCCAAAGCTGGCCCACATCATGAGATGACCTAAATCGAGGTCCAACTACTCGGTCTAGTCGATCGGCTCCCTATAAGCCTAACTCGTCGTGCATCGGTGTCATACGGCTTAATCGTGGAATGTAGTTAACTGTGCTAGGTCCACCCCAGGGTGTATCCATCCCTAAGGTGTAAACCACAGACACAATTCAAGCACGCACAGTCTAAACCTGCTGGTGCCCATGTTCAACTCCGGACTTAATGTGCACGACCATGGTCCGCCTGAACAACCGGTGCACCCTTCAGCCGTCTCTTTTGGTTTCTTACAATCAGTCCAGTAATCGTGCCCCACCCTAGCCTAGTCCAGGGTACCCATGATACTTACAAGTAGGTTACTGCTGAAAAGGACCACGTAATTAGGGTTTCAAGCGGGTTAAGTGTGGTTAACCCTATCCTAACCATGTATTGAGTTTGTCAAGGGTATTCAAGCAGTTCATGACTTAACCCTATCAATACATCGGGTTTAATTGGTTAAGCATTCAAGTAGTCCATGTCTTAACCCTACCAATCCATCGTGTATATTTGGTTAAGTATATTCAAGTAGTCCATGACTTAACCTTACCAATCCATCGTGTTTAATTGGTTAAGTATTCAAGTAGTCCATGACTTAACCCTACCATGTGGCATTAATTGACTTAATGCACCCAACCTCTCACATTAGACCTCGTTGTGGTTACTAGTTAAGCCGGGCGGGTCCGGGTAGCTTTACACCACAACTTAGTCTAACCTCGGGTTTCAAGTGCGACATGACCAACTACTCACATTGGGTCCTATTGCTTGTAGCCACTAGTTAAGCCTGTCGATTCCGGGTAGATTTATGCTACAAACTCAACCCAACCTCGAGTTGGCCACACTCATATTTTCTAAGTGTCATGTCCATCATTATGTTTACAAACATAATCACAAGTCAATGTTCATGTCATATTTTAAAACCATGTTTTCATGTCATTAATATTACCCAAACCCAATGCATTCCCATCGCATGTACGTTTCGCATAACATAACATAGATCAAAAGAGGGAACTTGGCAAAAGCATGACAAAAGGGAATAAGATAATAAGGTTGGCCACAAGTTAAACATGGTGGCATATGAGGCATAAATATGTTCATTTAAACTTGCATGTTACATGCATAACATTCAAACTTAGCGAATAGGTGATACATGGTCCTAGATGACATAGGATGATGACTAGAAGTTCGCATATAACATTATATGCAAGTTATCATAAAGGTTATGAGAGTTCTCATGTTGCATAATGCAACATTTCAACATAAAGCTTATAGCTTTTAGCCCACAAGGTCAAGGTGATAGCTTTACAAACATGCATAGAATAAACCTATGCATAACATGTTAGAATCAAAGCACATATCATACTTAGGCCCAAACTCAAACTTGCAACATGTCACATTTAACTTCATAGTTAGAATCTAAGAGTAGTATAGGGCTTACAATGCTATGAAGAGTAGAATAAATATAAAATAAGATTGAGACGATGCCACACTAGGAAATCCGCAACCAAAGACGATAAACTCCACTTCAAGACTTGAGAACAAGAAGGAATAACCCCAAAGACAAAGAAAGATGGCTCTTTTACTTAAGAAAGATGGCTCCTTTATGACATAGATTGATTTGAGACACTCATGCTCTCATGAAGAAGGTGGAGGCTATGATTAGTAAACATTTGGGCAGCAATTAGTTGTAAGAATGATTAATGAAGGTTTAGGCTAGGTCTAGGGGTCTTTTTATAGAGATTAGGGGTAGTTTAGACCATAGGATTAACCCTAAAATGAATCTGAACCATTAACTCCCGTCAGAAACCAACAAAAGAGGACCCAACATGCCAAAATGGTGCACCAGAAAAATTGGTCCGACCGGGGAGGGTCGACCCCTGGGTCGACATGGGTGTCGACCGCTGGGTCGACATGGGTGTCGACCCATTGGGGGGGGTCGACACTGGTGTCGACACCTATGTCGACCCTGCCTGGGCGGGAAAATTCCCGCCCAGTCTGTTTTGGCTGAAATTCGATTCTGAATTCGAATTTGAACTGTTTTCGGACTTAGAATTTTCTGAAAACTTCATTGGGCCATAACTTGGTCATACGGACTCCGTTTTTCGAAAACTCGGACTCTATTTCGCGTATTTTTCCGAGACGAACGCAATGGCACAGCCCGTTTCCCTTGATTCAGATTTTAGAATTTAATTCTGCCTTGATTTAAATTATAACATGTTATTAAAAATACGGGTTGTTACACCAATTCACGCAAACTCAGACTCTATCTTAAGCATAATTCCAAGACTAACGTAATGGCGTAACCCATTTCCCTTAATTATTCTTCTTAAATTAAGTGTTCTTAGATTTGTTAATTTTAATATTCATAAAAAATACAGGATGTTAAGAGGGCGAAGACGAAGTAGGGTTGATTGTCAGATTTTTCGATGAATTATTATAGAATCTGATTAAAAAAATGCGAGTGGTTTCCGTTATGAAAGGAACAAATGTATATGTGAGGGCACACCCTTACGGCACTAGGATAGACCCGAGCTTAGCTAGTTCGGGGGCTTATATAGCAGACATGGCATCAAAATGGATTAGTGTAACGACCCAAGGATTTTCGACCTAGAAAATCGACATAAAATCACCATGTCGACAATTCAAGCATCGAAAACACTGGATTGTCAATAGGAAGAAATTAGAGGGTGAAAATAGAAAGAAAGAAGTATTAGAATAGAAGAAAGAAGAAGAACACCACATCACAAACTCACAGCGGAACGAATAAAATATAATATCAAATCTCTATATACAAAAGAACTGCATATACATACCAATCATCAGAGTACAACATATATCAGTCACAGCGGAAAAATATCTGTACATAACTAGCGGTGAGGCCGCCTGCTTGTAGCTCCTGAAACTCCCAGCTAGCCTAACCTAGAAATACACTCGGTCTGACCCGAGCACATTTGAAGCAAAGGAAAATACAACGGGTCAGTCTGGAATACTATTAGTGATAAATTCACAGCACACACACACACACTTGCTTAATTTTGTAAAATCCTTTTTAAATCAAAGGATAATAGTAAGACCAGCCCACACAT
This sequence comes from Allium sativum, assembly GCA_030737875.1. NCBI lineage: Eukaryota > Viridiplantae > Streptophyta > Magnoliopsida > Asparagales > Amaryllidaceae > Allium > Allium sativum. The sequence goes on along the minus strand of CM060924.1, from coordinate 583,256,885 downwards.
AAACACAGACGGTTTTTACCTTACTATAACCCAAACCATTTTTGAAATCGTAACTTATTCTGATATTATCATAATGTCTAAATACAAATAATTAACAATCTAGTGGAACGCTTGCATCTCACACTCCATATATATAGTATACAATCGAAAACCGCGAGCGCTTATTGGATATAGGATTCCGACTATAACAAGGTATGGGACCACCTTCCGATCGTGTATCTCTAGAGGCGAATACACTGGGTTCAACAACAACGTCTTGCAACCCGGCCCTCACATGACCGACCACTCATTTCGCTTGAGTGTATCGAATGTATATCATTGACGGTTGGGATCAGCAACCGCCTCTCGAAAAGGGACAGCATCGAAATATAGATTAAAGAAGGAAATAGATTTTCTCTAGATAGGTGATCATACATCCTAATGGGAGCGACCCACATAGCCATGCTGCCTGCCCGATTTTTGTCATTTCCCGGTTGATGAGACTTGAGGCCAGAACTTAACTTTAAAACATCTGGTCATTATTCACTTTGAATGCCACATCGTCAGATCCACCAGATCACACTGATTGACGTCCACAAAAATACTCTAGTTTACTTGGCTAGAGAATAACCATTTCTCCGCCATTAACTATGGTACGTTTGAAGAAATCAACTCATGTAATTGCTTTGGAAATACTCTGTCAGACATCCGTCCATACAAGTCATCCAGGAATAGGATGAAACGAAGGTACTCTCCTACTTCATCTCATATAGGAATCGCCCCATGGATCAGTAGTGAGAAGTCCTTGCAACCCGTAGATTCCAACCACGACAGAATCACTACTTATCTCTACTTGCAAGGCAGAGAATATTAGTGGTCCTTCCGTTTATGAAATTCTACGGTCTTCAATGCCCTGTCTCGATCATCTTCTGATCTCTTCACGTATTTGTTGGTCGGAATGGTTTTCGAATGTAAATTTGATTCCGGTTAATCTGTACCAACAATCGTATTGGACAGATTTGATAGTCGGTGATTTAACTATCAAAATATACAGTGTTTCAAACATGACACCCCAATGAGTTTACTGGTTCAATATTCAGCATTACTTTGCCCTTTTAAAATTTAAAACAAACTAATTTAATTCTGCTTAATTAAGACTTCTAACCCTTTTAATATTTTAAATTACGATAATTGAATTCTTATTTAATATACTAATGATATAAACCAAATTTCCTCTGATTAACTCTGACTGATTTACATTGATCGATTAACTCTAACTTGAATAACTCGACTTGTTTAACTCAACTGGACTAACTTGACTTCATTACTCCTATCGACTAACTAATATTCGACTTACTCCATTCGCTTGAATCTAGATTGCAGCGATCACAATGGTTACACGTGATTCCCTCAGGAAACATTCGACTGACGTAGGCTATCTGCAGCCATGTGAATTACGCTAGCAGTCGTACGCAATGGCAACCCTTCCTGAATAACTATGTTTGACTAACTCTATTTCAAATACTATATTCGATCAACTCTAATTAAATAATAAATATTCAATATAATTTGAAATCAATATTCTTATTTCTTTTGAAACTAATATTTCAATATTATTTAATTTCCCAAGACCCTGCATTGGAGTTCGATATTCCTCGTGTAAAGTAAAATCAATTTCAGCACCTTTACTCGCTCCAAACTAATACCATTCCTCGATAATAGTGAAACCAATCAAGTTGGGGTATTTTAGTTACCTCTCAGACCTTGATCGACGACGTTCTTATCTCAGAACAGATAATAGTTTGACACTTAACCACTGATATTCAAATCTCGTTTACCCCTTGATTTCAACTCCTGGTTTATAAATCGTTTCATACTTTTGAAATCCTCGCTCAATTTACTTAATTCATTTGATTAAGTAAATATCCATTAAAACACAACTTTTTACTCAAATCATTATTTCATTTATAACATTTCGATTTGTAATAAGAATCCTTTATCAAATACTTTGCTTCCATCTATTGAGCCTTTCTATATAAAACTCTATCTTGGATTTTATAATTAAAATCCGCTTATCCCTCTTTTTTAATAAGACTTTTTTTAAAAAAAAAACTTGGATTTTACTTCCCAAAATCCATTTATCACTATTTAATACCATAGCTATTGTATGGTTTTCTCTTTGTGTTGGAAATTTTTATTTCAATTACTGTACTTTTCTTAATTCAATTCTTCAACTTTTAAGTAATCATTTTGGTCTTAAGGACCTCATTTCAAAACTTTGCTTGAATAATCCATTTACCATATTTTTCCCAACTACTTAGATTTTATTCTACAAATCAATTTTCCATCTTCCCTAACAATTTCATACGAGTGAATTTACTTAACTTAAATTAAACATTAAAGAAAAACCTTATTTGAATCCTTGCATTCCCTTCTAAATTCCTTTTACCAATTTCGTTTGAAACTTGGTTTATAAATCCCTTTACCACAACCTTATAACTTCAATCGAACTCACCACCATTTAATTACTTCAAATGGAATTTCAATTAAAGGTCATTTCTTTAATTATTATTAATTCAAATAATGATTAACTTTAACATTAACTATATTAAAAATATTTAACCTTGCTATTAATTATAAATAGAATAATTAACGCCTTTAAAAAGCTTATCAAATAGAGATTAATTTTATTAACACTAAATACTTCAATAATTCCTTAATTCATAGTTAATCGAACATTAACTAATGTTAATACTATTCAATTAATTTAACGAATATTCAAATTAATTCCATTATTTATTTCAGTTAAAAACGGTTGATTCCACCAACCGTACACACCAGTTAACTATTAACTGATTCTCCATTTGTCATTTCCCGTTTAAATTAATTAAACTATTTAATTAATTTAAAATCACTATTTAATTGTTATAAAAACAATTATTCTATTTTACCAACCTGTAGGTAATTTCTTTGCCCTCCTAGCTTTTAAATCATGTATAAGCCACTTATATAATTTCTTATATAAACTTGATTTAAAACATATATTTGTAAATTTCAAAATCTAAATATTTACACAAAATATTTGAAAAACTTTAATTCAGTTATAAGAAAATTTATATTTCAACAGCGTCAATTCACCGAATGGTCAACTGACGTCAGAAACAAAACATTTTAGGCCATTCACTGCCAATTACCCAATCAACACTGTCAGTTGATTTTAAACACAACACAGGTGAATATTTATTCAACCATCAACATACAGATAGTTTTGGTGTTAGTCGGGGTGAACAATTCATATATATGCACAACAAACAAAAACACAGTTTATTTGAGGAATCCGGTCAGATCCCTCCAACCCATCCTTCTCTGCATCACAGATATTAGTTGATAAAAATATACGAATTACATAAATGACGGAATACAAATAACTACAACCAATCAAACCATGACAACCAATTTGCATCCATCGCATCCAATCAACCAATTTGTACTGTAAATTGTGATTTATATTTTTCTATGAATCTACCACATCATAGAATTCCAGAAGGTGTGAGAATTAACTCACCATTGTTTATTCAGGTTGACAGTTGACGCGTTTGTTGCATCTAATTTGAGTCGAGCATTCAAAATTTGCTGAAATTTCAACTGCGTTAGATCGACTCCTAGTCACTACCATCGGATAGGTCTCGTCCCTACGATCCCAACGGTTCCAGTTTCGTCAGATTTCGTTATCGTACATGAAAGATATGCTAGTTTAAAGTTTGATATATCATATGATAATTAAACTAACTAATTAACATATTAATTAAATAAATAATTACCTAATCATTACCTCTTTACCGTTGATCCCCTTTATTAGGCCACGTCATCATTAATTTAAGCAAAACACGTTATCACCAGTTTCTCCATTCCAACCCCGACGTTACCTTCTTCCTCACGAGCACGACCCAGACATCCATCTACCGCCGTCAGTCTAAGCCACCGGAGACCATGGCGACCACCGCCATAGAACCGCCTCAACTTGCAGCACCCACGGCCGTCGGGTCGACCACTCAAACCTCACCCAATCGCCAGAATTTGCCCTTGCCTGAACCCCCTTTCCTGCGAGATTACCAATGCCTCCGACCATCTGAAGAGGCGAGACCACCTCCACCCTGACCGTCGTCCAACCCCCATTCATTTCCCTTCGGACCCCGACACCAGAAATGCCTCCATCGCCGCCAGAATGATCAAATCCGACTCCTACTTTTGAAAAACAATCCCAAACTGACTTCTCCGTTTATCTCACTCTCACGGCCACCTCCGACCACTAGAAAACTCGAGACCACAACCAAACGAAAGCTGAAACTCTCCTCTACAAAACCCCCAAGGTCCCAACATCTAAAATCAGCTCAATCTCCTTAATTTTGGCCAGAAACGAAAATGATTTTCCATGGTTTAACACTGATTCCGGCCACCTCCGACTACCATAGGTCCCCAACTTTTACAGTAGGTAGCTATCGTCCCAATCTACCGCTTTCGCTTTGGAACCCCCCTCGAATTCGCCACCGGTCGAGAGAAATAAATTATTTTGTAATCGAGGACTTTTTCGCATAATTGATGAAGGCTGAAAATTGTTGGACTGATTTAGGCTGAGAAATAGGTGTATTTATAATTAGAAATAATATACTTTAAGTTGACGTGACGCGTGATTACGACTAACGATATTATTTCGTACCTATCGCTATTTCAAACGTTGTTTACTCGCTCCTGCGCTCACATACAAACCCCGTTTGCGATGCGAATGGACGACATAGTATAACTTGATGATACGGTCCTAGTGAAACTTGTTTCGTCGAATTCCGAGTTCGTTTGCTCCAATGGTCACGTTCAAATGGTCATTTTTATTTGTATTTTATTTTGCCACACTCACAAATTAACACCGATTGACGTGCAGTTTGAAATTCTAGCAATAATTTGCTGTTGCGGTCCCAATAAAATTTCTTTCGTCGAAAACAGAGATCGTTTGAATAATGGCCCTTTTATAACTGGCCAATTCAAATAAAATAAACCAATTTAAAAATATCTCAATATAATAATATTAAAATAGTGAAATCGGCCATAGACGACCAGAATATCGAATACTACCATAATAAAATATCACGGGTCGAGTTTGAAGCTAAATCGATATATAAATGATTTAAAAACCCTCATTTTATATAAACACAGCGCTATATATATAAAGGAAATTCCATAGCATTTTTTTCTTCAAAATTTGATTTGGACATAAAATAAAATCTACACGATGAAAACTGGATTTTTCTCTGCCATTGGAAAGATATCGTCAAACCGGTCCCGACCTTTCTTGTTTCGAGGAAATCCAACTTATTTTGAACCCGGTACGACTAATTGAAGTTCAAAATGCCAAATCTCGAACTGTCGGGTCGTTGCAGCTCGTTATTTAGTTAAATTATAAACCATATCGCTGGACCATCGTTTTTGAATTGAAATCGTCCCTATATTTCCAATATAACCAATATTTGACCAATTTAAACTGCCCGATCATAATATATGACAAATTCTATATTTTCGCAAATATTCTGGAAATAAAAATATTATTTTATTATTTATTTAAATAATATATTCCAAATAAAACTGTTAAATCTGATTATTCAAACCAATCTTTAAATAAATAAAATAATTAAATAATCCAAATAAATTAGCAGAAAATACGGGTCGTTACATTCCTTCCCCCTTAAAATAATTTCGTCCTCGATATTGCTAAGGCAGAAAGAACGTTAAATTCCTTTTATCTTTTCCAAAAAGAATTAATTTTAAAACTCAAATTTATTTTCAAACTGACCCCAATTGGTTTTAAAACCAATTTATTTCAAACAAAATAATTTTCTAAAAATCTTTAAAAATTTCTAACTCCTTAAATTTTGGAAAAATTTCGGTAGAGTCTCCCCTGTACGGAGGACCATCTGCAATATTGCAGGATCAAGAAATAAATATACATCGACCATAATGGTCGGAACATTCAAAATCAAACTCAAAACCCAAATCAAAACCAAAATTTCATATTTGCGTAGGCGTACCTTTTTGCGAGCTTTATTATGCGATATACGATAATTTATACTTGAGCTTGCTTGGTTATTATGCAGATCTATTCAAACTGGATTTAATTAACTCCATAATTTCTCTCTTGATCGGATTTTAAAATTGACTTGACACTTCTGCACCTGTTCTCAACTCAAATGGATCCATTAGTCCTCAAAACAATAGCAATAAGGTTCAAACATCCATATCCTACATATCATCCATACCACACACAATTTAATCCACACGGAATTTATAACCAAGTTATAACAATCCATATATCTCTTATAATTATGAATTCAAATTTATTTAATTATCTGGATTGATTTATTCGAATATTGGTTTTAAACAAATCGATTCATGTTCAAGTTCATCCATCGAGCACACCATCCAAACATATCACATAAATCAGTATTAACAAATCAATTAATTGCCCATACTATAATAATCATCGCTTTTATTTTATTATAAAATAAATTGGGCAAAAATAATTTTATAATCAAATTTACAAATACGCGCTATCGTATATATATACACAAACTCAATCTAGGGCATTACTAACCCCATCTCTATTGGGTCACACCACAGAGCCAAGGTTATCACTAAACCAATAGCTCTGATACCACTATAACGACCCAAGAATTTTCAACCCCGAAAATTGACATAAAATCACCATGTCGACTATTCAAGCATCGAAAACACTGGATTGTCAATAGGACGAAATTAGAGGGCGAGAATAGAAAGAAAGAAGTATTAGAATAGAAGAAAGAAGATGAACACCACATCAAAAACTCACAATGGAACGAATAAAATATAATATCAAATCTCTTTATACAAAAGAACTGCATATACATACCAATCATCAAAGTACAACATATATCCGTCACAACGGAAAAATATCTGTATATAATTAGCAGTGAGGCCGCATGCTTCTAGATCCTGAAACTCCAAGCGAACCTAACCTGGAAATACACTCGGTCTGACCCGAGCACATTTGAAGCAAAGCAAAATACACCGGGTCAGTCTGGAATACTATCAGTGATAAATTCACAGCACACACACACAACTTGCTTAATTTTGTAAAATCCTTTTTAAATCAAAGGATAATAGTAAGACCAGCCCACACATAAACACGGATGGTTTTTACCTTACTATAACCCAAACCATTTTTGAAATCATAACTTATTCTGATATAATCATAATGTCTAAATACAAATAATTAACAATCTAGTGGAACGCTTGCATCTCAGGCTCCACATATATAGTATACAATCGAAAACCGCGGGCGCTTATTGGATATTGGATTCCGACTATGACAAGGTATGGGACCACCTTCCGATCGTGTATCTCTAGAGGCGAATAGACTGGGTTCAACAAGAACATCTTGCAACCTGGCCCTCACATGATCGACCACTCATTTCGCTTGAGTGTTTCGAATGTATATCACCAACGGTTAGGATCGGCAACCACCTCCCGAAAAGGGACAGCATCGAAATATAGATTAAAGAAGCAAATAGATTTTCTCTAGATAGGTGATCCTACATCCTAATGGGAGCGACCCACATAGCCATGCTGCCTGCCCGATTTTTGTCATTTCCCGGTTGATGAGGCTTGAGGCCTGAACTAAACTTTAAAACATCAGGTCATTATTCACTTTGAATGCCACATCGTCAGATCCGCCAGATCACACTGATTGACGTCCACAAAAATACTCTAGTTTATTTTCCTAGAGAATAAACATTTCTCCGCCATCAACTATGGTACGTTTGGAGAAATCAACTCATGTAATTCCTTTGGAAATACTCTGTCAAACATCCGTCCATACAAGTCATCCAGGAACAGGATGAACCGAAGGTACTCTCCTACTGCATCTCATATAGGAATCACCCCATGGATCAGTAGCGAGAAGTCCTTGCAACCCGTAGATTCCAACCACGACAGAATCACAGCTTACCTCTGCGTGCAAGGCTGAGAATATTAGTGGTCCTTCCGTTTATGAAATTCTACGGTCTTCAATGCTCCATCTCGAGCATCTTCTGATGTCTTCATGTATTTGTTGGTCAGAATGGTTTTCGAATGTAAATTCAATCCCAAATTTTCCGTACCAACAATCGTATTGGGCAGATTTGATAGTCGGTGATTTAACTATCAAAATATACAGTGTTTCAAACATGACACCCCAATGAGTTTACTGGTTCAATATTCAGCATTACTTGGCCCTTTTATAATTTAAAACAAACTAATTCAATTCTGCTTAATTAAGACTTCTAACCCTTTTAATATTTTAAAATACGATAATTGAATTCTTATTTAATATACTAATGATATAAACCAAATTTCCTCTGATTAACTCTGACTGATTTTCTTTGATCGATTAACATTAACTTGACTAACTCGACTTGTTTAACTCAACTAGACTAACTTGACTTGATTACTCCTATCGACTAACTAATATTCGACTTACTCCATTCGCATGACTCTAGATCACAGCGATCACAATGGTTACGCCTGATTCCCTCAGGAAACATCTGACCGCCGTAGGCTATCTGCAGCCCTGCAAATTACGCTAGCAGTCATAAGCAATGGCAACTCTTCCTGAATAACTATGTTTGACTAACTCTATTTTAAATACTATATTCGATCAACTCTAATTGAATAACAAATATTCAATATAATTTGAAATCAATATTCTTATTTCTTTTGAAACTAATATTTCAATATTATTTAATTTCCCAAGACCCTGCATTAGAGTTCGATATTCCTCGTGTAAAGTAAAACCAATTTCAACACCTTTACTCACTCCAAACTAATACCATTCCTCGATAATAGTGAAACCAATAAAGTTGGGGTATTTTAGTTACCTCTCAGACCTTGATGGACGACGTTCTTATCTCAGAACAGATAATAGTTTGACACTTAACCACTGATATTCAAATCTCGTTTACCCCTGGATTTCAACTCCTGGTTTATAAATCGTTTCATACTTTTGAAATCCTCGCTCAATTTACTTAATTCATTTGATTAAGTAAATATCCATTAAAACACAACTTTTAACTCAAATCATTATTTCGTTTATAACATTTCGATTTGTAATAAGAATCCTTTATCAAATACTTTGTTTCCATCTATTGAGCCTTTCTATAACAAACTCTATCTTGGATTTTATAATTAAAATCCGCTTATCCCTCTTTTGTAATAAGACTTTTTTAAAAAAAAACTTGGATTTTACTTCCAAAAATCCATTTATCACTATTTAATACCATAGCTATTGTATGGTTTTCTTTTTGTGTTGGAAATTCTTATTTCAACTATCGTACTTCGCTTAATTCAATTCTTCAACTTTTAAGTAGTCATTTTGGTCTTAAGGACCTCATTTCAAAACTTTGCTTGAATAATCCATATACCATCTTTTTCCCAGCTTCTTAGATTTTATTCTACAAATCAATTTTCCATCTTCCCTAGCAATTTCATACGACTGAATTTACTTAACTTAAATTAAACATTAAAGAAAAACCTTATTTTAATCCTTGCATTCCCTTCTAAATTCCTTTTACCAATTTCGTTTGAAACTTGGTTTATAAATCCCTTTACCACAACCTGATTTAACTTCAATCGAACTCACCACTACTTAATTACTTCAAATGGAATTTCAATTAAAGGTCATTTCTTTAATTATTATTAATTCAAATAATGATTAACTTTAACATTAACTATATTAAAAATATTTAACCTTGCTATTAATTATAAATAGAATAATTAACGCCTTTAAAAAGCTTATCAAATACAGATTAATTTTATTAACACTAAATACTTCAATAATTCCTTAATTTATAGTTAATCGAAGATTAACTAATGTTAATACTATTCAATTCATTTAAAGAATATTCAAATTAATTCCATTATTTATTTCAGTTAAAAACGGTTGATTCCACCAACCGTACACACCAGTTACGTATTAACTGATATTCCATTTGTCATTTCCCATTTAAATTAATTAAACAATTTAATTAATTTAAAATCACTATTTAATTGTTATAAAAACAATTATTCTATTTTACCAACCCGTAGGTAATTTCTTTGCCCTTCTAGCTTTTAAATCCTGTATAAGCCACTTATATAATTTCTTATATAAACTTGATTTGATACATATATTTGTAAATTTCAAAATCTAAATATTTACACAAAATAATTAAAGAACTTTAATTTAGTTATAACTTTTTTATAATTTCAACTGCGTCAATTCACCAAATGGTCAACTGACCTCAGAAATAACACATTTTAGGCCATACACTGCCAATTACCCAATCAACACTGTCGGTTGATTTTAAACACAACACAGATGAATATTTATTCAACCATCAACATACAGATAGTGTTGGTGTCAGTCGGGGTGAACAATTCATATATATGCACAACAAACGAAAACACAGTTTATTTGAGGAATCTAGTCGGACCCCTCCAACCTGTCCTTCTATGCATCACAGATATCAGTTGATAAAAATATACGAATTACATAAATGACGGAGTATAAATAACTGCAACCAATCAAGCCATAACAACCAATTTGCATCCATCGCATCCAATCAACCAATTTGTACTGTAAATTGTGATTTATATTTTTATATGAATCTACCACATCACAGATTCCAGAAGTTTTGAGAATTAACTCACCAGTGTTTATTCTGGTTGATGGTTGACACATTTGTTACATCTAATTTGAGTCGAGCATTCAAAATTTACTAAAATTTCAACTGTGTTAGATTGACTCCTAGTCAGTGCCATCAGATAGGTCTCGTCCATGCGATCCCAACGGTTCCAGTTTCGTCAGATTTCGTTATCGTATGTGAAAGATATGCTAGTTTAAAGTTTGATATATCATACGATAATTGAACTAACTAATTAACATATTAAATAAATAATTACCTAATCATTACCTCTTCACCGTTAATCCCCTTTATTAGGCCACGCCATCATTAATTTAAGCAAAACGCGTTATCACCAGTTTCTCCATTCCAACCCCGTCGTTACCTTCTTCCTCACGAGCACGACCTAGACGTCCATCTACTGCCGTCAGTCTAAGACACCGGAGACCATTGAGACCTCCGCCATAGAACCGCCTCACCTTGCAGCACCCACGGCCGTCGGGTCGACCTCCCAATCCTCACCCAATCGCCAGAATTTGCTGTCGCCGAACCCCCTTTCCTGCGAGATTACCAACTTGTAACAACCCGAAATTTTGAATAATCAAATTAACTAAATTTAAGAAAAATTAATTTCAAATCTGGTAATTAAGGGAAACGGGTCATTCCATTGCGTTCATCTCGGAATTCTTCTTGAGATAGAGTCCGAGTTTGCGTAAAACGGATGCCGTATGAAGAAGATATGGACGAACGAAGTTTGAAAAAAAATGCACTGGCGCACTTGGGAAGTGCGCCAGTACAAATTTGCATTAGCACACTTGGAAAGTGCGCCCAGGCCGAGAGAAAACCTGCACAGCCTTCTGGTTCAGTCTGACCCATGTTCTAACTCATTGCTGAGTCCTTTCTGACTCCTTGCTGAGTCATTAGGGCTGAGGTGTCACCCTATCCCGACAGAGTGGTTTTGATTAACCCTAAGATCATCCGACGGTTATGATTAAATTGAAATTCTATATAAACATGTGTAGACCCAAACCATAGAATCAAATCAAAAATTAGATCAGTAGCCGTCATGTTGTCACTCCAAACCCTAGAGTAGCCGCCACCAACTAGAAGAAAGTTAAAGACAACAATTCAATTAAAATCAAGCCTAAAACTACAACAACGTAATTGTCTACAACAAGGGAACGCTAATCAATTACAGAATTCAGAACCCAGAACTCAAGACCCCTTATTCGGTGAGTTCTAGTCACTTTTAGGTTTAAATAAATAAAAGTGAATCGTGGTAGACTATGATTTGGGTATATGTTGTTTGTAGTTATGCAAGTTTATTGTTATTGTGGATCATGGAAATTATGTAAGTTATTGTGTGATGAATTCATGAGTCTATGCAAGTTGTTATTATAAATCTATGCAAGTCGTTATCATGAATCTATGCAAGTTATCACTGTGAATCATGAAATGATGCAAGTCCTTATTATTGTGAATCATGAAGTTATGCAAGTTATTATGTTGAGAAACTATGAACCTATGCAAGTTATCTATGTAAGTTGTTGCGTTGTTAATTCATGAATCTATGCTAGTTGTTATGTTATGAATCATGAACCTATGAAGCTACCTAAGCAAGTTGATAAGTTGTTAATTCATGAACCTATGATAGTTGTTATGTTGTGGATCATGAACCTATGTAAGTCACCAATGCAAGAATTTATGTTATGAATCATGCAAGTTGTTATATTGTGAATCATGAACCCATATAAATTGTTGATTATGTTGAGAATCATGAACCTGTGTTAGTTGGTAATTATGTTGTTAATTCATAAACCTATGCAAGTTGTTATGAATCTATGCAAATTGTTAATTATGTGGTGAGTCATAATTATATGCGAAGTTATCATGTCATTTTCCCTAGTTTTCATGCTTATGCCAAAAATTGTACTGAAAACGATCACTTGTCATTCCCTTTATTTTATTGTTATGGCGAGACTATTTTGTAGCCTCGATGATGCCAAAAACGCAAACGGTTATGCTAGTTAAGAAATGGGGAAAAGGGGAATTTGTAATAGGCATAATTTACATAATGACTATGTAAATTGGACACATGATTCAAGTAGGGAAACATATAAATAATTACCTATTATGACATGTGTAAAATGGGGTAAAAATGGTATAATTTGAATATGACCATTTATGGATAAGAAATCCAAATTGTTAATAAGATAGGTATTGACATCTATGAAAAAGGAAAGGATTAATTAATTAACTTAATTAATCAAAAGAGGAATGTTTAAGCAATTAAAGCCTGAAGATTTAATATTGAGAATTGGCATAAATGCCTTAAATGGCATAAAATAAATTTGTGATGAAATTGGTATGATATTACATACCATAATTAGATGGACATAATTGAGTCAATTATGGCCATAGTTAAATTTGGAATTGATTGATAATTTGAGTGGGGAAAGTAATTCAAATTGGGGGATGATTAATTAGGAGTAATTAATCGTCTAAGACACGAGGTTAGGCTCTTTTGTGGTGTAAGACTGCCCGGACCCGCCCGGAAAATCCAGCTGCCACAAATGCCAGTCTAATGTGGGAGGTCTTATCCATAAATTAAATGCGTGACAGTTGTAAAGACACGAGATTAGGCTCTTTTGTGATGTAAGACTGCCCGGACCCGCCCGACAAATCCAGCTGCCACAAATGCCAGTCTAAAGTGGGGGTCTTTTTAAGGTTACGGTCTTAGTGAATTAAGAAACACTTAACCAGATAAACATGTAGTGGGACAAGAGGGGTTAAGTGGGTGCCTTGGGTGGCATGTGGAATTAAGTGGGTGCCTGGGGTGGCATGTGAAATACGATTAGATATTTCAATAATTAATTAATGTTGATTAAAGACTACTTAACCTAACTTAATACATATGGACTGTATGATGATAGACATAAGTTAGGGTTAAGTAAAACGAATTGCATTGTGGGTGGGTTAAGTACAACTGATGGGTAGGTGGGTAATATTAATATATATAGGCCCACAAACTTAACCATTAAATAAACAGGGTTAAATCAGTAGGTGGGTTAAGTACAACTGATGTTAGGTGGGTAATATTAGTATATATTGGCCCACAAACTTAACCATTAAATAAATAGGATTAAATCAGTGGGAGGGTAAAGTACAACTGAAGGGTAGGTGGGTAATATTAATATTTATAGGCCCACAAACTTAACCATTAAAAAGGTGTTATGTAATTAAAGACACCTAATGGTATACATAACCGGGGCAGAATAGTAAAATTATGTATTAAAGACACCCTTAGGGGTACGCATTACTAATGGGAATAGGTAAAGTTATGTATTAAAGACACCCTCAGGGGTACGCATAACTAATGGGAATAGATAGAGTCATGTATTAAAGGCACCTACAGGTACGCATAACCGATAGGTAAAATAGGGGTTATGTATTAAAGACACCTATAGGTACGCATAACTGATTGAGGGCTATGTAATTAAAGATACTATAGGGTATACATAGTCAGTTGAAAACCTAGTGGGGACACAATACATGGGGGAGAGCTTGTATCATGTTGTGTAGGACCCATTTAAGTCAGTAACCCGGAGGGGTATCAAAGTTAAGATCTCCGTACTAGGTGGGGAAGGGGCACGCTTACTGATTGATTGTAAGACATCCAAAACGAGACGGATGGTGTGGGCGGCGCAAACCGACCGGGGACATGTGCGTGCATGGGTCGGGCAGAGGGGGACAAGACGACCGTGACCAGTAGGTATAACTGTACACACCTTAGTTTTCCACTTTAGGGAAGTGATACCCCTAGTTGTGGGACCGAGACAGGGTATCTACAGAGTAGGGAGCCGATCGATTAGTGTAGTGGTTAGGGTATATCCGGACATATGCCCTAAGTCTACCAATTTATAGTAGGAGGGTAGTGGGTACGACTAGTTGAGATAGGAGCAGACAGCACCTATGGCAGCACCTAGGAATACACGAAACTACCACCATCGTTATCATGATTAGCAGAAGGGATTATCCCATCGTGATTTGACTAGTAATAGTGCAGAGTAGTTAGTAGTGAATCATGCATACACCTTACCTTATTTGTCCTGCCATACCTGACATCTGTACCCTGATCCTTTTATCCACTTTGTATGCCTGTCATATTTACCTTTACTTATTTACTGGCTAAAAGTTACTGGACTCACCACACGTATGTCTGACCTAGTTTGTTTCGCCTCTTTTCTTCTGTTTCCCCCCCAGGTTCTCAGGGAGGAAACACACAGGTTTAATCAGGATTTGGATATCATCTTCTCGGAGCAACTTCTGAAGTATGGCTCGAGTCTCTGTCTCTTATATGGCTTGCCCTTTAATATGGGGAATGATGTTTTCTTTTAAATACCTATGTACTCTGATAATATAAGACAGAAGTGTTTTGTTGTAAGGGTTTTATGACTCATGGTATTATGTAACAAAATATTTTGGTGATTCAATAAAGTTGTTTATTTTCCGCTGCAAAAATTTTATATCTGTCTTGTAATATTCTGTGTCTATTTACCAAAAACGCTCCACTGAAGTTAAGGCATTCCCTTTGTGAGTGACCTTAATGGAGGTGGGGTGTTACACTTGGTATCAGAGCTGAAGGTTACCAGATTAGATAAAAGTTTTTGAAAACTATTTTCAAAAAGGTTTTAAAAGAAAGTATTTTAAAAAAGGGAAGCCTGTTTTGAAAAGAAAAAAACATTCCCTGAAAAGCCATATGTAGTATCCTTCGGTCCTTTGTCTAAAATCTCTTCCTTTGATAGGATAGGCGAATGCTCTCGCGGCTGATGGATAAGACAGGGATAGGAAAATTTATGTAGAAGGTTTAATTTCCTTATCTGGTTATGAAGCTAAGACTCTTTTTGATTCTGTAATCGAGACTCTTCACTTTAATACTAGTCTTGTTTCTGATCCCGTAGTTATTTCAAACCCCATTTGTTGTTCCGCTCAATTGTTAGTGGTTTGTAGGGGTTCGAAATTATCTGTGTTAGGCATCAAAAATTTGAATGTGACATTTGTGTGCTCAAGTTTATGGGCTATGGGTTGGATCTCAATGGACCAGCTTTCTATGTAGAGGGTCGTTCTATATTTTGAGAGGAGGGTCGTTAAGTTTCTAACTTGTCATGGGAAAACCCCAAAGTTTCTCGAGATCCGCAAGGGTGTTTTATGCTTAGCTTTCTAAGAATCATTCTGTAATCTGATCTGTACCATTAGTCTGCAAGTATCTGGATATTTCTGAAGGATAAGGGTTTATACTCGAAGCATGAAGTAGATCTCCAGTTTTGACATTGTTTAACGGGGGTAATTCTTTGGGTGTCAGTCTAATGTTGATTTCGGTCTTCGGGGCTGAGACTTAGGGAATTATTCTCTTAACCGATGTCAAATGGGAACAGAGCTATTGTTTTAGTTATATCATTTGTTTGTATCCCATCAACCGAATCTTCGACCTTTAGATAAGAAATCCATGGATGTAAACATGTGCTTGGGACATGTTATGTTTGATGGTTGCAAGTGGATGCAAGTGTTTGCTAGTGGTTGCTCGTGGATGCATTTACACATACATTAGGCACTAGATCGGCTCAAATCACTTTAATATTGCATATAAATGTGTGTGCATATTTAGGTTAATGGATGAACAATGGTTGTGTTATCATATGAATGCTGCATTTTGATGAATGGTTGAGCACACATGTAGAAATAATATGTATCGATAGGATTCTTTCGCCTACATGATGGATGCATGACACTATCATGGTTTGCATTAAGGAGGTCAACTGAATCAGTAGACTGCCTAATTTTGCATTAGATAAGGAACATATACACACACTTTTTGCATATGTTCATACAACATTAGAAGTTTCCTAAGGACAATGGATGCTTGTAGATGATGGCTGAGTAGATGGGTGATTGGATGGTAGGACACATTCTTCTTAACTTGATGATTTTGGGGACGAAATCCTTTAACTAGGGGAGAATGTAACACCCCGAATTTTTGAATAATCAGATTAACTAAATTTAAGAATACTTAATTTAAAATGTGGGAATTAAGGGAAACGGGTCGTTTCATTGCGTTCGTCTCGGAATTCTGCTTGAGATAGAGTCCGAGTTTTCGTAAAACGGATGCCGTATGAAGAAGATATGGACGAACGAAGTTTGAAAAAAAATGCACTAGCACACTTGGGAAGTGCGCCAGTACAAATTTGCATTGGCGCACTTCCCATGTTCACCCAGGCCGAGAGAAAACCTGCACAGCCTTCTGGTTCAGTCTGACCCATGTTCTGACTCATTGCTGAGTCCTTTCTGACTCCTTGCTGAGTCATTAGGGCTGAGGTGTCACCCTATCCCGACTGAGTGGTTTTGATTAACCCTAAGATCATCCGACGGTTATAATTAAATTGAAATTATATATAAACATGTGTAGACCCAAACCCTAGAATCAAATCAAAAATTAGATCAGTAGTCGTCATGTTGTCACTCCAAACCCTAGAGTAGCTGCCACCAAATAGAAGAAAGTTAAAGAAAACAATTCAATTCAAACCAATCCTAAAACTACAACAACGTAATTGTCTACAACAAGGGAACGCTAATCAATTACAGAATTCAGAACCCAGAACTCAAGATCCCTTATTCGGTGAGTTCTAGTCACTTTTAGGTTTAAATAAATAAAAGTGAATCGTGGTAGACTATGATTTGGGTATATGTTGTTTGTAGTTATGCAAGTTTATTGTTATTGTGGATCATGGAAATTATGTAAGTTATTGTGTGATGAATTCATGAGTCTATGCAAGTTGTTATTATGAATCTATGCAAGTCGTTATCATGAATCTATGCAAGTCGTTATCATGAATTTATGCAAGTTTATCATTGTGAATCATGAAATGATGCAAGTTCCTTATTATTGTGAATCATGAAGTTATGCAAGTTATTATGTTGAGAAACTATGAACATATGCAAGTTACCTATGCAAGTTGTTGCGTTGTTAATTCATGAATCTATGCTAGTTGTTATGTTATGAATCATGAACCTATGAAGCTACCTAAGAAAGTTGATAAGTTGTTAATTCATGAACCTATGATAGTTGTTATGTTGTGGATCATGAACCTATGTAAGTCACCTATGCAAGAAGTTATGTTATGAATCATGCAAGTTTTTATATTGTGAATCATGAACCCATATAAGTTGTTGATTATGTTGAGAATCATGAACCTGTGTTAGTTGGTAATTATGTTGTTAATTCATAAACCTATGCAAGTTGTTATGAATCTATGCAAATTGTTAATTATGTGGTGAATCATAATTATATGCGAAGTTATCATGTCATTTTCCCTAGTTTTCATGCTTATGCCAAAAATTGTACTGAAAATGATCACCTTGTCACTCCCTTTATTTTATTGTTAGGGCGAGACTATTTTGTAGCCTCGATGACGCCAAAAACGCAAACGGTTACGCTAGTTAAGAAATGGGGGAAAGGGGAATTTGTAATAGGCATAATTTACATAGTGACCATTTAAATTGGACACATGATTCAAGTAGGGAAACATATAAATAATTACCTATTATGACATGGGTAAAATGGGGTAAAAATGGTATAATTTGAATATGACAATTTATGGATAATAAATCCAAATTGTTAATAAGATAGGTATTGACACCTATGAAAAAGGAAAGGATTAATTAATTAACTTAATTAATCAAAAGAGGAATATTTAAGCAATTAAAGCTTGAAGATTTAATATTGAGAATTGGCATAAATGCCTTAAATGGCATAAAATAAATTTGTGATGAAATTGTTATGATTTTACATACCATAATTAGATGGACATAAATGAGTCAATTATGGCCACAGTTAAATTTGGAATTGATTGATAATTTGAATAGGGAAATTAATTCAAATTGGGGGATGATTAATTCGGAGTAATTAATCGTCTAAGACACGAGGTTAGGCTCTTTTGTGGTGTAAGACTGCCCGGACCCGCCCGACAAATCCAGCTGCCACAAATGCCAGTCTAATATGGGAGGTCTTAGGCATAAATTAAATGCGTGACAGTTATAAAGACACGAGGTTAGGCTCTTTTGTGGTGTAAGACTGCCCGGACCCGCCCGGCAAATCCAGCTGCCACAAATGCCAGTCTAATGTGAGAGGTCTTTATAAGGTTACGGTTTTAATGAATTAAGAAACACTTAACCAGATAAACTTGTAGTGGGACATGAGGGGTTAAGCGGGTGCCTTGGGTGGCATGTGGAATTAAGTGGGTGTATGGGGTGGCATGTGAAATACGATTAGATATTTCAATAATTAATTAATGCTGATTAAAGACTACTTAACCTAACTTAATACATATGGACTGTATGATGATATACATAAGTTAGGGTTAAGTAAAACAAATTGCATTGTGGGTGGGTTAAGTACAACTGATGGGTAGGTGGGTAATATTAATATATATAGGCCCACAAACATAATCATTAAATAAACAGGGTTAAATCAGTAGGTGGGTTAAGTACAACTGATGGTAGGTGGGTAATATTAGTATATATAGGCCCACAAACTTAACCATTAAATTAATAGGATTAAATCAGTGGGAGGGTTAAGTACAACTGAAGGGTAAGTGGGTAATATTAATATTTATAGGCCCACAAACTTAACCATTAAAAAGGGGTTATGTAATTAAAGACACCTAATGGTATACATAACCGGGGCAGAATAGTAAAGTTATGTATTAAAGACACCCTTAGGGGTACGCATAACTAATGGGAATAGGTAAAGTTATGTATTAAAGACACCCTCAGTGGTTCGCATAACTAATGGGAATAGATAGAGTTATGTACTAAAGACACCTACAGGTACGCATAACCGATAGGTAGAATAGGGGTTATGTATTAAAGACACCTATAGGTACGCATAACTGATTGAGGGCTATGTAATTAAAGACACCTTAGGGTATACATAGTCAGTAGAAAATCTAGTGGGGATACAAGACATAGGGGAGAGCTTGTATCATGTTGTGTGGGACCCATTTCAGTCAGTAACCCGGAGGGTATCAAAGTAAAGATCTTCGTACTAGGCGGGGAAGGGGCACGCTTACTGATTGATTGTAAGAGATCCAAAACGGGACGGATGGTGTGGGCGGCGCAAACCGACCGGGGACATGTGCGTGCATGGGCCGGGCATAGGGGGACAAGACGACCGTGACACCAGTAGGTATAACTTTGGACACCTTAGATTACCACTTTAGGGAAGTGATACCCCCTAGTTGTGGGACCAGCACAAGGTATCTACAGAGTAGGGAGCCGATCAATTATGGTAGTTCTTAGGGTATATCCGGACATATGCCCTAAGTCTACCAATTTCTAGTAGGAGGGTAGTCGGTACGACTAGTTGAGATAGGAGCTGGCGGCACCTATGGCAGCGGCTAGGAATACACGAAACTACCACCATCGTTATCATGATTAGCAGAAGGGATTATCCCATCATGATTTGACTAGTAATAGTGCAGAGTAGTTAGTAGTGAATCATGCATACACCTTACCTTATTTGTCCTGCCATACCCGGCATCTGTACCGTGATCCTCTTATCCACTTTGTATGCCTGTCATGTTTACCTTTATTTCTTTACTGGCTAAAAGTTACTGGACTCACCAGACGTATGTCTGACCTAGTTTGTTTCGCCTCTTTTCTTCCGTTTCCCCCTTAGGTTCTCAGGGAGGAAACACATAGGTTTAGTCAGGATTTGGATATCATCTTCTAGGAGCTAATTCTGAAGTTTGGCTCGAGTCTCTGTCTCTTATATGGCTTGCCCTTTAATATGGGGAATGATGTTTTCTTTTAAATACCTATGTACTCTGATAATATAAGACAGAAGTGTTTTGTTGTAAGGGTTATATGACTCATGGTATTATGTAACAAAATATTTTGGTGATTCAATAAAGTTGTTTATTTTCCGCTGCAAAACTTTTATATCTGTCTTGTGATATTCTGTGTCTGTTTACCAAAAACGCTCCGCTGAAGTTAAGGCATTCCCTTTGCGAGTGAACTTAATGGAGGTGGGGTGTTACACAACGCCTCCGACCATCTAAAAAGGCGAGACCACCTCCACCCTGACCGCCGTCCAACCCCGATCCATTTCCCTTCGGACCCCGACACCAGAAATGCCTCCATCGCCGCTAGAATGATCAAATCCGACTCCTACTTTTGAAAAACAGTCCCAAACTGACTTCTCCGTTTATCTCACTCTCACGGCCACCTCCGACCACCAGAAAACTCGAGACAACAACCAAACGAAAGATGAAACTCTCCTCTACAAAACCCCCAAGGTCCCAACATCTAAAATCAGCCCAATCTCCTTAATTTTGGCAAGAAATGAAAATGATTTTCCATGGTTTAACACCGATTCCGGCCACCTCCGACCACCATAGGTCCCCAACTTTTTACGCTAGGTATCTATCGTCCCGATCTACCACTTTCTCTTTGAAACCCCCCTCGAATTCGCCACCGGTCGAGAGAAATAAATTATTTTGTAATCGAGGACTTTTTCGCAAAATTGATGAAGGTTGAAAATTGTTGGACTGATTTAGGCTGAGAAATAGGTGTATTTATAATTAGAAATAATATATTTTAAGTTGATGTGATGCGTGATGATGACTAACGATATTTATTTCGTACCTATCGCTATTTCGAACGTTGTTTATTCGCTTCTGCGCTCACATACAAACCCCGTTCGAGATGCGAATGTACGGCATAGTATAACTTGACGATACGGTACTAATGGAACTTGTTTCGTCGAATTCCGAGTTTGTTTGCTCCAATGGTCCTCGTTCACGTTCAAATGGTCATTTTTATTTGTATTTTATTTTGCCATGCTCACAAATTAACACCGGTTGACGTGCAGTTTGAAAATCTAGCAATAATTTGCTGTTGCGGTCCCAATAAAATTTGTTTCATCGAAAACAGAGGTCGTTTGAATAATGGCCCTTTTATAACTGGCCAATTCAAATAAAATAAACCAATTTTAAAATATCTCAATATAATAATATTAAAATATTGAAATCGGCCATACACGACCAGAATATCGTATACTACCATAATAAAATATCACGGGTCGAGTTTGAAGCCAAATCGTTATATAAAATATTTAAAAACCCTCATTTTATATAAACACAACGCTATATATAAAGGAAATTCCATAGCGTTTTTTTTTTCAAAATTTGATTTGGACGTAAAATAAAATCTACACGATGAAAATTGGATTTTTCTCTGCCATTGGAAAGATATCGTCAAACCGGTCCCGACGTTTCTTGTTTCGAGGAAATCCAAATTATTTTGAACCCGGTACAACCAATTGAAGTTCAAAACGCCAAATCGCGAACTGTCACGCCGCTGCAGCTCGTTATTTAGTTAAATTATAAACCATATCGCTGGGCCGTCGTTTTTGAATCGAAATCGTCCCTATATTTCCAATATAACCAATATTTGACCAATTTAAACTGCCCGATCACAATATATGGCAAATTCTATATTTTCTCAAATATTATGGAAATTAAAATATTATTTTATTATTTATTTAAATAATATACTCCAGATAAAACTATTAAATCTGATTATGCAAACCAATCTTTAAATAAATAGAATAATTAAATAATCCAAATAAATTAGCAGAAAATACAGGTTGTTACATTCCTTCCGTCTTAAAATAATTTCGTCCTCGAAATTGCTAAGGCAGAAAGAACGTTAAATCCCTTTTATCTTTTCCAAAAAGAATTAATTTTAAAACTCAAATTTATTTTCAAACTGACCCAATTGGTTTTAAAACCAATTTATTTCAAATAAGATAATTTTCTAAAAATCTTCAAAAATTTCTAACTCCTTAAATTTTGGAAAAATTTCGGCAGAGTCTCCCCTGTACGGAGGACCATCTGCAATATTGCAGGATCAAGAAATAAAGATACATCGAACATCATGGTCGGAAAATTCAAAATCAATCTCAAAACCCAAATCAAAACCAAAATTTCATATTTGCGTAGGCGTACCTTTTTGCGAGCGTTATTATGCGATATACGATATGTAACACCCCACGTCCATTAATGTCACTCACAAAGGGAATGCATTAACTTCCATGGAGGTTAAAAGTGAATATAGAACAGAAAAATTACAACAAGACAGATAATAAGTAGTACTTGGAAATTTAAAACTTCATTTTATTGCAGTGGAAATTAAACATGTTTGTTACATCATAAAACCATAAATCAGAGTTAAGTACAATATCCATCTTCATAAAACAAAATACATAATCCCATTACACAAATAGCCATTAATGAAGATAACAAGCTGGACTTTACTTCAACAGTCCAAGCTTTCCAAGAGAGATAAAGCAGTCCAATCACAATTATACGAACGATGGGAATACGTTTTGGAAAAAACATGAAATTGACTAAACTTGGAAATTGGCATAATTTGGGAACATGCATTATAGCATGACTATTAAGATGAAAATTAGAATAACAAGTCTAGTTTTGACATGAACTGAAATTAGAATATTAAATCAGAATTGGGTGGCTAAATTAAGCATGATAAGTATATTAGCATAATTGTGAATAATTTACATACATTGGGCGTAAATGGTAAATGGTTAAATGGGCCACAAAGTATGTAGTTGGTATGCAAATTAAATTTTGGGCATAAACAGTGAACTAGAATATGAAATCTAGTTTGGCATAAACTGTAAACTAGAATATAAAATCTAGTTTTGGCATGAACTGTAAATGAGGATGTTGGATCTAAATTGCTATAAATTGTAAGATAGGCAAATCAAGATTTGGGACTAGAATATAAGTCCATTAGTGGGCATGGCAAATGAATATGGTATAGGCCAAATTTATTTAAAAAGGGAAAATGGACTTTGAGGATAAATGGTTATACTTTGAGGATAAATTGTTAACAATTTATATATATACAAAAGAAAGGTTTATTAATGACATCTCTTTTAATAATACATACACCAGAAAGTTCTAGGGTGACAGAGAGGATAGTGTCTAGGCTTGGGTTTGGAAAATACAAGTTTCCTGCTCTCCCTGGCTATCCCTAACTGATCCGACGGACGGGATGGTTACTTTCAAAACCTGATTTGAAAATTAGTCAAAACCCTTTGAACTTAGAAAACACGAATATGCCTAACCCGAGGTTAGACTGAGTTGCGATATAAACCTGCCCGGAACCAACCGGCACATCCAGTAATCGCAACAATATCTGTCTAATGTGAGTGGTCGCGGCTTTAATTTATTAATTAAAGCTAGAACAAGAATGGTAGGGTTAAGTTAACTAAAATGCTTAACCAACTCAACATGTTAACTAAATCTGATGAGTGGGGTTAGGCTATTCTGGACACTTAACCACTTAACATGTTAACAAGACAAGACTTGTACGGGTTAAGTAAATTTAATACACTTAGCAAGTTTAACATGTTAACTAGACTAGAAGGTGGGGTTAAGTAAGTTTAATACACTTGGCCAATTTAACATGTTAACTAAGACTAGAAGGTGGGGTTAAGTAAACTCGGAACACTTAGTCATCATAGCAGGATAAATGAACAGGGTTAAGTTGAAAACATGAAAGGACAATACTTAACCATTAGAACATGTTAATTAAACAGATGTTAAGGTTAAGTTAGCTAAGGGAACACTTAACCGCTATAACATGTCAGTTAAAACAGATGGGCAAGGTTAGGTTAAAGGGAACGTTTAACCAATACAAGATGAATGGGTAGGGTTAAGTAATAAGAAAATACTTAACCAATATAACTCGGTTTGTGGTAGGGGTCAAGTCAACATGAAATACTGATAACACTTAACCAGTTTTTTATGGCATACAAAACGGTTAAGTTGACTCGAATTGTCTAATGACACTTAACCTACCCAACCTGACAAGAACAAGAACTAAGTAGTAAACCTTAGTTAATATGAACTAAGTCGTAAACCTTAGTTAAGAAAATGATGATTCAACAAACTAAGTGGTAAACCTTAGTTAGAAAACTAAGTAGTAATCCTTAGTATATCACGAGTAGGAGCGAACGTCCATCTGATCTTAAAGAAGGCTCCAACGAATTGGGTTACGATGCCTGAGGCTTCGAGGGGACGTGAGGATACTCTTGGTATCCCTCTGTGAGGTGGCAGATGATCCTCCTGGGCTCACAGAGGTTAAGGTCTGCGTTAGAAGAACCAAGGGTATGCCTTGGTTGCAATATAACGCAACCTAAAGACTAGGATGGACCAGCGTGATTCGGCGAGACCAGTAGCCCTGTGATAGCAACTCGTCGTCTACCTACCATCTTTAGTCAATCGTTGTATGTATGCGGAAAGGCAGAGTACTCCCAACAGACCATATACTTGCTATCTAGATATGGGTGAGGCTGGCCAATAGGAAAGTAAGGCATAGGGCGGCAAAAGTACAGTTCTCGCGCTTGATTTTCTTGGATTGCCTTTCATTAGTTGAGGGAGGGGTCACGTGGGACCATAACCACTGGTAGAAAAACAGACCTTAGCATCTGCACCGGCAGATATCTGAAAAGCTCCCGACCGAGTTCCTTGTTTCTAGAGTAGCCCTGCCACGGGACTCGGGTCGCACATTACAGGACATGTGCATCTAGACAAGCGATAACGATTCGCGATACATACGTGGGGAAAGTTGAGGAACATATACCACTCTAGGTAGTATGTCCTAGACAAGAGGGCATCGTTCGATAGGTAGCTTAATCCCTAGTTGGACCTAGGTGGCATAAACCCTGAATTCGAGAAACGTTTAGTAGATAGCATAAACCCTGGGTGAATCTAGGAAGCACTTGATAGAAAACCCTAGATTAGATCTAGGTAATAAGTAATAAATGTATGGCTGAAGGCAACCGAAATTACCGGGATTGGGATCACGTTATCATTACTAGTTGGGACACTAGTTAGGTGGTGCAGGGATATAGAATCCAGAATAACAGGGTAATAGCGAAGCAGATAAAATAGGGAAGCATATCTCATCTTGCCTTAGCATCTTTCATAAATCTTATGTTATCTTGTTAACCCTATCATTATGGTATTATCTTATATTCAGTTAATTCATGTCGTGTTGCTTTTTCTTGTTCACATGCTGAAAGTTATTGAACTTACCAAACTTAATGTCTGACTCCGTTTTCTTTCGCTTTCTTGTCTTTCGTCTCCCCCCCCCCCCAGGTCCGTAGGGAGGGAATGTTATTACTTAGGCTCAGTTCTATTCCCAAGCTTGAAGACTCTTGTATATATCGCTTCAGACTCTCTTTTCCGCTGCTATGGTTTATGGTACATTGGGGAATACAAATGTTATTTTTATGCTTCTTTGTTTTGTAAGACAGATGATACTCTGGTATTGGAAAGCAATTGTTGTACAAACTATTTTATCAATAAAGTAAAGTTTTATTTCCCGTTGTTTTAATTTTGTCTGTCTTGTAATTTATCTGCATCTTTTACCTTAAATGCTCCACAGAACTTAGTGCATTCCCTTTGTGAGTGACACTAACGGATGTGGGGTGTTACACTTGGTATCAGAGCCGAAGGTTACCGGATCAGATAAAAGAATTGAAAAATTATTTTCAAAACGGTTTTAAAAGAAGCATTTTCAAAAGAATTTTTTTGTTTTAAAGGAATATTCCCCTAAGCCATATGCACTATCTTTTGATTCTCTATTTGAGTCCTTGTTTCCTTATTTCTTGAGTCTCTGGGGCTCCTGGCTCTCTGGGAGGTAACCTAATCGAAGGGCATAGTAGTGCCCTACTTCCATCTATAGCCATCGTAGTTTTACTTGCGGCCAGTTTTCTTTCAAGCTTTGTAGGGCTTCCTGTACGATGGAGGCAGCTTTCGAGAGATTTGTCAACATGATTACACGAGTAAGAAATGAGGAGTTTAGAAAAGGAACACAACCAAGGATGAGGAATTCAGGGATGTAGATTTAGCTCACGAACGAGGAAGGAATTATAAAACCTAAGACAAGAAGAAGTATATTTACTAGGGCATAATAGGGCATATAATTAAGGACAAGGGCAAGAACGAGGAACAAGATTTTCAGAAGGGCAAGTACATACTTTCACCACTAAGCGTACCTAGGAGAAAGGTAGTAAAGTTCTGTTGGAAGAGTCTAGTTTTTCTGTTCGTACTCCTTCATTTTTAGCGCTTCGCATTTGTTTATATTTGCTTCCATAGTTGAGTCTCTACACCTTAGTACTTGCATAGTGAAAGATCCCAATTAGTCTCAAATCCAATTGGTGACTCGGCCCGTTTATTTTTGTTTAGTAGGGATTTGAGAATAGCTATCGAGTTTGCTTATATCATCTCACGTAGATCGTTTAAATTCGGAGGAGGTATTCCTTGGGTGCTTGTCTGATATTGGTTTAGGCCTTTGGGACTTGTACTTGAGGAATGTCGAGTTCGACTAGGATGGTTTGCGTGAGAGATGAATAGTTGTGGTAGGCGCTCTAAAAAAAGCACATAGTGACCTTTTGACCCTTACAGTTATGGCATGATGGATAAGAGGGAGACCTCTAATCATCCTAGTATATACACTTGGTATCATGGCTGACATCTGTTTATTTTTGAAATCGAGGTCAAGAAACTTCGCAATCGTGAAGTTAAATTAGTTAAGATACAGTAATGTAAAGCTCAAGAAAACAGGATACAAGCATCATACCCTTTTTCTTAAGGATGCATCCTTTATTTCTTTTTTTGAAGGAACCTTACGCATACTTGTTCCTCTCTTTCCAAAGTATATCCTCTAGGTCGTATCTTCGATCCTTAGGTAGAAACTCTTTTGGATGTAAACATGTATTTGAAACATGTTATGGTTGATGGTTGCGAGTGGTTGCTAATGGTTGCTCGTGAATGCATATGCATATGTATTAGGCACTAGATCAGTTCGGATGTTTTCATATTGCATTTACAGATATGTATTTATTTGTAAGTTTAACTTGATATGTTATCATATGGATGTTTCATATAGATGAATGGCTATGCACGCATGTAGTATTTACATAACTAGGGATGCTTGCATACATGATTGGACGCATGGCACTGACATGATTCACATTAAGGAGGTCAACTGAATCAGTAGACCGCCTGATTTTGCACTAGATAAAGACATATACACACACTATGCATATGAACATGAAAGCATTAGAAATCTTTTAAGGACAATGAATGCCTGTGATTGAATGGTTGAGTAGATGGATGATTGGATGGTAGGACACATTCTTCCTAACTTGAAGATTTCGGGGACGAAATCTTTTTAAGTGGGGGAGAATGTAACACCCCGTAATTCTGTAACACTAAGATTCACAAATCAAGGTATAATTAATTCAAAATGAAAGAATTAAGGGAAACGGGTGGCTCCATTGCGTTCATCTCGAAATTCTGCTTGAAAACGAGTCCGAGTTTGCGAGAATCGAAGCCCGTATGAGGGAGATATGACCCTCCGAAGTTTCAGGAATTTTCAGAATCGAAAACAGCTCGAAATTCAAATTCGAAATTCAAATTCAAACCCAGAAGCGGGCTACGGGAAAATTCCCGCCCAGGACCTAGGTCGACTGGGGAGTCGACAGGGTAGTCGACCCCCCTGATCAGGTCGACTGGGCAGTAGACTTGGGTGTCGACCTGGGTGCAAAACCCATTTTTGGGCCTGGGTGCATTCTGATGTACCTGGTCTCGTTTTCTGCATAGATTCGTCCGCCTAATCCTATATAAACAGCCCCTAGTCTCCTTCACTATTCACAATTCTTCTCTAACCTTATGCTGCAAAGATTCTTGGTGGACATGGCTTCTTCTCCTCCACTAAATTAAATAATAAATAAAATAATATATAAAATAAATCAAGATGAGGAAATGCTGCTCAAGACTTTCAAGAGGAGATTCAAAACAAGTTAGGATTCAAGTGAAGATTTAAACGACTTCAACAACTGTTTTTCTACGAATCTAATATAATCTCTGTAAGTCGGTTACTTTTTAGATTTGAACGTTTTCTCTATTCGTGACATGAAATTAAAGGAATAAAAGAATATGCCAAATCTTTCTATTTGAATCAGTGCTTATATCTTTGGATCTAATTAAGAACTGTTATGATTCGATGACCAATAAGACTGTGACTATGAAACTAGGGACCTTAAAATCATATGCCTTTTTGACTATGAACATTGCCTACGAACATTGCCTATGACTGTGACTCATGACTGTGAGAATTATTTTCCTTTGACTATGAATATCGCCTATGACTGTGATTCATTAACTGTGAGGATTTATTGCTTATGACTATGTATACAAGATTATTATTTATGCCCATGACACTGTAGTTACAAAACCATGTTGTACCCCAAACTGGCATTATATTGGATCTAGTCTTGACTTTCTATTTCAGTTTATTCTTAGTTATCCTCGGATCTTGATCTTGGGAATTTACCTATTAAGTTAGGTCTACCCATGTTCTTGAACCTATACTATTCAACCCTTTTCATGTCGTCATATTACCAGATCTATATGCCTGTGAATTATTATCTTATGCCAGTTATTATGTCTATTCTTTCATGGCATTTTGGTTCATTCACTTTTATCCACGAATCTAGATTTATTTATAA
This sequence comes from Allium sativum, assembly GCA_030737875.1. Classification (NCBI taxonomy): domain Eukaryota; kingdom Viridiplantae; phylum Streptophyta; class Magnoliopsida; order Asparagales; family Amaryllidaceae; genus Allium; species Allium sativum. The sequence goes on along the minus strand of CM060924.1, from coordinate 583,227,518 downwards.
TCTAGGTTGAATCACAATTATACGAACGATGGGAATACGTTTTGGAAAAAACATGAAATTGACTAAACTTGGAAATTGGCATAATTTGGGAACATGCATTATAGCATGACTATTAAGATGAAAATTAGAATAACAAGTCTAGTTTTGACATGAACTGAAATTAGAATATTAAATCAGAATTGGGTGGCTAAATTAAGCATGATAAGTATATTAGCATAATTGTGAATAATTTACATACATTGGGCATAAATGGTAAATGGTTAAATGGGCCACAAAGTAGGTAGTTGGTATGCAAATTAAGTTTTGGGCATAAACGGTGAACTAGAATATGAAATCTAGTTTGGCATAAACTGTAAACTAGAATATAAAATCTAGTTTTGGCATGAACTGTAAATGAGGAAGTTGGATCTAAATTGCTATAAACTGTAAGATAGGCAAATCAAGATTTGGGCCTAGAATATAAGTCCATTAGTGGGCATGGCAAATGAATATGGTATAGGCCAAATTTATATAAAAAGGGAAAATGGACTTTGAGGATAAATGGTTAAACTTTGAGGATAAATTGTTAACAATTTATATATATACAAAAGAAAGGTTTATTAATGACATCTCTTTTAATAATACATACACCAGAAAGTTCTAGGGTGACAGAGAGGATAGTGTCTAGGCTTGGGTTTGGAAAATACAAGTTTCCTGCTCTCCCTGGCTATCCCTAACTGATCCGATGGATGGGATGGTTACTTTCAAAACCTGATTTGAAAATTAATCAAAACCCTTTGAACTTAGAAAACACGAATGTGCCTAACCCGAGGTTAGACTAAGTTGCGATATAAACCTGCCCGGAACCAACCGGCACATCCAGTAATCGCAACAATATCTGTCTAATGTGAGTGGTCGCGGCTTTAATTTATTAATTAAAGCTAGAACAAGAATGGTAGGGTTAAGTTAACTAAAACGCTTAACCAACTCAACATGTTAACTAAATCTGATGAGTGGGGTTAGGCTAATCTAGACACTTAACCACTTAACATGTTAACAAGACAAGACTTGTAGGGGTTAAGTAAATTTAATACACTTAGCAAGTTTAACATGTTAACTAGACTAGAAGGTGGGGTTAAGTAAGTTTAATACACTTAGCCAATTTAACATGTTAACTAAGACTAGAAGGTGGGGTTAAGTAAACTCGGAACACTTAGTCATCATAGCAGGATAAATGAACAGGGTTAAGTTAAAAACATGAAAGGACAATACTTAACCATTAGAACATGTTAATTAAACAGATGTTAGAGTTAAGTTAGCTAAGGGAACACTTAACCGCTATAACATGTCAGTTAAAACAGATGGGCAAGGTTAGGTTAAAGGGAACATTTAACCATTAACAAGTTGAATGGGTAGGGTTAAGTAATAAGAAAATACTTAACCAATATAACTCGGTTTGTGGTAGGGGTTAATTCAACATGAACTACTGATAACACTTAACCAGTTTTATATGGCTAACGAAAGGGTTAAGTTGACTCGAATTGACTAATGACACTTAACCAACCCAACTTGACAAGAACAAGAACTAAGTAGTAAACCTTAGTTAATATGAACTAAGTCGTAAACCATAGTTAAGAAAACGATGATTCAACAAACTAAGTGGTAAAACTTAGTTAGAAAACGAAGTAGTAATCCTTAGTATATCACGAGTAGAAGTGAACGTCCATCTGATCTTAAAGAAGGCTCCAACGAATTGGGTTACGAAGCCTGAGGCTTCGAGGGGACGTGAGGATACTCTTGGTATCCCTCTGTGAGGTGGCAGATGATCCTCCTGGGCTTACAGAGGTTAAGGTCTACGTTAGAAGAACCAAGGGTATGCCTTGGTTGCAATATAAGGCAACCTAAAGACTAGGATGGACCAGCGTGATTCAGCGAGACCAGTAGCCCTGTGATAGCAACTCGTCGTCTACCTACCATCTTTAGTCAATCGTTGTACGTATGCGGAATGGCAGAGAACTCCCAACAGACCATATACTTGCTATCTAGTTATGGGTGAGGCTGGCCAATAGGAAAGTAGGGCATAGGGCGGCAAAAGTACAGTTCTCGCGCTTGATTTTCTTGGATTGCCTTTCATTAGTTGAGGGAGGGGTCACGTGGGACCATAACCACTAGTAGAAAAACAGACCTTAGCATCTGCACCGACAGATATCTGAAAAGCTCCCGACCGAGTTCCGTGTTTCTAGAGTAGCCCTGCCACGGGACTCGGGTCGCACATTACAGGACATGTGCATCTAGACAAGTGATAACGATTCGCGTTACATACGTGGGGAAAGTCTAGGAACATATTCCACTCTAGGTAGTGTGTCCTAGAAAAGAGGGCATCGTTCGACAGGTAGCATAATCCCTAGTTGGACCTAGGTGGCATAAACCCTGAATTCTAGAAACGTTTAGTAGATAGCATAAACCCTGGGTGAATCTAGGAAGCACTTGATAGAAAACCCTAGATTAGATCTAGGTAATAAGTAATAAATGTATGCCTGAAGGCAACCGAAATTACCGGGATTGGGATCACGTTATCATTACTAGTTGGGACACTAGTTAGGTGGTGTAGGGATATAGAATCCAGAATAACAGGGTAATAGCGAAGCAGAGAAAATAGGGAAGCATATCTCATCTTGCCTTAGCATCTTGCATAAATCTTATGTTATCTTGTAAACCCTATCATTATGGTATTATCTTATATTCAGTTAATTCATGTCGTGTTGCTTTTTCCTGTTCACATGCTGAAAGTTACTGAACTTACCAGACTTAATGTCTGACTCCGTTTTCTTTCGCTTTCTTGTCTTTCGTCTTCCCACCCCCTCCCACCCACCCAGGTCCGTAGGGAGGGAATGTTATTACTTAGGCTCAGTTGTCTTCCCAAGCTTGAAGAATCTTGGATATATCGCTTCAGACTCTCTTTTCCGCTGCTATGGTTTATGCTACATTGGGGAATACAAATGTTATTTTTATGCTTCTTTAATTTGTAAGACAGACGATACTCTGGTATTGGAAAGCAATTGTTGTACAAACTATTTTATCAATAAAGTAAAGTTTTACTTCCCGCTGTTTTAATTTTGTCTGTCTTGTAATTTATCTGCATCTTTTACCTTAAATGCTCCACAGAACTTAGTGCATTCCCTTTGTGAGTGACACTAACGTACGTGGGGTGTTACATGTGGGGTGTTACACGTGGTATAAGAGCTGAAGGTTACCAGAACAGATAAGAGATTTTGAAAAACTATTTTTTCAAAAGCATTTTATAAAGAAATACTTTCAAAAATATGTTTTAAGGAGAGTATTTTCAAGAGAAAAGTTTGTTTTAAAAACATAACCCCCAAGATCCATATATCATTCCTTCGATTCTCCGTTTTGAATCTCTTCCTTTTTTTCTTTTCAGAATGTCTGGGGTACCCGAGATACCCGAGGGCATACCGATACCGACCTGGTTCAGAAGGTATCTGGAGGCTAGGGCCACCGCCGCAGGCCCAACAGACGTTCCTCCTCCCCCAATTGCAGCTGCTCCTCCCCCTCCCCGCATTGATACTTTTTCGAAGATATGCAATGATTTTCGAGCAATGGGAGGGAAACCTTTTCACGGGTCAGAGATGTTTGTTGAAGCTCGAAATTGGCTTAAGGAGGTGGAAGATTTGTTTGGTATCTTCGAGATAGAAGATGGAAGGAAGGTCCAATTAGCTGCTTGGTTAATGAAGGATGAAGCCTTGTTTTGGTGGGAGGTCACGAATAAAGAGCGTCCAGTGGAGAATGGATGGATTTCGGGTATAGCTTCGAGATGAAATTTCTCTCACGAGAAGAAGAGAATTTATACATGGAGAGGTTCTTGGCGTTGAAGCAGGGGAATTTATCAGTAAAGGAGTCCGTCAACAAGTTCAATCAGTTGGCGAGATTTGGTTTAGACTTGGTGAACACACCTGAAAAGAAAGCCCTGAGATTCGTTAAATTGTTGAATGAGCCTCTACATGGGTTGGCTATGACCCACATTCCTATGGGGGCTACCTTTGAGAAACTGGTTGACATAGCGCTTATGCATGAACAGGAGAAAGGCGCTAATGCTAATAAGGCACCGGAAAAGAAAAGGGATCAAAAGAAGTCACAGCAGCAACCTAAGAAAGTTGGTAAGGATAACAATAGCAAAGGAAAGAAAAGGTGCTTTAATTATGGAACACCAGGCCATCTGAGCAAGGACTGTAGGAAGAAGAAGAAGACTGGCTGTTTCAACTGTGGTGAGGCGGTACATCTGATTAAAGACTGCTTGAGAAGACAAGGGCAAGAGGGCAGGTTCATGCTCTCATGGCACCAGGACAGGAGAGAGGTAGAAACATTTCTGTTGAAAGTTTGGTTTTTCTGTTTGATCATCCCGTTCGTACTATGTTTGATTCTGGCGCTTCACACTCGTTTGTATCTGCTTCGTTAGTTGAAACACTACACCTAAATACTAGTCTAGTTATGGATCCCATAGTAGTCTCAAATCCTATTGGTGGTTTGGCTCATCTTTCAATGATTTGTCGGGATTTGAGAGTATCTATCTTGGGCATTGGGTTTGAATGCAATGCCTTCGTTCTTGGTTTCACGGGCTATGGGTCGATTCTAGGCATGGATTGGTTTTCCAGAAATGGTGACATCCTCGATTGTGAAAAGAGAGTGGTTAGAATTATTGCTCGCCTCGGTAACACTCTCGAAATCTCTTATAATCCCATACATTCTGTTATGCTTAGCTACCTAGAATCTCTTGATGCATTTGTTGAAAACTTGCAGTCTGTTAGAGTAGTCCGTGAATACTAAAATGTATTTGAAGAGGTGAAGGGCTTACCTCCGAAGAGGGAGGTAGACTTCCGCATATACCTTGTTGATAATGCAAAACCCGTAGCGTTACCCATTAGACACATAGCTCTAAGGAAGAGAAAAGAGCTCAGCAAGCAAGACAAAGAATTGATCGAAAAAGGGTTTATAAGGTGGAGTATTTCTGAATGGGGTTCTCCAGTAGTATTCGCAACCAAAGCGGATGGCTCACTTCGCCTATGCGTTGATTATAGGGAGCTAAACAAGCTGACCAAGAAAAATAGGCACCCACTTCCAAGAATAGACGACTTGTTTGATCAACTTGTAGGTGCGTCGGTTTTCTCCCAACTAGATCTGGCTACCGGGTTTCATCGGCTAAGAGTGGCTGAAGACAACATTGATAAGACCGCGTTCAGAATCCCGAATGGTTTCTTCGAATGGCTTGTCATGCCATTCAGCTTGACAAACGCACCCACTTACTTCGTTGACTTGATGATCAGGGTGTTCAAGGAGTTCCTTAATAAGTTTGTGGTGGTCTTCGTAGCCGACATTTTGATTTTCTCGAAGAATGAAGAAGAGCATGCTTTGCATTTAAGGGAAGTCATGGATATTCTTCGTGCACATCAGCTGAAAGCCAAATTCTCCAAATGCCATTTCTGGAGAGAAGAAGTGAGGTTTCTTAGACATGTGGTGTCCAAATAGGGGATAGCTGTGGACCACACAAAAGTAGTTGCGGTGCAAGATTAGAAGGTTCCACGGAATGAAACCGAAGTGCAAAGCTTTCTCGGGCTAGCGGGCTTTTACCGAAAGTTCATTAAAGACTTTGCAAAAATCTCAGCCCCACTCACAAGATTGACAAAGAAGAACCTAATGTTCGCTTGGGATTTGGATTGCGATATTGCTTTCCAATGTTTGAAAAGGGCTCTAACAACAGCCCCAGTTCTGACATTGCCTGATGGTAGCAAAATATTTACCGTATACACAAACGCATGAGGTACAGGGTTGGGCGCCGTCTTGATGCAAGAAGGCAAGATGGTTTGTTATAGGGGAAGGAAATTGAAGGTACATGAGAAGAACTACCCAACTCATGATTTGGAGCTAGCTGCCATTGTTTTCGCTCTAAAGTCATGGCGTCATTACCTACTAGGAGAAAGGTTTGAATTGTTTACTGACCATAAATTATTAAAGTAACTTTTCTCACAGAAAGATCTTAACTTAAGACAACAGAGGTGGATGGAATTTCTGGCCTCATATGATTTTGAGATTTCCTATACCGCTGGCAAGGGAAATGTCGTAGCAGACGCCTTGAGTAGAAAGAAGCTGACCTTGAGTCCTTTCTTTGTAGAAAGGCAAAGCTTGGAGTACATAGCAAACTTTAACTTTAGATCCTCCTCTGAAATTGTACCTGGTCTATTAGCATCACTAGAGGTGCGGCCTACTCTTTTGGACTCAATAGGAACCGCGCAACGAGAAGACCCTCAGCTAGTTGATATGATGGATAAGCTAGTTAGGGGTGAGACTTCTAGTCACCTCAATAGATACTCCATCGATGATAAGGGTTGGTTGGGACAGGATGGAAGGCTATGCATCCCACAAATAAGGGATTTAGTGAAGACGGTTCTCGAAGAAGCACACCATTCTAAGCTGACCATACACCCAGGCAGAGACAACATATATAAAGATATAAAAAGGGTTTTCTTTTGGAATGGCGTGAAGAGGGATGTAGCTGAGTTCGTCACTAAGTGCTTGAAATGCCTGCAAGTCAAAGCAGAGAAGAAGAAGCCTGGTTGTCTGCTTCATCCTCTAGAGGTCCCACAGTGGAAGTGGGATAGCATTTCGATGGACTTTGTCGATGGGTTGCCTAGGTCAAAAAGGGGCAATACCAATATTTGGGTAATAGTGGATAGGCTCATTAAAAGCGCTCACTTTATACCAGTTAAGTGTAGGAGGACTGCCTCGTACCTAGCATCCATTTATCTTAAAGAGATAGTTCGACTCCATGGGATACCCTCCAGCATAGTGAGTGATCGAGATCCTATTTTACGAGCGAATTTTGGAAGAGTTTGCAACTGGCTATAGGCACACAATTATGCTTAAGCACGACCTATCACCCCCAAACCGATGGTCAGACGGAAAGGGTGAATAGAGTATTGGAAGACCTCTTGAGATTGTGCATTCTTGACTTCGGAGGGACATGGGAAGATCATCTCCCTTTGGTGGAATTCGCCTACAACAATAGCTACCAAGCCACCAGAGGCATGGCGCCCTTCGAAGTTTTATATGGAAAACCATGCCGATCACCAACTTGTTGGTGGGATTCTACATACAAGCTCATAATTGGGCCAGACATGATTAGAGAAACCTCAGAAAAGGTGGACTTGATAAGAAGATGGATGAAAGCTGCACAAGATAGATAGAAGTCCTACGCAGACAAAAGAAGGACCGACCTTGAGTTTGAGGTTGGAGATAGGATGTTCCTTAAAGTATCTCCTTTGAGGAATGTCATTCGCTTTGGGTCCATAGGAAAGCTAGCACCAAGATTTGTAGGACCATTTCCTATCACTGAAAGGATTGAGACGATGGCTTATAGAGTAGAGCTACCCGAAAGACTGGTTGGAGTTCATAATGTTTTTCATGTTTCTCAACTATGAAAGTGCTTACATGAGTCTGCGAAAGTTGTGGAGCCAAGTATACTAGAGGAAGTAGAAGTGGAATGAGAAGCAACTATGAGAAGAATTCCAACTCATATCTTGGGTACGGAAGTCAAAAAGCTGCGCAACCGTGAACTCAAGCTTGTTAAAGTTCAATGGAGTGACGCTGAGGAAGACACGAATTGGGAAACTGAGAGAAAAATACGCATAGCCTACCCTTTTCTTTTTGAGGGTACCTCCTTGATCTCTTTTTCCATAAGTTTATTCATGCTTATATCTATCTTTTAAGTATATCTCCTCGGTCCTATTCTTTATCCTTAGGTAGAAACCAATGGATGTAAACATGTATCTGAAACATGTTATGATTGATGGTTGCCAGTGATTGCAAGTGGTTGCTAGTGGTTGCGAGTGATCGCAAGTGGTTGCTAGTGGTTGCTCGTGGATGCATGTACATACACATTAGGCACTAGATCAGCTCAATCACTTTCATATTGCATATAAATATGTGTGCATACTTAAATTAATGGATGTATAATGGTTGTGTTTTCATATGGATGCTGCATTTTGATGAATGGTTGTGCACACATGTAGAAATAATATGTGTCGTTAGGATTCTTTTGCATACATAATGGACGCATGACACTATCATGATTTGCATTAAGGAGGTCAACTGAATCAGTAGACCGCCTGATTTTGCATTGGATAAGGAACATATACACACACTTTTTTGCATATGTTCATATGGCATTAGAAATATTGTAAGGACAATGGATGCCTGTGTTTGATGGTTAACTAGATGGATGATTGGATGGTAGGATATACATTCTTCTTGACTTGAAGATTTCGGGGACGAAATACTTTAAGGAGAGGAGAATGTAACACCCTGAATTTTCTATGATTATTAAAAGAACGAATTAAAGAATAACTAGTTGTTAAAGTGAGAATTAAGGGAAACTAGTTACGCCATTGCGCTTGTCTCGAAATTCTGCTTGTAATAGAGTCCAAGTTTTCGTAAATCGGACTTCGTATGAGGAAGTTATGGCCCTCAGAAGTTTCAAAAATTTAAATTAAAAACAGTTCAGAGTAAAATTCAAAATTTCGAATTCAAACGAAGAAGCGGGTTGGGCGGGATTTTTCCCGCCCCAGGCCAGGTCGACAAGTGGGTTGACCAGGGGGTCGACTTCCCCTATACAGGTCGACCAGGGGGTCGACCTACCCCCCGCGGGGTAGATATGAACTGTAACACCCCACATCCGTTAGTGTCACTCACAAAGGGAATGCACTAAGTTCTGTGGAGCATTTAGGGTAAAAGATGCAGATAAATAATAAGACAAACAAAAATTAAACAGCGGAAAATAAAAATTTGCTTTATTGATAAAATAGTTTGTACAATGGTTTCTTTACAATATCATAGTATCATCTGTCCTACAAAATAAAGAAGCATAAAAAACAACATTTATATTCCCCGATTTTAGCAAGAGCCAACCATAGCATCTGAAAGGGGAATCCAAGCAAACTTCGACAAATCTTCAAGCTGGGAAAGAGTGGCAGTCCAACTTAACCTGAGCTAAACTATTCCCTCCTTTACTACCTTTGGGGGGGGGGAACGGAAGAAAAGAAGACGAAAGAAAAATAGAGTCAGACATAAAGCCTGAGTAAGTTCAGTAACTTATAGCATGTGAACACGGAAAAACAAAACGACATGAATTAACTGAATACAAGATTACACCATGACAATAGGGTCAACAAGATTAGACAAGGTAGTCACAAGATATGCTAAGATAAGATAAACTGGATACGCTCTAATACTTTCGCCGCTTCGCTATTTCCTTGTTGTACTGGTTTCTACATCTCTGCACCGCCTATCTAGTGTCCCAACTAGTAACGATAACGTGATCCCAATCCCTGTATTTTCCATTACCTTCCGGCATACATTCATTATTTATTACCTAGATCAAATCTATGGTTTTCTATCAAGTGCTTTCTAGATTTAACAAGATTTTACGCTATCTGCTGAACGCTTCTCGAGTTCAGGGTTTATGCCACCTAGTCCAACTAGGGATTACGCTACCTGCCGAACGATGCCCCCAAGTCTAGGACACACTACCTAGAGTGGTATATGTTCCTATACTTCCCCATGCATGTATCGCGAATCGTTATCGCTTGTCTAGATGCACATGTCCTGTAATGTGCGGTCCGAGTCCTGTGACAGGGCAAATCAAGGAATATAGAACTCGGTCGGGAGCTTTCAGATATCTGCCGATGCAGATGCTAAGGTCTGTTTTTATTCCAGTGGCTATGCTCCCACTTGACCCCTCCCTCAACTAATGAAAGGCACACCTTGTAAAATGAGAACTATACGCCGGCCCTCGGTGCCCCGCTATCCTATGGCTATCATCACCCATAACTAGATAGCAATTATATGGTCTTTTGGAGTTCTCCGCCTTTCCGCTTCACGTATCTCGATTGATTCAAGATGGATGGTAGACGACGAGTTGCTATCATAGGGCTACCGTTTTCTCGCCGAATCACGCTAGTCCATCCTAGTCTTTAGGTTGCCATATTTTGCAACCAAGGCATACCCTTGGTTCTTCTACCGCAGACCTTAACCTCTGTGAGCCCAGGAGGATCATCTGCAGCCTCACAGAGGGATACCAAGAGTACCCTCACGTCCCCTCGAAGCCTCGGGCTTCGTAACCCAATTCGTTGGAGCCTTCGTTTTAATCAGACGGACGTTCGCTCCTTCCCGTGTTATACTAAGAATTACTACTTAGTTCTACTAACTAAGGTTTACCACTTAGTTTCCAGAATCATTGTTTTCTTAACTAAGGTTTACTACTTAGCTCCTTTTAACTAAGGTTTACTACTTAGTTCTCTTTCCCGCCAATTTGGATTGGTTAAGTGTCATTAGTCAATTCAAGCTAACTTAACCCTCTTCATTTATCCTGTCAAACTGGTTAATTGTTATCAGTGATTCATGTTGACTTAACCCGACCACAAACCCAGTTATATTGGTTAAGTATTTCTTATTACTTAACCCTACCTGTTCGTCCTGTATTGGTTAAGTACGTTCCTTTTTAACTTAACCTTCCCCGTCTGTTTTAACTAACATGTTATTAATGGTTAAGTATTATCCCTTCATGTTTTAGACTTAACCTTATTCCTTTATCACAATCTGATGGTTAAGTGTTCAAGTTTACTTAGCCCTACAGTCTAGCCCAGCTAACATATCAAATTGGCTAAGTGTATTTACTTAACCCCAACCTCTAGTCTAGTTAACATGTTAATTTGGCTAAGTGTATTATCTTTACTTAACCCCACCTTCTAGTCTAGTTAACATGTTAATTTTGGCTAAGTGTTTTCTAAGTTACTTAACCCCTACAAATATTGTCTTGTTACCATGTTAAGTTTGGTTAAGTGTCCCTATGGACTTAGCTCTCCCATTCTAGCTTAACTGTATTAAGTTGGTTAAGTATTCCTATGGACTTAAGCCTCCCATTCTAGCTTAACTGCGTTGACTGTCTGTATGGACCTAACCCCACCCATTGGTTTGGTTATCATGTTGAATTGGTTAAGTGTCTTAGTTAACTTAACCCTACCATTCTTGCTTTAACTAAATTAAAGCCACGACCACTTACATTAGACAAAAATTGCTGCGAATACTGGATGTGCCGGTCGGTTCCGGACAGGTTTACATCGCAACTCAGTCTAACCTCGGGTTAGGCATATTCGTGTTTTCTAAGTTAAAAGGGTTTTGATTAATTTTCAAATCAGGTTTTGAAAGCAACAATCCCGTCTGTCGGATCAGTTAGGGATAGCCAGGGAGAGCAGGAAACTTGTATTTTCCAAACCCAAGCCTAGACACTATCCTCTCTGTTACTCTAGAACTTTCTGGTGTGTTATTAAAAGAGATGTCGTTAAGAAACCTTTAATTTGTCTAAATTTGTCTTTCCTCATTTAGGACAAATTCTATAAGTAAATTAATCCTAATTTACTTATTTCCCAATTACTCTTTTAATGTAAATTGTCTACATTTATTTCTATGGCCCATTTCCCCCTCAAAATCATATTTATGTTTTTATTTTTTGGTATGTAAACCATACCAAACGAAGTGTCACTAATCATGATTTTGCTAAACCTGCCAATTACTCCCAATTATGGCCAATTTCAAATTTATGCTACTATACTTACCGTGTTAAATTAGCTAATCCAATTCCGATTCAACAATTCTAATTCATGTCAAACTAGACTTATTACTCTAGTTCACTATTCACGTAAATGCTAGATTTACACGTTGATAATAGATTCAGGTTACACAATCTATAATTCGTATCAAATTTACCCAATTTGCATTCCTATGAACAAGCCATAATACATGTTCCCAATTAATGCCAATTTCCTAGTTTTTAACTATGTTTTTAGTAAATTTCATATTTTGCCCAAATCGTATTCCCACCGTTCGTATAATCGTAATTCAATCTAGATTATAGATAAATCTAGATTCGTAGAAAATAGGGAATGAACCAAAGATGCTAGGCAAAAGATAGACATAATAATTGGCATGAAAAGGGTTGCATAATGACATCGGTTCAAGAACATGGGTAGACCTAACTTAATAGGTAAATTCCCAAGGTCTAAAACCAAAAGAAAACCAAGAACAAACAAAATAGAGACATAGGTTCAAGAACATGGGTAGACCTAACTTAATAGGTAAATTCCCAAGGTCTAAAACCATAGAAAATCAATATTAGACAGAATAGAAAAATCAGGTTTAGACCCAATTTCATAGTCACAAAACTTAAGCAACACTTCCCTAGTTAGGAATCATAGGTGTTTAGTCAAAGTTGTCCTTGTTATGTCATAGGCAATAGTTTATGTTTCCTAATCAAAGGCATAGGCTTAGTCAAGGAAATAATTCTCATAGTCACAGTCATAGTCATAGGCAGTGTTCATAGTCATAGGCAGTGTTCATAGTCATAGGCAATGTTCATAGTCATAGGCATATGGTTCTAAGGTCCATAGTTTCATAGTCACGGTCTTATTTGTCCTCAAATCATAATAGTTCTTAATTAAGTTCAAGAGTGTAATAACCCGAAAATCTGAACCAGTTTAAAATTTTTATTTTGGCTATTTTAGCGAATTTTGAATATTTAAAATAGATTATTTTAAATAATATCGACGGGATAATTTATTTTGAATATATTTATAACGTATATATTTATATACGTCGTCGTTAGAATATAATAATTATATATAATTATAAATAGAATTGAAAATGACGCGGTAGTTCGATAATTCGATTTCAAACTTCAATTGAATGTACCGGGTGCAAAACAATCCGGATTTTAGTGAAACCAAAAATATTAGAATCTATTCGTGAATATCTTTCCAACGAATCCGAAAAATCGAAATTTCATAGAGGGAATCAAAAGTTATGCCCAGTTGAAAATTCGGAATAGTCGCTATGTAAATTATACATGGCCCAAAAAGTCATATTTTGCATACGGATGAATTTGGACTCGAAACCACTTCCATTGAGTTCAAAATGCCGTTTACAACTTCGAAAAGTATAAGCTTCGATATATTCCGATATCCGGAATAGTGGTTATGGGCTAGAGTTGTTCGGTTAACAATACATAGCCCTTAAAAAGTGAAATTTTGCATACGAGCTCAGAATTCGACGAGATAAATTTTTATGGATTCATAATGACAAAATATTGTTATGTCCCAAAGGGCTCGTCGAACGGAGTCAGTATGTGGCCGTGCGAGCTGAAACAGTTCAGGGTAAAACGAGCAGTCATTTTACAAAGGAACATTACTGATACGACCTCGGAATTCAATTCTACTTTTTTTTCTAGATTCGTATCATCTAATAATGGTTAAATCCAAGAGAGCTTGATTTTTTGAGTTAGCATGTGAGCGTGCGAGAAGAAAAGGTGCGCCAAAATCGCATTTTTAGAGCTTATCTGAGCATTTTTGTGATTTTTAACGGACGGTCAAACGAACTCAGAATTCGACGAAACTTGTTTCGTTGGACTCGTCTTCACGTCTACTATCTCGTGTCCGAAATCCGCGGCCATCGGAGATCGCTAGCGTTCAGGCGATACGCGAGAAACTAGCATATAATCACTTTTCCTCCTTTTCTATTTCATAAATTCACTTTTCCTCCTTCCTCCACAAAAACTCAAAAATGGCCTCCTCCACCACCACCGCCGCTGCCCCCTCCTCCACCGCCCACCACCAGCCTCCGGCGAGCCGCCGCACCCCTCCTCCTCCTCCCCTCCTCCTCCTCTTCCTCCTCTCTCTCTCTCCTCCTCTTTCTCTCTTGAAATGCAAAGCCCTAAGCCACCACCACCACCACGGGCCCCACTACCACCGCCGCCGCCCCCTAGCCGCCTCCCCACGCCACCTCAGGCCCCACGCCCCCCTTTGCCTCCCCCAATTCCGACCGTGGGCCCCACATGGCCAATATCCCCCTTTTCACCAAAAATCCCGTTTTTGCATAAAAGTCCCTGACCGTTTTTCGTCAATAACTCCCAAACCATGTACTTTTAGCCAAAGTCCCTCAAGATCAAAGTTGTAGAGCACGAAATTCTCTATGATTTGGCTATATGGAAGTCGTGTTTTGGAGTTCCGAGCTGCCCGGAAAACGTGTTTAAAGTCTGCTGTCCGGAAGCGGCAAAATTCGTGTACTTTCGCAAATTTTGGCGAATTGGAGCATTTTCGGCAAAAAGTTCCTTAGGCGAAAGTTGTTCAGAATGGCGTGCTTGTGCTAGAAGAAAAGATGGTGTGAAGATTGAAGCTTGTTTGCAAAGTCTGGAGCTCGAACAACAATTCAGCAGTTCAGAAAAGGCGTTAGAGAAAAAAAGTGAGTTTTCTCCGCTTTAAAGCTTCTATGATTTTTGACATATGAAGTTAATAAAAATATGATTTTTATGATATAGAGATGATAAAAATATGATTTTTACATTATAGAAGTATTAAAGATTTGATCTTTATTATGTAAAAGGAGCAAAGATGTGATTTTTATATAAGTGGCGATATAAAAATATAATCTTTATTATATGAACACCGTAGTAAAAATAGAATTTTTATCTATATAGTAGTAGTATAAAAATGTGATTTTTATATACATAGCAACAATATAAAAATGTGATTTTTATATACATGGCAACAATATAAAAATGTGATTTTTATATATGTAGTGACTACGGGCGGTGAAAGTGACAAAAGGGCGAGAACGACGAAGATTTCTACATAAGAAGAGTCGTGGCATTTGGTTTAGCTAGTCGGTGAGAACTTCTCACTAAAATCTCTTTTTTCTAGTTATATATATACTAGGATGCAGACGGTGCTTAGTAGCACCCGACACAATCATCCACAGACCATGGACTTGTTTGATTGGTTGTGTAGTTGGCTAGTCTAATTGGTTTGAATTGAATTGTTTGGTGAAATGAATGGATTGATTGATGTGTGAATGGCGTGGGCCTTCACTAGACCGGGGATAAGGCTAGGCCTCGTCCCGTTTCTAGTATCGTGCCGTTATGCCGCCGAAATTTTCTAAATTATGTTAGAAAAACAAAAATATCATTTTTATTGTGTAAATGAACGGAATAGAAATTCAAGTGTTGAAATAAATATTTTTGACGTTAAAAATATAATTTTTAACGTGAATGTGAATAAATAAATATTCATTTACAAACCGGACGGTTTGTTTATGTACACCTATTTGACTGATATTGATTGGGATGATAAATTTTACACATCGCCCAACTGCACAAATAAAATCTGTGTTTGATTGTTTGAAACCCCACACGGGTGTTGGGATGAAATTTGAAGTTCACTCATCCTAATTGATTAAATATGTCGATCGATTGATTGACAGGCTGTTATAAGCGTAAGATATCTATATTTGATGCTTATACAATGTAGTGCACTTTGGTTGATGGTTGATTATTTTTCAATGCTATTATATACATGTGTTGTATGGAATCCATATAATTAACATTATATGGTGATTGATTGGGCCTCATTTCAAATCGGGAAAATAAGGGATATTATAAAAGAAAATTCATGTGTTGAATATAAAAATAGTCATGTGTTGACGATGTTCATGTGTTGAGTGAAATATTTTATACAATGAAATTTACATCTTTATCATATTTAAAATTAGAACTACTTCCCAGTAGAAGTCTAATTAAAAATCAAACGATAGATACCATAGTTTTATAAAATATTTTACATAACAAAAATAGTGAGGTGTTGACAGTACTCATGTGTTGAGATTAGTCAGGTGTTGGAAGAAATATAGATTCATGTGTTGAATGGAATAAATATTCATTTGTTGAATAGAATAACGGATCTATTGAAATATATAAAGCCGTGTTGATTAGAGTTGCGCTATTTTGACGTGAACGATATTTATATCGACTATACTCGTTTTTATAATGAATATAGAAAAGAAGTGATTTCAAAATATAACGTTTTGAAAATATTATCATTTATATAGTAATGATATAAAATATTCAGTTTTGATTAGAAATTGAAATAGTGTTGAAATGGTTTTGAAACGAAGTTAAAACGATTTATAAAATTCGTTTTAAAAGGAAATTGACGAAATATATATAATATATATATATATATATATATATTATATATAATGGCCTGAATAGAACGCGCCGCTCCGCGGCAGTTCGTAAATTTCGACCATTGACTTCGAACTGACGTTGCGGGAGATCCGACCGTCGGATTCTCCTAAAACCGGAACCGTTGGGTTCGTATCGAAAAGAGCTTTCCAATGAATATTAGAAATTTAAAATCTAACGGTTGGATTTGGAATTATGTCCAAATCAAATTTGAAAAGGTCGTTGTAAGTGCAGTTCAATGGCCGTTGATGGAAATCGACTGTACGAGCCTTGATAAAATTATTAAAAATAATCAATATTACCAATATGTGAATTGGACTGGAGTTGAATCGAATTTATCTTCGGAATATTTCGATGTTGGATTTCGTGACTGTACAGATATTGTTATGGGAATTTGAAAGATATATTTTATATCGTTATTTCCAATACAATATTTGTTGGTTTCAGAATTTGATATTGAATATAAGCCGGTATATTTTCTATTCAGAGCCTTGTATTTAATATCAAATGTGATTTGGGTTTGTCGTGAATGGTGCCTACATTAACACTGTTCTTAAGCCCAATAGGGAAAAAGATTAAATCTTTCTGTTTAGATTTAATGAAGTGTATCAATTAAATAATATTTAATTGAAATTGAATTTGAATTGGTTTTTAGGTTTATCGTGAGCGGTGTTTTGAACAACACCTGTTCTTTAACCCAATTAACAATAGAATGTGATTTGGGTTTATTGTGAATCGTGTTTTAGATGACATTGGTTCTTTAACCCAGTTAAAGGCAAGATGTTGATTTTTGAAAAGATTAAAACTAAGTGGAGTTTTAATGAATCTTTAATTAGATTAAAAATGTGAATTGATAATTTAAATTATCAAATCTGAAAGGTGATCGAGAATGGAGTACCACCAGTTTTGCTCCAAAGCGATAGTTAAATCTTTTATTAGATTTGAACGTGAAATGGTAATTAATTTTACCGATAACACCGTGGTGTTAGATGTGGAGTGTTGCCAGTTTTCTCCATGGGATATATAGGTTGGGATTGGGAAATAAAATAAATAATTACTTCGGTGTGGTTCGCTAATCCCGACTAGTTTGAAATGATATCCAAAGGAAGATTATAGAATAAATTTAGAAGAATTTATCTTGGATAAAATTAATGGGAACATTTCCCTAAGAATGTGTTTTTATGAATAAAAGAACATTCTGAATTGGAATGAGGCGTTTGTTGTGTTTGTGTAACATTCGTTTATTATATACGTGGGTTATTCAGAAAGGCCGGGTTTATACCAATTCTGAATAATCGATTCGACGAGATGTCGAAGATGAAGACGGTGGTTGAAGACCGGAAGTCTTCACATCGTTTGGGTGATTACTGATGATCTAGATTGGGCTGTACACCCAGGATGAGGGAATCAGTTGATGATCGTCCAGACGTACTTGGAGATGGATGGATATGCGAGGAAAGTGCCTCCGGTTTCGTTCAGACCCAGAACGAACTTGTAAATGGATTGTGTGTCTGACATTGGATTTTATTCTGTGTTGATTGATCTCTATTAAATATACATCTGTTTGGCGGCGGAGAATTTATTCTCTTTCTTAACGCCCTTCTCTGAGACGTACGAGCTCAGAGGTTGTATATCGATGGACATCAGTCGCATAGAGTGAATTGCCAATGTGGCATGCATAAGTGGCAATTGATCAAGGCTTCTGTTGAAAAGCAAAGTCTTGTGGTTGATGATCAAAGCACGGCCTGTGTGGCGTAGCTTTGTGTATAACGTGAATTCGCGAGCCTCACACCTCGGTATGAGTCAAAAACGGGAGACGGACCGCTGGGAGAGCATGACGTTTCTTTCTAGCTAGGGTGGTGTCAGTGACCTACCAGCCCTGACATTTATATACTTTTCACCAGTGTGGTTGTTGGATATGAGGCGCCTCGGATATAGGTCTGTAAGGACCGGGAAACGTGTGTTCAGGAATTGCCAATCCTCAAAAGTAAGAGAGGACCGGCCCAGCCGATTCCAAGGATCATAGTGGGGTCCTGAGGCATTTGCTAGAGTGTCTCGAACGCGGAGAGGAGCTTGCCCCTTGCCTCGACTCATGACGGAAATCCAATTTCCAATACGTGTATTGCGGTTTTAATTGTAGAACTAGTATGGCGACATGATAGATGGTACCCATGCCGCATATGATTGATATTTATGATTTGAATTGTTTTGACACTATACACTTATTATAGTATCAAATAATGTGTTTTAAACGTATCAAGCATGCTTTGGCTGTTATAAGGTAAAAACCCTATCCTCCGGCTTGCGTTGCATTGTGTGATGGGACCTGGGTCTTATAACAGCTTCATTTTTTCTTTATTTAGCATTGCGCTGTTTGTTCTATGCACTGGTATTCTTGGGAGGAAACCCGTTCCGTGTTATACAGCGTGGTCCCTTGATTTACCTAACTTTAAAACCAATATTAATAACTGTTTTAGTTCTCACACCAGTCACATGACTGACCTGGAGTTTA
The DNA here is from genome assembly GCA_030737875.1 of Allium sativum. Classification (NCBI taxonomy): domain Eukaryota; kingdom Viridiplantae; phylum Streptophyta; class Magnoliopsida; order Asparagales; family Amaryllidaceae; genus Allium; species Allium sativum. The sequence continues at coordinate 583,208,892 of CM060924.1, read as the reverse complement.
TTGTTTTAACCTAAACTCTGGGTGCCCCTATTTTCCGCACGGGCAGCTAGTAGTTTTGGTTTTGCAGATTTATATTCACAGGAACCTGGTTTACAGCTGGAACGATGCTCGGAAAGCTCTGTATCCGTGTATCACTTTCAGTTGTGTTTTGTATATTTTCCGCTGCGATGTATTTAAATGTAATCTCTGATATTTATCGAATGTAATTTATTCATTTATACTCTGTATATTCTTGTATCTGATGGAATTGTTGTAATAACAATGAAATGTTCTTCTGTTTGCGTTCTATTTTGTCCTGTTCTCAAAGTATTCGTGCTTTCCTTCGCGGGGAAGTTACGGGTTCTTACAGTTTGGTATCAGAGCTTTGGTTTACAGAGCTCGAGAACAAGACACATTAGAACCATACGAAAGAATTCATCAGATATTGGATTAGTAATATCCAATTAGAATGACTCGTTAGAGATAGGATCAGTAGTATCCTAGAACGAGTGTGAAGAGTATATTTTTCAAATGAAAACAATTTTGTTTTGAAAATTTAAATCGTTTTATACGTATTTTATTATTTATTTATTTTGAATATGGACAATCTAGTATATAAAGGTTTTGCATATACGCGTCATGAACGTATATTCGAAGTTTTAATATATTAGATAGATATAGAATCACATTCTAGTTGCCCGGGAATGATTCTGATAATGCTGCAGCGTTACCAGTATTTATTTTCGAGTGACGAAGGTATGATTTTCTATATATTTCCATTAGGCTGGTGTGAGAACCAAAACTAATGTAGCTAGAACACATTGTGGTGAATTGGCATCAAAAATGAGATTTTCAGTATATATATCAAAATTATGAATTTGAAACGTTAATTTCACTAATTGATTGATGTTTGTGTTGTTTGTTTATTTGTTTGCTAATTTTGAACCATTTAGCCTAATCGAACCAAATATTGAACTATATTGAAATTTGGTCGCATTTGCTTGCATATGCTTATACTTGTACTTATATTGAACAGGTCATAGCAAGGAGGCTAGAGCAGAGAATAAAATTTGTTTGCCCGACAAATAGGTACATGTTTACTATAGTTTACTGTTTTATTTGGGTGATGATGATTTTATGAGCCTATTGGCTAGCCGCTTGGCTTTTTCTTTTTCTTTTTGAGATCAGAAGGCCTATATGTCAATTTCGGGATTTTCCCGTGCTCCCCGTACAAAGGAGGTTATGGCGAAATTTTACGAAAATTTAGGTTGTTAGCCAAATTTTTGAAGAATTTGAAAATTTCCAGAAACTGAAAAGTTGGAGAACGGAAGCCAGATCGAACGTAGAGTTGATTAATCAAACCACTTTCGACTTTGTTCCTTTTCGGGGACGAAAAGTTTTAAGTGGGGGAGATTGTAATAACCCGAAAATCTGAACCAGTTTAAAATTTTTATTTTGGCTATTTTAGCGAATTTTGAATATTTAAAATAGATTATTTTAAATAATATCGACGGGATAATTTATTTTGAATATATTTAGAACGTATATATCTATATACGTCGTCGTTAGAATATAATAATTATATATAATTATAAATAGAATTGAAAATGGCGCGGTAGTTCGATAATTCGATTTCAAACTTCAATTGAATGTACCGGGTGCAAAACAATCCGGATTTTAGTGAAACCAAAAATATTAGAATCTATTCGTGAATATCTTTCCAACGAATCCGAAAAATCGAAATTTCATAGCGAGAATCAAAAGTTATGCCCAGTTGAAAATTCAGAATAGTCGCTATGTAAATTATACATGGCCCAAAAAGTCATATTTTGCATACGGATGAATTTGGACTCGAAACCACTTCCACTGAGTTCAAAATGCCGTTTACAACTCCGAAAAGTATAAGCTTCGATATATTCCGATATCCGGAATAGTGGTTATGGGCTAGAGTTGTTCGGTTAACAATACATAGCCCTTAAAAAGTGAAATTTTGCATACGAGCTCAGAATTCGACGAGATAAATTTTTATGGATTCATAATGACAAAATATTGTTATGTTCCAAAGGGCTCGTCGAACGGAGTCAGTATGTGGCCGTGCGAGCTGAAACAGTTCAGGGTAAAACGAGTAGTCATTTTACAAAGGAACATTACTGATACGACCTCGGAATTCAATTCTACTTTTTTTTCTAGATTCGTATCATCTAATAATGGTTAAATCCAAGAGGGCTTGATTTTTTGAGTTAGCATGTGAGCGTGCGAGAAGAAAAGGTGCGCCAAAATCGCATTTTTAGAGCTTATCTGAGCATTTTTGTGATTTTTAACGGACGGTCAAACGAACTCGGAATTCGACGAAACTTGTTTCGTTGGACTCGTCTTCACGTCTACTATCTCGTGTCCGAAATCCGCGGCCATCGGAGATCGCTAGCGTTCAGGCGATACGCGAGAAACTAGCATATAATCACTTTTCCTCCTTTTCTATTTCATAAATTCACTTTTCCTCCTTCCTCCACAAAAACTCAAAAATGGCCTCCTCCACCACCACCGCCGCTGCCCCCTCCTCCACCGCCCACCACCAGCCTCCGGCGAGCCGCCGCACCCCTCCTCCTCCTCCCCTCCTCCTCCTCTTCCTCCTCTCTCTCTCTCCTCCTCTTTCTCTCTTGAAATGCAAAGCCCTAAGCCACCACCACCACCACGGGCCCCACTACCACCGCCGCCGCCCCCTAGCCGCCTCCCCACGCCACCTCAGGCCCCACGCCCCCCTTTGCCTCCCCCAATTCCGACCGTGGGCCCCACATGGCCAATATCCCCCTTTTCACCAAAAATCCCGTTTTTGCATAAAAGTCCCTGACCGTTTTTCGTCAATAACTCCCAAACCATGTACTTTTAGCCAAAGTCCCTCAAGATCAAAGTCGTAGAGCACGAAATTCTCTATGATTTGGCTATATGGAAGTCGTGTTTTGGAGTTCCGAGCTGCCCGGAAAACGTGTTTAAAGTCTGCTGTCCGGAAGCGGCAAAATTCGTGTACTTTCGCAAATTTTGGCGAATTGGAGCATTTTCGGCAAAAAGTTCCTTAGGCGAAAGTTGTTCAGAATGGCGTGCTTGTGCTAGAAGAAAAGATGGTGTGAAGATTGAAGCTTGTTTGCAAAGTCTGGAGCTCGAACAACAATTCAGCAGTTCAGAAAAGGCGTTAGAGAAAAAAAAGTGAGTTTTCTCCGCTTTAAAGCTTCTATGATTTTTGACATATGAAGTTAATAAAAATATGATTTTTATGATATAGAGATGATAAAAATATGATTTTTACATTATAGAAGTATTAAAGATTTGATCTTTATTATGTAAAAGGAGCAAAGATGTGATTTTTATATAAGTGGCGATATAAAAATATAATCTTTATTATATGAACACCGTAGTAAAAATAGAATTTTTATCTATATAGTAGTAGTATAAAAATGTGATTTTTATATACATAGCAACAATATAAAAATGTGATTTTTATATACATGGCAACAATATAAAAATGTGATTTTTATATATGTAGTGACTACGGGCGGTGAAAGTGACAAAAGGGCGAGAACGACGAAGATTTCTACATAAGAAGAGTCGTGGCATTTGGTTTAGCTAGTCGGTGAGAACTTCTCACTCAAATCTCTTTTTTCTAGTTATATATATACTAGGATGCAGACGGTGCTTAGTAGCACCCGACACAATCGTCCACAGACCATGGACTTGTTTGATTGGTTGTGTAGTTGGCTAGTCTAATTGGTTTGAATTGAATTGTTTGGTGAAATGAATGGATTGATTGATGTGTGAATGGCGTGGGCCTTCACTAGACCGGGGATAAGGCTAGGCCTCGTCCCGTTTCTAGTATCGTGCCGTTATGCCGCCGAAATTTTCTAAATTATGTTAGAAAAATAAAAATATCATTTTTATTGTGTAAATGAACTGAATAGAAATTCAAGTGTTGAAATAAATATTTTTGACGTTAAAAATATAATTTTTAACGTGAATGTGAATAAATAAATATTCATTTACAAACCGGACGGTTTGTTTATGTACACCTATTTGACTGATATTGATTGGGATGATAAATTTTACACATCGCCCAACTGCACAAATAAAATCTGTGTTTGATTGTTTGAAACCCCACACGGGTGTTGGGATGAAATTTGAAGTTCACTCATCCTAATTGATTAAATATGTCGATCGATTGATTGACAGGCTGTTATAAGCGTAAGCTATCTATATTTGATGCTTATATAGTGTAGTGCACTTTGGTTGATGGTTGATTATTTTTCAATGCTATTATATACATGTGTTGTATGGAATCCATATAATTAACATTATATGGTGATTGATTGGGCCTCATTTCAAATCGGGAAAATAAGGGATATTATAAAAGAAAATTCATGTGTTGAATATAAAAATAGTCATGTGTTTACAATGTTCATGTGTTGAGTGAAATATTTTATACAATGAAATTTACATCTTTATCATATTTAAAATTAGAACTACTTCCCAGTAGAAGTCTAATTAAAAATCAAACGATAGATACCATAGTTTTATAAAATATTTTACATAACAAAAATAGTGAGGTGTTGACAGTACTCATGTGTTGAGATTAGTCAGGTGTTGGAAGAAATATAGATTCATGTGTTGAATGGAATAAATATTCATTTGTTGAATAGAATAACGGATCTATTGAAATATATAAAGCCGTGTTGATTAGAGTTGCGCTATTTTGACGTGAACGATATTTATATCGACTATACTCGTTTTTATAATGAATATAGAAAAGAAGTGATTTCAAAATATAACGTTTTGAAAATATTATCATTTATATAGTAATGATATAAAATATTCAGTTTTGATTAGAAATTGAAATAGTGTTGAAATGGTTTTGAAACGAAGTTAAAACGATTTATAAAATTCGTTTTAAAAGGAAATTGACGAAATATATATAATATATATATATATATATTATATATATAATGGCCTGAATAGAACGCGCCGCTCCGCGGCAGTTCGTAAATGTCGACCATTGACTTCGAATTGACGTTGCGGGAGATCCGACCATCGGATTCTCCTAAAACCGGAACCGTTGGGTTCGTATCGAAAAGAGCTTTCCAATGAATATTAGAAATTTAAAATCTAACGGTTGGATTTGGAATTATGTCCAAATCAAATTTGAAAAGGTCGTTGTAAGTGCAGTTCAATGGCCGTTGATGGAAATCGACTGTACGAGCCTTGATAAAATTATTAAAAATAATCAATATTACCAATATGTGATTGGACTGGAGTTGAATCGAATTTATCTTCGGAATATTTCGATGTTGGATTTCGTGACTGTACAGATATTGTTATGGGAATTTGAAAGATATATTTTATATCGTTATTTCCAATACAATATTTGTTGGTTTCAGAATTTGATATTGAATATAAGCCGGTATATTTTCTATTCAGAGCCTTGTATTTAATATCAAATGTGATTTGGGTTTGTCGTGAATGGTGCCTTCATTAACACTGTTCTTAAGCCCAATAGGGAAAAAGATTAAATCTTTCTGTTTAGATTTAATGAAGTGTATCAATTAAATAATATTTAATTGAAATTGAATTTGAATTGGTTTTTAGGTTTATCGTGAGCGGTGTTTTGAACAACACCTGTTCTTTAACCCAATTAACAATAGAATGTGATTTGGGTTTATTGTGAATCGTGTTTTAGATGACATTGGTTCTTTAACCCAGTTAAAGGCAAGATGTTGATTTTTGAAAAGATTAAAACTAAGTGGAGTTTTAATGAATCTTTAATTAGATTAAAAATGTGAATTGATAATTTAAGTTATCAAATCTGAAAGGTGATCGAGAATGGAGTACCACCAGTTTTGCTCCAAAGCGATAGTTAAATCTTTTATTAGATTTGAACGTGAAATGGTAATTAATTTTACCGATAACACCGTGGTGTTAGATGTGGAGTGTTGCCAGTTTTCTCCATGGGATATATAGGTTGGGATTGGGAAATAAAATAAATAATTACTTCGGTGTGGTTCGCTAATCCCGACTAGTTTGAAATGATATCCAAAGGAAGATTATAGAATAAATTTAGAAGAATTTATCTTGGATAAAATTAATGGGAACATTTCCCTAAGAATGTGTTTTTGTGAATAAAAGAACATTCTGAATTGGAATGAGGCGTTTGTTGTGTTTGTGTAACATTCGTTTATTATATACGTGGGTTATTCAGAAAGGCCGGGTTTATACCCATTCTGAATAATCGATTCGACGAGATGTCGAAGATGAAGACGGTGGTTGAAGACCGGAAGTCTTCACATCGTTTGGGTGATTACTGATGATCTAGATTGGGCTGTACACCCAGGATGAGGGAATCAGTTGGTGATCGTCCAGACGTACTTGGAGATGGATGGATATGCGAGGAAAGTGCCTCCGGTTTCGTTCAGACCCAGAACGAACTTGTAAATGGATTGTGTGTCTGACATTGGATTTTATTCTGTGTTGATTGATCTCTATTAAATATACATCTGTTTGGCGGCGGAGAATTTATTCTCTTGCTTAACGCCCTTCTCTGAGTCGTACGAGCTCAGAGGTTGTATATCGATGGACATCAGTCGCATGGAGTGAATTGCCAATGTGGCATGCATAAGTGGAAATTGATCAAGGCTTCTGTTGAAAAGCAAAGTCTTGTGGTTGATGATCAAAGCACGGCCTGTGTGGCGTAGCTTTGTGTATAACGTGAATTCGCGAGCCTCACACCTCGGTATGAGTCAAAAACGGGAGACGGACCGCTGGGAGAGCATGACGTTTCTTTCTAGCTAGGGTGGTGTCAGTGACCTACCAGCCCTGACATTTATATACTTTTCACCTGTGTGGTTGTTGGATATGAGGCGCCTCGGATATAGGTCTGTAAGGACCGGGAAACGTGTGTTCAGGAATTGCCAATCCTCAAAAGTACGAGAGGACCGGCCCAGCCGATTCCAAGGATCATAGTGGGGTCCTGAGGCATTTGCTAGAGTGTCTCGAACGCGGAGAGGAGCTTGCCCCTTGCCTCGACTCATGACGGAAATCCAATTTCCAATACGTGTATTGCGGTTTTAATTGTAGAACTAGTATGGCGACATGATAGATGGTACCCATGCCGCATATGATTGATATTTATGATTTGAATTGTTTTGACACTATACACTTATTATAGTATCAAATAATGTGTTTTAAACGTATCAAGCATGCTTTGGCTGTTATAAGGTAAAAACCCTATCCTCCGGCTTGCGTTGCATTGTGTGATGGGACCTGGGTCTTATAACAGCTTCATTTTTTCTTTATTTAGCATTGCGTTGTTTGTTCTATGCACTGGTATTCTTGGGAGGAAACCCGTTCTGTGTTATACGGCGTGGTCCCTTGATTTACCTAACTTTAAAACCAATATTAATAACTGTTTTAATTCTCACACCAGTCACATGACTGACCTGGAGTTTATTGTTTTAACCTAAACTCTGGGTGCCCCTATTTTCCGCACGGGCAGCTAGTAGTTTTGGTTTTGCAGATTTATATTCACAGGAACCTGGTTTACAGCTGGAACGATGCTCGGAAAGCTCTGTATCCGTGTATCACTTTCAGTTGTGTTTTGTATATTTTCCGCTGCGATGTATTTAAATGTAATCTCTGATATTTATCGAATGTAATTTATTCATTTATACTCTGTATATTCTTGTATCTGATGGAATTGTTGTAATAATAATGAAATGTTCTTCTGTTTGCGTTCTATTTTGTCCTGTTCTCAAAGTATTCGTGCTTTCCTTCGCGGGGAAGTTACGGGTTCTTACAAAGAGTATAGGCACTGATTCGAATAGAGAGAGAGATTTGGCATATTCTTTTATTCCTTTAATTTCATGTCACGAACAGAGAAAAACGTTCAAATCTAAAAATAACTGACTTACAGAGATTAGATTAGAACAAAAAGATGGCGTTGCTATGATTCGTAGAAAAACAATCGTTGAAGTCGTTTGAACCTCCTCTTGAATCCTAGCTTGACTTGAACCTCTTCTTGAAAATCTTTTAGCAGCATTTCCTCGTCTTGATTTATTTTATATATATTATTTTACTCACTTATTTATTTATTTCTCAGAGGCAGCATAAGGATAGAAAAGAATTGTGAATAGAGAAGAAGACCAGGGTTGTTTATATAGTGTAGAAGTCAACGAATCTGGTCAGAAGGGTGTCCGGATACAGAGAAATGAATCAGGTTCAGAAAGCTGGAAAAAGCGGGAGGGAGGGGGGGTGTCGACTACCCAGTCGACCTGGGGGGGTGTCGACTACCCAGTCGACCTGGGGGGGGCTCGACTACCCAGTCGACTCCCCAGTTGACCTTGGTCCTGGGCGGGAAATTTCCCGTCCAGCCCGCTTATAAGTCTGTTTTGAAATTTGAACTTTGCTGAAACTTCCGGAGGCCATATCTTCCTCATACGGACTCCGATTTACACAAACTCGGACTCGTTTTCATGCAGAATTCCGAGACAAACGCAATGGCGTAGCCCGTTTCCCTTGATTTTGATTTTAACTTTTAATTCTTCCTTGATTTGTGAATCTTAGCGTTACAGAATTACGGGGTGTTACATGAACTGTGACGATTCTGACTTGTTGCTGAATCTTTTCTGACCAGTTGCTGAGTCACTAGGGCATAGGTGGCAATTCTGGATAACTCTATCTAGTCTGAATGGTTCTAATTTGCTCCTATGATAATCTAACGGCTTATATTGATTTAAAATTCTATATAAGCACGCATACACTCAAGCTCTAAACCTAAACTAAATTAATCTCTTGGCCTCCATGCTGCTGATAGAATAATTCTTCTTCTTCTTAAAGCTTAGGAATTACAAGACAGGATTCCAATACAAACGACGAACGAATTATTCTCTTCTCTAATCCGTCTTTATGAGTACAATTTCTTTCACAAAATAATTAATAAATTAATTATGATGAGTTATAATTGGGATTATAAGGACATGTCTGTTGGATCATGTGATGTTACTTAATTTTTTATCGTCTGTTGGTGAACATATGATAGTTTTGTTAACTTATGTTAGTAGATCTATTTCATATGTCCAATCACATATGTTTAACTTGATTCATTTTATGACATCAGTTTATATGCAGGTTTGGATGTGAACCATATGCTAGTTTGTACATGAACCATATGCAAGTCTGTATGTGAATTATACACAAGTTTATATGTGAATCAAGTATATACATATGCTAGTTTATATGTAAAACATATGATATTAGTTTACATGTTTAAATTCATATGCAAGTTTGTAGGAATCCATATGCAAGTTTGGGTGAAAACTATTTTCACATATGCAAGTTTAGGTGAAAACCATATTCACATATGCAAGTTTAGGTGAAACCCATATTCATATATGCAAGTTCACAATTTCTTGTTTAGATCTATATTTAGATCCATGGTAGGTTATGCAAATTTATGTTCTATATGTCCATTGCCTATGCAAGTTATTGGCTATGCAAACTTATGGTATAATTCTTATTCGCAAGTTAGATCTATTTTATGTGTTATGCAAGTTGTGATGTTTCTTTTGTTTTTATGTGTTAGACTATTTGCGTGTCTAACATATTTCATATTAAACATACGAACGACGTAGGGACAATGGGAAAATATTAAATATACATATTGTGAATTGACATAAAATGGCTTTAAAGGCATATAATTAATTTGAGACACTAATTGGTATAATTTATATACCTGAAAACTATGGACATAATTTAGGTGACAATTATGGACATTGATTAATTTGGAAATTATTGACAATTTGAATAGGGATAATTAATTCATATTGGGGTGAAATAATTATGTGTAATAATAAACGCCTAAGACACGAGGTTGGACTCGTTTGGGGTATAAGACTGCCCGGACCCGCCCGGCACATACATCAACCACAAACGGTAGTCTAATGTGAGAGGTCGAAGGCATCAATTAAATGCGTAACAACGGTAAAGAAAAGAGGTTAGACTCGTTTGCGGAATAAGACTGCCCGGACCCGCTCGGCAAATCCAGCAACCGCAAACGGTAGTCTAATGTGGGAGGTCTTACAGGATTACGGTTATAATGAATTAAGTAATACTTAACCAAGATAAACATGTATTGGGACATGAGGTTAAGTGTGTGACATGGGTGGCATGTGAAATACGATTAGAAACATAACCAAATTGAAACATGTAAGAAGACATGAATAAGAAGGGGTTAAGTGGGAAATCCTAATGGGGACCAAGCATAGGTGGAAAGCTTGTGTCAAGCATGGGGGACCCTTTTCAAACCAGTAACCCATTAAGTATCTTTGTGAGCTCGAGCTAGGTCGAGAACGGGACACGCTTACTGCGTTTGACTGTAAGAGGTCGAAACTGGTTAGCGGTGGCAACGCAAATCCAACGGGGTCATGTGCGTGCGTGGGCCCGAGCTGGTATGTAAGACGTTGTTGCATCATGTAGATATAAGCAGTGCATCTTTAGTGGTATCGGGTTCCAACTTGGGGAGTGATGCACCCCACTGTGGGACCAGCACGGGTATCTACGAGTTAAGGAGCCGATCGCATGGGGGTAGTGGGTACAACAAGTAGAGATAGGGGCCGGCGGCACCTATGAGGACAACTTGGGGTACACGAAACTACCATTATGATTGTTATGTTTAGTAGGCGGGATCAACTTTTATGGTGACAAGTAATGGTGCAGTATAGTAATTATCCTATAGTGATTAGGAGCGCGATTAACGCCAGCATATTCCTCTTGTTTGTTTTGTCTTGCCCATTTGCTTCACAGTCATTCCTTGTTTTACCAGTTTATACCTTATCCTAATTACTTTAATAATTATATTGTTAAAGTTATTGGACTCGCCATACTTTATGTCTGATCCCCTTTGTTTTGGCCTCTTTTCTTCCTCCCCCCCCCTCCCAGGTTCTCAGGGTGGGACTAGTGCTAGTGGTGCTTGATTTGGACCTCTTTCTCTCTCTTTTTTAAGTGCTTGGATTGCTGAAAGTATAGTTCAGCTTGTCTCTTTTATGGCTACTTATGTTGGGGTTATGCTTTTTTACTTTACGTACTCAAAAAACAATTTGTCAAGATGGATATTATGTGTACTTGGTTTTATGGTTAGTTTTGATGTTGTTGTAACCAAACTATTTCTCCGCTGCAATAAAAGTTGTTTTTAAATTTTTCAAGTACCAATATATGTATCTTTCTTGTTATATTTTGTTCTATACACCAATAATACTCCATGAAAGTTAATGCATTCCCTTTGAGAGTGACATTAATGGACGTGGGGTGTTACAGAATCTTTAGCTCTTTCACTTCGGATTCTTCGCCCTTCTTGGCACCTAATCTTTTGGGAAAACTTTGACTACCAATCCCTCTTCTGGAAAGAGAGTTCCTCTCTCCATTAAGTGTTTTGTTGTATGATCATCGTATTAATCTCAATAGTGCTTTGTTCTCACATCAACATCTGATTTTGTATGATCCATCTTTTAAATCTAGGTCTGCTTGCCTAGGGCTCGATCTTGGTACTAATCCATAACGATCAAAGTCGAAACGCGAGCCTATTAATGAAGCATCAATTGGTACCATAGAATTTTGGGGAGCATTAAAGAGTTTATCGAAAATTTACAGCAGCTTGCCAAACAAAGGCTATATTCCGGGATCAATGATTGGATCATGCAAAATAGAAATACTTTTTCTTGGATAAAGGAACAAATGACTCAATTTATTTATGTATCGATCATGAAATATGTAATAACTCGAGCATCTATTTCAAATGTGTATCCCATTTTTGTGCAGAATGGACAAATCTGTTCGAAAATAGAGCTCTTTTATCCCGGAATTAAACCTGCAATTAACGTTGGCTTATCTGTCAGTCGCGTCGGGTTTGCTGCTGAAAAAAAATCATTGGCTTATCAAATTATCTATCAAGCCGTGAAAAAGATTCAACAAAAGACGGAAACAAATCCACTATCCGTTTTACGTCAAGCAATACGTGAAGTAACTCTCGATATAGCACCTTCCTTTTACCTCTCGATATCAGGAGAGTAGCAAGAAAGTGTAAACTCTCTAACCAATCGTGGAAGGCCTCTACTTTATAGGGAAAAGAAGATCATGATTGACTTGCTTGTAAATCGGTCGTTCCTGTTTGGAGAAGAATCAACAGAATAGCTAATAGCATAAACACAGATCCAAGTGCAAAGTTTATAGTGTAGAAATTTTTTGATTTATCTATTATATTGTTTCTGCTCAAATGAAATTCATAATATCTTCAAAATTGGGTAATATCAATGAAGTCTTTTTTAGCTTAGTCTTAATATGAATTATAATCCCCCATGGATTCAGCAGCAGTTCAAAAGGTTGATCTATTCGCGAATCTCTGGATCTATGCTTATTTTCAACTCCCCGAAGCATTTCGTCGCAAAGAACAGTAATTCCCAGTTGTTAATCATATCTCAATCAGATGCGAAAAGCCAAAGCAGACTGATTACCAGTCGATGAGACCAAGGATGTGAGCCTGAACCCCCAAACAAGTAAGTAGTGCGAAGTGCAGTAAGTTATCTAGGATATGATAGATAAAAATGGAAGGGGCGACCCTTGGACCTATAACCTTACCTTTTTGGGTCTCACTCCTTTCCTAATGAAGTACCACATGAGTGGATATATAGGAATCCAAATCTGTCAAATCACTCATGTATGATCTTCTACATCCTAGGTCTCCCCGTTCCATCTTCTGGCTTATGTTCTTCATGTTGCATTCAGACCGAATGACTCTATGAAACTACGTCACCTCATTAACAAGTTTCTCAACCCATTAATTATAACCTATGTTATAATTTCATCTTGTTCATAGGATAAGCCTAAGCATGTTATTCACATTAATGAGTTCCAAACTTCTAGATTACTTAATTTATAATTAAGTACCTCTTATCTTATTACACAAGTTGTCTCATTTCCTTAAAAGTTATGCTTACCCAAAACGGTTTCTTTTAATTACATAACTTTATTATTTCTACCAGTTATGTATACCACTAGGTGTCTTTAATTACATAACCTTATTGGGTTAAGTTTATGGACCTATATGTAAATATTACCCACCCACTATTCACCAAAATTTTCTTAACCCCAACTTTAGTTTATATTCATACAATCCCTATGGATTCAACTAGGTCAAGTATTCAAGATTTATTACCATATTTTCATTTATGGTTACAGTATGTTAGACCTCCCACATTAAGCCTGCCATTTGTGGATGCTAGATATGTCGGTAGGGTTCGGGCAGACTTATTCCACAAATTGGGCTTAACCTCGTGTCTAGGCACGTCTCGTATTTTCGCACTTATACCTCTCACATTAGGTTCAACATCAGTGGCAACTGGATATGTCGGTCGGGTTCGGGCAGACTTCCATCACTAATGCAACCTAACCTTGTGTATAAGCATTACAACGGTTCCATTATTTTAGGCATATTCAAATAAATTTCCCTATTCCAAATATAGACTTTCATGCCCCCTTTCAATTCATATTTACAATTATTCTATTTCAATTATAGGTTTCCATGCCCTAAATCAATATTCACATATGTTCCAGTTTATGCCCTAAATTGACATTTGCATATGTCACAATCTGTGCCCAATTTCATAATTAAATATGTTCCAATTTATACCCCAAATCAATATTTACACATTCCAATGCAAATTTTACCCAAATTCATGTTCACCTACTTTCCAATATATGCCTAGCTTCATATTCATATTATCCAATATGTCCCCCAAATCCATATTCGTATATTTGCCAATTTTATGCCCAAATTTATATTCATAATTTCCAATACCAATTAGGCCCCAATTTATGTCTTTCCCAACCGTTCCCAATTTCACACGTTCGCATCTTTTAGTGTTAGGCCCAGGCTCGAAGGTAGCCTGGCTATATAAAAATAAAAGGGAAAAGAGGGAGAGAAGAGAATCAGAACAGGAATGAGAACGAATCAATAACATAACGGTAGAAATAGGCATAAAAACTGAATAGACATATTATGACAAGATTAGACTTGGTGACGATATAAACATATAATAACAGGTGAGAGGAATATGTCATAATAGAACTGATTAGGCACCGATTCGGGATCCAATTTTTATATACATATCAAGATTACTATTTAAATATTCAGATCTGAAAATAACATGAACTCACCATGAATAGATCTTAAGGAAATGGATCCAAATTACTGCGAAGAACACGTTGAATTTGGTGTTGTAGCAATCGTTGAATTTGTATAATGCTTGCTGAATTGGTTTTGGAGAAGACTAGGCCATTCAATCTACGCTATAGCAGAGCTCTGCCTTCGTCACCATTTTTAGATGAATAAAACCTAGGTTTAGGGTCCTTTATATAACGTAGATCCAACGAATCTAGCTCCAAAATCATCCAGGTTCAGAAAGAAGTTTCCAGAGCCACAGATGGGCCGACACCGCTTCAGGTGGGTTGACCTCTAGGTCGACTCCCAACGGGGAAAATTCCCGCCCAAATCCTGCCTTGCAATTTTTTTTTTGAACTGATTTTCGAATTTTCTGGATATATTTATTATATATATACACATATAAGCCCCTTATATGTATACAAATTTCAAACCTTAATAACTTCTTCATACGAAGTCCATTTTATGCAAACCAGGTGGCTATCTTGACCAGAATTTCGAGATGGACGCAGTAGCGCAGTCCATTTCCCTTAATTCCAAATATTGATTTAATTATTATTTAATTCATCATCTTTAGTGTCGTTAAAATTTTAGGGTGTTACAGTTCTATTACTATTATTTTTTCCCTTTTTATCGTTTATGACTAGGTTATTATCTATCCCAGGCATGCCGCCAATTTTGTGAGTGCGCTAATTAAGGAATAAGGGAAAAAGGTTAATATTGGCATATTTGAATATAAACATCATTGGACATATAATTCAAATTATTGGGTAAAATGGGCATTAACACCTATAAAGGTTTAATTAATTGATTAATTAATAATGAATGCCTAGGATTATAATATGAATTTGTAATGGCGCTTATGACACGAGGTTAGGTTGCATTAGTGGTGGAAGTCTGCCCGGACCCGACCGGCATATCCAGCAGCCAATAATGTTGAACCTAATGTGAAATGTCTAAGTGCGCAAATACAAATCGGGCTATGATACGAGATTAGGCCCAACTTGTGGAATAAGACTGCACGGACCCGACCGGCATATCCAACATACACAAGTTGCAGGCCTAATGTAGGAGGTCTAGCCCATTATAAACCATAAATGGAAATGGTAATAAATTGGACTACTTAAACAAATCTAATCCATAGGGATTGCATGATTGTGAACTAAAGCTAGGGTTAAGTAAAATTGATTGGATAGGGGATGGGTTAAGCAAATCTGGAAGGGGTGGGTAATATTTACATATAGTCTCACAAATATAACCTGATACGGTTATGTAATTAAAGGCACCTAGTGGTATACATGACTAGTTGGAATAATAAAGTAATGTAATTAAAGACACCTTTTAGAGTAAACATAACTTGTAGAAATAATAAAGTTATGTAATTAAAGACACCTAGTGCTATACATAGCCAGAGAAAACCTAGTGGGGGATACAATACAAAGGGGAGAGCTTGTATCATATTGTGTGGGATCCGTTTCATCCAGGAATCCGGAGTAGGTATCAAAACATGTACCCCGTGCTAGGTCGGAGAAGGGGCATGCTTACTGGACTGATTGTTAGAGATCCAACCATGGAGGACGGTGTGGGGGGGGGCACAAGCCGATCGGGCCATGTGCGTGCATGAGCCGGGCAGAAAGGGATAAGACGACATTGACACCTACAGATATGGGGTTGCGCATATCAGCGAGGGGTTGCCACTTTAGGACGTGATACATCCCAATGTGGGGCCGACACAGAGTACCTATGGAGTAGGGAGCTTATCGATTAGGGTAGTAGTTAGGGTAAATTTGGACATATGCCTAAGTCTACCACCTTATAGTGGAAGGGATCATCTCATTCGTTATGCTAGTAATAGTGTAGAGTAATCATTAGGGAAATGTATATACCTTATCCTGTCTACCTTGTCACACCTGCCTTTTATGTAGTGATCTCTCTTATCCACTTTATATGCCTGTCATGCTATTTTTATTTATTTACTTGCTAAAAGTAACTAGACTCGCCAGAATTTATATCTAAGCCTTTTGTTTCCTCTTCTTTCTTCCGTTCCCCCCTCTAGATTCTGAGCGAGGAAACGCTCAGGCTTAGTCAGGACTCAGTTATCATCTTGTTAGAGCTGCTTTCGAAGTGTGGCTCAAGTTCTTATCTCTACTATGGCTTTGTCTCTTTTATTTGGGGAATTATGTTTTCTTTTAAGTATTTATGTACTCTGATGGTAATAGATAGAAGTTATATTGTTGTAATGGTTTTTGTGACTTATGGTATTTTGGACCACGATGTATGAATTGTGTTTGAAATAAAAATTTGAATTTCCGCTGCTATCTTAATTATATCTGTCTTTAAAATTATGTGTCTGTTTACCTATAATGTTTCACGAAACTTAATGCATTCCCTTTGTGAGTGACATTAACAGACGTGGGTTATCACAGTAATTATACGAATATTGTTTTTAAGGAATTTGGAAGATAGAGATATCGTTACTCCTTATATGGTATCTGTTGATTTCAGAATTTGATACTGAATATAAGTCGATATGATTTATATTCAAAGCCTTATATTTGATATCAAATTGGATATTAGGTTGTCGTGAATGGTGTCTTCAATAACACTGTTCTTAAACCTAGTTGTAAATGAAGTTTATGGAATAAATCTTTTAATTAAGATTTAATGCAATTTTCCAAAATGAAGTTTTCCAATTAACAAATTTATTGGAATTGAATGAAATCGATTTATTAGTAATCGAGATGAACCTTCGTGGAGGAAGACCTTTACTATTTAAGAAATTTAAAATGCTTTTCCATTATTCTACTTATAGTATTAGTCTGATAGAGAAATTTATATCAATGGTGAACTGATATGAGTTCTGTAAAGATTTCATTTCGAATGGAATTTTGATTTTTGGCTTATCGGGAACGATGTTTTAAATAACATTTGTTCTTTAACCCAGTTAAAGCCAGGATAAATTTCCAAAGTTAAGTAATCATTGACTAATGATTTTCAGAAATTAAAACCATGTTAGAGTTTTAGTAAATCTTTCAATAAAGATTTGGTTGGATAAATTGGAGATTAAAACCATGTTAAAGTTTTAAAAAATCTTTCAACAAATATCTGAAATGAGAGAAGGTAATTAAATTTACCGAACCTGAGGGGTGTTAGATATGAAGCACCAACAGTTTTGCTCCATAGGATGAATAGGATGGGAACGGGATAACGATATGAGAGATTACCTTTTTATAAGACTCGATAATGCCGATAAGGCTTATAAACCTTAATTTGAGTTAAGTTTGTGAAAATAGATTATATAATCTTTTGAAATGATTTCCAAGGAAATATTTAAATGGGAAGTTTAAATGATGTAAATCTTTGATAATATTTGAGGAAGTAATTCCCAATGTAAGGAATATATGAATAAAAGAATATTATAAATTGGAATGAGGCTTATGATATGTTTATATATCACTTGATTTTAGTTGTAACGACCCAAACTTCCCCGGATTGGAAAGCCCGGATTGTTAACTTTGAGAATACAACACATTAAACAAATAATAGAAGACATTTATAACATCAATAATAAATGTTACATCAGAGTACAGAGCATCAGAGTACATTGATAAAATTATAGCGAAAGATAATTTTTTTTACATTACTTTAATACGTTGCAGCGGAAACAAAATAACTAAGGCAGCGGAAGACTTCCAATGCTCTGGGTATAGCTTTAAGCTTCAATCCCGGATCCCGCTAACTACATCTGCAAAAAAAAGCGACTCGACTGCCCGTGTGGTAAAGAGGGCACCCGAGTTTGCAAGGTGAAACAAACAACGGGTCAGTCATGGGACTGGTATGAGAAATCTATATTAACTACTGAGTATGACAAATCTGAGGACCACGCCACTTTCGTGGAACAGGTATACTCCAATAGATTGCCTGTGCATATATTTATTAAATAAAAAGAATAACGCAATGCTTTTTGTAAAAAAATGAAATCATTATAAGACTCAGGTCCCATCACACAATGCAACGCACACCAGGGAATAGAGCTTTACCTTATAATGATCAAAAAAATGCAGAGTACGAGTCAAATACTATTTTAATATCATAAGTGTGTAATATGATCTAAAATACTTCAAAATAAATGTATTAATCCCAGACAGCATAGTACCCCATCCTACTATGTCGCCAAAATAAGTATACAATCAAGTCCGTCATCTCGTATTGGAAGGTTGGGTTTCCATACAGAGTCAAGGCTAGGAGCGAGATCCTTACCGATTCGAGACACTCTAGCAATGCCCCACGATTGGTACTCTGTCCAACCCTTGGATCCTACAGGGCCGGTCCATACGTTAACACTTAATGGATTGGCAATACCTGAACACACGTTTCCCGATCCTAACGGATCTCTAAATTGGCCAGTAGCGACCAATATAACTGAGGTACCTCAAATCCAACAACCACTTAGTAAATATCAGGGCTGGTAGGTCACCGACACCACTTTCTATCTTGAAAGAAACGTGCGCACTCCCTGCGTTCCCTTGCTCCGTTTTAGACTCCACCGGGGTGTGAGGCTCACGAAGTAATGTATACACAAAGCTATACCTAAACAGGTTATGCTTTGATCATTCCACATTGCCTGCTTTTCAACAAAGCCTTGATCATATGCATCTTAGCATGCCACATCATCAATCCATACCATACCATTGATTTCTACCAACATATAAACTTTGAGCTCATACGTCTCAGAGAAGGGTGTAAAACACCAAACAGATATATGTTTAGCAGAGATCAAAGAATACAGTATAAAGGAATACAATGTCAGACATACAATCCATTTACGCGCTTATGCTCTGGGTTTGAGCGAAAGCCAAATCCGTACAGATCAGCACTACGTTCGGATAACTACCATTTTAGCCCCGTCTTGGGAGCAAATCAATCAAGGGCCTCAACACTAGTCACCCATTCGATGTGAAGATCGTCGGTCTTCAATCGTCGTCTTCAATTCTTCGAACGTCGTATCATTATTTGGAATGAGAGTAACTCAGTTTTCCAAATAATTTTCGTAGTTGTATAAATTACAAAACCAATTTATATCGCTAGAAATGCTTTATAACGATTTCCACTATTTCTATTTTGTTAAAAAAAAGTTTTATTTTTCTTAACGATGCTTCAGGTCAATAGATGGCCATGGCGCTGTTTTACCCAATTTTGATTTACTCATATCTTAAAATCTAGCCGTTGGATTTTGGCGAATTTCATATCGTTGGAAAGCTCTTCCCAAAGTGGTCCTAACGGTTCCAATTTTGGAAGAATCCGACGGTCGGATCTTTCGGTATAATCGTTTAAAGGTACGATTGTCGAAACGCGAACTACAGCGCGCGTTTCGTTTAATTTTATATTTATATATAAACATATATATAAATATAAATCGTTTGACGTTTTCAGCTACCAAAGCTCATTCTTCTTATTCTAGAAAGACTACGACGCAAAAATGTACTTTTATTAACATTGTTTTTATTTGTAACTAAATTACAAATAAAGATATACTTTTAAATTCATATTTTTCTCGCTAACTCTAATGCGACAAAAATGATGATTTCACAACGTATACTCCTATACTTAATAACAATATCATTTTGTCCGCCAATTCTGGTGCGACAAAAATAATAGTTTCAACACTGTATATTCTATATTCAATAAAAATATTATTTTTGTCCGCCCATTCTAATGCGACAAAAATATTGATTTCCAACAATGTACATTTTAATAAAACGATATTTTTCTCTGCCAATTCTAATGCGACAAAAATATTGGTTTCAACAATGTGTTCTTTTATTTACATAAGAAACTGTAGATAAAGTAAATTCTTTTTATTTCTCTTTAGTTCCTCTTGTTTATTTACACCAAATGTAAATAAATATCCTTTTTATCTAATTCATTCTTAATACGTATACATGTACTTTTTTTTTCTAACTTATTTTCCTCACGTAAAAAAAAATGTACTTTTTCTACTAATTCATTTTTATCACATAAAAATGTACTTTTTCACTAATTCATTTTTATAACATAAAAATGTGAATACGATTTCATCGCTAACTTTGATCATTTTATTCACACAAGGACTGGGAATAAAATGGTTTCAAAGTCTGTTCTTTTCATCTACATAAAAGCTTATTCTCAAGTTTGTAACTTTTTATTTACAAAGGAAGTTGTAAATGAAATTCTAATGTCAATTTTGTTCTCTTTTTTTTTTTTTTTTTTTTTTTACAAAGAAAAATGTAAATATAATCTAATATCAAGTCTTGCTCATTCTCTATTTACAAAGAAAAATGTAAATAATCACTTTTCATGTTTTCGAGTTTTGTACTTATTTTTTTCATTTACAAAGGGGATTGCAAATAAAGAACCATTTTCATATTTTCTAGTTTTGTACTTTTTATTTACAAAGGGAATTGCAAATAAAAGAACCATTTTCATGTTTTCAAGTTTTGTACTTATTTATCTAACTCATAAAAATACATCTTTCTTTGATTTACTTTATAACATAAAAATGTGCTTTTTATTTTTTTCATTTTCATAAAATATAAAATGAACTTTTTCTTTTGTTCATTTTTATAAAAACATAAAAATGAACTTTTTCTTTTATTCATTTTTATAAAAACATAAAAATGAACTTTTCCTTTGCATTGGAAAATGCAAGTTTTCTACTACTTTTATTTACTTTAGAAAAATGTAAATCTCTATCTTCTACTTTCTTTGTATTTGGAAAAGGTAAATTTCTATTTTCCATTTCTTTACATTAGAAAATGTAAATTTCTATTTTTCTTTACATTAGAAATGTAAGTTCTATTTTCTTTACATTAGAAATGTAAGTTCTATTTTTCTTTACATTAGAAATGTAAGTTCTATTTTCCTTTACATTAGAAATGTAAATCTTACTAAATGTCACATTTTATCTTTTTTTTTAATACAAAAGTAATGTAAGCAAGATCCTAATATTTACATTTCATGTTTTAATCTTTTTATTTACAAAAGTAATGTAAATAAAACATTATCTACAAAAGTAAAATAAATCATTATCTTGTGTTCGCAAATCAAATTTGGTACTTTCACTTTTATTTACAAGAAGTGTAAATAAAATATCAACTAGTGTTCACTAATCTAATTAGGTACTTTCACTTTTATTTACAAGAAGTGTAAATAAAATATCAATTAATTGCAAGTTTTGTATTTTTCTTTTATTTCACATATGAATGTGAACAAAATCCTAAAACCATATTTGTCTCTTTTATTTCATCTACAAATAAATGTAAATAAAACATAGTGTCATGATTACGTTTCTTTTATCATTTATTTCCAAGGGAATGTAGATAAAATAAATGTCAAGTTTTCTAATATCATGCTTCTAATATCATGTTTCTAATATCAAAATTTGATTCATTTCAACTATAATAACATGACGATGAAATTTTAATTCGTTTCAACAAACTATACATAACGATGGCAACTTATAATTTGATGTCAAGTTTCATGTCCACACATACATCAACAACATATGGTTTGGTGTAAAATTCTTATGAATCAATGTGAAGGTCTCATCTTTATTTTATTTTGTGAATCAAAATAAAATATTAAAACTTTATTTATCTTTTATGTAAATCAAAAATAAAAGATACTAACTTTCTTCTCATTATGTAAATCAAAATTTAAAGATTTAATTTCCATTTTATTATGTAAAAACAAAATAAAGATTCAATCTTCTTTTGTGAATCAACATAAAAGATTCAACTCTTGTTCTTATTATGTAAATCAACAATAAAGGATTCAACTCTCTTTTATTATGTAAAATCAAAAATAAAAGATTCAACTTTCTTTTATCATGTAAAATCAAAATAAAAGATTCAACTTTTGTTCCTATTTGTGAATCAAAACTTTTATTTTTATTTGTTTTGTGAAATAAAATAAAGACTTCAACTCTCATTTGATTTTGTGAAACAAATAAAAATTATAACTTTTCTTTTGTTTGTCTTAAAAAAACAAGGTTCAACTTCCTTTTGATTTTTAGAGAGAAATAAAAATGAAAATAGAAATAAAATAAAAATAATAATAAAGGTAATAAAGATGAGAATTTATAGAGATTCATCAGAATTTACAGATCTACACTAACATGATTTTATCATAACATCACAACATATCTCAATAATAATACAATATCACAACAACGCAGATCATAATCAATAATATACAATCATGATTTCGTAATGATCATTAATTTATAATTAATTAAAATAAATCAGAATTCTCACTAATTAACAAACTGATCATTTTTGTTAACACAATTCTAGTTAACCAACATGTTAATAATTTTTTTCAGATCCACATAACACACTAATCACAGTTCAAATCAAATCACAAAGCATGGCGTATACAGTGAATGGAGGAGAATACAGTTACGATTTATTCATATTAAAATAAATAATAATAAAAATAAATTAAGATTTCTCACCAATAGCTTTCCACTTTGCCAAATTTGTTTCTGTTTCAGTCCATATTCGTTCCATCACGTAGTGGTCGACGATGTGACCCCAACGCATCACAGTTTGCAATTTTTTGAATTAGATTGCAAAAGATATGATTGTTTGCAGATTTGATTTCTTAAATTAAAATAATAGTTTAAATAATTAATTTAATGATTTCCGTTAACCTTTGCTAAGCCTTCTTCTTCTCCAACTTTACCATGAATAGCTTTGAATTTAAGCTTCCCAATGGCCATGAATTTGCAGCCAAACCGCGGCCCTTGAGGCCTGAGATTTGCGAAAAATACTACCCAAAACATGATCTTAACCGTATGAATTTGTAGAGTATGTGAATCTCTACCTTTTTCATGCAGAAATCATCTTCTAATTCTTGATGGATTGAGAGAAAAGAGAGAAAGAAATTCAAATTATTTCAGCCATAGAAGAAAGAGACGGCGGCTGTAGAATAGGTTTTAGAATTAGAGTTTTTGGAATTTCCTATGTGTTGTTTATATATGTTTTAATATTATTTAATTTCTTTAATTTCATTTTTCCCTAATGCGTCTGTTCACATCTAGTAGGTTACAAAGTAATTTAATCAGCTGACTATGATGGGACCACACTTATCTCTTTTTTTATTCAAATTTCAAAAATAATTAACGATGAGAGAGAGAGAGAGAGCATAAACAGAAAGAAATGAATGGATGCGATATTAATTCAAATGATACATGGAAATAGATAATAAATGTCATGAGGAACCGAAAAGGAATGAATGTAGGAAATGAACGTTTTAATTTTTTATTTATATAAGACGTTTCACTTATGTTGTGGGCCCCAACAATGCATGAAATAATGGGACAAACATAATGCATTGCTTATATACATATGCGTTAAATTTTTAGTTAATCATGACAAATTCTAACCAAAAATGTGTTTTATCTCATATGACAAATTATAACAAAAATATATTTACCTAACATGACATAATCTAACAAAGATGTTATTTTATCTAACATGACTCATTATAACAAAATGTTATTTATTATAACATGAGATTTTTCATAAATGACATTTTCTAATATGGCATTTTTAAAAAAAAAATTGAAATGACACTTTTAATACTAACCTGAATGACATCTTTTAATACTAACATGAATGACATTTTTAATACTAACATGAATGACATTTTTAATACTAACATGAATATGATTAAACCAAGTTACATTTTTAATTAAACAAAATATTTCTTAACAAAGATGGCATTTTCTTCTAAATAAATATTTCTAACTAAAGGGTATTTTTATTCCAATATAAAAATGTCTAACGAAAATGTTTATTTTAACTAACATGATAATTTTAACTAAAATGAATATGTATTCTAATGTTTACATGGCAAATAAAAAGATATTTTTATTTCTATACAAATCTATTACAGCAACAATGATATTTTTGTTTTCATATATATTCATTTCAACAAAATGATATTTTTGTTTTCTTAAAGATCTTTTTTCTTTATATAACAAATGAAAATGATACTTTCTATGTGTTGACCAATCTGATTCCACATAACACCTAAAAATGGACATTTTTATTTTAGTTACAATTCTTATTTCAACCTCACAAATAAAAATAAATATATTTATTTGTTTACAATTTTATTCTTACATTATATTTCATTATCTCACTCAAATCACGTCCAATACACAAAAAATAGGAATCTTAACAACGAATAAATACGAATTTCCAACGCATAACAATTTATTTAAATTATATTTTTTTTTAAATAAGAAATCTCACCAAATGTCCTAATATTATATATGTTCACTACTTATTATCACATCAAAACATACAGGGAGAAAATGATTTTTTCGTTATTGTTTAAATAAATTATTTTAAATAGCCAAAACTCATTAAAATAACTTAAAATAAAATTTTAAGTTGGCCCCAAAATTCAGGGTTGTTACAGTCTCCCCCACTTAAAATCTTTTCGTCCCCGAAAAGGAACGAAGCTAAAAGTTGTTTAATTAACTAACTAATTTATATATTTTTTTTATTGCTTTAAATAATTTTATTAGTTGAACTAATAATTATACTACACAATCATAAATCAATTAGTTGATTAGCTTTTAAAATATATATAACTTTTATATATTCAAAAATCATATTTTCTAAAATAGATTATATATAATCACAAATACGTTAATTTTAATTTTCTCGCTCTGAACTCATTCTAGGGCATTGCTAACCCTATCTCTAATGAGTATTCTTATTGGATATAACTAATCCAATCTCTGATGAGTCTTTTGTTCAGTTCTAACGAGTTGTACCCCAAAGATTTGAGCTAACCAGAGCTCTGATACCACTTGTAACGACCCAAACTTCCCTGGATTGGAAAGCCTGGATTGTTAACTTTGAGAATACAACACATTAAACAAATAATAGAAGACTTTTATAACATCAATAATAAATGTTACATCAGAGTGCAGAGTATCAGAGTACATTGATAAAATTATAGCGAAAGATAATTTTTTTTACATTACTTTAATACGTTGCAGCGGAAACAAAATAACTAAGGCAGCGGAAGACTTCCAATGCTCTGGTTATAGCTTTGAGCTTCAATCCCGGATCCTGCTAACTACATCTGCAAAAAAAAGCGACTCGACTGCCCGTGTGGTAAAGAGGGCACCCGAGTTTGCAAGGTGAAACAAACAACGGGTCAGTCATGGGACTGATATGAGAAATCTATATTAACTACTGAGTATGACAAATCTGAGGACCACGCCACTTTCGTGGAAGGGGTATACTCCAATAGATTGTCTGTGCATATATTTATTAAATAAAAAGAATAACGCAATGATTTTTGTAAAAAAATGAAATCATTATAAGACTTAGGTCCCATCACACAATGCAACGCACACCAGGGGATAGAGCTTTACCTTATAATGATCAAAAAAATGCAGAGTAAGAGTCAAATACTATTTTAATATCATAAGTGTGTAATATGATTTAAAATACTTCAAAATAAATGTATTAATCCTAGACAACATAGTAACCCATCCTACTATGTCGCCATAATAAGTATACAATCAAGTCCGTCATCTCGTATTGGAAGGTTGGGTTTCCATACTGAGTCAAAGCTAGGAGCGAGATCCTTACCGATTCGAGACACTCTAGCAATGCCCCCGGATTGGTACTCTGTCCAACCCTTGGATCCTGCAGGGCCGGTCCATACGTTAACGCTTAATGAATTGGCAATTCCTGAACACACGTTTCCCGATCCTAACGGATCTCTAAATTGGCCGGTAGCGACCAATATAACTGAGGTACCTCAAATCCAACAACCACTTAGTAAATATCAGGGCTGGTAGGTCACTGACACCACTTTCTAGCTAGAAAGAAACGTGCGCACTCCCTGTGTTCCCTTGCTCCGTTTTAGACTCCATCGGGGTGTGAGGCTCGCGACGTAACGTATACACAAAGCTATACCTAAACAGGTTATGCTTTGATCATTCCACAAGGTCTGCTTTTAACAAAGCCTTGATCATATGCATCTTAGCATGCCACATCATCAATCCATACCATACCATACCATTGATTTCTACCAACATATAAACTCTAAGCTCATACGTCTCAGAGAAGGGTGTAAAACACCAAACAGATATATGTTTAGCAGAGATCAACGAATACAGTATAAAGGAATACAATGTCAGACATACAATCCATTTACGCGCTTATGCTCTGTGTTTGAGCGAAAGCCAAATCCGTATAGATCAGCACTACGTCCGGATAACTACCATTTTAGCCCCGTCTTGGGAGCAAATCAATCAAGGGCCTCAACACTAGTCACCCATTCGATGTGAAGATCGTCGGTCTTCAATCGCCGTCTTCAATTCTTCGAACGTCGTATCATTATTTGGAATGAGAGTAACTCGGTTTTCCAATAATTATCGTAGTTGTATAAATTACAAAACCAATTTATATCGCTAGAAATGCTTTATAACGATTTCCAGTATTTCTATTTTGTTAAAAAAAAGTTTTATTTTTCTTAACGATGCTTCAGGTCAATAGATGGCCATGGCGCTGTTTTACCCAATTTTGATTTACTCATATCTTAAAATCTACCCGTTGGATTTTGGCGAATTTCATATCGTTGGAAAGCTCTTCCCAAAGCGGTCCTAACGGTTCCAATTTTGGAAAAATCCGATGGTCAGATCTTTTGGTATAATCGTTTAAAGGTACGATTGTCGAAACGCGAACTACAGCGCGCGTTTCGTTTAATTTTATATTTATATATAAACATATATATAAATATAAATCGTTTGACGTTTTCAGCTACCAAAGTTCATTCTTCTTATTCTAGAAAGACTACGATGCAAAAATGTACTTTTATTAACGTTGCTTTTATTTGTAACTAAATTACAAATAAAGATATACTTTTAAATTCATATTTTGCTCGCTAACTCTAAGGCGACAAAAATGATGATTTCACAACGTATATTCCTATACTTAATAACAATAACATTTTGTCCGCCAATTCGGGTGTGACAAAAATAATAGTTTCAACACTGTATATTCTATATTCGATAAAAATATTATTTTTGTCCGCCCATTCTAATGCGACAAAAATATTGATTTCCAACAATGTATATTTTAATAAAACGATATTTTTCTCTGCCAATTCTAATGCGACAAAAATATTGGTTTCAACAATGTGTTCTTTTATTTACATAAGAAACAGTAGATAAAGTAAATTCTTTTTATTTCTCTTTAGTTCCTCTTGTTTATTTACACCAAATGTAAATAAATATCCTTTTTATCTAATTCATTCTTAATACATAAACATGTACTTTTTTTTTCTAACTTATTTTCCTCACGTAAAAAAAAATGTACTTTTTCTACTAATTCATTTTTATCACATAAAAATGTACTTTTTCACTAATTCATTTTTATAACATAAAAATGTGAACACGATTTCATCGCTAACTTTGATCATTTTATTCACACAAGGACTGGGAATAAAATGGTTTCAAAGTCTGTTCTTTTCATCTACACAAAAGCTTATTCTCAAGTTTCAAGTTTGTAACTTTTTATTTACAAAGGAAGTTGTAAATGAAATTCTAATGTCAATTTTGTTCTCTTTTTTTTTATTTTTACAAAGAAAAATGTAAATAAAATCTAATATCAAGTCTTGCTCGTTTTCTATTTACAAAGAAAAATGTAAATAATCACTTTTCATGTTTTCGAGTTTTGTACTTATTTTTTTCATTTACAAAGGGGATTGCAAATAAAGAACCATTTTCATATTTTCTAGTTTTGTACTTTTTATTTACAAAGGGAATTGCAAATAAAAGAACCATTTTCATGTTTTCTAATTTTGTACTTATTTATCTAACTCATAAAAATACATCATTCTTTGATTTACTTTATAGCATAAAAATGTGCTTTTTCTTTTATTCATTTTCATAAAACATAAAAATGAACTTTTTCTATTATTCATTTTTATAAAAACATAAAAATGAACTTTTTCTTTTATTCATTTTTATAAAAACATAAAAATGAACTTTTCCATTGCATTGGAAAATGCAAGTTTTCTACTACTTTTATTTACTTTAGAAAAATGTAAATCTCTATCTTCTACTTTCTTTGTATTTGGAAAAGGTAAATTTCTATTTTCCATTTCTTTACATTAGAAAATGTAAATTTCTATTTTTCTTTACATTAGAAATGTAAGTTCTATTTTCTTTACATTAGAAATGTAAGTTCTATTTTTCTTTACTTTAGAAATGTAAGTTCTATTTTCCTTTACATTAGAAATGTAAATCTTACTAAATGTCACATTTTATCTTTTTTTTTTTAATACAAAAGTAACGTAAGCAAGATCCTTATATTTACATTTCATGTTTTAATCTTTTTATTTACAAAAGTAATGTAAATAAAACATTATCTACAAAAGTAAAATAAATCATTATCTTGTGTTCGCAAATCAAATTTGGTACTTTCACTTTTATTTACAAGAAGTGTAAATAAAATATCAACTAACGTTCGCTAATCTAATTAGGTACTTTCACTTTTATTTACAAGAAGTGTAAATAAAATATCAATTAATTGCAAGTTTTGTATTTTTCTTTTATTTCACATATGAATGTGAACAAAATCCTAAAACCATATTTGTCTCTTTTATTTCATCTACAAATAAATGTAAATAAAACATAGTGTCATGATTACGTTTCTTTTATCATTTATTTCCAAGGGAATGTAGATAAAATAAATGTCAAGTTTTCTAATATCATGCTTCTAATATCATGTTTCTAATATCAAAATTTGATTCATTTCAACTATAATAACATGGCGATGAAATTTTAATTCGTTTCAACAAACTATACATAACGATGGCAACTTATAATTTGATGTCAAGTTTCATGTCCACACATACATCAACAACATATGGTTTGGTGTAAAATTCTCATGAATCAATGTGAAGGTCTCATCTTTATTTTATTTTGTGAATCAAAATAAAATATTAAAACTTTATTTATCTTTTATGTAAATCAAAAATAAAAGATACTAACTTTTTTCTCAATATGTAAATCAAAATTTAAAGATTTAATTTCCATTTTATTATGTAAAAACAAAATAAAGATTCAATCTTCTTTTGTGAATCAACATAAAAGATTCAACTCTTGTTCTTATTATGTAAATCAACAATAAAGGATTCAACTCTCTTTTATTATGTAAAATAAAAAATAAAAGATTCAACTTTCTTTTATCATGTAAAATCAAAATAAAAGATTCAACTTTTGTTCTTATTTGTGAATCAAAACTTTTCTTTTTATTTGTTTTGTGAAATAAAATAAAGACTTCAACTCTCATTTGATTTTGTGAAACAAATAAAAATTATAACTTTTCTTTTTTTTGTTTTACAAAAACAAGGTTCAACTTTCTTTTGATTTTTAGAGAGAAATAAAAATGAAAATAGAAATAAAATAAAAATAATAATAAAGGTAATAAAGATGAGAATTTATAGAGATTCATCAGAATTTACAGATCTACACTAACATGATTTTATCATAACATCACAACCTATCTCAATAACAATACAATATCACAACAATGCAGATCATAATCAATAATATACAATCATGATTTCGTAATGATCATTAATTTATAATTAATTAAAATAAATCAGAATTCTCCCTAATTGACAAACTGATCATTTTTGTTAACACAATTCTAATTAACCAACATGTTAATAATTTTTTTTCAGATCCACATAACACACTAATCACAGTTCAAATCAAATCACAAAGCATGGCGTATACAGTGAATGGAGGAGAATACAGTTACGATTTATTCATATTAAAATAAATAATAATAAAAATAAATTAAGATTTCTCACCAATAGCTTTCCACTTTGCCAAATTTGTTTCTGTTTCAGCCCATATTCGTTCCATCACGTAGTGGTCGACGATGTGACGCCAACGCATCACAGTTTGCAATTTTCTGAATTCGATTGCAAAAGATATGATTGTTTGCAGATTTGATTTCTTAAATTAAAATAATAGTTTAAATAATTAATTTAATGATTTCCCTTAACCTTTGCTAAGCCTTCTTCTTCTCCAACTTTACCATGAATAGCTTTGAATTTAAGCTTCCCAATGGCCATGAATTTGCAGCCAAACCGCGGCCCTTGAGGCCTGAGATTTGCGAAAAATACTACCCAAAACATGATCTTAACCGTATGAATTTGTAGAGTATGTGAATCTCTACATTTTTCATGCAGAAATCATCTTCTAATTCTTGATGGATTGAGAGAAAAGAGAGAAAGAAATTCAAATTATTTCAGCCATAGAAGAAAGAGACGGCGGCTGTAGAATAGGTTTTAGAATTAGAGTTTATGGAATTTCCTATGTGTTGTTTATATATGGTTTAATATTATTTAATTTCTTTAATTTCATTTTTCCCTAATGCGTCTGTTCACATCTAGTAGGTTACAAAGTAATTTAATCAGCTGACTATGATGGGAACACACTTATCTCTTTTTTTTATTCAAATTTCAAAAATAATTAACGATGAGAGAGAGAGAGAGCATAAACAGAAAGAAATGAATGGATGCGATATTAATTCAAATGATGCATGGAAATAGATAATAAATGTCATGAGGAACCGAAAAGGAATGAATGTAGGAAATGAACGTTTTAATTTTTTAGTTATATAAGACGTTTCACTTATGTTGTGGGCCCCAACAATGCATGAAATAATGGGACAAACATAATGCATTGCTTATATACATATGCGTTAAATTTTTAATTAATCATGAAAAATTCTAACCAAAAATGTGTTTTATCTCATATGACAAATTATAACAAAAATATATTTACCTAACATGACATAATCTAACAAAGATGTTATTTTATCTAACATGACTCATTATAACAAAATGTTATTTATTTATTATAACATGAGATTTTTCATAAATGACATTTTCTAATATGGCATTTTTAAAAAAAAAATGAAATGACACTTTTAATACTAACCTGAATGACATCTTTTAATACTAACATGAATGACATTTTTAATACTAAAATGAATGACATTTTTAATACTAACATGAATATGATTAAACCAAGTTACATTTTTAATTAAACAAAATATTTCTTAACAAAGATGGCATTTTATTCTAAATAAATATTTCTAACTAAAGGGTATTTTTATTCTAATATAAAAATGTCTAACGAAAATGTTTATTTTAACTAACATGATAATTTTAACTAAAATGAATATGTATTCTAATGTTTACATGGCAAATAAAAAGATATTTTTATTTCTATACAAATCTATTACAGCAACAATGATATTTTTGTTTTCATATATATATTCATTTCAACAAAACGATATTTTTGTTTTCTTAAAAATCTATTTTCCTTATATAACAAATGAAAATGATACTTTCTATGTGTTGACCAATCTGATTCCACATAAAACCTAAAAATGGACATTTTTATTTTATTTACAATTCTTATTTCAACCTCACAAATAAAAATAAATATATTTATTTGTTTACAATTTTATTCTTACATTATATTTCATTCAATTAGCATATCAATACCACCAAGATATCTCACTCAAATCACGTCCAATACACAAAAAATAGGAATCTTAACAACGAATAAATACTAATTTCCAACGCATAACAATTTATTTAAATTATATTTTTTTTTAAAAATAAGAAATCTCCCCTAATATCCTAATATTATATATGTTCACTACTTATTATCATATCAAAACATACAAGGAGAAAATGATTTTTTCGTTATTGTTTAAATAAATTATTTTAAATAGCCGAAACTCATTAAAATAACTTAAAATAAAATTTTAAGTTGGCCCCAAAATTCAGGGTTGTTACATTAGTGATGCGATGGTTATTCGGAAAGACTGGGTTCAACCCATTCTGAATAATTAACACGAAGACTATCGAAGATATTGAAGACGGTGGTTGAAGATCGGATATCTTCACATTGTTTGGATTATTGCTGATGCCTTGGATAGCTCCCGTTATAAGGTTAAAGTTGCGGTCATCCAGACATACTTGAGGATCGATAGGATATGCAAAGGACTCTTGTAACAACCCGGAAAATCAGAACCAATTTAAAATTTTTATTTTGGAAATTTCAATGAATTTTGAATATTTAAAATGAATTATTTTAAATAATAACGACCAGAAATTTGTTTTGAATAGAATCAGAACATATATATTTATTTGAATCGATGTTGGAAAAATATATAATTTATTTTAATTAAATAACGAGTTAGGAAAAGCACGGTAGTTTGAAAATTTGAATTCAAACTTTGACTGAATGTACAGAATTCAAAATAAATCAGATTTTAGTGAAATCAAAAATATTTAAATCTGTTTAGAAATATCTTTCTAACGAATCTAAAAAATTGAAATTTCATAGCGGGAATCAAAAGTTATGGCCAAATGAATTTTCAGAAAGGTCGTTGTGAAATTAATATAGCCCTTGAAAATAGACATTTTGCAAACGACCTCAGTTTTCGATGAAACCAGTTTTGTTGGATCTGGGATGTCAAATTATTGCTAGATTTCAAATTCTATAATTTTTGGAATTAATATGTGAGTGTGGAAAAGGAAAACGTGTTTGGTTAATTCTAGTCAATTTGGATTGACCGGAAAATGGTCATTTTTCAAACGGTCTCCAAATTGGACGAAATTAGTTTTGTAGGGACCGTATCGTCCAGACATAGCTAATTTTTTTTGGAATTTTTGAAATCAGTATGTAGCGCCGGAAAATTGAAATGTGCGTTCAAATCCATATTTGAATGTTTTATATTTTAATTTGAAGAAAAACTGACTGAAACAATCGAATGGGCCTACGAAACATATTCATTGTGTACGGAATAGGGGTATTTAGCTAGAGGCGACAATCTTTGGGTTTGAATTGGAGTCCGTTTGGAAAAACAGATATTTTTGGAATTATAAATAGCACGGGCCAATCAGAATTTTTATATAAAAAATATTTTCTCTCTCCCCGTAACCTACCACGATCAATGGCGGCTTCAGCTCCTTACCTTCTCTTCTCTCTATCTCACGATCCTCTCAATAAAACGCCATGGCCCTTTGGAACTTTTTGTAGATCTCGTCAGGAGCTTCAAATCCGTAGGTGCACCCCCTATCGTCACGCCACTATCGAGAATCGCGCCTCCGAAGTGCCGGACTTTGAACCGCCGTCGTGGACGCCAGAGGCCACCGAAGTAGGACCCACTTCAGGTGCACGTGCGCCCCTTCTCCCTCTTCCACGTGGCAGTGGCCGATCCTCCCCTAGTGCATCGGATTGCGCGCAAAATCAACACCTATTTTTGAACTGTTTGCTGAGGTATATGGCTGAAATTATTTAAACTGTTTATAGCACTTTTAAGCGCTATGAATTATGATTTCAGTATAAAAATCATATCTTTTTGCTATGTTGTCGAAATCCAGTGAAACAAGAGACATTGGACTTGTGGCGACGTTCTCTACATTCTAAAAGATATAAAAGAATTTTTGGAGCTTTCTACAATTTTTGAAGGAGTGGAACCCAATGTGAGATTTCTAAATTCAAACTGGAATGGAATAGTAATGTATAATTTATATAAGCAAAGTATAAATTATATACGCGTTGTATACCTCATATATGGACATTGTATAAATTATATAAGCGATATATGAATTGTACATGCGTTTTATATACCATATATAGCAATATGGAATTGAAATTCAAATTTATACGTTTATATATACATATACATATATATATATACACACAATCCCCTCGTCCACAAACCATGGACGATATATATATATATTGGTTGTGATTGTTTGGATTAAGATTGGTGCGAAATTTGGTTGATATTGCGAATGGTTGACTATGGTTGAAAACAAAATTGGAATTGTTTGTGGAAAAATTCATTGTGATATGAAAATGATTGAAATGATTAGATCATTAGGATAAGCCCCCTTAGGGAACGCCACGAGCCCTAAGGTAGTTGTGAAAACCCGTAACTTCCCCGTAAAGGAAAGTGTCGGATAGTTCGAGAACAAGCCAAAACAGGACACATACAGAAGAACATTTCATTGTATATTACAACAATGCATCAGATTACAAGAATATACAGAGTATAAATGAATATTACACAGAAATATCAGAGATTTAAATTACATTTAAATACATAGCAGCGGAAAATAATACAATACATAACTAGAAGGGATATACGGATATAAAGCTTTCTGGATATCGTTCCAGCTGTAAACCAGGATCCTGTGAATATAAATCTGCAAAACCAAAACTACTAGCTGCCCGTGTCAAAATAAGGGCACCCAGAGTTTAGGTTAAAACAATAAACTCCAGGTCAGTCATGTGACTGGTGTGAGAACTAAAACAGTTATTAATTCTTTATTTTATAGTTCGGTAAATCAAGGGACCACGCCGTAACACGGAACGGGTTTCCTCCTAAGAATACCAGTGCATAAAACAAACAGCGCAATGCTAAATAAAGAAAAATGAAGCTGTTATAAGACCCAGGTCCTATCACACAATGCAACGCAAGCCGGGGGATAGGGTTTTCCCTTATAACAGCCAAAGAATGCTTGATACGTTAGAAACAAATCTTTTGATACTATAATAAGTGCATAGTGTATAAAACAACTTCAAATCATAAGTATCAATCATAGGCGGCATGGGTACCATATATCATGTCGCCATACTAGTTTTACAATTAAAACCGCAAATGTCACGTATTTGGAAATTGGATTTCCGTCTATGAACCGAGGCAAAAGATAGTCCTCATCCGATTCGTGACTCTCTAGCCCGAGCCACAGGTCAGAGCTCGAGTGACCTTGGAGCGACAGGGCCGGTCCACCGATGTGGATTAAACTTAAACCCTGAACACTACGTCTCCCCACCCTATGGGGTGTAAGTCTGGTCCGTCTGCCGACCAGAATGCATCGGCCGAAACCGATATAACCGAGGCGCCTCGCAACAGCAACAACCACATAAGTCAAACTCGTCAGGGCGTGTAAAACCACTGACGCCACTTCTAACTAGAAAGAAACGCATGCCCTCCCTGAGGTCCGTCTCCCGTTTTTGATTCATACCGGGTGTGAAACTCGCGAATCAAACGTTACACGAATCTACGCCACAAAGGCCGTGCTTCGATCATCAACCACAAGACTTTGCTTTTCAACAGAAGCCTCGATCAATTGCCACTTAGGCATGCCACACAGGCAATTCACTAAATGCGTTTGATATCCATCAATATATAACCCCTGAGCTCGTACGTCTCAGAGAAGGGCGTTAAGCAAGAGAATAAATTCTCCGCCGCCAAACAGATATATATTTAATAGAAATCAAACACACAGACTAAAATCCAATGTCAGACACACAGTCCATTTACAAGTCCGTTCTGGGTCTGAACGAAACCGGAGGCACCTAGTACCCCGCATATCCATCGATCTCCAAGTACGTCTGGACGATCACCAACTGTTTCCATCTTCTTGGGTGTACAGCCCAATCAAGATCATCAGTAATCACCCAAACGACGTGAAGACTTCCGGTCTTCGACCACCATCTTCATCTTCGACACCACGTCGAATCAGTTATTCAGAATGGGATAAACCCGGTCTTTCTGAATAACTCGTGTATATATTATAAAAGTGTTACACAAACACAACATACGCCTCATTCCACTTCAGAATATTCTTTTATTCAAATATTCCCATACTTTGGGAAAAGTTCCCATTAATTTTATCCAAGATAAATTCTTTAAATTTATTCTTTAATCTCCTTTGAATGTCAATTCAAACTAGTCGGGATTAGCGAACCACACCGAAGTAATCATTTATTTTATTTCCCAATCCCAACCTATTCATCCCATGAAGTAAAACTGGTAGTACTTCATATCTAACACCACAGTGTTATCGGTAACTCAATTACCATTTCACATTCAAATCTAATTAAAGATTTAACTATCGCTTGGAGTAAAACTGGTGACACTCCATTCTCGATCTTTTCAATCTAATTAAAGATTCATTAAAACTCCACTTAGTTTTAATCTTCGACTGGGTTAAAGAATCAGTGTCATTTAAAACACGGTTCACGATAAACCCAAAATCACATTCCATTAATTATCGGGTTAAAGAACGAGTGTTGTTTAAAACACTGTTCGCGATAAACCCAAAAATCAATACCAATTCAATTCCAATTAAATATCCTTTAATTGGTACACTTCATTAAATCTATATAAAAAGATTTAATCCTTTCTCAACTGGGTTCAAGGACAGTGTTAGTGAAGACACCATTCACGACAAACCCAAATCACATTTGATATTCAATACAAGGCTCTGAATAGAAAATATATCGGCTTATATTCGATATCAAATTCTACGACTAACAAATGTCGTATTGGAAATAACGATATAAATATGTATCTTTCAAATTTCCATAACAACATCTGTATAATCACGAATTCCAACATCGAAATATTCCGAAGACAATTTCGATTCAAATCCACTCCAATGCAATCATTGGAAATTTTGGTTATTTTCAAAACCCTTTTCAAATTCAATTTATTTATTTAAAAATAAATATAATTATAATTCTAGTTCAAAACTAGTTCATTTCGATAAAAATCTATTTTTATCTTTTTCAAATATGGAGTTTTTCATCCCAAATCTTCACAAATCATTTCTTATGATTTTACACAAATTATTACTATTTTTAATAATTTTATCAAGGCCCGTATAGTCGATTTCCATCAATGGCCATCGAACTGCACTTACAGCGACCTTTTTCAAATTTGATTTGGACGTAACTCCAAATCCAACCGTTAGATTTCTAATTTCTAATATTCGTTAGAAAGCTCTTTTCGATACGAACCCAACGGTTCCGGTTTTAGGAGAATCCGACGGTCGGATCTCCCGTAATGTTCGTTTGAAATAAATGGTCGAAATTCGCGAACTGCCGCGGCGCGGCGCATTCTATTCAGGCCATTATATTATATATATAATATATATAATATATACTTCGTCGATTTCTATTTGAAACGAATTATATAAATAGTTTTGAATTCGTTTCAAAAACATTTTCAACTTCCTTTTCAATTCAAATCACAATTGAATTCTTCTTTATAGATTCGTTTTAAAATTCATTTCTATTCAATTCAAATTTCAATTCAATTTGAATTCGTTTTCAATTCAATTCATTTCGAAATCGTTTTCAATTCACTTTGAAATCGTTTTCAATTCACTTTGAAATCGTTTTCAATTCACTTTGAATTCGTTTTCAATTCAATTCATTTCGAAATCGTTTTCAATTCACTTTGAAATCGTTTTCAATTCACTTTGAAATCGTTTTCAATTCACTTTGAATTCGTTTTCAATTCAATTCATTTCGAAATCGTTTTCAATTCACTTTGAAATCGTTTTCAATTCACTTTGAAATCGTTTTCAATTCAATTCATTTCGAAATCGTTTTCAATTCAATTCATTTCGAAATCGTTTTCAATTCACTTTGAAATCGTTTTCAATTCACTTTGAAATCGTTTTCAATTCACTTTGAATTCGTTTTCAATTCACTTTGAATTCGTTTTTCAATTCAATTCATTTCGAAATCGTTTTCAATTCGCTTTGAAATCGTTTTTCAATTCAATTCATTTCGAAATCGTTTAAAATCGATATAAATATCGTTCACGTCAAAATGGCGTCAATCTAATCAACACGGCTTCATATATTGATATTTTCAAATATTCTATTTCGAATATTTCTATTTCAAATATTTCTATTTTAAAACTGGAATGAGGCCCAATCAATTACCATATAAAGTTAATTATATGGATTTTCATACAACACATGTATATAATAGCATGGAAAAATAATCAACCATCAACCAAAGTGCACTACACTGTATAAGCATCAAATATAGATATCCAACGCTTAAAACAGCCTGTCAATCAACCGATCGACATATTCAATCAATCGGGATGAGTGAACTTCAAATTTCATCCCAACACCCGTGTGGGGTTTCAAACAATCAAACACATATTTTATTTGTGCTGTTGGGCGATGTGTAAAATTTATCGTCCCAATCAATGTCATTCAAATAGGTGTACATAAACAAACCGTCTGGTTTGTAAATGAATATTTATTTATTCACATTCACTTTATTCATTCTCACGTTAAAAATTATATTTTTAACGATAAAACATTTTATTCCAACATATGAATTTCTATTATTCATTTACACAATAAAATGATATTTTTATTTTCTAACTTATTTTAGAAAATTTCGGCAGCATAACGGCACGATACTAGAAACGGGACGAGGCCTAGCCTTATCCCCGGTCTAGTGAAGGCCCACGCCATTCACACATCAATCAAATCAATTTTATTTCACCAAACAATTCAGTTCAAACCAAATAATCTAACCAACTACACAACCAAACAATTTAACAAACAAGCCATCCATGGTCTGTGGATGACGGGTGTCGGGTGCTACTAAGCACCGTCTGCATCCTAGTATATATATATATAACTAGAAAAAGAAATTGAAAGGTGAGAAATTCTCACCGATAACTATCCAACTTCACGACACTTCATTGACAGAAATCTTCTTCATTATCCCATCTTCGTCATCTTCGTTGCCCGCAGTCACTATATATATAAAAATCACACATTTTTATATTTCGATGTTTTTAAAATAAAAATCACATTTTTATTTATTCACTTTCAATTTAAAAGTCATATTTTTATAATCACTTCATATATCTAAAAATCGAATTTTTTTTACTACGATGTTTTCTATATAAAGATCTCGTCTTTTCAAATATTTCGCCTTTTCAACTATAAATATCATGTTTTTTTTTGCTAATACCCATAAAATGATTTTAGAATATGTTTTATAATTAAAATTGATTGTATAAACTGGAAACTAATTCTAAAACCAATTACACTAATTGAATAAATAATTGGAATAAAAAAAAATAAAAATAAAAAAAAAAAAAAAACTTACTGGCGGTTCTAGGGTAGGGGATGGCGGCTCAGGGCGGAGGGGAGGTGGCAGGGGTTCGCTGGCGGCTTGCGGTCCTTTCTGGTGGCGGTGGCGACCCTTCAGGGCGGCGGCGCTGTGATCTCGAGGGTTTAGGGGGGCGCGTCGGAGAAGAAGTTGGGGGAGAGGAACAATGGGGGCGCGCGATGTCGGACTTCGACGGCTGGGGAGGGGCGACGAGGCGTCGGCAGGGTGGAGGGCTCGAACGACGATATCGCGTTCTCTTTTTTTTTTCCTCTTCTGATCTGAAATGAAAGTATTGGGGGGGGGGGAGGATATAATAATTATATTTTTTTTTATATATTGATTTCAAAAAGCAACTTTTATTTTCGACCTCAAAATGAGGCCCACCGCCTGTCGTCCCTAGCGTATTACCCCCATTTTGAACACAATGGGATATGTTTCATAAGCTGATTCGATAGTTTCGATCAGTTTCCGTTAAATTTACTTTTAAATCACTATATTGAATTTTAAACGTACATTTCAAATTACCGGGGTCACATACGAACTTTAAAAATTCCTGAAAAATATTTTCTAGCTTCGTATTGACGATACGGTCCTAACAAAACTAGTTTCGTCGAATTCTGAGACCGTTGGAAAAATGGTCAATTTCCAGTCGATTAAAATCAACTAAAACTGGTCAAACGCGTTTTCCTATGCCACGCTCACATATTGATTCAGAAAATTATGAAATTTGAAACCTAGCAATAATTTGACATCACGGACCCAACAAAACTGGTTTCGTCGAAATCCGAGGTCGTTTGCAAAATTTCCATTTTTAAGGGCCTGAATTCCATAGCGACTATTCAGAATTTTCAACTGGACATATCTTATCATTCCTAAGATGAAATCCTGATTTTTCGGATTCGATAGAAAGATATCATCAATTAGTTCCTATCATTTTTGGTTTCACTAAAATCCGGATTGTTTTGCACCCGGTACATTCAATTGAAGTTTGAAATCGAATTATCGAACTACCGCGCCATTTTCAATTCTATTTATAATTATATATAATTATTTATATTCTAACGACGACGCGTATAATATATACGATCGAATTCTATTCAAAATAAATTCTCGTCGATATTATTTAAAATAATCTATTTTAAATATTCAAAATTCGCTAAAATTGCCAAATTAAAAATTTTAAACTGGCCCAGATTTTCCGGGTTATTACAGTAGTGCGAGGAGCCGTACTCGGGACGGTGCCGGTTTTAAACCCCCTTCCGTTATGCTGTCAAAATTTTCAGAAATATCCATGTGGTTGATTTATATTCATGTGTTGGAAAAATATTCATATGACGAATGAATTGTTGGAACGATAAAAATCACATTTTTATCATGTATATGAAGTATATAAAATATTTATATTTGAGATAAATTGTATTAACAATAAAATCACATTTTTATTATATATATGAAGTGTTAAAAATAGTCATGTGTTGAAATAAATATTTGTTGGCTAAAAATATTATTTTTACCACGTATATGAAATGAAAATGGTTTGGAAATCGAAGAACGGATTATATATATATATATATATATATATATATACATATATATATATATACAAATATAATTAAAATAAAATGAATAATGACGCTGCACTTCATGTTTTGAAATCGTAACTTTAAACGACTATACAGAGAAATCCGGCCATCGGATTTCCCCGAAACCGAGACCGTTGGGTTCGCTTTGAAAATATCTTTCCAACGATACCAAATTTTTAAAGATCCAACGGTTAGATTGTGTGTAATGTTTAATTCAAATCTGAGGAAAATTAGCGCCAGAATGAATTATATATATATATATATATATATATATAAAATAAAACGAATAATGACGCTGCAGTTCGTGTTTTGAAATCGTAACTTTAAACGATTGTACTGGGAGAACCGACCGTCGGATTTTCCCAAAACTGGAACTATTGGGTCTGCTTTTAAAAGATCTTTCTAATGATATAAAATTTGTAAAGATCCAACGGTTAGATTTTCAGATATGTAGAAATCAAATCTGAAGAAAAATAGCTCTATGGCCGCGTTATGGCTTGAAGCGTCATTTAAATAAATGGGCTATTTTTAAATAAATAAAAATAGCGATAAATCGTTATAAAATATTATAAATGATATGGGATGGAAATAAACTGAATTTACTCGGTTTATTGCATATTTGATGGTCGAATGTGTTTGACATGAAA
This sequence comes from Allium sativum, assembly GCA_030737875.1. Taxonomy (NCBI): domain Eukaryota; kingdom Viridiplantae; phylum Streptophyta; class Magnoliopsida; order Asparagales; family Amaryllidaceae; genus Allium; species Allium sativum. The sequence goes on along the minus strand of CM060924.1, from coordinate 583,167,372 downwards.
ATTATATTAATGAACCGAATTATGGATGTTAAATAATTTAACCATGGAAATGAATTTATTTGAATTCTAAATATAAGTGAATTATTTGAAAAGGCCGAGTTAAATCTTATTTCAAATAATTGGTCGACGATTAGAAGTCGAAGAAATGAAGACGGTGCAAGACCGATGATCTTCACATCGAATGGATGGCTACTGATGCCTTTGATGAGAGTTGCTGCCTTGAAGGGGTTACAGTGGTGGTTGTCTGGATGTACTTGTTGATCGTTCGGATGTGCGAGGACCACTCTCCTGTATTGGACATACGGGACGAGGAATAAGGTGCCCCCGGTTTCGTTCAGACCCAGAACGGACTTGTAAATGGATGTGTGTTTGAAGTTGTAGATGACAACGTGGCATACAGAGATGCTATGATCAAGGCTTTTGTTGAAAAGCAGGGCCTTATGGTTGATGATCAAAGCATGGCTTTAATTTAGCATAGCTTTGTGTATGGCGTTAATTCGCGAGCCTCACACCCCGATTTGAACCAAAAACGGGAGAGGATCTCAGGGAGGACATGCATTTCCTTCTAGCTAGGAGTGGTGTCAGGGTTTTGCATGCCCTGATGTTTTACTTATGTGGATGATGGAAAGCGAGGCGCCTCGGTTATATCGGTCACTACGGGGCCAATGGTTTGGTCGGGATACGACCAGTTTATGCCCCAAAGGGCGGGGAAATGCAGTGTTCAGGCATTTTAATCCACTCCGTGTGGACTGGGCTCTGACGATCCAAAGGCTTGACAGAGTACTTGCCTAAGACACGGGCTAGAGCGTCTCGAAGCGGTAAGGACGATCCCTTGCCTTGGTTCATGACGGAAATCCAATTTCCAGATACGACATGTGCGGTTTTGATTCTAACCTATATATTGGTGACATAGTGGCATGGGACGCTCATGTCGTCTATGATTGATACTTATGATGGAAATTGTTTCTCAAACATATAAACACTAGTAATAATATCAAGTGCTTTTGTTTTATATGTATCTAGCATATTTTGTCCATTATAAGGTAAAACTCTATCCTCCGGTTTATGTTGCATTGTGTGATGGGACCTGCGTCTTATGATGGCTTCATTTTTGTAAAAATAATTGCGATGTTTAAATGATTTACTTGTTTTAAGCACTGACAATCCAATGGAGTAAATCCATTCCGCATTAGCGGCGTGGTCTTGTGATTGGCTTTATTATAAAATAAGTTAACTAGATTTCTCATACCAGTTCCATGACTGACTCATAGTTTGTTTCACTTGCAAACTTAGGTGCCCTATTTTCTACACGAACAGCCTTGTATTCAGGTTTTAGCAGGCTCTCTCTGGATAGCTATGGATTTGAAGATGTATCTATCACTTCTATTATGTTGTTCAGATCTTGTTATGTATATTATGTTTGATTCCGCTGTAGACATTTTATATAAAGCTGAAACTGTATTTTGTACTATGTATGATCCTGTTATACTGTGTAACTCTGATGATTATTATTTCTAGTGTAATTTTATGTACATTATCTAGTGTAATTATATATTTCTATTCTACTATCATTTGTTTATTTGTTATATTCCAAAGATTATCCTTGCCACCGTGGAATGGGGATTTGGGGTCATCACAACTCTCTCCCTTAGGGGATGAGGAATAAGGCGTCTTCGTTTTCATTCAGACCCAGAACGAACTTGTATATGGATGTATGTTTGATGTTGTAAGCACGACATATTGTAAGCACGACATAATAAATTGATGCCTATTGATGTTATATCAGTTTGGTGGAGGAGAATTTATTCTCTTAGCTTAACACCCTCCTCTGAGACTTACGTACTCAGAGGTTTATAAATTACTCCCTCCGGTTCATAATATAAGACGTTCTGGAAATATGCATAGGGATTAAGGAAAAAATCAATTGACACTTTGGTCCAGGCTTAAATTAACTAGGTCCCACAAATTAAGTTCTCCTTTTATGTGCAATCTACTTATCACTCCTATTTTCCTGTATAAAAAATCATGAAGCGACCATTTAGTCTCAATCATTTATTATGGATTAAGGAGATAATAGGAATAACAAGCTTAAATGTTTTATATTTTGAACTAAATTAAATAACCAAAAATGTCTTATATTATGAACCGGAGGGAGTAATAGACAATGAGTATATGTTGTGAATTGACTACGTGGCATGCTAAGATGCTGATAGATCAAAGTTGTTGAAAAGCAGAGCTTTGTGGATGATGATCAAAGCATGACTGATATAGCGTAGCTTTGTGTCGAGACGTATCTTCGATAAGCCTCCCAACCTGGGAATGGCTGAAAACGGGATGAAGGACCGCAATGAAAGGACATAAGGTTCCTTCTAGCTAAAAGTGATGTCATGGTATAAAGCCTAGACAACTTTCTTATGTGGATGTTGAAATTGAGGCGCCTGGGATGATGGACAAACAAACGATTAGATTGTAGGCCTGATAGGACCAGGGAACGTTTTGTTCAGGTAAGTGACTAACTCACCAAGACTTGGTGGGTCGGCTCTCCTGCTTCAAGGGCTCACTAGTGTCCGAATTCCGGGCATCCCACTAGAGATGGCCCGGATCGGATAAGGAGGATCTTTTGCCTTGTTCATTAATGGAAATCCCACTTCCAATACGAACCCTACGTTTTCAATTGTAAACCTATATGGCGACATAATCAGATAGGGTATTATGCCATCTAAGACTGATACATTTATTTTCGAAATTGATTTTCACACTATTCTCTAGTGACAACAAAAGAGAAATTATGTGTATCAAGCAAGTTTGGCTATTACAATGTAAAATACTTTCCTTCGGCTTGCGCTTGCATTGTGTGACGAGATCTGACTCTTATAATAACTTCATTTTCCAAAAAGCATTGCGAGTTTTTATGATTTGTATTCATGTGAAGAAAACATATTCCGTGTTATATGGCATGGTCCCGTGATTTATCTAACTTTAAAATAAAGTATAATAACTGTTTGGTTCTCATACCAGTCCCATGATTGGCATGGAGTTTATTGTTTCCCACCTAAACTCTGGGCGCCCATATTTTCCACACGGGCAACTAGTAGGTTTGATTTTGCAGATAGTTTAAAACTTGATCCCGGATTTTTGCTGGAGCTATACATTGGATTACTTCGTAGTCTTTCCGTTGAACGTATTTATGTCTCCGTTGTATTGTAACTTATTGTACTCTAAAAATTTTCTGTTGTGTATCAACTATATGTACTCTGATGTAAAATTATTGTAATAACAATGAAGCGTTATTTTGTGTTTGGTTCTGATGTCTCGTATTCCATAACGGTTTGAGGATTTCTACCATTTTGGATCGAACCTGTGTGGCTTGTGGTGGATTTCAAAGATGGGGATTTTTGGTCATCACAATAACAAAATAAAATTACAAAATAACCACATACTTGGAAAGATGAATTAATGTGCTATCTGACTTCAAACCAACCATTTTTAATCAAATAACCTAATAAGTATAAATAAAATCATATTGAATACATAAACATTACAAAACTAATGAAAAAAGAATCTAATTAAGATTTGTAGTGAAATAAATATGTAGGCAAGTATGAACAAAGAATGTAGAAGAAATCTAAATTTAATTTGATACGAAAAAGAGAAAAGGGAGGATCGATCTGAATTTGAGGACGACTCTTGGAGACGAAATTTGATTTTAAATTTTCGAAGATTTGATTTTTTAAGGTTAAAATATCAAGCCGCTTCAACCAATGAAAATAAAAATAAACAAATAAAGTAGAACCATATCTTTCTATTAAAAAAAAGATGAAATGTGTATAAATGATTTAAGAGACATGAAACGTTCGCCTCAAATGCGCTCCTTTATTCTCGCTTTTTTCAATATATGAACAATCAAAATTTCCGAAATCCGTTATTTGTAGGAATACAAGTTAGATAAATGACTGATTAGGTTAGAAAAACAATCGCACAATATATTAATACTAATCCACCTTCATAATTAAATCATAACAGAAATAATATCTGTGTTCGGAACTAAAGTACCCCAAAACTATTGCGTTTGAAAATCAAACATAACTTGAATTTCCTGGCACCAATAGACTGTTTGAAATAGTTAAAACATGAAAACTTATGCATAATGGCTCTCATATCCACTCACCCCTGATGCATATTCTTAAAGTTCATGTATGCATTTGAGGCTAAAAAATGTGGTAGGCTGACGTGCATGAATATTCATAGTCATTTCATGTTAAAATGCATATGTTCACGCATGTTCCTTAAAAATATATTTCAATTATTACTTCTACCTAAAACTAATGTATATGGATACCCTGCACATTCAGAAATCAAAGTATACATAAATCTATAGCCATCTTTCGAAATCGAACTTATATGCATATATGTTCAAGGGGCCCCTAGTGTATGACATCTATTTTATCGTTACCAAAAGAAAGTAACTGATATTTCTTTGCGCATTTGAAGAAAAATTTACATCCCAAACAATACACACACACATGATGTAACGACCCGGAAAATCTGAACCAATTTAAAAATTTTAAATTGGCTAAACTAGTGGATTTTAAATATTTAAAATAAATATTTTAAATAATAGCAATGAAAAGTGAGTTTGAATCGACGTTTGAAAACGAATATAATTAATTCTAATTATAAACAAGGCCTGAAATGGCGCGGTAGTTTCAAAATTTGAATTCAAACTTTGACTGACTATACCGGGTGCAAAACAAAACGGATTTGAGTGAAACCAAAAGTATTTAAATCTGTTAGTGAATACCTTTCTAAAGAATTTGAAAAATCAAAGTTTTATAGCGGGAAGCAAAAGTTATGGCCAAATGAATTTTCTGAAAGGTCGCCATGGAATTTATATAGCCCGTGAAATTGGCCATTTTGCAAACGACCTCGGTATTCGACGAAACCACTTTTGTTGGATCCGGGATGTAAAGTTATTGCTAGGTTTCAAATTTCATAAATTTTGAAGCTAGTATGTGAGCGTGGCAAAGGAAAATGTGTTTTGGTCAATTACAGTTAAATTGGATCGACAAGGAATGGGCCTTTTTGCAAACGGTCTCAGAATTCGACGAAACTAGTTTTGTTGGGAGCGTATCGTCAAAACATAGCTAGATTTATTTTTCTGGAATTTTTCGAGTCAGTTTGTGGCCCTGGCAAATTGAAATGTACGTTCAAATCAAATATTGAATGTTATATATTTTAATTTGAAGGAAAACTGACTGAAACAGTCGAATGGGACTACGAAACATATCCCACTGTGTTCGGAATGGGGGTGAAACGCTAGGGACGACAGTCGTTGGATTTGGATTGGTGTTAGTACGTGAAGAGGGGTATTTTTGGATTTTAAAAATTTATATAAAAAAAAATCATTGGCCAGGAATTATTTCTCTCTCCCCGACGCGATAGACCTGAAGGAGGAAATAGTTCGAAACCTTCCCCCTCATTTTCCGATCAATCCAAGAAGAATTAGCCCCACCTCCAATTGAGGATTTTGTAGAGCTTCGAATTCTCTTCAAATCCATATAAGTATTGGATTTTTTCGTTGCGCGTGTGTCGAGATCTACCACCGAGAAGTTCGGCCGTTCAAAGACCCGCCGGAGCCACCTTCCGCCGCCGAGCTCGACGAAACCCCTGCCCCCTTGTGCGCCTCTCCTCCCTCTTCCTCGTGGTGAAGGCCGATCGATGAATCGCTGCACGGATCTCGCGAAAATTCAAAACCTAGTTTTGAACGAAACAGCTGAGGTACGACCATATTAATTTTCAACAGTTTTAACACCTTTAAACCGTTGCAAACTTTGAAAAATCATATCTTTTTCGTGTATTGACGAAATTCAGTGAAACAAGAGACAGTGGACTCGTGTGGACGTCTTCTACATTCTAGAAGAGACCGCATATTTTTCTAAGCCTTCGGCTATTTTTGGTTGAGTGGAACCCAATGTGAGATTTCTAATTTATAAACGATATGGAAAACGACGATGTATAAATTATATAGTCGATGTATGAGTTATATAAGCGTTGTACACCTCTTGTATAAGCGTTGTATAAGTTGTACGTTCGATGTATAAGTTGTATATGCGTTGTAAAAATTATATATGTGTTGAAATAGAAGTGAAATGCTATATATATATATATATATATATATATATATATATATATATATATATATATACGCCCCTCGTCCACAAACCATGGACGATATTTATTGGTTGTGATTGGTGTGAAAATTGATTGATATCGAATGGTTGATTGGAATTGTTTGTGGTTGATATTGATTGATTGTGGTTGAAAAATACCCGTTTATGGTTGAGAAATATTTGGTTGAAACCACATAGGATTAGTTTGTGGAAATGAAATAAATATACATGCCGCCTGCGTGCGAACTAGATGCATGATTCCCCATTGTCAAAAACCGCGAGGTTTTAAGGTAGAGCGAGGAGCCGTACTAGGGACGGTCCGGGTTTTAACTACCCTGCCGTTATGCTGCCGAAATTTTGAATAATATTCATGTGTTAGAATTATTTTCCTGTGTTGAAATTATATTCGTCTGTTGAATAGAAAACCTTCATGTGTTGAATAGAAATTCATTCGTTGAATTGAAATTCATGTGTTGAATGGTATTCGTGTTTTAAATATAAAAATCACATTTTTATCTATATATACAAACTATAGAAAACCTTCATGTGTTGAATCAATATTCATTCGTTGAATTGAAATTCATGTGTTGAATGGTATTCGTGTTTTAAATATAAAAATCACATTTTTATCTATATATACAAACTATAGAAAACCTTCATGTGTTGAATCAATATTCATTCGTTGAATTGAAATTCATGTGCTGAATGGTATTCGTGTTTTAAATATAAAAATCACCCTTTTTCTATATATAGGAACTATAGAAAACCTTCATGTGTTGAATCGAAATTCATTCGTTGAATTGAAATTCATGTGTTGAATGGTATTCATATTTTGAAAGAAATTGTTTTATAATAAAAATCCCATTTTTAACATCAGTATGAAATGTATAAAATAATCTTGTTTTGAAATAAATTGTTTATATAATAAAAATCCTATTTTTACCACCTATATAAACTATATAAAATTGTCGTGTTTAGAAATAATTTTTTTTACATTAAAAATCAAATTTTTATTATATACATGAATTGTTAAAAATAGTGAAGAAGACAGATAGATAAAATTATAATTTTTATCAAATATATGAAAGGAATATAGTTTTGAAATCGATGAATCGATATATATATATATAAATAGAATCGAAATATATCGAATAACGAAGCTGCAGTTCGTATTTTGAAACCGTGATTTCAAACGATTAGTGTGGGAGATCCGACCATCGGATTTTCCCGAAACCGCAACCGTTGGGTCCGCTTTGGAAATATCTTTCCAACGGCACCAACTTTGTAAAGATCCAACGGTTGGATTGTCTGGAATGTTTAATTCAAATAAGAAGAAAAACAGTGCTAGAATCGATTATATATATATATATATATATATATATATATATATATATATATAATTATATTAAATCGAATAACGACGCTGCAGTTCGTATTTTTAAATTGAAACTTCAAACGATAATACCGGGAGATCTGACCGTCGGATTTTCCCGAAACTAGAACCGTTGGATTCATTTTGAAAAGATCTTTCTAATGATGTAAATTTTGTGAAAATCCAACGGTTATATTTTCAGATATGTGTAAATCAAATCTGAAGAAAAACAGCGCCACGGTCGCTTTATGGCCCGAAGCGTCGTTTTGAATAAATTGGCTATTTTAAAATAAATAAAAATAACGAAAAATCGTTATAAAATATTATAAACGATATGGATGTGAAATATAGAAACTAACTGAAAGTTGGCTAAGTCGAATAGTTTCTTGGGTATTGATCTGATGTTGGTTTCGGCCTTCGCGGTTAATATTTGGGAAATCGCTCTCTTACTGATTGACGGTAAGTGACTAATGAATTAAAATGATGCGTAGTAGTGTTTGTGTAGCACTTGTTTATTATATACGTGAGTTGCTCAGAAAGACCGGGTTTATCCCATTCTGAATAACTGAATCGACGATAAGAAATCGAAGATGAAGACGGTGGTCGAAGACCAGAGATCTTCACCTCGTTTAGATGGTAACCGAGGTCCTGATTGGGAGGCATCCCGAAATATGGATAATGAGTGGTGATCGTCCAGACGTACGTGGTGATCGATGGGTTTGCGAGGTATATAGTCCCTCCGGTTTCGTTCAGACCCAGAACGGACTTGCAAATGGACCCTGTGTCTGACATTGGAATTTATTCTATGTGATTGATAGCCATCAGTTGCACGATGTGAATTTCTTGTGTGGCATGCTAAGATGTAGTGATCAGGACTTCTGTTGAAAAGCAAAGTCTTGTGGTGATGATCAAAGCATCGCCTGTGTGGCGTAGCTTTGTGTATAACGTTAATTCACGAACCTCACACCCCGGTATGAACCAGAAACGGGAGAGGACATCAGGGAGGGCTTGCGTTTCTTTCTATCTAGGAGTTGTGTACGTGTTTTTACATGGCCTGACATTTTACTTATGTGGATGATGGATAGCGAGGCGCCTCTGATATATCGATCGATCCGGGACCGATGGAGTCGTTCGTTGGCTCATTTACGCCCCATAGGGCGGAGGAACGTAGTGTTCAGGCATAATAATCCACATCAGTGGACCGGCCCTTACGATCCAAGGGCCCACCTAAGTCTGGGCCCTGAGACATGGGCTAGATTGTCTCGAAGTCGGTAAGGACTATCTTTTGCCTTGGTTCATGACGGAAATCCAATTTCCAAATACGTGACTGTGCGGTTTTGATTGTGTATATATATGGCGACATGATATATGGTACCCATGCCGTCTATGATTGAAATTGTTTTTGAAACATATAAATACTAGTAATAGTATCAAATGCTTTTGTTTTATTCGTATCAATCATATTTTGGCCATTATAAGGTAAAACTCTATCCTCCGGTTTGCGTTGCATTGTGTGATGGGAACTGAGTCTTATAATGGCTTCATTTTTATGAAAAGCATTGCGATTTTTAAAAGAAAGATTTGTTTTTAAAGCACTGGCAATCCCATGGAGTAAACCCGTTCCATGAAAGTGGCGTGGTCCTGTGATTAGCTATATTATAAATGTGTTGAGTAGATTTCTCATACCAGTCCCATGACTGACTCGTAGTTTGTTTCACTTTCAAACTCGGGTGCCCTTTTTCTACACGGGCAGCCTTGTATTCAGGTTTAGCTGGCTTTTTCTGGATAGCTAGAGCTGAAGATGGATTCTATTATTTATCTCTTTTTATGCTGTTCATCTCCTATTGTACATTATGTTTGTTTTCCGCTGTAGACATTTATGTATAGCTGAACTGTATTTGTACTAAGTATGATCCTGTATACTGTCTAACTCTGATGATTACGTTTATCCAGTATATTCTATTGTTCATTATCTGGTGTATTTATTTATTCCTGCTCTGCTGTTATCTGTTTATGTGTTATATTCCAAGGATTACCCTTGCCGCCGTCCGTATGGGGTTTGGGGTCGTCTCACATGCACACTCTCACACCAACACACACTCTCTCCCAAAATCCCCAAAATTAACTATTTAAAAGCTTACATCCTTATGGCTTAATAATTCTAGTGTGAAACCATTAATTTATGGACAAGGGATTTCTATTTTGATTCTCTGTAACACCCCACGTCCATTAATGTCACTCACAAAGGGAATGCATTAACTTCCATGGAGGTTTTAAGTGAATATAGAATAGTAAAATTACAACAAGACAGATATAAAATAGTACTTGGAAATTCAAAAACTTTATTTCATTGTAGCAGAAGTCAAAACATGTTTGATTTCATCATAACACCATATTCAATGTCAAGTACAATATCTATCTTGATAAAACAAGTACATAATCCCATTACATGAATAGCCATTAAAAAGAAAGATAACAAGCTGGACTTTACTTCAGCAGTCCAAGCTTTCCAGAAGATAAGCGATCCAACTAGACTCAACTAGAACTTGGCCCAACCTGCGGACCTGAAGGGAGAAAAAGGATGGAAAAGAGGGGGTCAGACATAAAGTCTGGTGAATATGATAATTCTACAATACTATTACCAAAATAACTGGACTAAGGCATAAGCTGGAAAACAAGAAATTGTCTATGAAGAGCAGATTAAGGACATAGACAATCGCTAAAGGCAACGTTATAGGCGCTCCTAAATACTAAAGGATAAACACTATACTGCACCACACCAGTCACCCTAAAGATTCATCCCACTTAGCTTCACTTAGAAACTTTCCCAATGGCTTTACGTACCCCTAGCTGACTACATAGGTGCCGCCTGCCCCTATCTCCACTAGGTGTACCCTACTTCCCATTATTTGATCGGCTCCCTAACTCGTAGATACCCGTGCTGGCCCCACAGTGGGGTGTATCACTCCCCTAAAGTGGCTACCTGATACAACGGACATGCACGGCTTATACCTACACGATGCAACAACGTCTTACCTACCAGCCCGGGTCCACACACGCATATGAAACCCGTTGGACTTGCGTTGCCACCGCTCCCTGTTTTGGCCTCTTATAGTCAAACCCAGTATGCGTGTCCCATCCTCGACTTGGGTCGAGCCCACAAAGATACGTTTTGGGATACTGGTTGAAATGGGCCCCCACTATTTACCACAAGCATTCCACCTAAGCTTGTCCCCATTAGTCCATCCCACTTAACCCACTTAGTCATGTTCATTTACATGTGTGTTTGGTTAAGTCTAATCGTATTTCAAATGCCTCTAAAGGCAACCACCAGATTCCTCATGCCACCCAAGGCACCTACTTAACCCCCATGTCCCACCTTACATGATTATCTGTTTAAGTATTTCTTAGTTCATTAAGGCCATAACCTCATAAAGACCTCTCACATTAGACTGACATTTATGGCAGCTGGATTTGCCGGGCGGGTCCGGGCAGTCTTACACCATAAAAGAGTCTAACCTCGTGTCTTTACAACTGTTATGCTTTAGTTTGGGCCTAGGACCTCTCACATTGGGCCGACATTTGTGACTACTGGATTTGCCGGGCGGGTCCGGGCAGGTTTACATCACAAACGGGTCCAACCTCGTGTCCTAAGCATTGATTATTAATAATAATCCACTTTCCCCCAATTTTAATAATTCCCTACTTGAATTATTAATTACTTCCAATTTTTAACAATGCCCATAATTGACTCAATTATGGACATTCATTCATGGTATGCAACATCTTACAAAATTGCACCCAATTTATTAATTCCAAATATTACCCCTACCCCACGTTTGAACGTTTATTCGCAAAATATATGTTAGACACGAATAGCCTAACTCATAGCATAAAAGAGATTATCATAATAACAACATGTATATGTGACCAAATGAATCATAATAAGGGGTGAAACTTGCATATGTCCAACTTGCATAGATTATACATGTCATGGACCTAAAGGTGTCAACTTGTTCAAAATTCACCTAATATAATCTCAATCAATTTTCATAAACTTACATATGAACATGTGTGAATCAACATCATCTAACTTTTTAACAACATGGTTTTATATGGGTACACCTAACTCAATAGGCAAATTCCCATAATCAAGTTTTATTTAATTATAGTTTCAAGTTTATGGGTACACCTAACCTAATAGGAAAATTCCCATAAACAAGATCCATTTAAATTAAGAAAAAAACATAACTTTAAGCATGATCCAACAACATGATTTTTCAACATAATATAGCATGATTTATAACATGGCATAGTATGATAGTATAACATAGCTTGACATGATTCTCAACATAGCACGACATAGCATAAGAGAATTTACAACATAGCATGACATAGCATATATAATTTACATCATACGACAACATAATAACATAATAAGAGATCCACAATATATAGAATTTACAATTACAAATCACATCACTTTCTTGTGATCCATTCATAACTGAGTCAAATTAGTTTGTAATAGTCTTGTGAGAATCATCATACTCACCAACAAAAGAAAAGAATTAGAGAAAGAGAGATCTTTTGATTTGATTGGTGTAGATTTAGTTGTAGATGATTAGGCTTCCTCTTCTTAGTTTGTGACGGCTATGCTGAACTCCATGGCAGCAGCATGACGGTAGCTTCTCTAATTTTACAAGTGATTTAGGTCTAGGATCTACCCACTTATTTATAGATTTTAGAATTCATTTAGGCCATTAGATTTAACCTAGAAATAACCGCAGCCGTTCAGACAAGATGGGGTTTATCTTGTTGACTCAGCAATGAGTCAGAAGTGACTCAGCAAACACTCAGCATATTAATAAACTTCTATTCATGTCATAAATATATATATTTTCTACAATGTACATATTAGATACATCCCCCTTTACTTATTATTGTTTTTATATACATATTAGATACATCCCCTCTCTCACACCCTTATTAATATTTTTTATATTCATATTAGATACATCCCCTCTCTTACACACTTATTAATATTTTTATATTCATATTAGATACATCCCCTCTCTTACACACTTATTAATATTTTAGCAACTTTAGTGTTAATAGAAAATTCGGGGTGTTACATTCTCCCCTCCTTTTAGGATTTCGTCCCCGAAATCTTCAAGTCTGGAAGAATGTATATCCTACCATCCAAACGTCCATCTACTCATCCATCATACACAGGCATCCATTGTCCTTAAAAGACTTCTAATGCTTTATGATCATATGCAAGTGTGTGTACATGTCCTTACCTAATGCGAAATCAGGCGGTCTACTGATTCAGTTGACCCCCTTAATGCAAATTATGTAAGTGTCATGAATCCATTATGTATGCAAAAGATCCTAATTGCTTACATACTACTTCTATATGCGTGCACACCCATTCAACCGAATGCAGCATCCATATGATGGTACAACCATTATACATCCATTATACTAAATACATCCATATATATGCAATATGCAATATGAAGTGACTGAGCCGATCTAGTGCCTAAAGTGTGTGTATATATGCATCCACGAGCAACCACTAGCAAACACTTGCATCCATTTTGCATCCATCATACATAACATGTCTCAAACACATGTTTCAACCATAGGATTATCCTAACTAAAGGTCAAAGATACTAATGAGAGGACATACTAAAGATAAGATAAGATAAGCTAAGCGATAAAGGAGAAATTAAAAGACATACCCTCAAAAAGAAAAGGGTACAACGAACGCATCTTCTCTTCTGTCTCCCAAGTTGCGTTGCTCTCATCATCTCCCCATTGCACTTTAACCAGTCTGACCTCTCGATTCCTCAACTTTTTGATCTCCGACCCAAGAATGCATGTAGGAGCTCGTCTAATTGTTGCATCACGCTCTATTTCCACCTCTTTAAGCAAGCTCGGCTCTACCACCTCCGCGGTCTTGTGCAAACACTTCCTCAAATGTGATACATGGAATACGTCGTGTACTCCACTAAGTTTCTCAGGCAACTCCACCCTATATGCCATCTTCCCAATCCTGTCTTTTACAGGAAACGGCCCTACAAACCTTGGTGCTAATTTCCCCACGGACCCAAAGCGAACAACATTCTGTAACGGAGATACTTTGATAAAAACCATGTACCCAATGTAAAACTCAAGATCTGTTCTCCTCTTATCAGCATACGATTTTTGCCTATGTTGTGCTGCTTTCATCCTCCTTCGAATCAACTCAATCTTCTCTGAGGTTTCCCTAACCATATCGGGCCCAAGTAGGATTTTATCGGTAGATTCCCACCAACATGTAGGCGAACGGCAAGGCCTTCCATAAAGAGCTTCGAAAGGTGCCATGCCAATATTAGACTGAAAGCTATTATTATATGCGAATTCTACTAACGGAAGGTGCTCTTCCCATGTACCCCCAAAGTCTAGGATACAAAGCCTTAAAAGATCCTCTAGAATGCGATTCACCCTCTCGGTCTGGCCGTCTGTCTAAGGATGATATGCGGTGCTCAAACATAGCTGAGTCCCTACCACCTCTTGTAAACTCTTCCAAAATTCGCTAGTAAAGATGGGGTCACGGTCGCTTACTATACTAGAAGGAATACCGTGCAAACGAACTATCTCCTTAATGTATACAGAAGCCAACCACGGAGCAGTCCTCTTACTTTTCACGGGAATAAAATGGGCGCTTTTAGTAAGTCTATCTACTATAACCTAAATCCCCGTGTTACCCTTCCTTGATCTTGGTAATCCATCCACAAAATCCATTGAGATGCTTTCCCATTTCCATAGTGGAACTTCTAATGGGTGAAGCATCCCACCGGGTTTCTTTTGTTCTGCTTTAACTCGTTGGCACACCAAGCATCTAGCGACGTACTCGGCCACATCCTTTTTCATACCGGCCCAAAAGAAAACCCGCTTCATATCTTTGTACATCTTATCCCCGCCGGGATGAATGGTCATTTTTGAGCGATGAGCATCATCAAGAATGGCCTTCCTTAAGTCTTCGTCTTGTGGTACACAAAGTCTATTATCCCTTCGTAACCAACCCTTATCGTCTAGGGTATACCTACGAAGATGGCTTGACGACTCCCCCCCCCCTTTGAGCTTTTCTACTATCTCAACCAACTGTGGGTCGTCTCGCTGTGCCTCACCAACCCGTCCTAGAAGTGTAGGTCTAACCTCCAAGGATGCTAACAGACCGGGTACTAAGTCAACGGAGGGTCTAAAGTCAAACATAGAGATGAATTCTAAGCTTTGTCGTTCAACAAACAACGGACTCAAGGACAACCTTTTCTTACTTAAGGCGTCTGCCACCACATTACCCTTGCCCGGGGTATATGCTATTTCAAAATCGTAGGAGGCTAAGAATTCCATCCACCGTTGCTACCTTAAATTCAAATCCTTCTGAGAGAATAAGTATTTTAATGATTTGTGGTCAGTGAACAGTTCGAATTTCTCACCAAGAAGATAGTGATGCCAGGACTTAAGCGCGAAAACAATTGCGGCTAGCTCTAAGTCATGCGTGGGGTAATTCTTTTCATGAACCCTCAACTGCCTTCCACCATAGGCTATTACTCTTCCCTCTTGCATGAGGACCGCGCCAATTCCCGTCCCACAAGCATCAGTATAGATGGTAAACGGTTTATTCTCGTCTGGCAGCACTAAGACTGGGGCTGAAGTTAAGGCTCTCTTTAAACGTTGGAACGCATCATCGCAATCTTTGTCCCACGTAAAAACCAGGTTCTTCTTCGTTAACCGTGTTAATGGAGCTGATATTTTTGCGAAGTCTTTGATAAACTTCCTATAATAGCCAGCCAACCCGAAGAAACTTCTTACTTCGGTTGCATTTTTAGGGACCTTCCAATCTTGGATGGCCACCTCCTTTGCGGGATCCACTGCTATCCCTTCTTTGGAAACCACGTGCCCTAAGAACCGTACTTCCTTCCTCCAGAAGTGACACTTAGAAAATTTTGCCTTAAGGTTATGCGCTCGAAGGGTTTCCAACACTTCCCTAAGATGTAGGGAGTGCTCTTCTTTATTCTTAGAAAAGACTAAGATGTCATCCACAAAGACTACCACGAATTTGTTAAGGTATTCCTTAAACACCCTACTCATCAAATCAACAAAATATGCAGGGGCGTTTGTCAAACCAAAGGGCATCACTAGCCATTCATAGAATCCGTCAGGAGTCCTAAAAGCAGTCTTATCTATACTATCCTCAGCCACTCTCAGTTGATGAAAGCCAGTGGCCAAGACCAACTGCGAAAACACTGAGGCGCCAACTAACTGATCAAAGAGATCGTCAATCCTCGGCAGTGGGTGTCGGTTCTTTTTAGTAAGCTTGTTTAGTTCTCTATAGTCCATACAAAGTCTAAGAGACCCATCCGCCTTTGTGGCAAAAACTACTGGAGCACCCCACTCCGATATATTACGTCTTATGAACCCCTTCTCAAGCAACTCCTTTACTTGCTTATTGAGTTCCCTCCTTTCACGAGGAGCCATGTGGCGCAATGGCAAAGATACGGGTTTAGCATTATCCACAAGATAAATTCGAAAGTCTATCTCCCGCTTTGGAGGTAAGCCCTTCACCTCCTCAAACACATCCGGATATTCCCGGACCACTTCTACCGATCGCAGGTTCTCTATAGACGCGTCAAGCGATTCAAGATAACTTAGCATAACGGAATTTATGGGATTACAAAAGATGTCGAGAGCATTACCAAGGCGAGTCACAAGCCTAACTACTCTCCTTTCACAATCAAGAATGGCCCTATTTCTAGACAACCAATCCATTCCTAAAATTAGCCCATAGCCCGTGAAGCCCAATACATAGGCATCACATCTAAATTCAACGCTAAGTATAGAGATTTTCAAATCCAAACATATCATGGTCAAATGAGCCGAACCCCCAATTGGATTTGAAACGACCAAGGGATCCTCTACTAAACTGGTGTTCAAGTGCAGTGATTCAACTAATGATGCAGAGATAAACGAATGAGATGCGCCAGAATCGAATAAGGTACGGACAGGATGATCAAACAGAAAAACTAAGCTTTCAACAGAAATTGTTCTACCTCTTTCTTGCATCGGTGGGGCCGCAATAGCCTGAACTTGCCCCCTTGCCTGCCCTGGTGCCATAAGAGCCTGCACCTGTCCTCCCGAGGTAGACCCTGCCCTCTGCCCCTTCTTTGGACAGTCCTTCACTAAATGTACGCATCTCCACAATGAAAACAACCAGTCTTCTTTTTCTTTCTACAATCTTTGCTGAGATGGCCAGGCGTCCCACAATTGAAGCATTTCTTCTTCCCTTTGCCATTATTGTTTTTACCACCCTTCTTATTTTGCTGTTGGGTTTTCTTCTGATCCCCTTTCTTTTCAACTGCCTTATCCTCATGCATAAGTGCCATTTCTACTAGCTTTTCAAAGGTGGCTCCCATAGGGATGTGGGTCATAGCCAACCCTTGCAACGGTTCATTCAAGCCTCTAACGAACCTCAAAGCTTTCTTCTCTGGCGTGTTCACCAACTCCAAGCCAAACCTTGCTAACTGATTAAATTTATTGACATATTCCTTTACTGATGAGCTCCCTTGCTTTAGTGCCAGGAATTTTTCCATATTTAAGTTCTCCTCTGCCCTTGAAAGAAACTTTGCCTCAAACCTTCGTCTGAAATCCGCCCATGAACCAACTGGACGTTCCCCGTTAGTGACCTCCCACCAAAACGAGGCCTCTCCCTTCATTAACCAAGCAGCTAAACGAACTTTCCTCCCATCTTCCACTTCAAAGATATCCAACAAATCCTCAGTCTCCTTAAGCCAATATCTGGCCTCCACAAACGTCTCAGTCCCTTGAAAAGTTTTTCCTCCCATAGCCTTGAATTCCTTGCACGTCTTTGCAAAAGTGTCAACACGAGGAGGAGGAGGAGGAGGAATGGGTGCAACTAGGGGTGGAGGAGTATCCGCTAGGCCTGCAGTGGTGGCCCTAGCCTCCAAGTATCTCCTAAACCACCCTGGAATCGTCACACCTTCTGCGAGATTAAGATCTTCAGCCATGCTGAAACGAAAAAGGAAAGATTCAAAATGGAGAATTCGAAAGATAAAGATAAGGATGTGGCTATTTGGGATTATGTTTTTCATAAAAACTCTCTTTAAATAACATGTTTTTTTTTTTTTTTGAAAGCACTTCTTCCAAAAATACTTTAGAAAATAAAATATTTTTCTAAATTTTTTTTTTATTTGTTCTGGTAACCTTATGCTCTGATACCACGTGTAACACCCCACGTCCATTAATGTTAGTCACAAAGGGAATGCATTAAATTCCATGGAGGTTTTAAGTGAATATAGAACAGTAAAATTACAACAAGACAAATATAAAATAGTACTTGGAAATTCAAAAACTTTATTTCATTGTAGCAGAAGTCAAAACATGTTTGATTTCATCATAACACCATATTCAATGTCAAGTACAATATCTATCTTGATAAAACAAGTACATAATCCCATTACATGAATAGCCATTAAAAAGAAAGATAACAAGCTGGACTTTACTTCAGCAGTCCAAGCTTTCCAGAAGATAAGCGATCCAACTAGACTCCACTAGAACTTGGCCCAACCTGCGGACCTGAAGGGAGAAAAAGGATGGAAAAGAGGGGGTCAGACATAAAGTCTGGTGAATATGATAATTCTACAATACTATTACCAAAATAACTGGACTAAGGCATAAGCTGGAAAACAAGAAAATGTCTATGAAGAGCAGATTAAGGACATAGACAATCGCTAAAGGCAACGTTATAGGCGCTCCTAAATACTAAAGGATAAACACTATACTGCACCACACCAGTCACCCTAAAGATTCATCCCACTTAGCTTCACTTAGAAACTTTCCCAATGGCTTTACGTACCCCTAGCTGACTACATAGGTGCCGCCTGCCCCTATCTCCACTAGGTGTACCCAACTTCCCATTATTCGATCGGCTCCCTAACTCGTAGATACCCGTGCTGGCCCCACAGTGGGGTGTATCACTCCCCTAAAGTGGCAACCTGATACAACGGACATGCACGGCTTATACCTACACGATGCAACAACGTCTTACCTACCAGCCCGGGTCCACACACGCATATGAAACCCTTTCGACTTGCGTTGCCACCGCTCCCTGTTTTGGCCTCTTATAGTCAAACCCAGTATGCGTGTCCCGTCCTCGACTTGGGTCGAGCCCACAAAGATACGTTTTGGGATACTGGTTGAAATGGGCCCCCACTATTTACCACAAGCATTCCACCTAAGCTTGTCCCCATTAGTCCATCCCACTTAACCCACTTAGTCATGTTCATTTACATGTGTGTTTGGTTAAGTCTAATCGTATTTCAAATGCCTCTAAAGGCAACCACCAAATTCCTCATGCCACCCAAGGCACCTACTTAACCCCCATGTCCCACCTTACATGATTATCTGGTTAAGTATTTCTTAGTTCATTAAGGCCATAACCTCATAAAGACCTCTCACATTAGACTGGCATTTATGGCAGCTGGATTTGCCGGGCGGGTCCGGGCAGTCTTACACCATAAAAGAGTCTAACCTTGTGTCTTTACAACTGTTATGCTTTAGTTTGGGCCTAGGACCTCTCACATTGGGCCGACATTTGTGACTACTGGATTTGCCGGGCGGGTCCGGGCAGGTTTACATCACAAACGGGTCCAACCTCGTGTCCTAAGCATTGATTATTAATAATAATCCACTTTCCCCCAATTTTAATAATTCCCTACTTGAATTATTAATTACTTCCAATTTTTAACAATGTCCATAATTGACTCAATTATGGACATTCATTCATGGTATGCAACATCTTACAAAATTGCACCCAATTTATTAATTCCTAATATTACCCCTACCCCACGTTTGAACGTTTATTCGCAAAATATATGTTAGACTCGAATAGCCTAACTCATAGCATAAAAGTGATTATCATAATAACAACATGTATATGTGACCAAATGAATCATAATAAGGGGTGAAACTTGCATATGTCCAACTTGCATAGATTATACATGTCATGGACCTAAAGGTGTTAACTTGTTCAAAATTCACCTAATATAATCTCAATCAATTTTCATAAACTTACATATGAACATGTGTGAATCAACATCATCTAACTTTTTAACAACATGGTTTTATATGGGTACACCTAACTCAATAGGCAAATTCCCATAATCAAGTTTTATTTAATTATAGTTTCAAGTTTATGGGTACACCTAACCTAGTAGGCAAATTCCCATAAACAAGATCCATTTAAATTAAGAAAAAAACATAACTTTAAGCATGATCCAACAACATGATTTTTCAACATAATATAGCATGATTTATAACATGGCATAGTATGATAGTATAACATAGCTTGACATGATTCTCAACATAGCACGACATAGCATAAGAGAATTTACAACATAGCATGACATAGCATATATAATTTACATCATACGACAACATAATAACATAATAAGAGATCCACAATATATAGAATTTACAATTACAAATCACATCACTTTCTTGTGATCCATTCATAACTGAGTCAAATTAGTTTGTAATAGTCTTGTGAGAATCATCATACTCACCAACAAAAGAAAAGAATTAGAGAAAGAGAGATCTTTTGATTTGATTTGTGTAGATTTAGTTGTAGATGATTAGGCTTCCTCTTCTTAGTTTGTGACGGCTATGCTGAACTCCATGGCAACAGCATGACGGTCGCTTCTCTAATTTTACAAGTGATTTAGGTCTAGGGTCTACCAACTTATTTATAGATTTTAGAATTCATTTAGGCCATTAGATTTAACCTAGAAATAACCGCAGCCGTTCAGACAAGATGGGGTTTACCTTGTTGACACAACAATGAGTCAGAAGTGACTCAGCAAACACTCAGCATATTAATAAACTTCTATTCATGTCATAAATATATATATTTTCTACAATGTACATATTAGATACATCCCCCTTTACTTATTATTGTTTTTATATACATATTAGATACATCCCCTCTCTCACACACTTATTAATATTTTTTATATTCATATTAGATACATCCCCTCTCTTACACACTTATTAATATTATTATATTCATATTAGATACATCCCCTCTCTTACACACTTATTAATATTTTTATATTCATATTAGATACATCCCCTCTCTTACACACTTATTAATATTTTAGCAACTTTAGTGTTAATAGAAAATTCGGGGTGTTACATTCTCCCCTTCTTTTAGGATTTCGTCCCCGAAATCTTCAAGTCTGGAAGAATGTATATCCTACCATCCAAACGTCCATCTACTCATCCATCATACACAGGCATCCATTGTCCATAAAAGACATCTAATGCTTTATGATCATATGCAAGTGTGTGTACATGTCCTTACCTAATGCGAAATCAGGCGGTCTACTGATTCAGTTGACCCCCTTAATGCAAATTATGTAAGTGTCATGAATCCATTATGTATGCAAAAGATCCTAATTGCTTACATACTACTTCTATATGCGTGCACACCCATTCAACCGAATGCAGCATCCATATGATGGTACAACCATTATACATCCATTATACTAAATACATCCATATATATGCAATATGCAATATGAAGTGACTGAGCCGATCTAGTGCCTAAAGTGTGTGTATATATGCATCCACGAGCAACCACTAGCAAACACTTGCATCCATTTTGCATCCATCATACATAACATGTCTCAAACACATGTTTCAACCATAGGATTATCCTAACTAAAGGTCAAAGATACTAATGAGAGGACATACTAAAGATAAGATAAGATAAGCTAAGCGATAAAGGAGAAATTAAAATACATACCCTCAAAAAGAAAAGGGTACAACGAACGCATCTTCTCTTCTGTCTCCCAAGTTGCGTTGCTCTCATCATCTCCCCATTGCACTTTAACCAGTCTGACCTCTCGATTCCTCAACTTTTTGATCTCCGACCCAAGAATGCATGTAGGAGCTCGTCTAATTGTTGCATCACGCTCTATTTCCACCTCTTTAAGCAAGCTCGGCTCTACCACCTCCGCGGGCTTGTGCAAACACTTCCTCAAATGTGATACATGGAATACGTCGTGTACTCCACTAAGTTTCTCAGGCAACTCCACCCTATATGCCATCTTCCCAATCCTGTCTTTTACAGGAAACGGCCCTACAAACCTTGGTGCTAATTTCCCCACGGACCCAAAGCGAACAACATTCTGTAACGGAGATACTTTGATAAAAACCATGTCCCCAATGTAAAACTCAAGATCTGTTCTCCTCTTATCAGCATACGATTTTTGCCTATCTTGTGCTGCTTTCATCCTCCTTCGAATCAACTCAATCTTCTCCGAGGTTTCCCTAACCATATCGGGCCCAAGTAGGATTTTATCGGTAGATTCCCACCAACATGTAGGCGAACGGCAAGGCCTTCCATAAAGAGCTTCGAAAGGTGCCATGCCAATATTAGACTGAAAGCTATTATTATATGCGAATTCTACTAACGGAAGGTGCTCTTCCCATGTACCCCCAAAGTCTAGGATACAAAGCCTTAAAAGATCCTCTAGAATGCGATTCACCCTCTCGGTCTGGCCGTCTGTCTGAGGATGATATGCGGTGCTCAAACATAGCTGAGTCCCTACCACCTCTTGTAAACTCTTCCAAAATTCGCTAGTAAAGATGGGGTCACGGTCGCTTACTATACTAGAAGGAATACCGTGCAAACGAACTATCTCCTTAATGTATACAGAAGCCAACCACGCAACAGTCCTTTTACTTTTCACGGGAATAAAATGGGCGCTTTTAGTAAGTCTATCTACTATAACCCAAATCCCCGTGTTACCCTTCCTTGATCTTGGTAATCCATCCACAAAATCCATTGAGATGCTTTCCCATTTCCATAGTGGAACTTCTAATGGGTGAAGCAACCCACCGGGTTTCTTTTGTTCTGCTTTAACTCGTTGGCACACCAAGCATCTAGCGACGTACTCGGCCACATCCTTTTTCATACCGGCCCAAAAGAAAACCCGCTTCATATCTTTGTACATCTTATCCCCGCCGGGATGAATGGTCATTTTTGAGCGATGAGCATCATCAAGAATGGCCTTCCTTAAGTCTTCGTCTTGTGGTACACAAAGTCTATTATCCCTTCGTAACCAACCCTTATCGTCTAGGGTATACCTACGAAGATGGCTTGACGACTCCCCCCCTTTGAGCTTTTCTACTATCTCAACCAACTGTGGGTCGTCTCGCTGTGCCTCACCAACCCGTCCTAGAAGTGTAGGTCTAACCTCCAAGGATGCTAACAGACCGGGTACTAAGTCAACGGAGGTTCTAAAGTCAAACGTAGAGATGAATTCTAAGCTTTGTCGTTCAACAAACAACGGACTCAAGGACAACCTTTCCCTACTTAAGGCGTCTGCCACCACGTTACCCTTGCCCGGGGTATATGCTATTTCAAAATCGTAGGAGGCTAAGAATTCCATCCACCGTTGCTGCCTTAAATTCAAATCCTTCTGAGAGAATAAGTATTTTAATGATTTGTGGTCAGTGAACAGTTCGAATTTCTCACCAAGAAGATAGTGACGCCAAGACTTAAGCGCGAAAACAATTACGGCTAGCTCTAAGTCATGCGTGGGGTAATTCTTTTCATGAACCCTCAACTGCCTTCCACCATAGGCTATTACTCTTCCCTCTTGCATGAGGACCGCGCCAAGTCCCGTCCCACAAGCATCAGTATAGATGGTAAACGGTTTATTCCCGTCTGGCAGCACTAAGACTGGGGATGAAGTTAAGGCTCTCTTTAAACGTTGGAACGCATCATCGCAATCTTTGTCCCACGTAAAAACCAGGTTCTTCTTCGTTAACTGTGTTAATGGAGCTGATATTTTTGCGAAGTCTTTGATAAACTTCCTATAATAGCCAGCCAACCCCAAGAAACTTCTTACTTCGGTTGCATTTTTAGGGACCTTCCAATCTTGGATGGCCACCACCTTTGCGGGATCCACTTCTATCCCTTCTTTGGAAACCACGTGCCCTAAGAACCGTACTTCCTTCCTCCAGAAGTCACACTTAGAAAATTTTGCCTTAAGGTTATGCGCTCGAAGGGTTTCCAACACTTCCCTAAGATGTAGGGAGTGCTCTTCTTTATTCTTAGAAAAGACTAAGATGTCATCCACAAAGACTACCACGAATTTGTTAAGGTATTCCCTAAACACCCTACTCATCAAATCAACAAAATATGCAGGGGCGTTTGTCAAACCAAAGGGCATCACTAGCCATTCATAGAATCCGTCAGGAGTCCTAAAAGCAGTCTTATCTATACTATCCTCAGCCATTCTCAGTTGATGAAAGCCAGTGGCTAAGTCCAACTGCGAAAACACTGAGGCGCCAACTAACTGATCAAAGAGATCGTCAATCCTCGGCAGTGGGTGTCGGTTCTTTTTAGTAAGCTTGTTTAGTTCTCTATAGTCCATACAAAGTCTAAGAGACCCATCCGCCTTTGTGGCAAAAACTACTGGAGCACCCCACTCCGATATACTACGTCTTATGAACCCCTTCTCAAGCAACTCCTTTACTTGCTTATTGAGTTCCCTCCTTTCACGAGGAGCCATGTGGCGCACTGGCAAAGATACGGGTTTAGCATTATCCACAAGATAAATTCGAAAGTCTATCTCCCGCTTTGGAGGTAAGCCCTTCACCTCCTCAAACACATCCGGATATTCCCGGACCACTTCTACCGATCGCAGGTTCTCTACAGACGCATCAAGCGATTCAAGATAACTTAGCATAACGGAATTTATGGGATTACAAAAGATGTCGAGAGCATTACCAAGGCGAGTCACAAGCCTAACTACTCTCCTTTCACAATCAAGAATGGCCCTATTTCTAGACAACCAATCCATTCCTAAAATTAGCCCATAGCCCGTGAAGCCCAATACATAGGCATCACATCTAAATTCAACGCTAAGTATAGAGATTTTCAAATCCAAACATATCATGGTCAAATGAGCCGAACCCCCAATTGGATTTGAAACGACCAAGGGATCCTCTACTAAACTGGTGTTCAAGTGCAGTGATTCAACTAATGATGCAGAGATAAACGAATGAGATGCGCCAGAATCGAATAAGGTACGGACATGATGATCAAACAGAAAAACTAAGCTTTCAACAGAAATTGTTCTACCTCTTTCTTGCAGCGGTGGGGCCGTAATAGCCTGAACTTGCCCCCTTGCCTGCCCTAGTGCCATAAGAACCTGCACCTGTCCTCCCGAGGTAGACCCTGCCCTCTGCCCCTTCTTTGGACAGTCCTTCACTAAATGTCCGCATCTCCACAATGAAAACAACCAGTCTTCTTTTTCTTTCTACAATCTTTGCTGAGATGGCCAGGCGTCCCACAATTGAAGCATTTCTTCTTCCCTTTGCCATTATTGTTTTTACCACCCTTCTTATTTTGCTGTTGGGGTTTCTTCTGATCCCCTTTCTTTTCAACTGCCTTATCCTCATGCATAAGTGCCATTTCTACTAGCTTTTCAAAGGTGGCTCCCATAGGGATGTGGGTCATAGCCAACCCTTGCAACGGTTCATTCAAGCCTCTAACGAACCTCAAAGCTTTCTTCTCTGGCGTGTTCACCAACTCCAAGCCAAACCTTGCTAACTGATTAAATTTATTGACATATTCCTTTACTGATGAGCTCCCTTGCTTTAGTGCCAGGAATTTTTCCATATTTAAGTTCTCCTCTGCCCTTGAAAGAAACTTTGCCTCAAACCTTCGTCTGAAATCCGCCCATGAATCAACTGGACGTTCCCCGTTAGTGACCTCCCACCAAAACGAGGCCTCTCCCTTCATTAACCAAGCAGCTAAACGGACTTTCCTCCCATCTTCCACTTCAAAGATATCCAACAATTCCTCAGTCTCCTTAAGCCAATCTCTGGCCTCCACAAACGTCTCAGTCCCTTGAAAAGTTTTTCCTCCCATAGCCTTGAATTCCTTGCACGTCTTTGCAAAAGTGTCAACACGAGGAGGAGGAGGAGGAATGGGTGCAACTAGGGGTGGAGGAGTATCCGCTGGGCCTGCAGTGGTGGCCCTAGCCTCCAAGTATCTCCTAAACCACCCTGGAATCGTCACACCTTCTGGGAGATTAAGATCTTCAACAATGTTGAAACGAAAAAGGAAAGATTCAAAATGGAGAATTCGAAAGATAAAGATAAGGATGTGGCTATTTGGGATTATGTTTTTCATAAAAACTCTCTTTAAATAACATGTTTTTTTTTTGAAAGCTCTTCTTCCAAAAATACTTTAGAAAAAAAAATATTTTTCTAAAAAATTTTTTTATCGGTTCTGGTAACCTTATGCTCTGATACCACGTGTAACACCCCACGTCCATTAATGTCACTCACAAAGGGAATGCATTAACTTCCATGGAGGTTTTAAGTGAATATAGAACAGTAAAATTACAACAAGACAGATATAAAATAGTACATGGAAATTCAAAAACTTTATTTCATTGTAGCAGAAGTCAAAACATGTTTGATTTCATCATAACACCATATTCAATGTCAAGTACAATATCTATCTTGATAAAACAAGTACATAATCCCATTACATGAATAGCCATTAAAAAGAAAGATAACAAGCTGGACTTTACTTCAGCAGTCCAAGCTTTCCAGAAGATAAGCGATCCAACTAGACTCCACTAGAACTTGGCCCAACCTGCGGACCTGAAGGGAGAAAAAGGATGGAAAAGAGGGGGTCAGACATAAAGTCTGGTGAATATGATAATTCTACAATACTATTACCAAAATAACTGGACTAAGGCATAAGCTGGAAAACAAGAAAATGTCTATGAAGAGCAGATTAAGGACATAGACAATCGCTAAAGGCAACGTTATAGGCGCTCCTAAATACTAAAGGATAAACACTATACTGCACTACACCAGTCACCCTAAAGATTCATCCCACTTAGCTTCACTTAGAAACTTTCCCAATGGCTTTACGTACCCCTAGCGGACTACATAGGTGCCGCCTGCCCCTATCTCCACTAGGTGTACCCTACTTCCCATTATTCGATCGGCTCCCTAACTCGTAGATACCCATGCTGGCCCCACAGTGGGGTGTATCACTCCCCTAAAGTGGCAACCTGATACAACGGACATGCACGGCTTATACCTACACGATGCAACAACGTCTTACCTACCAGCCCGGGTCCACACACGCATATGAAACCCGTTGGACTTGCGTTGCCACCGCTCCCTGTTTTGGCCTCTTATAGTCAAACCCAGTATGCGTGTCCCGTCCTCGACTTGGGTCGAGCCCACAAAGATACGTTTTGGGATACTGGTTGAAATGGGCCCCCACTATTTACCACAAGCATTCCACCAAAGCTTGTCCCCATTAGTCCATCCCACTTAACCCACTTAGTCATGTTCATTTACATGTGTGTTTGGTTAAGTCTAATCGTATTTCAAATGCCTCTAAAGGCAACCACCAAATTCCTCATGCCACCCAAGGCACCTACTTAACCCCCATGTCCCACCTTACATGATTATCTGGTTAAGTATTTCTTAGTTCATTAAGGCCATAACCTCATAAAGACCTCTCACATTAGACTGGCATTTATGGCAGCTGGATTTGCCGGGCGGGTCCGGGCAGTCTTACACCATAAAAGAGTCTAACCTCGTGTCTTTACAACTGTTATGCTTTAGTTTGGGCCTAGGACCTCTCACATTGGGCCGACATTTGTGACTACTGGATTTGCCGGGCGGGTCCGGGCAGGTTTACATCACAAACGGGTCCAACCTCGTGTCCTAAGCATTGATTATTAATAATAATCCACTTTCCCCCAATTTTAATAATTCCCTACTTGAATTATTAATTACTTCCAATTTTTAACAATGTCCATAATTGACTCAATTATGGACATTCATTCATGGTATGCAACATCTTACAAAATTGCACCCAATTTATTAATTCCTAATATTACCCCTACCCCACGTTTGAACGTTTATTCGCAAAATATATGTTAGACTCGAATAGCCTAACTCATAGCATAAAAGAGATTATCATAATAACAACATGTATATGTGACCAAATGAATCATAATAAGGGGTGAAACTTGCATATGTCCAACTTGCATAGATTATACATGTCATGGACCTAAAGGTGTTAACTTGTTCAAAATTCACCTAATATAATCTCAATCAATTTTCATAAACTTACATATGAACATGTGTGAATCAACATCATCTAACTTTTTAACAACATGGTTTTATATGGGTACACCTAACTCAATAGGCAAATTCCCATAATCAAGTTTTATTTAATTATAGTTTCAAGTTTATGGGTACACCTAACCTAATAGGCAAATTCCCATAAACAAGATCCATTTTAATTAAGAAAAAAACATAACTTTAAGCATGATCCAACAACATGATTTTTCAACATAATATAGCATGATTTATAACATGGCATAGTATGATAGTATAACATAGCTTGACATGATTCTCAACATAGCACGACATAGCATAAGAGAATTTACAACATAGCATGACATAGCATATATAATTTACATCATACGACAACATAATAACATAATAAGAGATCCACAATATATAGAATTTACAATTACAAATCACATCACTTTCTTGTGATCCATTCATAACTGAGTCAAATTAGTTTGTAATAGTCTTGTGAGAATCATCATACTCACCAACAAAAGAAAAGAATTAGAGAAAGAGAGATCTTTTGATTTGATTTGTGTAGATTTAGTTGTAGATGATTAGGCTTCCTCTTCTTAGTTTGTGACGGCTATGCTGAACTCCATGGCAGCAGCATGATGGTAGCTTCTCTAATTTTACAAGTGATTTAGGTCTAGGGTCTACCCACTTATTTATAGATTTTAGAATTCATTTAGGCCATTAGATTTAACCTAGAAATAACCGCAGCCGTTCAGACAAGATGGGGTTTATCTTGTTGACTCAGCAATGAGTCAGAAGTGACTCAGCAAACACTCAGCATATTAATAAACTTCTATTCATGTCATAAATATATATATTTTCTACAATGTACATATTAGATACATCCCCCTTTACTTATTATTGTTTTTATATACATATTAGATACATCCCCTCTCTCACACACTTATTAATATTTTTTATATTCATATTAGATACATCCCCTCTCTTACACACTTATTAATATTTTTATATTCATATTAGATACATCCCCTCTCTTACACACTTATTAATATTTTTATATTCATATTAGATACATCCCCTCTCTTACACACTTATTAATATTTTAGCAACTTTAGTGTTAATAGAAAATTCGGGGTGTTACATTCTCTCTGTTTTTTTTTCAAATTCAAATTAAGATCTAATATGCGCATTTTTCTAAATCAAAAATATTTTCTTTGAAATTTCAAAAAGTCATTCTGCAAAACACCTTTGACAAGAAAATTAATGCTTGGAATTTTCTCTCTATAGTTTCTTTTTTTAAAAAAATTAGGCATTAATATACACAAGTTTGATGACATATATCATACTACAATAGCAGATGGCCCGATCGAATTTAACCCTTGACCTCTTACATCATGCCCAAACATCTTAACCTACCAGGACAATGAAGCTGGCCTTTAACGAATTATTTCTTTTATGATATGAATGAAGAACCTATATTTTGAGTAATCTTCTGCCAAGAAGATGGGATTCAACACAGTATTGGACCTTGACACAAGTACTGGCATAACTGATAGCTGGTTGTAGATATCGTTGATGTTGTGCATCCTAACATCATGTTTTTCTACCATCGGTGATACAAATGCCACCACAATTTTCGATAATTCATGTTGACCTCAGTAGATTGGTCTTCTTTGTCGAGTTCATTCAATTTTGTTATCCTTTGATTCATTATTTTGGCCCGAGTTCCACAGTGATAAATGTTTAGAATTTAAAGCTGGACATCACTCGAAACAAGAAAGGTACTACTAGATTGGTTCCTGACCAATCGAATCTACCACCTCGGGTAGTACGATTATAGACTAGAATAAAAAATCACAGCCATAAATCTGTAATGACCCAGAAAATCTGAACCAATTTAAAATTGTTAAATTGGCTAAAATAATGGATTTTAAATATTTAAAATAAATATTTTAAATAATAGCAATGAAAACTGAGTTTGAATCGACGTTTGAAAACGAAAATAATTAATTTTAATTACAAACAAGGCCTGAAATGGCGCTGTAGTTTCAAAAATTGAATTCAAACTTTGTCGGACTGTACCGGGTGCAAAACAAAACGGATTTGAGTGAAACAAAAAATATTTAAATCTGTTAGTGAACACCTTTCTAATGAATCTGAAAAATCGAATTTTCATAGCGGAAAGCAAAAGTTATGGCCAAACGAATTTCCAGAAGGCTCGCTATGGAATTTATATAGCCCGTGAAATTGGTCATTTTGCATACGACCTCGGAATTCGACGAAACCACTTTTGTTGCATCCGGGATGTGAAGTTATTGCTAGGTTTCAAATTTCATAATTATTGAAGCTAGTATGTGAGCGTGGCAAAGGAAAACGTGTTTTGGTCAATTACAGTTAAATTGGATCGACCAAAAATGGGCCTTTTTGCAAACGGTCTCAGAATTCGACGAAACTATTTTTGTTGGGACCGTATCGTCAAAACATAGCTAGATTTATTTTTCTGGAAATTTTCGAATCAGTTTGTGGCCCTGGCAAATTGAAATGTACGTTCA
Source organism: Allium sativum (assembly GCA_030737875.1). Taxonomy (NCBI): domain Eukaryota; kingdom Viridiplantae; phylum Streptophyta; class Magnoliopsida; order Asparagales; family Amaryllidaceae; genus Allium; species Allium sativum. Next base: position 583,137,046 of record CM060924.1, on the reverse strand, counting down.
AATTGAATATTGAATGTTATATATTTTAATTTGAAGAAAAACTGACTGAAACAGTCGAATGGGCCTACGAAACATATCCCATTGTGTTCGGAATGGGGGTAAAACGCTAGGGACTACAGTCGTTATGTTTGAATTGGCGTTCGTGTGGGAAATGGGGTATTTTCAACATTTAAAAAAATATAAATATAAAGAAAATCTCTCATTGGCCAGTTACCATCTTCTCTCTCCTCGATATATATTGCGCATGATGGAAATGATGTCTCCACCTTCTCTCTTCGATTTCTCCCACGTTTCACAATGAAATCGAGTGATTCTTGATTCATTTCAAAGCTCTTCGTCTCCTCTTCAAATCCATCTAAGGTTTGCTAGTTATCATCAAGTGTGGAGGGAGATACGGGTCCTCAAAGTCAACGACTTTGGAGCGCCGCCGAGCCTTCAGGACGCCACCGAACGGAGTGAAACCACCGGCGCCGGGAAGGTGGTTCGAAGCTCTTCGACGCTGTGTGAGCTGATTCTCCTATCACGCAACGGTTTGATCGAAAGATCAAAACCTAGTTTTGAACCATCGTGAAAGGTGGGTCTTTTAATTACATCTGAACTTTGAAAAATCATATATTTTTCGTTTTTTGATGAAATTCGATGAAACAGGAAACATCGTGACCGTGTGGACGTCTTTTACATTTTAGAAGAGACCGCATATTTTTCTGAGCCTTCTGCTTATTTTGGTGGAGTGGAACCCAACGTGAGATTTCTAATTTATAAACGATATGGAAAACGACGATGTATAAATTATATAGTCGATGTATGAGTTATATAAGCATTGTACACCTCTTGTATAAGCATTGTATAAGTTGTACGTTCGATGTATAAGTTATATTTGCGTTGTAGAAATTATATATATGTTGAAATAGAAGTGAATTGCTATATATATATATATATATACGCCCCTCGTCCAAAAACTATGGACGATATTTATTGGTTGTGATTGGTGTGAAAATTGATTGATAGCGAATGGTTGATTGGGATTGTTTGTGGTTGATACTGATTGATTGTGGTTGAAAAATACCCATTTGTGGTTGAGAAATATTTGGTTGAAACCACATAGGATTAGTTTGTGGAAATGAAATAAATATATACATGCCGCCTGCGTACGAACTAGATGCATGATCCCCATTGTCAAAAACGCGAGGTTTTAAGGTAGAGCGAGGAGCCGTACTAGGGACGGTCCCTGTTTTAACTACCCTGCCGTTATGCTACCGAAATTTTGAATAATATTCATGTGTTTGAATTATTTTCATTTGTTGAAACTATATTTATTCGTTGAATAGAAAACCTTCATGTGTTGAATTGAAATTCATTCGTTGATTAGAAATTCATGTGTTGAATGGTATTCGTGTTTTAAATATAAAAATCACATTTTTTATCTATATATATAAACTATAGAAAACCTTCATGTGTTGAATCGATATTCATTCGTTGAATAGAAATTCATGTGTTGAATGGTGTTCGTGTTTTAAATATAAAAATCACATTTTTATCTATATATATAAACTATAGAAAACCTTCATGTGTTGAATCGATATTCATTCGTTGAATAGACATTCATGTGTTGAATGGTATTCATATTTTGAAATAAACTGTTTTATAATAAAAATCACATTTTTATCATCTATTTGAACTATGTAAAATGACCTTGTTTTAAAAAGAAATTGTTTTATTATAAAAATCCTATTTTTATTACCTATATGAACTATATAAAACAATAGTGTTTTGAAATGAATTGTTTTACAATAAAAATCACATTTTTATTATATACATGAATTTTTAAATATAGTGAAGTGTTGAAATAGAAGACAGTTAGATAAAAATATCATTTTTATCAAATGTATGAAAATAATGTAGCTTTGAAATCGAAGAATCGGTATAGATATATATATATATATATATATAAATAGAATTAAAATATATCAAATAACGACGCTGCAGTTCGTATTTTGAAACTGTGATTTCAAACGATTATACTGGGAGATCCGACCATCGGATTTTCCTGAAATCGCAACAGTTGGGTTCGCCTTGGAAATATCTTTCCAACGGCACCAACTTTGTAAAAATCCAACAGTTGGATTGTCTGGAATGTTTAATTCAAATCTGAAGAAAAACAGCGCCAGAAATGATTATATTTATATATATATATATATATATAAATATAATTATATTTAATCGAATAACGACGCAGTAGTTCGTATTTTGAAATCGAAACTTCAAACGATTATACCGGGAGATCCGACCGTCGGAATTTCCCGAAACTGGAACCGTTGGATTCCTTTTGAAAAGATCTTTCTAATGATGTAAATTTTGTGAAGATACAAGGGTTAGATTTTCATATATGTGTAAATCAAATCTGAAGAAAAACAGCACCACGGTCGCGTTATGGCCCGAAGCGTCGTTTTGAATATATTGGCTATTTTAAAATAAATAAAAATAGCGATAAATCGTTATAAAATATTATAAACGATATGGATGTGATTTAGAAATTAACTGAAGGTTGGCTAAGTCGAATGGTTTCCTGGGTGTTGATGTGATGTTGGTTTCGGCCTTCTGGGTTAATATTTGGGAAATCGTTCTCTTACTGGTTGACGGTTAGTGACTGATGAATTGAAATGATGCGTTTGTATGTTAGTGTTGCACTTGTTTATTATATACGTGAGTTGCTCAGGAAGACCGGGTTTATCCCATTCTGAATAACTGAATCGACGATAAGAAATCGAAGATGAAGACGATGGTCGAAGACCGGAGATCTTCACCTCGTTTGGATGGTTACCGAGGTCCTTATTGGGAGGCATCCCGAAATATGGATAATGGGTGGTGATCGTCCAGACGTAAGGGGTGATCGATGGGTTTGCGAGGTATATAGTGCCTCCGGTTTCGTTCAGACCCAGAACGGACTTGTAAATGGACTGTGTGTCTGACATTGGATTTTATTCTGTGTTGATTGGTCTCTGTTAAATATACATCTGTTTGGCGGTGGAGAATTTATTCTTTTGCTTAACGCCCTTCTCTGAAATGCACGAGCTCAGAGGTTGTATATCGATGCACATCAGTCGCATGGCATGAATTGTTAGTGTGGCATGCCTAAGTGGCAAATGATCAGGGCTTCTATTGAAAAGCAAAGTCTTGTGGTGATGATCAAAGCACCGCCTGCGTGGCGTAGCTTTGTGTATAACATGAAATCGCGAGCCTCACACCCGGTATGAACCAGAAACGGAAGAAAGGACCTCAGGGAGGACATGCGTTTCTTTCTAGTTAGAAGTGGCGTCAGTGGTTTTACACGCCCTGACGAGTTTGACTTATGTGGTTGTTGCTGTTGCGAGGCGCCTCGGTTTGATCGGACGATCCGGGTCCGATGGAGTCATTCGTTGGCTCACTCACGCCCCATAGGGCGGGGAAATGCATTGTTCAGGAATTTTAATCCACATCGGTGGACCGGCCTTGACGATCCAAGGTCCCACCTGAGTCTGGGTCCTGAGGGGCGGGCTAGAGCGTCTCGAAGTCGGTAAGGACTATCTTTTGCCTTGGTTCATGACGGAAATCCAATTTCCAAATACGTGACTATGCGGTTTTGATTGTATACCTATATAATGGCGACATAGTGGTATGGGGGCATTAATGCCGTATATGATTAATAGTTATGATTTGAAATTGTTTTTAAAACATATAAACACTAGCAATAATATCAAATGCCTTTATTTTATTCGTATCAAGCATATTTTGGCCGTTATAAGGTAAAAACTCTATCCTCCGGTTTGCGTTGCATTGTGTGATGGGAACTGAGTCTTATAATGGCTTCATTTTTATAAAAAGCATAGCGATGTTTAAAAGAAAGATTTGTTTTTAAAGCACTGGCAATCCAATGGAGTAAACCCGTTCCATGAAACTGGCGTGGTCCTGTGATTAGCCATATTATAAATGTGTTGAGTAGATTTCTCATACCAGTCCCATGACTGACTCGTAGTTTCTTCACTTTCAAACTTGGGTGCCCCTTTTTCTACATGGGCAGCCTTATATTCAGGTTTAGCTGGTTCTTTCTGGATAGCTGGAGCTGAAGATGGATTCTATCATTTATCACTTTTTATGCTGTTCAGCTCCTATTGTACATTATGTTTATTTTCCGCTGTAGACATATATGTATAGTTGAACTGTATTTGTACTAAGTATGATCCTGTATACTATGTAACTCTGATGATTACTCTTATCCAGTATATTCTATTGTTCATTATCAGGTGTATTTATTTATTTCTGTTCTGCTATTATCTGTTTATGTGTTATATTCCACGGATTACCCTTGCCACCGTCAGTACGGGGTTTGGGGTCGTCTCAAAATCCAATCATATAAAAATAATAAAAAACATAAAAAGAGACCAAGAATGCACAATTTTCATTGTTGTTTAGCAAACTCTAGGTTATGTCCACTTATAATAATATTTATTTATACTATTGATTATAAATACAGTTGATTTGATGTAGGAATTAAGAGAGAAGAATGTGTTGATCGTAGATTTATATATTTGTCCTCTGTACTTGGCTTCAACTTAAGGCGATACATCCAAGCTTCAACCTAAAGAGACAACACCCAACTTCGATTTGAGACAATGCATCCAAGCTTCAACCTGAAGCAATACATCAAGGCTTCGAATTGAGATTAACTCATCCACTTTAAATATAAAACCAAGACGACATGAAGATTTTCAAATTAGTTGTTTCAAAGATTGTTTCCACTCTTGTTTTCTTTCAATTGAATTTTCAAACTTAGCTCTCGGTATTAAAAATCAACTGGATTGACATTAAATTTCAAATTTGGGAATTCTAGTGTTAAAGAATTACTTTGAACCATTTTGTAAGAGAATATGGAGATCTCAAAGTATGAAAGCGACATGAAATTTACTTCAAGCCTTACCTTACAATGACTTTTCCACTTTAGAATAAAACATAAGCATCCTATTCAATCTTAGTGAAGCAATACAAACCATTAGTATCAAGCTACACGAATAAGCTCTCAATTGATTTGAAACTATATCCAAAACAACAATTATAAGTTCAGATCTGAAATTCAAATTGCAAGATATTTTGTTTAATTTGTTCACACATTTTCGGATTCGGGCCCTCCTTCTAACAACAAAATGATAAACCAAAATATTGTCCAACACCCCTACAATATTTACAAGAGGGTGTTTTTGAAGCATGTGACCATACATCCATTGGTTTTGCAAATAATCACAAAAATAATACAAAATAAGTCATAAATTTAGTGCGTAAAATAGAGATGACATGATCTTTATCCCATTATGAATAAATTAGAAATATGCAATTTATTAATTATCAATATCCTTAATATGCAATGGTCACTAATCCTTTTCTTTCCCAATGGTCATCAAGTCATTAATCATCCTGAAGCTCTTTGTACAAAGAACACATGAAAGAGGTATTAATTGGGAGAACAGTGTCAAAAGGGAGGAAGAATTTAAGGGTCCATTTCCACAAAGGGGACGTTTCTTTACTTATAATGGTTAGTGAGATGTGGTCTCTCTTTCATCCATGATATAAGACTAATGATGACTCTTTTCCCATGTTGGTAGTAACTTCAACATGGAATATGTAGAGAATACAAAGGCTTTTTTGGGTTTTATAATGGAGAATATATTATTCCCTTTTGATCTTTGTAAATAATACCAACATTCTTTCTTCACGTAGATTGTTGATTTTTTTTCAAATATTTTATGAAAAGGATGTAATCAATTAATTGATTTGATTAAACAATTAATTGGGAGAATAGTAATCAATTAATTGATTTGACCGACCAATTAATTGATTGATCAACTGATTGATTGGTGTGATTGATTGATTTTATCATAGAAGGAAATAAATGAATGATTATATTCTTGAGATATTTTGAAGGAGAAATTTGAATATTTTTCTAGGTCTTCTATTCTCTTATATATGCAGCCTTCTTTGTTAGATCAAACATCAAGGAACCATATGAGTCATAGATTTGTCTTCGTTCTTCATCGTTTTTCTTCTCTAACAATATTTGTGGTCATCTAGATTTTCTTTCCCTTTCTCAATAATGTTAGCGATTCGATTGTATTTTGTTTATTTTTGGTTTTGATTCACTAAGTGTAAACAAAAATTGTATATGGTGAGTCAATAAAGAGGGTGGCCAGTGGAATATTTGTGTGTATTATTATTTCTGATCTATTGGGTGAAAAGTATCCTGTTTTTCAAGGCGTTTTGGATTGGAGATTGTAGATATCGTAGATGATGTTGCTTTTGTATATGACTATTATTGATGGTAGATATTAGAGGATTTAGAAGCTTATGATGGTGGATGTTCTATGCCTTAATGGTCTGGTAGATGTCGATGAGAAGAAACCCACTAATATGGATAAGGGAATATGGAAGAATACAAAGAAGAAGGCGGGTGACAGATGAAGAACCTAGTCCGCTACAAGGTGGAGAGGTTAATATAGTCACTGCTGATGGTCCTAAGTTGGCGGATTATGGTATCAACATGGGTCTAGATGTTGATGATGCTCGAGGGATCCCGGAGATAAAGAGATCATGTCAAGTGGAAGACGGGTCCGATGTGGAAAAATACACAAGTCAGAGATCTTGTGGTATTGCAAGCACTTTTAAACCATTAGTTTTGCGCGGTGCAGCAGCTTAGGTGGTAGATGCATCTTTTGCAGGCGGTGGGTTGTGTTTATAATTTTGGTGTGGCCATATTCCTTTAAAATCGAATGGGTGTGATTATTGCCCTGAAATCAATTGAGTCCCTATACTCTGGAAATAGGCAGGGTGTATCTCGTTGCCTGGAAATCGAAGTTTGTTTTAATTGAGAGTAGGTGTGGTTGAAAGAGCTAGGTTGACTTGTTTAAGGATTGTTGGAGATATGTGATATTTGAATCAAGGTGGGGTGTTGAATTTTTTATTCAAACATTTTATGAAGAAGATGTAATCAATTAATTGATTTGATTTATTGATCAATTAATTGATTTGATTGATTGGTGTGATTGATTAATTTATTTTATCATAGAAGGAAAGAAATGAATGATTATATTCTGGAGATATTTTGAAGGGGCAATTGGAATATTGGCCTAGGTCTTCTATTCACCTATATATGCAGACTTCTTGGTTAGATCAAACATCAAGGAACCATGTGAGTCATACGTTTCTCATCGTTCTTCATCACTCTTCTTCTCTAACAATATTTGTGGCCATCTAGATATTCTTTCCCTTTCTCAATAAGGTTATTTATTGAATTGTAATTTTTTTTTGATCCATTGAGTGTAAACAAAATTTGTTTTCGGTGAATCAATAAAGAGGGCGGTAGGGTGAAATATTTTTGTAGTGTTATTATTTCTGATCTATTGTGTTGTTACTTTCAATCAAATTCATCTTCAAGTGATTAGGTGAAAAAGATCTATTCTTTCGGGCGTTTTTGTCTCTTTCGCTGCATACAAAACCCCAACTTAGATTTTGTCATATCTTGTCTCCAACATTCTGCGGCATCCATGGTCATATTTCCTTAAACGTAAGCTTTCTACATGTTTCTTATTGAATTTTCTTACAGACTTGACAATACACAAAATGGTGCGAATAACTTACAAAATGAAATCGAAATAAAACCAATTAATGATTGAATTAAATGCAGTGTTATTGCTTGTCTATTGGCAAGGAATAAGGAAAACTTGTAATATATTACTAATGAAGATATACCAACGTCTAAAGCTGAAGGCTATTAACATTTAAAACCAAAGGCAACGCCCATCTTTGAGCTATGGAGTACAATACAGACTTCGAGCAGCACAGATCCTTAGAAGAGGGAAGGGACACACTTAAGCCACATGAGGAGGAAAAACATTCTTAATTTAAGTGGAAATGCAATCTACTGCATGGAGAGGCGATACAAAACCCAAATGAGCGAAAGGTTATACAATACTCCCATTGTTGATATTGCTAGTTTGGTTAAAAGAGGGCAAACCAATTTTCTTTATCATTACTAAGAGAGACATACTAATTCGTTAGAAAAAAGCGATGCAATTAAAGGAAATACCCATTTAGAGTTGTAATGTGCCATACCCTTTAGACTATTGGTGAGAAATACATTTGTCATCCCTTTCGTTAGCATAAGGCGATACAAACCTTGAAATAAGGAAGGCAGTGCACTCCTTTGAGGCAACAAAATAGAAACCATTTCTTCTAGTACATGCAAGGTGAAGCAACTTTCCCATTCACTCAAAGGAAATGCACCCAAAAGCTAGGGTGAAACGTATATGGTGGGACATTGACCTTCTTATATCCACTTGCTAAGACGATCTGGTCAAGTGTAAATATGGTATAATAGTAGCTTCCTCCCTTATATAAATTTTCATTCCTATGCCTCCTTCATGGGATTATTCAGGTTCTCAGATGGAAGAATGTTGTAAGAATTAACTGTTAGACAAATCTGAAGGAGTTGAAGGATAGTCACGAGAAAGCATTAAGGACATCTTGGGCCTATGTCTCTATAACTACCTTAATTTTAAACGAATACCTGCAATAACGGTTAATAAATTATAACGTGAATTTTAGTTTGTTAATATAAACGCTATTTAAGGAGATAACTGAATTCAATTGGTTAACTTTGAGATGTAAATATGAGTTTGGAATTCATTGGGAAATTTGGAGGAAAAGCTTATTTAATAATTTCAAATGAATTATTACGAAGCTTGGTGGAAATAATATTAGAACTAAAGTAATATAGGAAGAAAATGAATCAATGATGGTTTTGTGTTACTTTAAGAAGAGTAAATTAGAATGAAAACTATTGGGTTTCAGAAAGAATAACCATGTGATATGATATTGATTTTGTACCAACAAATAATATTTGGAATAAAATTGGATTTTATAACTAGATAATAAAAGTCTAAAATGAAGAATTAAAGTTAAAAATATCTTTTTGTATGAATTTTAAAGCAAAAATAGGTGTTTCAAGGTCTGTGGGTTAACTAGTTGTGATAAGTTGCAAAATATGAGCAAATAATAAATTTTGCAACAAACGGTGTTTTCCAGTCAATATTTAGTTAAAATAAAGTATAAAATATTAATTTTGTTTACAAAAATAGGTATATATGTTAAAAACAATTTTTTATAAGTTTATAAATTTTTGTGTCAAAATCGAATTACTTGAATAGTTGTAGCTCTTAAAATTTTAAGAATTGCACAAAAGAAATAGAATTTGTAAGCATTTATAAATTTTGTAAATTTTAGTTATTAAATCCCTATAATTATACTTAAAAGGTTTAAAAGTGTTATAAATAATTTATTTGTATATTTATGTGTTTTGAGATGTTAATTTACAGTATGTGGAAGAAAATAGTGTGCACTCGTGTTAATATAGGGTAAAACATGGCTTAAACAATGCAATTATGCCATAACTACTTACTAAGGCCTAATTACTTGCTAAGGACCTTAATTATGTTAACTTGGCTTTATACTAGTTGGTTAAGGAAAAGGAAAGTCTGGAAAACATATTATCCAATAGGTTATCTCTTTCCTCTTCAAGCTGCTCCTTCTATTTTCATGGTAGTAAAAGAAAATTTGCTGAAACTCACTTCAAACCAAAATATAAGTTTAAAATCTCCTTAAAAATATTTAATATAAGTTGCTAATTTTCTTCTACTGCAGCTATTCATCCAAAAATTAGATTTAATTCCATATAAAATCTCTGATTTGAAGTTTTATTACTGTATATTGATGTTTCTTAGTTGCATGCTACAGCCAGTGAATTTTCAGCCATAGACAAAGCTTCATCAAATTCTTATTGTATAACTTCTATTTCTTAAACAAGGTGAGTTTCTATCTCTTTCTAGATGAATAACTTCATGTATGCTGAAATTATGAAGAAAACATCTAGTTTTGTTCTTTGTAAAACTCAAATTTCTTCTCTAGGGTTTCAACTGTGAAATCTGTTGCATATCTATCTTTGAGAATTTATAATTCTCTCAAATCTTGTCTGAATTATGATATTGCTTCTTCCGTGCATTTTTGATGTTCTTAACTTTAAATATGGGAAATTTGGTCAAGAAATATCACTTGTAGCATGGTCAATTAATGGCCTAAAAATGACTTCGTCATAGAAGAAATTGCCTGTGAGAAGTTTGCGTCTTATGTCGACACAGGCATGACCAATGTTGCGCAAGCAACTTCCTATTGCTGTTATGCCTTCTCGTGCAATTATAAATGACTGATTGAATCTTTGGTTGCTATGATAAATTTTGAAGTAAAATTGATAACAATTTAGTAAGGTTTTGATCCTATTTTTAGGACAAGCCATTGTTCATATTCACAGACTTTATTACTGATTTCGAGTGTTTTTCTATAACGAATGCGAAATTTTCGATTTCGAAAATCGACACACAACATCATGTCGACTATTCAAAAGTCGGAAACACCTGAACGTCAATTGAAAGAAGTTAAAGGATTAGAATAGATAAGACAGAAAATTAGAATAGAAGAAGAAGAACACAACTACAACAACATCAAAGTAACACGAATCTCACAACGGAATGAATAAAATATATTATATAACATAACTTTGGAATAAAACAGTATCGGTATACAATACTATTATCAGAGTACAACACTTACAACACAGCGGAAATAACAATAGCTGTATAATCCCGAAGCCTCCTTCTCCAGCTCTCCAAGTATCTGTAAAATCCCGACTACTTGACTGCCCATACAAAATTGGGCACCCAAGAGTTTAGGGTAAACAAAACAAAATAAACTCTGGGTTAGTCATGTGACTGGTGTGAGTAAACTCCAAACACTTGGTTTAACATTTCAAAATCCTTTTCAAGAGCAGTGATAATCGTAAGACCGATCCAATCAAAAATACGGATGGTTTTTACCTTACGATAACCCAAAATATTTCTTAAGATAAATATTTTCTGATATTGTAATAATGTCTAAATCAAGTAAATAGCAATCTAGTAGAACGCTTTCATCTCACGCTCTACATATATAATATACAATCAAAAACCGCGGGCTCTTATTGGGTAATGGATTCCAACTATGACAAGGTATGGAACCACATTCCGATCAGTGTACTCTAGAAGTGATACACCGGAGTTCAACAAGAACATCTTGTAACTCGGCCATACATGACCGTCCATTCATTTCGCTTGAATGTTCCGAATATATTGTCACCTTACGGTTGGTATACCAACATAACCATTCCCGAGAGATACAGAATTGAAATAAGTAACAAATATGAATTTTCTCTAGATGGTGACAATATACCCTACTTGGGTGTGACTCACTTAGACATGTTGCATGCCCGATTTCTATCATTTCCCAGTTGATGAGGCTTGAGGTCATAATGTGTCTTTTAACAGATCACTCCATTAACTTTGAATGCCACATCGTCATACCCGTTAAATCACAAATTGATTTCCCAAAAAAAAAACATGGGTATAAGCTAAGGGAAATGAATTCCTCCGCCACCAATGCAAATACGTTTGAAACGAGCAATATTCTATAAATCCATCTTAGGCAATTTCTACCAAGGATTTACTGAACAACCATTGCATTACTCCATCTTCAATTATCTTCATCATATTTGATTCGCAACGCTAATTCCATACGGATGGTTTTCATATAATATATCTGAACCCGGTCTCTCCGTATTGACAATGGAAATGGTCAAAAACTTTGATAGTCAATTATTTAACTATCAAAGGAAAACATGTGTACAAACAACAGTCGTATTTCCAAATGGAAATCTTATGGAGCATGTAACGTCCCACATTTTTGTGGTCAAATATTTTAATTAATTTATTATTTTAAATATTATATTGGGAATATTAAAGGATTTTAATATTTAATTCATTATTAAAACGAAGTTTGAACGTCATATATTTATATAATTATAAAACGAGCTCGAAATCACACGGCAGTTCGTAATATGGAGTTTTGAACTTCAATTTGATATATAGGATCCGATATAAGTCGGATTTCTATGAAACAAGAAAAGTAGAGTCGATTTGATTATAATTTTCTAATGGAAAAGAAAAATGGAGAATTTATACTATAGATTGTAAGTTCTGTCCAAATCAAATATTCAGAAAATCGTTGTGGAGTCATGTAAAAGCCATAACGGTTTATTTAATATAATTAAATACTGGTTTCGAATTTAGACAAGATTTTTAAGACGTAGTTATGATTCAAATTATAGAATTTTTCTATAATTTTTATTTTGAAGAATAAGAAACTTTTTATTCGAAGTATTTTACACCCTATATCAACATTATGGGATACCACAATATGAGTTAACTTGTCTATATTATTATATTTTTAGGATCATGACCCATCGCTCGACATGATTATGTTGTTATTTCTGTCCATGGCGGTGTGGACATGAATAGAATTCTATGTAACACAGTACGCTACAACTATTACAAATAACTATAACAGCTAATGAAATTCATTTCAAATGGCAATGCAGACCTTAACAGACCAGTGTATTTTCAAATCCACGACACCCTAATGATGTAGACAATACAAACCTTAACAGTTGTGCACAGTAAATAGAAAGGGACGGGACATATAGTTATAAAAATAAATAATGATATATATATATATTTAAATTAAATCCTTTCCACTGCGTTTTCAATGTCTTGCATACCACAATTCCATTTACTTGCACCCCAAACTTCTCTTTACTTGCGCGACACACCATTTCTTTCACTTACTCTCCAATCCACCTAAAACCTTCGCAGTTACGTTCTTTTTTTGAAATTCCCAGCCAATCTACATTTTTAGCTACTCTATGCATTTAGTTTACTGAAAAACCTATACCAAATTCCTTCCCACCCACTCCTTCTTCTTCTATAAATAGACTGCACGTTTGTTTCTCCCAACAACCCAAACTTCCTTTTTACCCAACCGCATGCCTCCAACTCTCCATCGTTTCGTTTTAGTATAAAAAAATATCGAAGGGGAAGGGAAGGAGAACAAGAAGAAAGCGGCAATAATTTGGGTAGCACTTTTGTATTAGTGAAGTGGTAAATGGGTATAGTGAGTGGACATAAAATATACACAGAAGTGGAAGGTGCAGCTCGTGGTTGAAGTCAGCGCGGGTTTCGAATTTTGGTGATCTTGGTTCGGGAAAGGCTTGCGGTACCGAGGAGTGACGGAACTGAAGCAGTAGTGCGGAAAGCGTGGAGATTGAGGGCAGTGGACCGCATGTTCTGGTGACTTTCGTTCATCGACTGGTGTCTGGTGGTGGCGCGGCTATGTCAGGGTGGTGGAGCGGTTGCTGGAAATGAAGAACAGCAAGTTCGGAAAAAAAAGAACAAAATAAATGGATGGAGCAGGGTGTGAACTACGGTGGAAGCAGTGGCGCGACGAGTTGTGAAAGGGTGGAAAGGCAATGTGTTTTACGGTGCATGGTGGTTTGTTAATAAAATGGAGATTGAGCAGAAATGCGTGCAAAAAGAAGAAAATGAGGGAGGAAATAGAAGTAGCATGTGTGTTGAAGGAATTAAAGCATGAGGAAGAAAAAATGGAATAGACATCCGGGATGCACGAGTGAAATAGGGAGGAGAGAGAGCCTTTCGTTAGTAGAAGAATACAGCAGGTTTCATTAAAATAAAGAAAATAAAAAAATAAAAAATAAAGAAGTAGCGAAAGCAGGAAGGTAGAAGGAAAATGGGATGGTTCATCCATTCATGAAATGGTGGCAGGTAAGAAATAGTTGCGTACCCAAATATTTTAGCATACCAGATCGTTTAATTCATTTTGCCAGTCCATAGGTTAACGTGACAAAGTAAACAGTGTTTGAACCTAATCCTATATTTAAAGGAATACATTACGTAGTATATTGATACATTATTTAATTAGTATGCCTAATGAAGGCTAACGAGCCATTTATGTAACTCAGTATTGAGCATGGAAAACTTGACCACCACCAACACTACAAGAATTTACTTTAAAGCTTACAGTGAATTATAAATGAGTTTTATTAACCTTTAACCACCAACAACTATAAAGATTCCACAAACAATCATAAGGTTTACAATATTCAAAACGTATATTTAGTGAATTAATTTAGGGTTCAATTTAAGGATAATTAACTTAAACCATAATTTGAAATGTCTGTGACATGCTCGTCGTTATCAGAATTTGACAAGATCAGAGAAGCACTTCATTTTGAAGCTGTTTTGGACAGAGCAAAACGTAGTTGAGAACAAACCATTTCAACGACAAATGGATTCAAGGTGAGTTAAACTCACTCAGCTCTCCCCACTTGTATTTTATAAGCTGGGTTTTATAATTATGTGATATGGTTGTTAATAGTTGTTCATTTGTTTGGTTTTATATTCATATATTGACTGAAACGGTTAAATTGATCATTCGTTTAATTTAACTGGAACAAATCGTTATTTATAACGATTAAATCCAATTGAGGTAACTTACCTCAGTAATTAGGTTTATAACACTATAAGCGTTATAAATAAATAATTGAATGCTTGCATTTCTGTTATTAGCCCAGTATTGATAGTTACAGTTATTTTTGGACTGTTATCGTTAAATTGTTTATGTGATGGATCTAGATTAACCCTAGAGGGGGGGGGGGTGAATATGGTTTATCACAGTTTTTAAACTGAATTGAAAAACTGACAGGATATTAAAATAATAAACAGATCACAGAATGCAGCAGAAATAAAAGTGCAGAAAATAAATTACACACAGATATACCCAGCTTCGGCAAAACCCTGCCTACTGCTGCATTCCTAAGGTTTCTACTAGGTGTTATAAATAGATCCCGCATACAAGACCATGTACACTCGCAGCGCCTGCTCCTATCCTAACCCTACGCTCAAAACCCTAGACTGACTGATATCCCCTCGATCAGATTTCCCGAATTACAAACCCTGTAACTCGTAACCCTAGAATTTACAGACTCTAGTGGACTGCCAGTCAACACCCTGACTGGAACTCTAGAATTTTACAGACTTCTAGAAAAACTGTTCAGAATTGTTTACAGAAGAAAATTTAAAACAAAACAAAATTAAATAATCAAAGAAAAGCCTAGGAGTTTAAATATAAGGGGTCATCCCCTTTAAAACTATGTTGGCCGGCCCCTTTCAAAGTTGATGCACTCTCTTTGTTTTAGCCCGATCTTTTTCTTTATTTCTCTGGGAAACAAAAATGGAGGCCTCCCTAGGGTTAGCTAAAAAATATATCCCAAAATCGATTCTGATTGCTGAATTGAGATGAAGTGGTGTCCACGGTTTCTTTGAAGCTTCTAGTTCCTTGCTCGATCGATTTGGAAGTTGATTTAATCCCCTGGAAAAAATCGTGAGTTTCTCTGAACCTTTTTTTTCGTGTATGCTTTTTGTTGCTTGTGGATTCGATCGATTTTGCCAATGATGTAATAGGTGTTAAATAGGATTAGAAAATCCTAAAAAAAATACTCTGATTTCACGGTTGATGACTTGGCTGATAATTTGCGGTTTGTTTCCTCCTTTTGACTTTCTTGAATGGATTTGAATTTCTTGGCTTTAATGGCTTTCCCCTTTTTGGAAAATAGACTTGAAATGTTGCCTTGATTCCTTGATAAAAACTGAATGGCACACAGAATTAATTATGAATTTGGTAAAGATTAAAAAACCAGTAATTTGTTTCCTTTCAAGTCCACACATGAATGAATTTATGCCGAATTTTCTTGATAAATTCCTTGCCATTTAAATCGAGCTGTGATTTTAAAAAAATGTTTTGGCCAAAAATGGAAAGTATTGTTGAAATTCTAAAATGCCGCAGCAAGCAGATTTGAGATAATTTCCATATATTTCTCTTTGTCTAGGCTGGAAAGATTTTTGAAATTGTTGTTGCCAAGAATGAAATGTGATTTCAGGAAATGCCTAAAAAAATTCTTGCCACTTATTGATTTTCATTCCTGAACCTAAATTGTTAAACATGCATCTGGCCATACCATATTCTCTTGTATTTATTAGCTTGGCTATTCAATGCTTGCTTCATACTTTCACAAATACACCTTGCTGATTTTCTACAAGGGAACAAATCAGATTTCTGGAAAGAAATATTAGTATTTAAACCTTCACCGATATGTTTTATTTGGTCCACTGTATGATTAAAAATCTGGAAATAAATTAGTGGCTTGCCATGTATATGTTTGCTGTAATGAAACACCCCACCTCCGTTAGGGTCACTCTCAAAGGAAATGCCCTAATTTTGGTGGAGGTTTATAAGTATAAATCACAGACATACAAGACAGATATAATAACACATATTTTTGAACAGCGGAAAACAAAAACTTTTATTTCATTAAAATACGTGTTACACCAACCATACCATAATTGTCTTACAATACTTCCAAAAACATAACATCTCCATAACTGTCTTGATTACATTATTTTAAAGAAGCATAAAGAAAACATAAATAAACTGCAAAAGTCCCATAATTGCTGTCCGAAGCCATAGTCCGAAACGAAAAGATCCAAGCAATACATTCTTTCTCTTCAAGCTGGATATGATGGCTGGTCAAGCTGCGGTATTCCCTCCCTATGGACCTGGGGGGGGGGGGAACGGAAGAAAAGAAGACGAAAGAAAAGTAGAGTCAGACATAAAGCCTGAGTAAGTCTAGGACTATTCAGTCTATAAATAAAGAACTGGGTATGATAAGTATAAACTAGAAATGGGAAAGCACCATAAACCAAGTTAAGTTGTCTAGGGTCGAATATACTATCGTACCCCATATTAATCTCTGTACCCATATAAACTAGTTCCCAATAGGCACCCCATAATCAGGGTGAAGTGATCCATTTTATGATGATCGGCTCCTACTCGCATAGTTAAATGTGTCTTACGGCCCCCGATGTTGTAGTTACCTATGCTGGTCCCACCATGGGGTGTATCAAGTCCCATAGTGGCGGCCCGACACAACCCTGGAATGCATAGGTATGCTACTGGTGCCCAGTGCCTTATTTTTCTACGCCGGAGTGTGTGCACGCCCGCACCCCGTTAGAACCTACACTGCTGCACCACCGCCGTCGATTTGACCTCTTACGATTAGCCCAGTAATCGTGCGCCACCCTGCCTAGTTTCAGGGTATCATGATACGCCTTGTAGGGTTACTACTAAAAAGGCTCCCCCGCTACTAGGTTTTCTATTTCTAGCCAACATGCTAAGTTGGTTAAGTGCTTTATAAACCTAACCCCCAATCAGTCTGTTTAGTTTAGCATGTCCCATTTTGATTAAGTATTAAGGTAATTTACTTAATGCTATCATTCCTGACTCAGCCTTAATTGTCTTATTAAAGCCTCGACCTCTCACATTAGACAGGTATTGTTGTGGTCGCATGTTGCCGGTTGGGTCCGGGCAGTCTTACGCCATAACTCAGTCTAACCTCGGGTCCTTATTGGGCTCCGTGTTTAACCACCCACATTGGATAGGTATTGTTGTGACTACTGGACAGCCGGGCGGTTCTGGGCAGGTTTACATCACAACTCAATCCAACCTCGGGTTAAACACATCATATTTTCTACATTTACATATTTTGTCACTTTTCTTTTTATATGTAAATATTTGCGGCCCATTATTCAAATTCATCTTTATTGATTAAGATTTATTTATGCCACTTAATTGTTTTTTAAGGTTGTTGGCGTGCGTCAAACATGCCAACACATATGTTCTATATTTTAGCCCAAACGTCATTACCCCGTTTTATACGTTCGCTCCAATGTAAGGTGTGTTGGGTTTAACACTTAAACCCAATTTAGCCATATGAAAAGGGGAGGCTTATAACATGGTGTTTATAAGGTAACATAAAAAGGGGAGTGTGAACGCATGAACTTGCAACATAACGACTCAATTAACATAAGGTAGGCACATGTAAACTTGCAATTGTAACAACATATAATATAAGCAATACCTAAACATGAATAATTCTATTCACATAATCATGGTATAAACAAAACATGAATCATTCTATTCATGTAGTCATGGCATAAATAATACTTAAACATGAACCATTCTAATCATATAATTATGGCATAATCATGATTGAACATGAGTCCTCTTATTCATATAGTCATGGCATAAACATAATTGAACATGAATCCTACTATTCATATAATCATGATTTTTATCCTATCTATGTAACTTATAAGTGGGATGTAATTCTAGTGTAATTCTAATGTAACTTATGTGCCAAATATATTATCATATGTTTATGATAACAACATAAGCCTAAAACATGTTTTTAACTAGGCATAATAACAACATAGTTTAGTCATGTTCATAAAATTAATACAAGCTTACAAAGACGCTTGCTTTTGTCACTATCACAAAATCATGATTTTTATACTTGAACTATGATGCCAATTCCAACATAACCTCCATATGAATCATAATACTTAAGTGGATCAAATTACACTAAAGATGACCAAAGAATTATACATCATGTTGGCATAAAAATAAATCATATACTTGCATGAATTTCAAAAAAACTATTACAACATATAGTTGTTATTTTCAACATGAATCTTATACTTGCAATTATCAAATGGGTGTTGTAAATAACTACCACAAACATGTAGTTTTCAATATGAATCATATGCTTGCATGAATCCCAATTAAAATTCCACAACATGTGGTTGTCAACACAAACCATATACTTGTATGAATCAAATCATACACCATAGCATTTCCAAATCGTTTAGAATCAAAATAACATACAAATATAAGTCATTATCGCCATAATTCCATTTCGTTGTTAACTTCCAACACAAATCGCGTACTTGCAAATATCCAATCGTATACCATAATATTCCCAAATCGTTTAGCATCAAAGCAACATACAAATATAGATTATTATCGCCACAATTCCATTTCTTACTTTACACAAATCAACACAATTATTTAATTCACATCGGAATAGCACTCTACTTACAACGTATGACGAATCTTCAATTCAGGAATCTGAATTCTGAATTTGGAGATGCTATCCTTTGTTGTTGGCGTTACTTTAATTTGATTAACGTTGCTTTAAGCTTTTGATTTATCCCCTAATTGTCTCTCTATTTCTGACGGCTATCCTCAGTCTCTCCTCAGCAGCATGACGGTCTCATCTCCATTTTAGTTTAAGTGAATTAGGGTTAGTCTTAGGTCCCTTTTATAGAGTTTGTGAGTTGATTTAGACCGTGATGAAGCTTGGTTCAATAATAGTCGTTTGTTCAAAGGAGAGACCAAACAGGAGCTGACACCTAGCCCTAGTGACAAGGCAAGGCTCAGAAAATCGACCAAACACAGACTAGGCCAGCCAGGGTGGGCTGGGTTGGACCTGGCTCAGGGGCCAGGTCGACTCCGCAGTCGACCCCCAGGTCGACTCTAGAGTCGACCTGCCTGGGGCAGGTCGACACCTAGGTCGACTCCCAGGTCGACCTGGCCTGGCAGGTCGACCCTAGGGTCGACCCCCAGGTCGTCTTGGTGGGTTTGGGCGGGAATTTTCCCGCCTACTCTGATTGGGCTGAAATTCAAATCTGTTTTCGAAATTTGAATTTTCTCAAACTTCATCGGGCCATAATTTGGTCATACGTGCTCCGTTTTTCAAAAACTCGGACTCTATTTCGCGTATTTTTCCGAGACGAACGCAATGGCATATCCCGTTTCCCTTAATACTTTGATTTGAAATTTATTATACTTTAGTTTGTGAATTTCACTGTTATAGAATACACGGGGTGTTACATTCTCCCCCACTTAAAAGGATTTCTTCCCGAAATCTTCAAGTTCAGGAGGAATGTACATCCTAACATCCAAACATCCATCTACTCATCCATCAAACACGAGCATCCATTGTCCTTAAAAGACTTCTAATGCTTCATGATAATATGCAAAGTGTGTGTGTACATGTACTTATCTAATGCAAAATCAGGCGGTCTACTGATTCAGTTGACCTCCTTAATGCGAATTATGTAAGTGCTATGAATCCATTATGTATGCAAATTTTCCTATTCATGATTCTACATGAGTGCACAATCATTCATACAAATGCAACATCCATATGACAACATATTAAAGTTCAACCATATACGAATGCAAACATATATGCATATGCAATATGAAGTGATTGAGCCGATCTAAAACCTAGATTGTGTGTGTATATGCAACCACGAGCAACCACTAGCAATCACTTGCAACCACTTGCAATCATCATCCATAACATGTTTCAATTACATGTTTTCATCCAAAGGGTTTCTACCTAAAAGATAGGGTCGAGGAGATATACCTAAAAAGATAGATAAAAGCGCAACTTAAGGAAAAAGGAAAGATCAAAGATGTACCCTCAAAAAGAAAAGGGTAGGCAGCGCGTATTCTAGCTTCAGTTTCCCAAGTTGCGTCTCCCTCGGCGTCGCTCCACTGAACTTTGACGAGATTGACTTCGCGGTTGAGTAGCTTCTTCACTTCCGTTCCTAATATGCGGGTTGGAACTTTCCTTACGGTTGCTTCGCGTTCCACTTCGGCTTCTTCTAGGATATTTGGCTCTACCACTTCAGCAGACTCATGTAGACATTTTCGGAGATGTGAAACGCGAAAGACGTTGTGAACTCCGGCCAATTTTTTGGGTAGCTCTAATCTATAGGCCATTTTCCCAATTTTCTCAATGATAGGGAATGGCCCTACGAACCTCGGTGCTAGCTTTCCTGTGGTTCCAAAACGAACAACGTTCCTTAGCGGAGATACCTTAAGTAAAACTCTATCCCCAACCTCAAATTCAAGGTCGGTCCTCCTCTTGTCAGCGTAGGACTTTTGTCTGTCTTGGGCCGTCTTCATCCTTCTTCGTATTAAGTCTACTTTTTCTATAGTCTCTCGGATCATATCTGGTCCAAGTATGAGCTTATCAGTAGACTCCCACCAACAAATGGGCGATCGACACGGTCTTCCATATAAAGCTTCGAAGGGCGCCATTCCGATGGTTGCTTGATAACTGTTGTTGTAGGCAAATTCCACCAAAGGAAGATGGTCTTCCAATGTCCCTCCGAAGTCAAGGATGCACAGTCTTAAAAGGTCCTCCAAAACTCTGTCCACTCTTTCTGTTTGGCCGTCGGTTTGGGGATGATAGGCTGTGCTCAAGTATAACTGTGTGCCTACCGCTTCTTGCAGACTCCGCCAAAACTCACTGGTGAAGATAGGGTCTCGGTTGCTAACAATGCTGGATGGTATTCCATGGAGTCAAACGATTTCCTTGAGGTAAAGAGATGCTAGGGATGAGGCAGTTCTTTTACTTTTGACGGGTAAAAAGTGGGCTCTTTTAGTAAGCCTATCCACTATTACCCAAATGCTAGTGTTGCCTCTCCTAGACCTAGGCAGCCCATCGATGAAGTCCATTGAGATGCTATACCACTTCCACTGCGGGACCTCTAGAGGATGTAGCAGACCGCTAGGCTTTTTCTGTTCTGCCTTAACCTGTTGGCACACCATACACTTAGAGACGAATTCTGCCACGTCCTTCTTCATGCCGTTACAAAAGAAAGTTCTTTTTATGTCCTTGTACATTTTATCGCCGCCTGGGTGTATTGTCATCTTGGAGTGATGTGCTTCCTCGAGAACCTTCTTTACTAAATCCCTTGTCTGTGGGACGCATAGTCTTCCGTCTCGCCTTAGCCAACCCTTATCGTCGATGGAATATCTGTTGAGGTGACTTGAAGTCTCACCCCTAATTAGCCTATCAATCGTCTCCAAAAGCTGAGGGTCCTCGCGTTGTGTTGTCCCTATCGAGTCCACTAAAGTCGGGCGTACTTCGAGAGATGCTAGCAAGCCCGGTACGAAATCGGAGGAAGGCCTAAAGTCGAAGCTGGCTATAAACTCTAGGCTTTGTCTTTCAACAAACAGCAGGCTTAGGGTCAGATTCTTTCGGCTCAACGCGTCTGCCACTACGTTGCCTTTGCCCGGAGTATAGGAGATCTCGAAATCATACGAGGCAAGAAACTCCATCCATCTCTGTTGCCTCAAGTTAAGGTCCTTCTGCAAGAAAAGGTATTTCAACGATTTATGGTCAGTGTAAAGTTCAAACTTCTCACCTAGGAGATAGTGTCACCAAGACTTGAGTGCAAAGACGATGGCAGCTAACTCAAGATCGTGGGTCGGGTAGTTCTTTTCGTGCACTTTCAATTGTCTCCCGCCATAAGCTACTACCCTTCCTTCTTGCATTAAGATGACGCCTAACCCTGTCCCACATGCATCTGTATAAACGGTGAACATCTTGCTTCCATCTGGCAACGTCAAAACTGGGGCTGTTGTAAGAGCCCTTTTCAGTCGCTGGAAAGAAAACTCGCAATCCAAGTCCCAATTGAACACAAGATTCTTCTTGGTCAACTTTGTGAGCGGAGCTGAGATTTTCGCAAAATCCCTTATGAACTTTCGATAGAAACCTGCTAGCCCTAGAAAACTTCGGACCTCAGTTGCATTCCTTGGTGTCTTCCAATCCTGTACCGCCACTACCTTAGCAGGGTCCACTGCTAACCCTTGTTTGGATACTATGTGCCCAAGGAACCTCACTTCTTCTCTCCAAAAGTGGCATTTGGAGAATTTGGCTTTTAGCTGATGGACTCGCAGAGTTTCCATGATTGCCCTCAAGTGCTGAGCATGTTCCTCTTCATTCTTTGAGAAGATAAGGATATCGTCTACGAAGACCACTACGAACTTATTGAGGAAATCTCTGAACACCCTACTCATCAGGTCCACGAAGTAAGCAAGTGCATTTGTCAAGCCGAAAGGCGTGACAAACCATTCAAAGAAGCCGTCTGGGGTTCTGAATGCCGTTTTATCGATACTATATTCAGCCACCCTTAGCTGATGAAAACCGGTCGCTAAATCGAGTTGGGAGAAAATAGACGCTCCTACAAGCTGATCAAACAGATCGTCAATTCTGGGGAGAGGGTGCCTATTCTTTTTCGCTAGCTTGTTGAGCTCCCTATAGTGAACACATAGACGGAGTGAACCATCCGCCTTTGTAGCGAACACCACTGGAGCGCCCCATTCTGAAATACTCCTCCTAATGAACCCCTTTTCTAGAAGCTCTTTAATCTGTTTACTGAGCTCTTTCCTTTCCCATGGAGCCATGTGTCTAACGGGGAACGCAACGGGCTTTGCATTATCTACAAGGTATATGCGGAAGTCTATCTCCCGCTTCAGAGGCAAGCCCTTCACCTCTTCGAAGACATCCGGATATTCCCGGACCACTCTAACCGATTGCAAATTTTCAACGGAGGCATCTAGCGATTCAAGGTAACTAAGCATAACCGCATACGAGGGATTACAAGAAATCTCCAAAGTATTACCGAGCTGGGTTAGGAGCCTAACAACCCTTTTCTCACAATCGAGGATGGCCCCATTACTGGATAGCCAATCCATACCCAAAATCAAATCATATCCCGAAAAGCCCAAAACAAAGGCACTACATTTAAATTCTATGCTTGGAATAGAAATTTTCAATCCCAAACAGATCATAGACAAATGAGTTGGGCCCCCAATTGGGTTTGAAACAATTAAGGGGTCCTCTACCATACTAGTTTTTAGGTGCAGAGATTCTACTAAAGAAGACGAGATAAAGGAGTGTGATGCACCAGAATCAAATAAAGTGCGAACGGGGTGATCATAAAGATAAACTACACTTTCTACAGAAGAATTTATACCTCGCTGTTGCAGAGGTGGCGCCTCTAGCACATGAACTTGTGCCCCTAAGGTGGATCCAGCCCTCTGCCCATGTCCTCGTTTCTTTGGGCAGTCCTTAGCCATGTGGCCTGTCTCACCGCAAGAAAAGCACCCACCATTCATCTTGGCCTTCTTTTTCCGGCAATCTTTTACTAAGTGCCCCACTTTGCCACAAAAATTACACTTCCTCTTCTCTTTGTTGCCTTTCCCGCCCTTCTTAAAGTCTTTCTTCTTAGGCTGCAAACCCTCTTTCTTCCCTTGAGAGTTTTCTGCCTTTGTCTCCTTCTTGCCCTTATCCTCTTCGTTCAGCAACGCCATCTGTACCAACCTTTCATACGTAGCTCCCATGGGTATATGGGTCATGGACAAACTGTGTAATGGCTCATTCAACCCTTTGACAAAACGGAGAGCCTTCTTGTGCGGGGTGTTGACTAGGTCCAGTCCGAACCTAGCCAGCTCATCGAACTGATTAACATACTCTTTGACTGTCTTGTTCCCTTGCTTAAGAAATAAGAATTTTTCCAACTGCAAACTCCTTTCCGCATCTGAGAGAAATTTAGCCTCAAACCTTGCCCTAAAGTCCTCCCATGTTTCCACTGCTCTTTCTGCATTAGTGACTTCCCACCAGTAGGAATCCTCGCCTTTAAGTAGCCATACTGCCGGTTGTACTTTCTGTCTATCCTCTACCTCAAAGATGATGAATAAGTCCTCGGTTTCTTTCAGCCAATTTCTAGCTTCCACGAAGGACTCAGTTCCATGAAAATCCTTTCCTCCCATAGCTTTAAAATCTTTACATATCTTAGCAAAGGTGTTTCCCCGCGGAGGAGGTAGAGGAAGAGGTGCTGCTGCAGCTGGATGATTTCCTGCAGCTGGGGGAGGAGGAACGGTAGGACCTGGCTGAGTGGCCCTTGCTTCTAAGAACCGTCTAAACCAACCAGGTATTGGTACACCCTCTGGCAAGTTAAGTTCTTCGGACATGCTGAAACAAAAAGGATAGATTCAAAACGAAGGATAAGAGATAGTTCCTATGGCTTTGGGGGGGCCTTTACCTTTTAAAATAAAATAATATTTTATCTTAAAAATGCTTCTTTAAATTTCCTTTTTGAAAATAAATTTTCAAAACTTTTTATATTATCTCGTAAACCTATGCTCTGATACCAAGTGAAACACCCCACCTCCGTTAGGGTCACTCTAAAAGGGAATGCCCTAATTTTGGTGGAGGTTTATAAGTATAAATCACAGACATACAAGAGAGATATAATAACACATATTTTTGAACTGCGGAAAACAACAACTTTTATTTCATTAAAATACGTGTTACACCAACCATACCATAATTGTCTTACAATACTTCCAAAAACATAACATCTCCATAACTGTCTTGATTACATTATTTTAAAGAAGCATAAAGAAAACATAAATAAACTGCAAAAGTCCCATAATTGCTGTCCAAAGCCATAGTCCGAAACGAAAAGATCCAAGCAATACATTCTTTCTCTTCAACCTGGATATGAAGGCTGGTCAAGCTGCGGTATTCCCTCCCTGTGGACCGGGGGGGAACGGAAGAAAAGAAGACGAAAGAAAAGTAGAGTCAGACATAAAGCCTGAGTAAGTCTAGGACTATTCAGTCTATGAATAAAGAACTGGGTATGATAAGTATAAACTAGAAATGGGAAAGCACCATATGTTGTATATAACGGTGTTGTATACACAATTATATGATTTTTGTTTGATGATAACAAACAAATAAATATTATTTTAATGTGTTTGATATTGTACTGTTATTGTACATCACAGACTGGAATATAATATCTATATTTACATAAAATACAATTGTACAGAAATTTAAATATTCACAGTATTTTATTTGAATAGAATATTTTATTTCAATATCAAACAGTACAAATTTTATACTCCACTATTTGTTCATCTCTATATTACACTTCAAGCCATATCAGATTTCATATATACAGCTCCTCATTACAGATTAAGTCAGTCACTCTTTTTTGTACATACATTCAGTCTCAACACTCATATTTACATACATACACTTCGACACATTCACTGACACTACACACTGTCTTCTTATATTCAGTCTTCTGTCTTCACAGCTCTCTGTCAGTCCAGTCATCTGCACCTGTCATACACAGAAACACACACACAGTATACTGCAATAGAATTTAAACTGAGTATATGCGAATACAAATTTTATTTTTGAAATTTTATTTGCCTCAGAATTTTGGTGTGTTTCTCATCATTTTTCTGACTCGATCTGATTTGATCAGCCTCGACATAATCACACTAGTTTGCTGATTTTTGATCAGCCTCAACATAGTGTGACTAGTCTGCTGGTATATCTTATACAAAATGCCAAAAAGCATGGTCAAAATTGACATAAGAAAAGTCAAAGCCAGAAGCTCAAAAGTCAACATGCAAGTTTTTCAAGAAACAGCAAAATCAGAGTACAACATGGAGCAAGTACATGCTCATGCAAGCGCAAACCAGAAACTCAATAGCAAAGCATGATTCAAGCCAACAAAGAGTAAAAATTGGTCGAGCTCAAGACTGTATGCAAATCAATCCAAATCATGACAGGTCATATGGCAGAGGCTACAAGGTGCAATACAAATGGAAATACAAAGCAAGTGTATCTCAGCATGGATCAATTCAAAGAAAATGGACCAGCACTAATGTATACAACAATTATGGAGCAATGAAAAAGCAAAACTCAAGTGGAGTACACAATGTAGACATCACAAACCAAAGCAACACACTAGAGCAGTTTGGTCAAAAGGGAAGTGCATGGATGGTGCAATTTTTTTTATCACAAGCCAACATGCATGAGCATGCATGTAAATGTATACAACAAACATAAGTACAAGTGTACACTGTATATAAGCAAGGCAACAGGTCATTAAAAAAAAAAAAACGTTGGTGCAACAAAACTCAAGCTCAACAATCATGGTCGAACATTTCAGTTCAGGTTATAATAGTACCAGCAAGTTCATAGCCGCCCAAGTAAGGCAAGTCACAAGTGCAGACAAGATCACAATTCATAACAGTAAGTCAAAATGATCATGGTGCAACATGCTGATGTACACACTAGGTGGACAAGTATGTATGATCACACTCAGATCAAAAGATTTGTGCATAGAGAACATAAAGTGTAGGTGCAGCAGACATGGGAGCTATAAATGGTGTGTTCCAGGTCCACATGTGCATGTGGAATATCAATATACATGAAATGCAGAAACCTCTTTGAGCAAGAATTATGTCAAGATTATTCAGCAAATATATCTTGGGCAAGAATAACATCAATACATTCCAGATTTGATCAATATGCTTTCAGGGATCATTTAAAGCTATTTCATTCAAGGCAACAAAAGGAAAGTTTTTTTTAATTCAACATTTTTTTTATTATTTCTGGAAACAAATCATTTTGCTTGCAAATGTTGCCAAAATTTCTCAAGGCGCTTTCAAAGACTAGAGGAATCATTCAATGCATTCTCGATTCAAACTATTTCTTTCAAGAAATCAAAATACAGTTTTGGCAACAGTTTTTTTTTTGGTTCAAATTCTTTCCAGAATAAACAAATTCATGAGATTTTTTTTAGGAAGAATTTTTTTTAAAGGGGCAACAAATCTTTCCAGTTCTTTCCTCTCACAAATCAGTAAGGATGTGTCATCGGTGAAGAGCATGAGTGAAGTTCAGTTTATTCATATATGGTATCGAGAAATTGAAAGGTTTCCAGTTCTGAATTTTACTATCAATTCAAAGTAATTTTGAAAGTGTGCAAATAAATAGTGGGCAAGATTTCTTTCTTTATTTCCAAAAATGATCCAGAATTCATTGAAGAAATATTAGAAATCAATTTCAAATTCTAGACATCTTTTCCAGAAAATTCATGGAATCCAAATCAAGAAAGGAAACAGTATTTAATTTTTGGACCAGAGCATCAATTTGTTTCCAGATTTATTCGAGGATCTCATCAACAAGTTCAAACTAAATTCAAAGCCGAGGAAACCAGAATTGCAGAAATTCACGCAGACAATCAAGCAGTTTTTTAACCGAAGGCCGATTCAAATTTAAACAGAGCCATTTTTACCAAAGCCGAGAAATCAAGGCAAATCAAAAAGGGAAACACGCACAAATCAGTCAAGCCATCAATTGAAATCAAATTCGATTAGGGTTTTTATTTTTGCCCTATATTTACACCATTTTTCATCATAGGCAGAGAAGGACATCGAAATCGAAACCAACAACAACTAAATCAGAGAGCAACATTTTTTAATCAAAGAATACTCACAATTTCATTAGGGTTTCGATCGCCAGAGTGAAGAATCACATAGCCACACAACAATCGAGCAAGACAGAGAAGCAATCGGAGATACGGGCACCAGAAATCATTTCCAGAGCCAAAAATTAACAACATCGACTTCGATTTGGGTCAGAAGAAAAACCCTAGAATCGCCGTCGCCATTTCTGTTTCCCAGAGCTAAAGCAAAGGATCGGACAAAAGTGAAATACAAATGGGCCGGCCATTTATTTTTGGCCTAGCCATGTTTTAATATTAAAAGGGGATGACCCCTTTTAATTTAACTCTAAAAAGGGTTTTTCTTGTTTTGATTTTTATTTTGTTTTGTTTTGTTCTTCAATTTTTTTTTGTAAACAATTCTGAACAGTTTATAGAGTCTGTAAAACTCTAGGGGAGTTTCAGTTAGGAGGTAACTGACAGTACTAGAATCTGTAAAATCTAGGAATACAGGTTACGGGTTTGTAATCTGGGGAAAATCTGATTCAGGGGTTTGAATCAGTCTAGGATTTTGAGCGTAGGGTTAGAATAGGAGCAGGGTTTGCAAGTGTACATGGTATTGTATGCGGGATATGTTCTATCACCTAGTAGAAACCTTAGAAATGCAGCAGTAGGCAGGGTTTTGCCGAAGCTGGGTATATCTGTGTGTGATTTATTTTCTGCATTTCTGTTTCTGCTATATTCTGTGATCTGTTTATTATTTTAATATCCTGTCAGTTTTTCAATTCAGTTTAAAAACTGTGAAAAACCCTATTCACCCCCCCCCCCTCTAGGGTTATTCTAGATCCAACAGTGGTATCAGAGCTGGTATAAGGTTACAACATGATAGGGAGTTCTCGCTCTATGATCAAGTGGCGATGTAGTGACTCTTATCCCTGCATGTCCGTGGGTGGTTGTCCGTGTCGAGAGGCGGGACGTGAAACCAGTCTCTGAGGTACCTTTGTAGGCCACCGGGGTGTGATTAAAATCCTCGAGAGCGAGACTACAATTGGTATCAGAGCCAGGTATTTTTGTTTAACTCTAGAGTAATGGGTAATCCTTGTTGTCAGATCGTTGAGAGTCAGTCCAGACACATTCCAAATATTTTCGATGGTACAGATTTTTTAATTTGGAAATCAGAAATGGAATCCTATTTAAAATCTGTTAATTTAGAATATTGGAATATTATTGAAAATTCGGGAGATATGTTAGATAAGAGGAATAAAGCTTTTAATGGTCGTGTTATGCATATTATTTATTCTTTTCTTGGTAATGATCAATTAATATTTATCTCTCATTGTTTAACTGCGTAGGATATTTGGAAAACTCTCAGTACTTTGTATGGAAAGTCTGACGACTGCTCTAAACCCCAGAACGACAATTCAGCTTCAGATCTGTGCTTAACAAGCCATCCAGACGAAACTTCAGATGGAACAGATGATGGAGAATCAACAAGTGCTGAAACAAAAAATTTCTCATATGAAGATCTGGTTTACATGTGTCTTGATTTAACAAAATCTGTTGATAAACTCCAACTGAAAAATAAGTCTCTAAAATCTAGGAATTCTGAGTTGATCAGCAAAATTGATTATTTGGAATCACAACTTGAACATTTTAAAAATTCTTCAAATTCAGATTGCAAAAATTGTTTGAAATTGAAAACCAATCTTGTTCATCTCAATAAAAATATCCAAAAGTTTGAAAAGGAAATTCTGATCCTAAAAGAGAACAAGATTGAGTTATCAAGTTTGAATAACTTATTACAAGAGGAATTTGAAATTTTTAAGACTGATATATATTCCAAATTTGAAATTGCTGAAAATGAAAATTTGGTGAAAAGTGGTTTGATTTTGAAAGAACTTGAAAATGAGATTGAAAAATCCAAGAAGTTTGAGTCGGAAAAGCAAAAACAATTTGAACTTGAAATTTCCGAATCCCAAGCCAAAATTAGATCATTAGAAAATGAGAATTTGGTTTTGAAACAGACCAATGCTGAACAGATGATCGCTATAAATAATTGCTCAAATTTATTAAAAGAAAATAGCGATCTGAAATCCAAAATTCAACGATTAGAATCAACATTGGATAAATTTTCTAATAAGGAAAAATCGTTGAATATGCTGTTACAAAACCAAGTTTATCGTGGAAATAAATCTGGACTTGGATTCGGGAAAAATGATGTTTTTAGAAATCAAAATTCTTGTGATTTTAAAAATCCCTCAAATCACTTTAGAAATGTTTGTTTTGAAAATTTTAACTCTGAAAACTTCAAAGGATTTGTAAATCACAATCGAGATAAGGATTTGTTTTATAACAAACCATTTAAACCTTCTTGGATCTCAAATGAAAATAAAACGGGTTTTGTTAAATTCAAATCGATTTGGATTCCTAAGGGTACGAAAGTTAATTCAAATGGTTTGTTATATAAACAGATTTGGGTACCAAAAGGTGTGAACAAAACTGTGAGTGGTTTTACTACTTTCGTTAGACCACTCAATTCTCTTAACAGTTAGGTACCAAAGGAGGCTGAGGAACTACATAGCTAAAGAAAAAAAACTGGATTCAAAACTGCTACATATCACAGAATCATTCACAGTTCCTTAGCCACATCTTATGAGTTAGAGATTCTGCTTTACATTGGATTCTGGTATGATCTCTAAACTCGCCTTTGTATATTCTCTTTGTTTTATTTTTTGTGTTTATTCCTTCCTCTTTCCCCTTCTGTTTTTTTTTGGATTTGACACTGCCATATTCTTTTTTATCTGTACTTCTTAAACTTCCAGTTGCAGAATTAATGATTGTTTGGAAATTTGTCTTACTTGTATAAAATCATCATGTGTTAATTATTTCCATATCCTGAATTTGAACTTGTATATATCTGCAATTGTTTTGAAGTTTATTTTCTGATTTTTGAATTCATAACAGTGTTGATGCATTCATATCATATCTTCAACACTGTTAACTAGAATTCTAAATTGTTGAAGATCTGAATAATTAATGAAATTTCACACACTTATACTGTTTTGAGTCCCTTCCAATTCATTTTGGAAACGCTTAAAGTATTATACTCATTACAGCACTGTTACTTCTCAGTTGTGATAATCTCATTAATTTTTAGATTGGCTTGGTTATTTCTGACTTGAAAAATATGTGGGTTGAATTAGTGATACATCTAGAATTTCATCCTTATTCATGATTATTATGATTGAAATTAGTTTAGTTTGAAATCATCTGAAATTCCTGATATTTTGAATCTCACGCACCACTTAAACTGAAATTATTAACCCTGTGTGACTGATTCATTATATCTCAAAATTTGACATTGATTCAAATGATTTCAAATAAATTATTTTTATTCTTTGGATCATGAATATCTCACAAAATTGATGTAGATGATCTGAGATTTCTTGAGGACTTGTCAGAAAATTCTTGTGAAAATTCTTTGAAAATCCGGTCTTGAATTTCTCTCTTATTTCATGGTTATATGATTTAAGTATTTGTTTGTTTAAAATCATTTGAAATTATTGATTTAATAAATCTCACACATATCTCAATTCAAAAATTTATAAATTGGTGTGATTGATTTATTAAATCCTGATATTTTCATATTTCTTCAAATGATTTAAAATAAACGGTATTTTTAATATTGGATCATGAATCATATTCTGTAGCCATCAGAAATGTCCTGACAAGTGTGCTTTGAAACTAATTTTGTGCTGCTCTGATACTGTTTTGAAAAATGTTTTTTTTTTTTTTTTTGGAATCATGCTGCTCTGATTATAAGAAATTGATTTGTATATATTTTTAGGACTGCTTGATTTGGTATCAAAGGTTTATCGTGCTCTGATAAATGAAACTTGTGTGCTTGGGTTGCTTGCTTTGTAATTAAGTATTTCTGTTGACTGAGATACCCTTGTTTAGCCACCAGTGTCATTTTAAAAATCCTCTTTAATAGAGACTACAAGTGGTATCAGATTAGGAAGTGCTAATTTTTTTTCTCATCATGTATATATTTTTCTTTTCCCTCTTGTGCTTTGTATAGCTCTTCATATTCCTCTTGTAATTGATTTTCAATTTTAAAACTATTTATTTTTTATTCATTCACAAATTGAAATCAATATCCATATTGTTCTGTATTTATAATTCATCAAAATATATCAGAATTTGAAATTGTGATGAATTATGACTGCAATATATTTCACAACAAGAGGAGATTTTATCTGGATTTTCATGATGGTTGAATATTTATTATAATATCTTTGAACTGGCAATTATTTCACAACCATCCTCATTATCTATCATCTTTCTGCCATCCATGATAATTCTATATTAATGTGGAGAGTTTGATATTTTTTTTGAAAAATCATCGTGAATAAACAGTGAAAATATTTGTGATGAAATTGTGGCCATGTTATTATTATTCAGAATTAGTGATAAGTGAATTTTCAATAATCCCGGTATAGTCAAGCATATTTCATAATATAATTAATTTAGAAATTTATTTCACAGTCCATCTCTGTACTTACCACATTTTCTATCATCCATATTGGTGTTATATATCAAGGAGTTTTTCATTTTTGAAACAGAAAAATATAACAATATAATATTCATAAGTATTTCTCTAACCTCATTTAAAAATCCAAGCTCTGGTCATGCATGGTTATGAGATTACTTATATCTAAGCTGCAACTGATCTCATTTAAAAATCCAAGATCTGGTTATGCGTGGTCAGTGTGCTCTTAAATTAAAAAAAAAGGAAAAGAAAATAATTTGGATAAAATAAATTAATGTGAAATTCTCCTTGGTATTTATAAAAACCAGCCTATCAATCCATGTTCTAATCTGTGAAGTGTGTTAATATCTTATGAAGTATTATGTTTTGTTGATTGATAGCGATTGGGATTTGAGATTATTCGTTTTTGTCACTTAAATTGAATTATTAACTATAGTCCAAATCCATCACTGTTTTTGTGCTTTATTTTTGAAATTCTTTGGAAAATAATTGGAACTCATTTTTTAACTCTTCCCATTTTATATGAATTTCATCGTAAATCCGTCATTATCCACAATGTGAAATATGCCACTAGTTCTCAGTATATTATGATTTTTGTTTGACTGAATGAGATTTATGATGACTGTTCTTTCTCTTAAGCTGAAATTATACTGTTAGTCAGTCTTCATCTATTTTTTAACCTCTGTATCCTTTTGATGATAACAAAAGGGGGAGAATGAGTTGCGATTTTGATTTATGAGTGAATATTTTATAAGTATTTTTAATTTTGAAAATTTATTATTATTCATACATTTCACTCATGCACAGTTATAGGGGGAGTTGTCTATTGTAGGGGGAGCTAATAAATAGGGGGAGTTCAATATTCATTGTCAAACACATCTATTGTATACAAAATCTTTTATTTGTTTGTCATCATCAAAAGGGGGAGATTGTTGTATATAACGGTGTTGTATGCACAATTATATGATTTTTGTTTGATGATAACAAACAAATAAATATTATTTTAATGTGTTTGATATTGTACTGTTATTGTACATCACAGACTGGAATATAATATCTATATTTAAATAAAATACAATTGTACAGAAATTTAAATATTCACAGTATTTTATTTGAATAGAATATTTTATTTCAATATCAAACAGTACAAATTTTATACTCCACTATTTGTTCATCTCTGTATTACACTTCAAGCCATATCAGATTTCATATATACAACTCCTCATTATAGATTAAGTCAATCACTCTTTTTTGTACATACATTCAGTCTCAGCACTCATATTTACATACATACACTTTGACACATTCACTGACACTACACACTATCTTCTTATATTCAGTCTTCTGTCTTCACAGCTCTCTGTCAGTCCAGTCATCTACACCTGTCATACACAGAAACACACACACAGTATACTGCAATAGAATTTAAACTGAGTATATGCGAATACAAATTTTATTTTTGAAATTTTATTTGCCTCAGAATTTTGGTGTGTTTCTCATCATTTTTCTGACTCGATCTGATTTGATCAGCCTCGACATAATCACACTAGTTTGCTGATTTTTGATCAGCCTCAACATAGTGTGACTAGTCTGCTGATATATCTTATATAAAATGCCAAAAAGCATGGTCAAAATTGACATAAGAAAAGTCAAAGCCAGAAGCTCAAAAGTCAACATGCAAGTTTTTCAAGAAACAACAAAATCAGAGTACAACATGGAGCAAGTACATGCTCATGCAAGCGCAAACCAGAAACTCAATAGCAAAGCATGATTCAAGCCAACAAAGAGTAAAAATTGGTCGAGCTCAAGACTGTATGCAAATCAATCCAAATCATGACAGGTCATATGG
This sequence comes from Allium sativum, assembly GCA_030737875.1. NCBI lineage: Eukaryota > Viridiplantae > Streptophyta > Magnoliopsida > Asparagales > Amaryllidaceae > Allium > Allium sativum. The sequence goes on along the minus strand of CM060924.1, from coordinate 583,102,617 downwards.
CAGAGGCTACAAGGTGCAATACAAATGGAAATACAAAGCAAGTGTATCTCAGCATTGATCAATTCAAAGAAAATGGACCAGCACTAATGTATACAACAATTATGGAGCAATGAAAAAGCAAAAATCAAGTGGAGTACACAATGTAGACATCACAAACAAAGCAACACACTAGAGCAGTTTGGTCAAAAGGGAAGTGCATGGATGGTGCAATTTTTTTTATCACAAGCCAACATGCATGAGCATGCATGTAAATGTATACAACAAACATAAGTACAAGTGTACACTGTATATAAGCAAGGCAACAGGTCACTAAAAAAAAAAAAAAAAAAAAGGTGGTGCAACAAAACTCAAGCTCAACAATCATGGTCGAACATTTCAGTTCAGGTTATAATAGTACCAGCAAGTTCATAGCCGCCCAAGTAAGGCAAGTCACAAGTGCAGACAAGATCACAATTCATAACAGTAAGTCAAAATGATCATGGTGCAACATGCTGATGTACACACTAGGTGGACAAGTATGTATGATCACACTCAGATCAAAAGATTTGTGCATAGAGAACATAAAGTGTAGGTGCAGCAGACATGGGAGCTATAAATGGTGTGTTCCAGGTCCACATGTGCATGTGGAATATCAATATACATGAAATGCAGAAACCTCTTTGAGCAAGAATTATGTCAAGATTATTCAGCAAATATATCTTGGGCAAGAATAACATCAATACATTCCAGATTTGATCAATATGCTTTCAGGGATCATTTAAAGCTATTTCATTCAAGGCAACAAAAGGAAAGTTTTTTTAATTCAACATTTTTTTTATTATTTCTAGAAACAAATCATTTTGCTTGCAAATGTTGCCAAAATTTCTCAAGGCGCTTTCAAAGACTAGAGGAATCATTCAATGCATTCTCGATTCAAACTATTTCTTTCAAGAAATCAAAATACAGTTTTGGCAACAGTTTTTTTTTTGGTTCAAATTCTTTCCAGAATAAACAAAGTCATGAGATTTTTTTTAGGAAGAATTTTTTTTAAAGGGGCAACAAATCTTTCCAGTTCTTTCCTCTCACAAATCAGTAAGGATGTGTCATCGGTGAAGACCATGAGTGAAGTTCAGTTTATTCATATATGGTATTGAGAAATTGAAAGGTTTCCAGTTCTGAATTTTACTATCAATTCAAAGTAATTTTGAAAGTGTGCAAATAAATAGTGGGCAAGATTTCTTTCTTTATTTCCAAAAATGATCCAGAATTCATTGAAGAAATATTAGAAATCAATTTCAAATTCTAGACATCTTTTCCAGCAAATTCATGGAATCCAAATCAAGAAAGGAAACAATATTTAATTTTTGGACCAGAGCATCAATTTGTTTCCAGATTTATTCGAGGATCTCATCAACAAGTTCAAACTAAATTCAAAGCCGAGGAAACCAGAATTGCAGAAATTCACGCAGACAATCAAGCAGTTTTTTAACCGAAGGCCGATTCAAATTTAAACAGAGCCATTTTTATCAAAGCCGAGAAATCAAGGCAAATCAAAAAGGGAAACACACACAAATCAGTCAGGCCATCAATTGAAATCAGATTCGATTAGGGTTTTTATTTTTTCCCTATATTTACACCATTTTTCATCATAGGCAGAGAAGGACATCGAAATCGAAACCAACAACAACTAAATCAGAGAGCAACATTTTTTAATCAAAGAATACTCACAATTTCATTAGGGTTTCGATCGCCAGAGTGAAGAATCACATAGCCACACAACAATCGAGCAAGACAGAGAAGCAATCGGAGATACGAGCACCAGAAATCATTTCCAGAGCCAAAAATTAACAACATCGACTTCGATTTGGGTCAGAAGAAAAACCCTAGAATCGCCGCCGCCATTTCTGTTTCCCAGAGCTAAAGCAATGGATCGGACAAAAGTGAAATACAAATGGGCCGGCCATTTATTTTTGGCCTAGCCATGTTTTAATATTAAAAGGGGATGACCCCTTTTAATTTAACTCTAAAAAGGGTTTTTCTTGTTTTGATTTTTATTTTGTTTTGTTTTGTTCTTCAATTTTTTTTTGTAAACAATTCTGAACAGTTTATAGAGTCTGTAAAACTCTAGGGGAGTTTCAGTTAGGAGGTAACTGACAGTACTAGAATCTGTAAAATCTAGGAATACAGGTTACGGGTTTGTAATCTGGGGAAAATATGATTCAGGGGTTTGAATCAGTCTAGGATTTTGAGCGTAGGGTTAGAATAGGAGCAGGGTTTGCAAGTGTACATGGTATTGTATGCGGGATCTGTTCTATCACCTAGTAGAAACCTTAGAAATGCAGCAGTAGGCAGGGTTTTGCCGAAGCTGGGTATATCTGTGTGTGATTTATTTTCTGCATTTCTGTTTCTTCTATATTCTGTGATCTGTTTATTATTTTAATATCCTGTCAGTTTTTCAATTCAGTTTAAAAACTATGAAAAACCCTATTCACCCCCCCCTCTAGGGTTATTCTAGATCCAACACCATAAACCAAGTTAAGTTGTCTAGGTCGAATATACATCGTACCCCATATTAATCTCTATACCCATATAAACTAGTTCCCAACAGGCACCCCATAATCAGGGTGAGGTGATCCATTTTATGATGATCGGCTCCTACTCGCATAGTTACATGTGTCTTACGGCCCCCGATGTTGTAGTTACCTATGCTGGTCCGACCATGGGGTGTATCAAGTCCCATGGTGGCGGCCCGACACAACCCTAGAATGCACAGGTATGCTGCTGGTGCCCAGTGCCTTAATTTTCTGCGCCGGAGTGTGTGCACGCCCGCACCCCGTTAGAACCTACATTGCTGCACCACCGCCGTCGATTTGACCTCTTACAGTCAGCCCAGTAATCGTGCCCCACCCTGCCTAGTTTCAGGGTATCATGATACGCCTTGTAGGGTTACTGCTAAAAAGGGTCCCCCGCTACTAGGTTTTCTATTTCTAGCCAACATGTTAAGTTGGTTAAGTGCTTTATAAACCTAACCCCCAATCAGTCTGTTTAGTTTAGCATGTCCCATTTTGATTAAGTATTAAGGTAATTTACTTAATCCTATCAATCCTGACTCAGCCTTAATTGTCTTATTAAAGCCTCGACCTCTCACATTAGACAGGTATTGCTGTGGCAGACTGTTGCCGGCTGGGTCCGGGCAGTCTTACGCCATAACTCAGTCTAACCTCGGGTCCTTATTGGGCTCCGTGTTTAACCACCCACATTGGATAGGTATTGTTGTGACTACTGGACAGCCGGGCGGTTCCGGCCAGGTTTACATCACAACTCAATCCAACCTCGGGTTAAACACATCGTATTTTCTACATTTACATATTTTGTCTCTTTTCTTTTTATATGTAAATATTTGCGGCCCATTATTCAAATTCATCTTTATTGATTAAGATTTATTTGTGCCACTTAATTGTTTTTCAAGGTTGTTGGCGTGCGTCAAACATGCCAACACATATGTTCTATATTTTAGCCCAAACGTCATTACCCCCGTTTTATACGTTCGCTCCAATGTAAGGTGTGTTGGGTTTAACACTTAAACCCAATTTAGACATATGAAAGGGGGTGGCTTATAACATGGTGTTTATAAGGTAACATAAAAAGGGGAGTGTGAACGCATGAACTTGCAACATAACGACTCAATTAACATAAGGTAGGCACATGTAAACTTGCAATTGTAACAACATATAATATAAGCAATACCTAAACATGAATAATTCTATTCACATAATCATGGTATAAACAAAACATGAATCATTCTATTCATGTAGTCATGGCATAAATAATACTTAAACATGAACCATTCTAATCATATAATTATGGCGTAATCATGATTGAACATAAGTCCTCCTATTCATATAGTCATGGCATAAACATAATTGTACATGAATCCTACTATTCATATAATCATGATTTTTATCCTATCTATGTAACTTGTAAGTGGGATGTAATTCTAGTGTAATTCTAATGTAACTTATGTGCCAAATATATTATCATATGATTATGATAACAACATAAGCCTAAAAACATGTTTTTAACTAGGCATAATAACAACATAGTTTAGTCATGTTCATAAAATTAATACAAGCTTACAAAGACGCTTGCTTTTGTCACTATCACAAAATTATGATTTTTATACTTGAACTATGATGCCAATTCCAACATAACCTTCATATGAATCATAATACTTAAGTGGATCAAATTACACTAAAGATGACCATAGAATTATACATCATGTTGGCATAAAAATAAATCATATACTTGCATGAATTTCAAATAAACTATTACAACATATAGTTGTTATTTTCAACATGAATCTTATACTTGCAATTATCAAATGGGTGTTGTAAATAACTACCACAAACATGTAGTTTTCAATATGAATCATATGCTTGCATGAATCCCAATTAAAATTCCACAACATGTGGTTGTCAACATAAACCATATACTTGTATGAATCAAATCGTACACCATAGCATTGCCAAATCGTTTAGAATCAAAATAACATACAAATATAAGTCATTATCGCCACAATTCCATTTCGTTGTTAACTTCCAACGCAAATCGCGTACTTGCAAATATCCAACCGTATACCATAATATTCCCAAATCGTTTAGCATCAAAGCAACATACAAATATAGATTATTATCGCTACAATTCCATTTCTTACTTTACACAAATCAACACAATTATTTAATTCACATCGGAATAGCACTCTACTTACAACGTATAACGAATCTTCAATTCAGGAATCTGAATTCTGAATTTGGAGATGCTATCCTTTGTTGTAGGCGTTGCTTTAATTTGATTAACGTTGCTTTAAGCTTTTGATTTATCCCCTAATTGTCTCTCTATTTTTGACGGCTATCCTCAGTCTCTCCTCAGCAGCATGACGGTCTCATCTCCATTTTAGTTTAAGTGAATTAGGGTTTGTCTTAGGTCCCTTTTATAGAGTTTGTGAGTTGATTTAGACCGTCGATGAAGCTTGGTTCAATAATAGCCGTTCGTTCAAAGGAGAGACCAACCAGGAGCAGACAACTAGCCCTAGTGACAAGGCAAGGCTCAGAAAATCGACCAAACACATACTAGGCCAGCCAGGGTGGGCTGGGTTCGACCTGGCTCAGGGGCCAGGTCGACTCTAGAGTCGACCTGCCTGGGGCAGGTCGACACCAAGGTCGACTCCCAGGTCGACCTGGCCTGGCAGGTCGACCCTAGGGTCGACACCCAGGTCGACCTGGTGGGTTTGGGCGGGAATTTTCCCGCCTACTCTGATTGGGCTGAAATTCAAATCTGTTTTCGAAATTTGAATTTTCTGAAACTTCATCGGTCCATAATTTGGTCATACGGGCTCCGTTTTTCAAAAACTCGAACTCTATTTCGCGTATTTTTCTGAGACGAACGCAATGGCATAACCCGTTTCCCTTAATACTTTGATTTGAAATTTATTATACTTTAATTTGTGAATTTCACTATTATAGAATACACGGGGTGTTACATGTAATCTCTTATCCCTTGCCATACATTGATTCTATGATAATCAACTCGAACTTATTTTTCTGGAATCATTAAACATAATTACTGGAATGTGCTGATTCATATATATATTGAGATGCCCTGTGCATTGATTTGTTACCATAAAAAAATTGTTAACTTGTTGATTCCCTAGTATAGCTGAATGCACTTGTATCTATGAATCAGTGCCATGCCACTATGCTTCATTTATTTGTGAACTGCACCATCTATGCTTGCACTTGAATATTTCATTTTTAATTGAAGATCTGTGTTGACATGTATCCTTGCTTGTGTATGAATTTACAACATGTGCTCAACCATGATTATACTCCTTGCCTTTCTTGTGCTTATGCCATGAGCATGCTTTGACTTTTTGAAAAAGCTCCACCATGTTGCACTTCACTAAGCACATGCCATGTCCACTACCATGCCATTTGTCCATGCATTTATGTCATTGCTGCATCATTTGAAACATGTTTGCCACTGAACATACTTGTAGTTGCTGCCCTATTTCTGAAAGTCTCTTGCACATGTACACTGACCTTGTACACTTCATCACCATGCATAGTACCTCTTCACCATACATGAGTTGCTGTTTTGTTTCTTTGTAAATGAAAACTGAACTGCTCCATCCATGTATATTGTGTTAGCTCCTTGGTTCATGCTGACTTGTGCTGAAATTGTCTTCATACATGGGTCGACCATGTAGTCATTTGGCTTGATCCATTTCTTTGTTGGTTTGACATGAATTTGCATGGCTCGACACATTTTTACTCTTTGCTGGCTTGAATCATACTTTGTTGACTTTAACATTTGCACTGTGTCGAGCTTGGTCCATGTGACTGCTCCACAGCTGTATACGCTGATTGACGAGGCAGTGCACGCATGTATATTTATACACGTGTGTATTTGCAGCCATCATAAAATTTCTTGTCCCTGTACTATATATATATTGTCTAAACACAGTCGGATTAACAAATCAGATCAAGTCAAAAAAATGATGAGAAACACACCAGAAAACTGAGGCAAATAAAATTTTAAAAATAAAATTTATATTCGCATATATTCAGTTTAAATTCTTTTGCAGCGTACTGTGTGTGTTTCTATTTTATTTGACAGGTAAGCAGAGGATGACTGGACTGACAGTGAAGTGCTGTGCAGACTGAAGACTGAAGACAGAAGCTGACAGTGAAAAATATACAAAAACATCTATATATGTGTGCAAGTCTGAAACTATATATGTGAATATGAAAATGTAAATTGAGTGAATGTATGAGTGAGGAGCTGTGTGTATATATATATATATATGAATTGTACTGATGTTCGTAATAAACAAGTTTGATTGAAATAAAATATTATTTTATTATTGTCAAACAAACTTGTTTATTTTATTCTGTCTACCTATAAGTACAATATTCTATGAGATGAAAAAATAGAGGAGTTATAAGAAATTGTACTGTTTGTATGTTTGAAATATAATATTAAATTTAAATAAAATACTGTGTGAATATATGAAATTCTGTACAGTCGTATTCTATTTAAATATAAATATTATATTCCTATCTGTGATGTTATATATCAGTACAATAGCAAACACATTTAAAATAAAATATATTTGTTTGTTATTATCAAACAAAAATAATATAATTGTGTATACAACACCGTTATATACAACAATCTCCCCCTTTTCATGATGACAAACAAATATGAAGATTTTGAATATAATAAATGTGTTTGACAGTGAATATTGAACTCCCCCTATTTGAAAGCTCCCCCTACAACAAAAACTCCCCCTATAACTGTGCATGAGTGAAGAAACATGAAAATTGAAAATTGAATGAATTTTCAAAATTAAAAATATTTATAAAATATTCACTCATAAATCAAAATCTCAACCCATTCTCCCCCTTTTGTTATCATCAAAAGGATACAGAACTTAAAATCTAGATGAAAAATGACTAAATAATATAATTTCATCTCAAGAGGAAGAACGGTCATCATAAATCTCAATCAATCAAACAAAAATCATAATAAACAGAGAACTGGTGGCATATTTCACATTGTAGAAAATGACGAATTTACGATGAATTTTATATATTATGGGGAGAGTTTCAAAAACATATATTTTCAATTATTTTCCAAAAGATTTTTATAAAAAATAAAGCACAAAATACAGTGATGGATTAGGACTATAATTATAAATTCAACTTAAGTGACAAAATCAGATAGTCCCAAATCCCAGTAGCTATCAATCAACAAATCATAATACTTCATAATACATTAACACATTTCACAGATTGGAAGATCGATTGATAGGCTGGTTTTTATACTCAGAGGAGAATTTCAAATTTATTTCTATTTTTAGCACTTTATTTCCTTTTTTTTATTTAAGAGCACACTGACCACGCATAACCAGAGTTTGGATTTTTAAATGGGATTAGTCGCAGCTTAAATTATAAGATGTCTCATAACCATGCATAACCAGAGCTTGGATTTTTAAATGAGGTTAGAGACAATCTTATATATTAATTATATTTTTATCATTTTCAGCTTTATGAAAAAAACTCCTCGGTATGTGAAACCAATATGGATGATAGAAATGTGGTAGGTACAGAAATGGACTATGAAATAAATTTCTAAATTAATTATATTATGAAATAAGCTCGACTGTACCGGGATTATTGAAAATTTTCAATTATCACTAATTATGAATAATAATATAGTCCCATTTCTATCACTCATAATTTTCACTGTTTTAAAACAAGATGATTAAAAAAAATAAACTCTCCACATTAATATAAAAAAAATGATGGATGGCAGAATGATGATAGGTAATGAAGATGGTCATGAAATAATTGCTAGTTCAAAGATATTATAATTAACGTTGAACCATCATGAAAAAATTTAAATCAAATCCTCTCTTGTTGTGAAATATACTGCAGTCACAATTTCATCACAATTTCAAATTCTGATAATATGTTTTGATGAATTATAAATACAGTTCAATTCGGATATTGATTTCAATTTCTGAATGAATAATCAATAAATAATTTTAAAATTGAAAATCAATTACAAGAGGAAATCAAACAGATTTATAAAAAAAATTGAATCTATACAGGGTGATAATAAAAAAATCAGATGAGTGAAAAAGGCTGATACCAATTGTAGTCTCCTTTATCGAGGAATTTAATTACACCCTTATGGACTATCATGGACATCTCAGACCAAAGAAATTTAAACACAAACCCAGCCAGACAAATTTAGCACATTTATTTGTATAAGGCAAAAAAAAATGTATGGATCTATACAAGGTGAAAATTTGAATCTCATTACAGATGGGTGAAACAAATATAAGCACTTCTGATACCACTTGGTGTCTTTATTCACAAAGACCAAACAGACAGACTTAACAAATTGGCACATTTTTCAAAACTACAGATGTAACGACCCGGAAAATCCGAGCCAATTTAAAATTTTTATTTTTAAGTAATTTAGTTGGAAAATGAGGCAGAATTTAAAATTTTCATTTTAAATAATGATTAAAGCCAGTGAAAATAGCCAATTTTCAAACGATCTCTGTTCTCGACGAAACCAATTTCATTAGATCCGGAATATCATATTATTGCACGGTTTCAATTTTTAGAATTTTCCGAATTTATATGTGAGCATGGCAAAGGGAAATGTGTCTTGTTCATTTCAGTCAAATTTAATCGACTGAAAAATAGCCATTTTTCAAACAGTCTCAGAATTAGACGAAATTAATTTTGTTAGGACCGTATCGTCATAACGAAGCTAAAAATATTTTTCTGGATTTTTTCCAAGTCCGTATGTAGCCCCGGTGAATTTTTATTGACGGTTGAATTTAAAAATAAATGAATTATATTTAAAACTGAGAAACGGGGGTCGAGACGAACTCTTGGGCTGACGGGACCAAGCCCGTTGGATCCGGAATAGGGTCTATTTGGTAGGGTGGGCTTCAGTTGGACTGAAGTTGGCTTAATTTGAAACGTTTGGATTTAAATGTAAAATTACACATAAATTAATATAAAAATAAGCAAAACCCTAAACAAAAAAAAAAGCACTGTTCATCGTTCTTCAAAAACGGGCCGCCGCCACTCTATTTCAGCTCGAAACTTCCTCCTCCAAATTCTCCCTCCTCCTCACGAATTAGACCCCAACCCATTGCTCACTCCAAAGAGCTTTCTCTCCTCTTTCCAACCATACCTGTCACCACCCCTCTCGTGCACTGTAGCGCTCGAACAAACCCCCCAAACCCGTCAACTCGCGACCGCCGCCTAGAGCCACCCACGCCACCGAGTGGGCCCCGCCTCCAGGCGTGGCTGCGCCACACCTCCCTCTTCCCCGTGACGCTGCCTGCTCGGCCTCCAGGCGATTGTACGGACGGCAAAGGTCCGACCTAGTTCGGAGCAATTTCAAAAAGGTACGGCCTTTGTTCTCTGAGTGGAAGAAGGTTAATTTTCTAACTTAATTGTTTTAATTAAATTAAATAAATTGTTTTAAATCTTTAAATAACCATATCTTATGCGTTTCAAATCGGAATTTGATGATTTCAGCGGCGTTCTGATCATAAAAACAAGATCTACAGTGCTGGACTGAAACGGGACTGTTCTGAATAGTTTGAATTTGGACCAAAAATCCACAACGAATGTGAGATCTCTAGTTTATTTAATAATTAATAAAATTAATTAAAATGGTGTGTTCATGATTGTGTATTGTTGTTTTCTGGTCTGCGATGTGTTGACATATATATGTGATTATTGTGTGTGATGATGCCATGAAATAGCTGTGCTAATTAGATCTGCAATTTGGATAGAATCAAAATGAGATTCTCTTCTTTATCATTTCTATATTTTGTTAATCAAATAAAAAGAGACAATTTGATGTTGATTTTGTTAATCAAATAAAAAGAGACAATTTGATGTTGATTTTGTTAATCAAATAAAAAGAGACAATTTGATGTTGATTTTGTTAATCAAATAAAAAGAGACAATTTGATGTTGATTTTGTTAATCAAATAAAAAGAGACAATTTGATGTTGATTTTGTTAATCAAATAAAAAGAGACAATTTTATGTTGATTTTGTTAATCAAGTAAAAAGAGACAATTTTACGTTGAGTTAATTTTTTTAACATAGTAAAGGAACAATTTTTGCGCTTATTTTATTAACAAAATAAAAGAACAATTTCAGTACTCATTTTGGGTTAACATAAATACAAAGACAAATTTTTGGGTCCGTTTTGTCAAAACAAATAAGAGGACAATTTTCACCTTTGTCTTGTCTACAAATTAAATTACTCATTTTTATCTCTATTTTATAAATGCAAGTTGAACCCTTATTTATAAAACAAAATGTAAGTTTTGATCTTTTTTTTTATTTACAAATAAAAATAAAGATGGGGTCCTTAATTTGATTCATCAAAGTTGCACCCAATCATATCTATGTTGGTATAGATGAGATGACACCCAAACCTACATCATTGTGTTAACTGTATTATGACGACACCAATTTATATGTTATGTTAATTGTATTGTGACAACACCATTTTATACATTGTGTTAACTTTGTTGTAATGACGCCAAAGGTATACACCATACCATATGCTGTGTATTATTGGTCTGGTTAGACATATTATTGTGTGATTGACATGAAATTGACACTAAATTGTAGGGGGCCACCTTTGGGTTTGACATGAGATAGATTGTTTTATGTATCGAAATATCACATTGAACATATACGTTGACATCAAAAATCTCATAGTCAAGTTGGTAGAGTTGAAATGGGTCAAATCTTCATCGTCATGATAATATATAGTTAAAATGAATTCAATATTGACATTAGAAAATATACAGATACTAGTATTAGAAATGTTGACGTTAGAGAAGGTGTTTTCATAAATAAGAATTAAAAAGGGTTGCATTTTACAATGTAAAGAAAAATTATTTTTCTAAGAAAAAATGGTAAAAGAACATTGCATTGTAAAGAGAAATCTATTTTTCTAAATAAAAGAAAACATTTTCTTTGTTTAAAAGAAAGAATACATTTTTGTATTTAAGGGAAAAGAAAAAAAAACATTATTTTCTAATATAGAGAAAATAAGAAAAATAACCTTATTTTCTCATGTAAAAGGAAATAAATGTAATATGTATATTTTCTTATGTAAAAGGAAATAAATGTAATATGTGCATTTCCTTATGTAAAGGTAAATAAATGTAATATGTATATTTTCTTATGTAAAAGGAAATAAATGTAATATGTACATTTCCTTATGTAAAGGTAAATAAATGTAATATGTATATTTTCTTATGTAAAAGGAAATAAATGTAATATGTATATTTTCTTATGTAAAAGAAAATAAATGCAATATGTATATTTTCTTATGTAAAAGGAAATAAATGTAATATGTATATTTTCTTATGTAAAAGAAAATAAATGCAATATGTACATTTACTTATGTAAAAGAAAATAAAAGTCAATATGTACATTTTCAAGGCAAAGGTAAGTATAAGAAAACACTTACATGTTCAATGTCAAGGGTAAAGGAATAAAACAAAATTATTACTTTTGTTTAATATAAAAATACACATAGCCTAAAATATGATTTTCGTCGCATTAGAATTGGCGGACAAAATATATATATATATATATATATATATATATATATATATATATATTATGTTATAAACAAAAGAATGGATTTTTGAAAGCGCCAAATGGTTTGATTTATATATATAATATAAATTGAAACTAAGCAAAACACGCGCGGTAGTTCGCGTTTTGAAATCATAACTTTAAACGGTTGTATAGAAAGATCCGACCGTTGAATTTTCCCAAAACTGGATCCGTTAGGACCGTCTTGGAAAGAGCTTTCCAACGACATAAAATGTACCAAAATCTGACGGTTAGATTTTAATATATGTCTAAAACAAATTTTGGTAAAAGCAGCGCCAGGGCCGCCTATCGACCCGAAGCGTCGTTTTAAATTAATTCGCACCATCTGTAAATAAATAAAAATAGTGAGACGACCCGAATTCCCGTTCTCACGGAAACAAGGTTATCTTTTGGAATATAACACAGAAACAGATAATAGCAGAACAGAATTAAATAAATACACCAGAATGAACAACAAAATATACTGGATAAAAGTAATCATCAGAGTTACACAGTATACAGGATCTTACTTAGTACAAATACAGTTCAGCTATACATAAATGTCTACAGCGGAAATAAACAAAATATGTACAATAGGAGCTGAACAGCATAAAAAGAAATAAATGACAGAATCCATCTTCAGCTCCAGCTATCCAGAAAGAACCAGCTAAACCTGAATACAAGGCTGCCCGTGTAGAAAAAGGGGCACCCGAGTTTGAGAGTGAAACAAACTACGAGTCAGTCATGGGACTGGTATGAGAAATCTACTCAACACATATATAATATGGCTAATCACAGGACCACGCCACTTTCGTGGAACGGGTTTACTCCATTGGATTGCCAGTGCTTTAAAACAAATCTTTCTTTTTAACATCGCTATGCTTTTTATAAAAATGAAGCCGTTATAAGACTCAGTTCCCATCACACAATGCAACGCAAACCGGAGGATAGAGTTTTTACCTTATAACGGCCAAGATATGCTTGATACGAATAAAACAAAGGCATTTGATATTATTGCTAGTGTATATATGTTTTGAAAACAATTTCAAATCATAACTATCAATCATAGACGGCATTAATGCCCCATACCACTATGTCGCCATATATAGGTATACAATCAAAACCGCACAGTCACGTATTTGGAAATTGGAATTCCGTCATGAACCAAGGCAAAAGATAGTCCTTACCGAATTCGAGACTGCCTAGCCCGAGCCTCAGGCAAGTACTCTGTCAAGCCTTAGGATCGTCAGGGCCGGTCCACCGATGTGGATTAAAATGCCTGAACCATACGTTTCCCCGCCCTTTGGGGCGTAAACGAGCCAACGAATGACTCCATCGGACCCGGATCGTCCGATCAAACCGAGGCGCCTCGCGACAGCAACAACCACATAAGTCAAACTCGTCAGGGCGTGTAAAACCACTGACGCCACTTTTAGCTAGGAGGAAACGCATGCCCTCCCTGATGTCCTCTCCCGTTTTAGGTTCATACCGGGGTGTGAGGCTCGCGAATTCACGTTATACACAAAGCTACGCCACACAGGCGGTGCTTTGATCATCACCACAAGACTTTGCTTTTCAACAGAAGCCCTGATCACTGCATCTTAGCATGCCACACAGAATAAATCCTATGTCAGACACACAGTCCATTTACGAGTCCGTTCTGGGTCTGAACGAAACCGGAGGCACTAAATACCTCGCAAACCCTTCGATCACCACGTACGTCTGGACGATCACCACTCATTATCCATATTTCGGGATGCCTCCCAATCAGGACCTCGGTTACCATCCAAACGAGGTGAAGATCTCCGGTCTTCGACCATCGTCTTCATCTTCGAATTTCAATCATCGGTCGATTATTCGAAATGAGAATTAACTCGGCCTTTCCAAATAATTCACGTATATTTAGAATTTCAAATCGATTTATTTCAATGGTTAAATTTCTCGACAACACCAATTGTGTTCTTTATATAGTTTTCACACCAAACACATTCAACCATCAAACATCACATAAATCAAGCAAATTCAGTTTATTTCCATTCCATATCGCTTACGATATTTTATAACTATTTATCGCTATTTTTATTTATTTTTAAAATAGCTATTTTATTCAAAACGACGCTTCGGGCCATAAGGCGGCCGTGGCGCTGTTTTTCTTCAGATTTGATTTACACATATCTGAAAATCTAACCGTTGGATCTTCACAAAATTTACATCATTAGAAAGGTCTTTTCAAAACGAATCCAACGGTTCCAGTTTCGGGAAAATCCGACGGTCGGATCTTCCGATACAATCGTTTGAAATTTCGATTTCAAAATACGAACTGCAGCGTCGTTATTCGATTAAATATAATTCTATTTATATTTATATATAAATAAAATCGATTCTGGCGTTGTTTTTCTTCAAATTTGAATTAAACATTTCAGACAATCCAACCGTTGGATTTTTACAAGGTTGGTGCCGTTGGAAAGATTATTCCAAGGCGAACCCGACGGTTGAGGTTTCGGGAAAATCCAATGGTCGGATTTCCCGTACCAGTCGTTTGAAATCACGATTTCAAAATACGAACTGCACGGCCTCGTTTCGTTTTAATTTTATTTATATTTATATATTTATATAAATATAGTTCATTCAACAATTTCAATATCGTTTTCACTTCAAATATTTTTCTAACACCTTAAATTTTGGGAAAATTTCGCCATAACCTCCCCTGCACCGGGAGCATCGGGAAATCGCAAATAGCGTTCCCGGTCCTTCTAATCTCAAAAAGAAAAAGAAAAAGCCAAGCGGCTAGCCAACAGGCTCAAAATCATCACCCAAACAAATCAGTAAATGTGTACCTATTTGTCGGGCACAAAATTTTATTCCTCTTCTCTAGCCCCTTTGCTATAACCTGTTCAATGAATATTGCATGTACATATACATATACAGTTCTTATCATTTATCAATTTCTATTCGACTTCATATTTGATTTCTATTTGGTTTAAAAACACCATTCATTCTAATGTTACATAAATAGGTGCAAATCAGTTCATTAGCTAATTAATGAATATTTCAACTCATATATGTTTATTTTGAACAAGTGGCTATTTTTAACACTTCACATTTTAACGATTTATGCATACAATAAAAGTGTGATTTTTATTGTAAAACGATTCATTTCAAAACACTATTTTTCTATATAGTTCATATAGTCGATAAAAGGTGATTTTTATTATCAAACAGTTTATTTCAAAATATGAATACCATTCAACACATGAATTTCTAAACAACGAATGAATATCAATTCAACACATGAATGTTTTCTATAGTTTTTATACATAGATAAAAATGTGATTTTTATTATCAAACAATTTATTTCAAAATATGAATACCATTCAACACATGAATTTCTAAACAACGAATGAATATCAATTCAACACATGAATGTTTTCTATAGTTTTTATATATAGATAAAAATGTGATTTTTATTATCAAACAATTTATTTCAAAATATGAATACCATTCAACACATGAATTTCTAAACAACGAATGAATATCAATTCAACACATGAATGTTTTCTATAGTTTTTATATATAGATAAAAATGTGATTTTTATTATCAAACAATTTATTTCAAAATATGAATACCATTCAACACATGAATTTCTAAACAACGAATGAATATCAATTCAACACATGAATGTTTTCTATATAAGGAATAAATATAGTTTAAGCATATGAAAATAATTCAAACACACAAATATTATTCAAAATTTCGGCAGCATAACGGCAGGGTAGTTACACCGGCACCGTCCCTAGTACGGCTCCTCGCTCTACCTTAAAACCTCGCGGTTTTTGACAATGGGAATCATGCATCTAGTTCGCACGCAGGCGGCATGTATATATTTATTTCATTTCCACAAACTAATCCTATGTGGTTTCAACCAAATATTTCACAACCACCAATGGGTATTTTTCAACCGCAATCAACCAATATCAATCACAAACAATCCCAAACAATCATTCAAATTTCACAACAATTTCAACCAATAAATATCGTCCATGGTTTGTGGACGAGGGGCGTATATATATATATATATAGATATTTATATATAGCTATTCACTTTCATTTCACACACATATATCATATTTTTAAATCAGAAATCTCACCAATAGCTATCCAACTGCACGACACTTCAAATATAGAAATCTTCGCCTATTTGTCGCTTTCACCCGTATTCTCTGCATATGTAAAAATAGAATTTTTTACTATGCTATTCAATATATAAAAATCGAATTTTGACTTCGCTATTCAATATATAAAAATATGATTTTTACTTTTGCTTTCAACATATAAAAATATGATTTTTACTTTTGCTTTCAACATATAAAAATATGATTTTTACTTTTGCTTTCAACATATAAAAATATGATTTTTACTTTTAACAAAATCCGTTTTCTAGTTTATAAATCATTTTAAAATCAGTTTTTATATTCTTTAAAATTTCAGTTTTTAACTTTTCAAGAAAACCAGTTTTTAAATATTTTTATAAATCCCAGTTTTAAACTTTATAAAAATTTCAGTTTTTAATTCTTTTATAAAAAATGCAGTTTTTAGTTTCTTTTAAAAAAAAACAGTTTTTAAAATCTTTTAAAAATTCATTTCTTTAAAATCTTTTAAAAAAACAGTTTTACTTTTCTTTTAAACATCCAGTTTTAAATTGCTTTTAAAAATAACAGTTTTAACTTTAAAAAAAAAATTCAGTTTCATAGAATTTAAAAATAAAAATAAGAATAAAAATACTTACAGAGGAGCGGGGGGGAAAAGGAGATCGGAGGCGCTTCGAGGTGGTTCGTCGATGTAGGGTGGTGCTCGGTGGTTTGAACGCGATGGAGGCTCCTGGCTTCGAGGCGGCGCTAGGGCTTCGGACGGCTTCGGGGGGGGGGGGGGGGGGGGGCTCTTCGTCGCGCTCGTGCGGTCGGGGAAGGGGGGGGCTGCTCTGCTCCAGTCGGCGTTCGCCTGAGGGGGGGGGGTCTGTCGATCGTCTTAGGGTTCTTTTTTTTTTTTTGTTTAACTGAAGAATGAAATCGGGGGGGGGGGGGGCCAAGAAGAAGATAAAGGGGAGGGAGGAATTAAAAATTATTATTTTTTTTTATTATTTTATTATTTAAATTTGCAAAAGGGTTGACTTTTACACACGACCTCGAAACGAGGCCCACCGCCTGTCGTCCTTAGCGTTTTACCCCCATTCCGAACACACTGGGATATGTATCGCTAGCTGATTTGATCGTTACAATCAGTTTCCTTTTGAATTTTCATTTAAATCACTATATTGATTTTTAAACGTACATTTCAAATTACCGGGGTCACATACTAACTAGAAAAATTCCAAACAAATATTTTCTAGCTTTGTATTGACGATACGGTCCTAACAAAACTAGTTTCGTCGAATTCTGAGACCGTTTGTAAAATGGCCAATTTCCTGTCGATTAAAATCAACAGAAACTGGTCAAACGCGTTTTCTTTTGCCACGCTCACATATTGATTCGAAAAATTATGAAATTTGAAACCTAACAATAACATGACCCTGCGGATCCAACAAAAGTGGTTTCGTCGAAATCCGAGGTCATTTGCTAAATGTCCATTTTTAAGGGCCTGAATTCCATAGCGACTATTCAGAATTTTCAACTGGACATATCTTTTGATTCCCGCTATCAAATTTCGATTGGTCAGATTCGTTAGAAAGATATTACCAATTAGATTCCATTATTTTTGGTCTCACTAAAATCCGGATTGTTTTGCACCCGGTATATTCAATTGAAGTTTGAAATCGAATTATCGAACTACCGCGCCATTTTCAATTCTATATAGAATTATAATTAATTATATTCGTTTTCAAATGTCGATTCAAACTCAGTTTTCATTGCCATTATCTAAAATATTTATTTTAAATATTTAAAATCCATTATTTTAGCCAATTTAAAAATTTTAAATTGGTTCAGATTTTCTGGGTCGTTACAATCTCCCCCACTTAAAACTTTTCGTCCCCGAAAAGGAATAAAGTCGAAAGTGGTTTGATAAATCTACAATCCCACAATACAACAACCAATTTGTTTCTAATATTCAGAGTTTAGAATAAGTAATGCACATCCATGGGAAGAAAATAGCAACAGAATAGAGAATTAAAAGGTAATGCAAAGTAGGTTAAATGTACCTTGCACCAGAGTCAATCAAAGATATCTACTCGGCATCTAGGATAAGCTTTCTGAATGCTCTCCTCAGTTTCCCAAGTACAATCTCGCGGATCTCCACTCCATTGCACTTTGACTAAGTGAACCTTCTTGTTTCTCAGCTCTTTGGTTTCTTTGCCGATAATCTTTAGCGGCTCTCGCCTCACAGCTAGTTCTGGAGTAATTTCAATATCCTGCTGAGCTGCTTCTTCCACGATCAAGTCTGGATCATGAACGTGCTTTCGAAGTTGAGATATATGAAATACATCATGCACTCCAGGCAACCAGTCAGGCAGTTTGACTTTATATGCGAGAGTTCCAATCCGTTCCAGAATAGGAAACGGACCAATGAATTTGGGCGCTAACTTTCCTGTTTTACCGAACCGGATAACTCCTCTCATCGGCGATACTTTCAAATATACATAGTTGCCAACTTCAAAGGATATATCTCTTCTTCTTTTATCAGCATAGCTCTTTTGTCGGCTTTGAGCGGCGAGTAATCGCTTCTTAATAAAATCGACTTTGTCGGCAGCTTCCCGAATCATATCAGGCCCTAACACAAGTCTATTCCCAGGCTCGACCCAACAGGCAGGAGATCGGCACGGTCTACCATACAATGCTTCGAATGGCGACATTGTCAGACTCGCCTGGTAGCTGTTGTTATAAGAGAATTCAGCCAAATGCAGATGGTCTTCCCATGATCCACCGAAATCTATAACACAAGCCCGCAATAGATCTTCTAAAATGCGATTCACCCTCTCAGTCTGACCGTCTGTCTGAGGATGATAAGCGGTGCTCAAGTTTAACTTCATTCCTAGCTCGACTTGAAATGCTTCCCAGAATTTACTAGTGAATATTGTATCCCTATCACTGAATATACTGAGTGGCACTCCATGTAGTCTAACTATTTCCCTGAAGTATATCTGCGCCAGACTCTGAGCGGTTCTATTTGATTTGACAGGTATAAAATGGGCGGTCTTCGTGAAGCGATCTACGATCACCCAAATACTGTCATTTCCCTTTCTGGTCCTGGGCAAACCATCAATGAAATCCATAGAAATATGTTCCCACTTCTAGCCAGGAACTTCTAGTGGTTGTAATAATCCAGCCAATTTCTGTTGGTCGCTTTTGACTAGCTGGCAAGTAGGGCATCGACTAACATATATCGAAACGTCTCTTTTCATAGCCTTCCACCAGAAAGTTCTTTTGAGATCGTTATACATTTTGGCCACACCAGGATGGATACTCAGCTTGGACTTGTGACACTCGTCTAACACTTCCCTTTTTAGCTCAGGAACGTCAGGAACACAAATCCTTCCTTTTAACCTCAAGGTCTCGTCGTTATCTATTTGAAAACACGAGGGTTCGCCTTTCTGGATCCTTTTGATCATATCCTTAATAAAGTTATCCTCTTTCTGAAGAATAGATATTCTGTCAATCAAGGATGTTGTGATAATAAAGCTGGCGATCATTACATTCTTTCTGCTTAACGCATCGGCCACGACATTGGCTTTCCCTGGAGTATATATAATTTCAAAGTCATATGCTGCAAGGAACTCCAGCCAACGTTGCTGCCTCAAATTCAAGTCCTTCTGAGTGAACAGATACTTTAACGACTGGTGATCTGTAAACAGTTCAAATCTCTCGCCCAGAAGATAGTGTCTCCAGATTTTCAAAGAGAATATGATAGCCAATAACTCAAGATCATGAGTTACATAGTTCTTCTCGTGTGGCTTAAGTTGACGGCTAGCGTAAGCAATCACTTGACCTCTTTGCATTAACACTGCGCCAAGGCCTTCTCTAGAAGCATCAGTCTAGACTTTTAAATCTTGGTTGCCATCGATGATGGTTAACACTGGAGTTGTCGTTAATCTTAACTTTAGCTCTTCGAAAGCCTCCTCACTTTCTTGAGTCCATTTGAACTTAGAATGCTTCTTTGTAAGCTTCGTTAAGTGGCCAGATATCTTAGAAAAGTCTTTGACGAACTTCCGATAATAGCTAGCCAATCCGAGAAAGCTGCGGACTTCAGTGGGAGTACTGGGTTGTTTCCAATTTTGAATAGCCGTGATTTTACTTGGATCCACAGCAATTCCTTCCTTCGATACAACATGGCCCAGAAATTTCACTTCATCTTGCCAGAATATACATTTGGAAAACTTGGCTTTCAATACATTCCTTCTGAGGATTTCTAGAACCTGTTCCAGATGCTTTTCATGTTCGGCCTTTGATTTAGAGAAGATTAAAATATCATCAATAAAAACCAGAACAAATTTGTTCAGTACTCCTCTGAATACTCTATTCATCAGATCGACGAAATAAGCTGGAGCGTTACTTAAGCCGAACGGCATTACTAACCACTCGTAGAATAAGTCGGGGCCTCTGAACGCTGTCATTGGAACACACTCTTCGGCAATTCGAAGTTGATGGAAACCCGTAGCTAGGTCCATTCGTGAAAATACTTGTGCTCCATTTAATCGATCCAACAAATCATCAATCCGCGGCAATGGATATTTATTCTTTATTGTCTGTTTGTTCAGATCACGATAATCCACACATAACCGTAGAGTACCGTCAGATTTTGGGACAAACACCACTGCTGCACCCCAATCAGAGAAACTAGGCCTGATCAGACCCTTCCATACTAGCTGTCTTGTTTGATTGTCTAATTCCTCCTTCTCTTTCAAGGACATTCTTCGAATAGCGTGAACTACCGGCCTTGCATTGGGAATCAAAGCAATCTTGAAATCTATTTCTCTTTGCGGAGGTAAGCGAACAACTTCTTCGAACACATCCGCATAATTCTTGACAACAGGAATATCTTTAATGAGGTCAGGAATATTCTCCGTGACTTCAGGAACATTTTCAATTTGGGCTGGAGAAACATCGAGAGCTGACCAGAAATCTTTTCTATTTGATGTTGGGCCTTCACACGGAATGGTTATATAACCCCCGGATTTAATCTTAGCTCTAACCACTCTCTCGGCGCATCTAACCTCTGCTTCATATTTGGTTAACCAATCTAATCCCAAAATAAGATCGAATTCATCAAAATTCATGATGACAGAGATAATAGGGAATTTATAGCAAGAAAAGGAGACGGGTACTGCACAAACCCAACTGAGATTGATGGAACCTCCAACGGGATTTCGGACAGTCATTGGCTCTTTGAGTTTCTTCAAATTCAAATCCAACTTCTTGACTGCACCCTTTGCAATAAAGCTTCTTGACGCGCCTGTGTCAAACAGTACTTTAACTGGAATGTTTTTGACATTGAGCGTGCCTTCTAAAACATCAGACCTTTCTTGACTAGCTGAGGGCTCAGAAATTTCTGCTACTTCATTTATATGTACGGTTTCAGATTTCTTTGAGAGTTGGCACTCCCGTGCAATATGACCTGCTTGATGACACTCATGGCATGTCCTTTCACCATGTGGGTTCCTTTTCTTAGTGGATTCAGATTCATTCTTCTTCTGCTTCTTTAAAGATTTACATTTTCTGGATAAATGGCCTTTCTGATTGCAGTTTAAGCACATAGCGGTCATTGCTGATTCTTTCTCAGGTCTGGCCCTTTTCCAACTTACTTTGGGCTTCTTATTGACCTCCGACCTCGTACTGTTTTCAGGAATATCAGTTTCTGACTCTGTTTTGTCACTAGAACAGACTTCTTCTTCGTCGCGTAACATTCCTTTCTTATGGAGGTCTTCATACTGATAAGCCATGTATATCATTTCAGAAAAAGGAAGCTTCACATGCCCCAATACTTTATTCTAGTATTTCCTTTGAAGCCCGTGAATAAATCTCAGATTCTTCCTCTTCGGATTTTCAATTAGATGAGGGGCAAAGTGAGAAAGTTCATTGAATTTCTTGTGATATTCTGGGACGGTCATATCACCTTGTATTAGATAAGAAAAATCATCACATAATCTCTCGGTTACTTCGGGAGGAGTAAATCTTTCTAGGAAAATCACTTTGAATCTGTCCCAGGTGATATCACCTTCTGGATTATCTTTGATGATTGTTTCCCACCAGATTAAAGCTTCTTCTTTGAGCGCCCAAGATGCTACTAACCGTTTCTGGTCATCTCTCAGCTGGATATGCTCAAAGATTCTTTCGACAGAACTCAACCAAGCTTGAGTTTGAATAATAGATTCATTGCCCGAGAATTGCGCTCCGTTCAGATTTCGATATTTCTTTAATAGAGCCTCTAGATCGGGTTCTGTATTCCTTCTGTTTCTGGCACTCATTTTTCTAGTACTTCCGCAATTAGCAGATCAAGTGTCAGGTCACAGAAAAGAAAATTTTCAAACATAGAAACATATACTTTAAATGTAAATGTGTCTATCAAGGTGTAATTTCATTCTGCTTTACTCATACTAGGATATTACTGATCCTATCTGTATAGAGTTACCCGTCCTAGAACACTACTGGTTCTATTTCTGACGAGTTCGTTCAAATGTTATATTCCAGAACTAAGCTTAACCAAAGCTCTGATACCACGTTGAGACGACCCGAATTCCCGTTCTCACGGAAACAAGGTTATCTTTTGGAATATAACACAGAAACAGATAATAGCAGAAAAGAATTAAATAAATACACCAGAATGAACAACAAAATATACTGGATAAAAGTAATCATCAGAGTTACACAGTATACAGGATCTTACTTAGTACAAATACAGTTCAGCTATACATAAATGTCTACAGCGGAAATAAACAAAATATGTACAATAGGAGCTGAACAGCATAAAAAGAAATAAATGACAGAATCCATCTTCAGCTCCAGCTATCCAGAAAGAACCAGCTAAACCTGAATACAAGGCTGCCCGTGTAGAAAAAGGGGCACCCGAGTTTGAGAGTGAAACAAACTACGAGTCAGTCATGGGACTGGTATGAGAAATCTACTCAACACATATATAATATGGCTAATCACAGGACCACGCCACTTTCGTGGAACGGGTTTACTCCATTGGATTGCCAGTGCTTTAAAACAAATCTTTCTTTTTAACATCGCTATGCTTTTTATAAAAATGAAGCCGTTATAAGACTCAGTTCCCATCACACAATGCAACGCAAACCGGAGGATAGAGTTTTTACCTTATAACGGCCAAGATATGCTTGATACGAATAAAACAAAGGCATTTGATATTATTGCTAGTGTATATATGTTTTGAAAACAATTTCAAATCATAACTATCAATCATAGACGGCATTAATGCCCCATACCACTATGTCGCCATATATAGGTATACAATCAAAACCGCACAGTCACGTATTTGGAAATTGGAATTCCGTCATGAACCAAGGCAAAAGATAGTCCTTACCGAATTCGAGACTGCCTAGCCCGAGCCTCAGGCAAGTACTCTGTCAAGCCTTAGGATCGTCAGGGCCGGTCCACCGATGTGGATTAAAATGCCTGAACCATACGTTTCCCCGCCCTTTGGGGCGTAAACGAGCCAACAAATGACTCCATCGGACCCGGATCGTCCGATCAAACCGAGGCGCCTCGCGACAGCAACAACCACATAAGTCAAACTCGTCAGGGCGTGTAAAACCACTGATGCCACTTTTAGCTAGGAGGAAACGCATGCCCTCCCTGATGTCCTCTCCCGTTTTAGGTTCATACCGGGGTGTGAGGCTCGCGAATTCACGTTATACACAAAGCTACGCCACACAGGCGGTGCTTTGATCATCACCACAAGACTTTGCTTTTCAACAGAAGCCCTGATCACTGCATCTTAGCATGCCACACAGAATAAATCCTATGTCAGACACACAGTCCATTTACGAGTCCGTTCTGGGTCTGAACGAAACCGGAGGCACTAAATACCTCGCAAACCCTTCGATCACCACGTACGTCTGGACGATCACCACTCATTATCCATATTTCGGGATGCCTCCCAATCAGGACCTCGGTTACCATCCAAACGAGGTGAAGATCTCCGGTCTTCGACCATCGTCTTCATCTTCGAATTTCAATCGTCGGTCGATTATTCGAAATGAGAATTAACTCGGCCTTTCCAAATAATTCACGTATATTTAGAATTTCAAATCGATTTATTTCAATGGTTAAATTTCTCGACAACACCAATTGTGTTCTTTATATAGTTTTCACACCAAACACATTCAACCATCAAACATCACATAAATCAAGCAAATTCAGTTTATTTCCATTCCATATCGCTTACGATATTTTATAACTATTTATCGCTATTTTTATTTATTTTTAAAATAGCCATTTTATTCAAAACGACGCTTCGGGCCATAAGGCGGCCGTGGCGCTGTTTTTCTTCAGATTTGATTTACACATATCTGAAAATCTAACCGTTGGATCTTCACAAAATTTACATCATTAGAAAGGTCTTTTCAAAACGAATCCAACGGTTCCAGTTTCGGGAAAATCCGACGGTCGGATCTTCCGGTACAATCGTTTGAAATTTCGATTTCAAAATACGAACTGCAGCGTCGTTATTCGATTAAATATAATTCTATTTATATTTATATATAAATAAAATCGATTCTGGCGCTGTTTTTCTTCAAATTTGAATTAAACATTCCAGACAATCCAACCGTTGGATTTTTACAAGGTTGGTGCCGTTGGAAAGATTATTCCAAGGCGAACCCGACGGTTGAGGTTTCGGGAAAATCCAATGGTCGGATTTCCCGTACCAGTCGTTTGAAATCACGATTTCAAAATACGAACTGCACGGCCTCGTTTCGTTTTAATTTTATTTATATTTATATATTTATATAAATATAGTTCATTCAACAATTTCAATATCGTTTTCACTTCAAATATTTTTCTAACACCTTAAATTTCGGGAAAATTTCGCCATAACCTCCCCTGCACCGGGAGCATCGGGAAATCGCAAATAGCATTCCCGGTCCTTCTAATCTCAAAAAGAAAAAGAAAAAGCCAAGCGGCTAGCCAACAGGCTCAAAATCATCACCCAAACAAATCAGTAAATGTGTACCTATTTGTCGGGCACAAAATTTTATTCCTCTTCTCTAGCCCCTTTGCTATAACCTGTTCAATGAATATTGCATGTACATATATATATACAGTTCTTATCATTTATCAATTTCTATTCGACTTCATATTTGATTTCTATTTGGTTTAAAAACACCATTCATTCTAATGTTACATAAATAGGTGCAAATCAGTTCATTAGCTAATTAATGAATATTTCAACTCATATATGTTTATTTTGAACAAGTGGCTATTTTTAACACTTCACATTTTAACGATTTATGCATACAATAAAAGTGTGATTTTTATTGTAAAACGATTCATTTCAAAACACTATTTTTCTATATAGTTCATATAGTCGATAAAAGGTGATTTTTATTATCAAACAGTTTATTTCAAAATATGAATACCATTCAACACATGAATTTCTAAACAACGAATGAATATCAATTCAACACATGAATGTTTTCTATAGTTTTTATACATAGATAAAAATGTGATTTTTATTATCAAACAATTTATTTCAAAATATGAATACCATTCAACACATGAATTTCTAATCAACGAATGAATATCAATTCAACACATGAATGTTTTCTATAGTTTTTATATATAGATAAAAATGTGATTTTTATTATCAAACAATTTATTTCAAAATATGAATACCATTCAACACATGAATTTCTAAACAACGAATGAATATCAATTCAACACATGAATGTTTTCTATAGTTTTTATATATAGATAAAAATGTGATTTTTATTATCAAACAATTTATTTCAAAATATGAATACCATTCAACACATGAATTTCTAAACAACGAATGAATATCAATTCAACACATGAATGTTTTCTATATAAGGAATAAATATAGTTTAAGCATATGAAAATAATTCAAACACACAAATATTATTCAAAATTTCGGCAGCATAACGGCAGGGTAGTTACACCGGCACCGTCCCTAGTACGGCTCCTCGCTCTACCTTAAAACCTCGCGGTTTTTGACAATGGGAATCATGCATCTAGTTCGCACGCAGGCGGCATGTATATATTTATTTCATTTCCACAAACTAATCCTATGTGGTTTCAACCAAATATTTCACAACCACCAATGGGTATTTTTCAACCGCAATCAACCAATATCAATCACAAACAATCCCAAACAATCATTCAAATTTCACAACAATTTCAACCAATAAATATCGTCCATGGTTTGTGGACGAGGGGCGTATATATATATATATATATATATATATATATATTTATATATAGCTATTCACTTTCATTTCACACACATATATCATATTTTTAAATCAGAAATCTCACCAATAGCTATCCAACTGCACGACACTTCACTTATAGAAATCTTCGCCTATTTGTCGCTTTCACCCGTATTCTCTGCATATGTAAAAATAGAATTTTTTACTATGCTATTCAATATATAAAAATCGAATTTTGACTTCGCTATTCAATATATAAAAATATGATTTTTACTTTTGCTTTCAACATATAAAAATATGATTTTTACTTTTGCTTTCAACATATAAAAATATGATTTTTACTTTTGCTTTCAACATATAAAAATATGATTTTTACTTTTAACAAAATCCGTTTTCTAGTTTATAAATCATTTTAAAATCAGTTTTTATATTCTTTAAAATTTCAGTTTTTAACTTTTCAAGAAAACCAGTTTTTAAATATTTTTATAAATCCCAGTTTTAAACTTTATAAAAATTTCAGTTTTTAATTCTTTTATAAAAAATGCAGTTTTTAGTTTCTTTTAAAAAAACAGTTTTTAAAATCTTTTAAAAATTCAGTTCTTTAAAATCTTTTAAAAAAACAGTTTTACTTTTCTTTTAAACATCCAGTTTTAAATTGCTTTTAAAAATAACAGTTTTAACTTTAAAAAAAAATTCAGTTTCATAGAATTTAAAAATAAAAATAAGAATAAAAATACTTACAGAGGAGCGGGGGGGAAAAGGAGATCGGAGGCGCTTCGAGGTGGTTCGTCGATGTAGGGTGGTGCTCGGTGGTTTGAACGCGATGGAGGCTCCTGGCTTCGAGGCGGCGCTAGGGCTTCGGACGGCTTCGGGGGGGGGGGGGGGGGGGCTCTTCGTCGCGCTCGTGCGGTCGGGGGAGGGGGGGCTGCTCTGCTCCAGTCGGCGTTCGCCTGAGGGGGGGGGGGGGGTCTGTCGATCGTCTTAGGGTTCTTTTTTTTTTTTGTTTAACTGAAGAATGAAATCGGGGGGGGGGGGGGGGCAAGAAGAAGATAAAGGGGAGGGAGGAATTAAATTTTTTTTTTTTTATTATTTTATTATTTAAATTTGCAAAAGGGTTGACTTTTACACACGACCTCGAAACGAGGCCCACCGCCTGTCGTCCTTAGCGTTTTACCCCCATTCCGAACACACTGGGATATGTATCGCTAGCTGATTTGATCGTTACAATCAGTTTCCTTTTGAATTTTCATTTAAATCACTATATTGATTTTTAAACGTACATTTCAAATTACCGGGGTCACATACTAACTAGAAAAATTCCAAACAAATATTTTCTAGCTTCGTATTGACGATACGGTCCTAACAAAACTAGTTTCGTCGAATTCTGAGACCGTTTGTAAAATGGCCAATTTCCTGTCGATTAAAATCAACAGAAACTGGTCAAACGCGTTTTCTTTTGCCACGCTCACATATTGATTCGAAAAATTATGAAATTTGAAACCTAACAATAACTTGACCATGCGGATCCAACAAAAGTGGTTTCGTCGAAATCCGAGGTCATTTGCAAAATGTCCATTTTTAAGGGCCTGAATTCCATAGCGACTATTCAGAATTTTCAACTGGACATATCTTTTGATTCCCGCTATCAAATTTCGATTGGTCAGATTCGTTAGAAAGATATTACCAATTAGATTCCATTATTTTTGGTCTCACTAAAATCCGGATTGTTTTGCACCCGGTATATTCAATTGAAGTTTGAAATCGAATTATCGAACTACCGCGCCATTTTCAATTCTATATATAATTATAATTAATTATATTCGTTTTCAAATGTCGATTCAAACTCAGTTTTCATTGCCATTATCTAAAATATTTATTTTAAATATTTAAAATCCATTATTTTAGCCAATTTAAAAATTTTAAATTGGTTCAGATTTTCTGGGTCGTTACAAATAGAAATAAATCGCTATGAATAAATATAAACGACGTGAAATGTTTTAAATGATAATTATGCGATGATTATTTGAAAAGGCCGAGTGTAACTCATTTAAGGTAATCAAACGACGATTTAAATCGAAATAATAGAAGACGATGTTGAAGACCGGCGATCTTCACGTCGGACGGGCAACGATTATTGAAACCTTGGACTGATTTGCTCCCAGGAAGGGGTCGATGTAGTAGTTGGCCGGTCGTATGAGTTGATTGTCCGGATAAGCGAGAACCTCCCTGGTGTCTCCGGTTTCGTTCAAACCCAGAACGGACTTATATGGACGCGCGTCTGACGTTGGAATTCGTTTCGTGTAACTAAATCAATCTTTATTAATGTATGCTTGTTTGGTGGTAGAGAATTTATTCTCTGCTTAACACCCTGGTATATGTTAGTAGTTATCGATAGCATGACACGAATTTTCAATGTGGCACGCTAAGATGCGAATGGTCAAGGTTTTGTTGAAAAGCAGACCTTGTAGAAGATGATCAAAGCACGGCCTGTTTAGGCGTAGCTTTGTGTATAACGTAGCCTCACGAGCCTCACACACCGGTATGAGTCAAAAACGGGATACGGACCGTAGGGAGTGCACACGTTTCTTCCTAGATAGAGTTGTGTCAGGGACCTACCAGCGCTGACATTTTACTTATGTGGATGATGGATTTTGAGGTACCTCGCGTTTTATAGGCCGTTGGTGGTCATACTATAGGTCCAAAGGGACCGGGAAACGTGTGTTCAGGCATAACTAATCTACTGCCGTTAGGCGGAGACCGGCCCTACCGCTTCCAAGGGTTCACTGCGGGGGATCCTGAGGCATTTGCTAGAGTGTCTTGAATCGGAGAGGAGCTTGCCCCTAGCCTCGACTCATGATGGAAACCAATTCTCCAATACGACATTACGATTTTTAGTTGTATACTTATATACGGCGGCATAATATATGGTACCTATGTCGTCTAGGATTAATACATTTATATTGAAATGATTTATGAAAACTTATGCACACTAATAATAATACGTTTGACGTATTCATCATCTTTTGATCGTTATAAGGAAAAACCCTTTCCTCTGGTGTGCGTTGCATTGTGTGATGGGACTTGGGTCTTATAACGATCTCATTTTCTTCAAAAGGCATAGCGTTATTCAAACGACTTACTTAATTATGCACTGGCAATCCAATGGAGTAAACCCGTTCTGCCTTAGCGGCGTGGTCCTGTGATTCGCCATATGGTTAGTTAGTATAGAAAGATTTCTCATACCAGTCCCACGACTGACTCGAATTTTGTTTCACTTTGCAAATTTCGGGTGCCCTCTTTCCACACGGGCAGCCAATTGACAGGTTGTTAGGTTGCTTCCTTGGAGTTGCTGATCTTGGAGCTTGCTTATTCGCTTTGATGTTGCTGCTTATCGAGGTGCTTTGTTGGACTATGCAGACCCTCACCTTTATCTTTGTTTCTGCTTAGACTTTGAGACATTCAACCGTATTCCACTTCATTTCAAACTGTATCTTTAACATTATGTACTTGTTTCCTTTTGTTGGGATTTTGATGTAATAAGTAGGACTCTGTGACTGGGATCCTGTGTTATGATAACATCCATATTCCGCTGCTATGTTGATGTTGTTGTTTTATAGATTCTTATATTTATGTTGTTATCTGTGTTATGTGTTGCTATATTTATGTTATATTCCAATGATCATCTCAACTTTCGTTCTGCGTAAGTTTGGGGTTATCACAGTTGGTATCGGAGCCAGGTTTAACCTTAGTTTTGGGATATAACATATTTATAGCAATACGTCTCATTAGAGATAGGACTAAAGTCCTAGAGTGAGCATAACATAATAGCACATATTTATCAGTCGTTACATCATTTGCACCTCTTAGCCTTTCCTTTCGAAAATTTTCATTTCTGTTGGTCTGACTCTCCCCTTGATGTTACAGACTAATTCATTATGAGTACTAGAGCTAGAACCCGTGGAGGTGGGAGAGGTGGAGCTAGAGGGCCACCCGAAGAAGAGCCCATTCATGAGCAGCCCGACCCTATAGTCGCACAGCCATTCGACTTAGAACGGATGTCAAAGAAATTCAAAAACTTGGGCGGAGTTCCTTTCACTGGTAGAGAGACTGCTGTTGATGCAGAGTCATGGCTCAAGAATTGTGAGAAGATCTTAGAAGGGATGGAACTTGAGGATCAGAGGAAGCGTTTCCTGGCTGCATGGCAACTCAAAGATCAAGCTGAGCACTGGTGGGACACAGTTAAGATTGGAAACGATGTGGCCAATATGACCTGGGCAAAGTTTAAAGAGCTCTTCAACGAGAAATACATCCCTCCACAAGCAAGAGAACGTCTTCGTGAACAATTTGTCAATCTGAAACAAGGAAGTATGACAGTTGCTGAATATGCGATGAAATTTGATGAGCTTTCCCATTATGCCCCTAACCTAATTCAAGACCCAACTAAGAAGAACAAGAAATTCATTAAGGGCCTCGCTACAAAGTATCTGAATAGGGTTACAGCTCATATCGATCTTCCCTTCCATGAAGTTATTACCTTTGCGAGCCGCTACGAGGAAAATGATGAGTCTGCCCAACAAGAGAGAGCAAAGAATCAGAACAATAGCCAGAAGGAGCAGACTAGCAAGAAACCTGAGACAGGGAATTCTTCAGCTGCAAAGCCACAGGGGAAGAAGAGAGACCGGAGTAAGTTGACATGCTTTAATTGTGGCAAGACCGGGCACTTTGATTACGAGTGTAAAGCACCGAAAAGAGTCAAGAGAAATGATTAAGGCCCCAGTCAGAACCGGGGTCAGAGCTCTCAGAAACAGGGTCAGAATTCTCAGAATAGTGGCCAGAATCCTCACCGCAACCTAGAGTGCTACAACTGCCATCAGAAGGGGCATATCAAGCCAAATTGCCCATTGCTGAAGAATGCTCAGGTGGCACATGTATATGAGGGTACGACTACACCAACTCCTACCGAGGGCCCAGGTACACCTGATGTTTTAAGTGGTACTCTTAACATTAAAAACATCCCTATTACTGTCCTATTTGACACCGGTGCAACACGTAGTTTTATTTCTTCTGACATCATTAAAAAGTTAAAACTAAAACCTCGAAAACTTAAGGAATTAATTAGAGCTCATAGTCCGATAGGAGGTTCCCTTGTTCTATATCAATACTGTAGAGTGCCGATCTCCTATTCTCGTTATCAATTCCCCTTTAATCTGATTGTCATGAATTTCTCTGGTTATGACATTATATTGGGAATGGATTGGCTAACCAAATTTGAGGCTGAGTTGGTATGTGCTGAGAGAGTTGTCAAAGTCAAAACTAAGCTTGGCAATATCACCCTACCCTGCCACGGCTCAGCCACTGACAGAAAAGAATTCTGGTCCTCTCTAGTAGTCACTCCTACTTCTATTGAAGAAATCCCTATTGTCAGGGATTATGCCGATGTATTCAAAGAAGTTGAAGGCTTACCTCCACGAAGAGAAATCAACTTCAGAATTGACTTGGCTCCGAATGCAAGGCCTGTCGTACATCCTATTCGGAGAATGTCACCCAAAGAAAAAGAAGAGCTGAGAAATCAAACCAACCAACTTTTGTTTAAGGGCTTGATCAGGCCTAGCTTCTCAGAATGGGGCGCAGCCGTGGTGTTCGTTCCAAAATCAGACGGTACCCTCAGGTTATGTGTGGACTACCGTGATCTCAACAAACAAACTCTGAAGAACAAATACCCACTGCCTCGTATTGACGACTTGCTCGACCGCTTGCATGGGGCGCGAGTTTTCTCTAGAATGGACCTAGCTACAGGCTTCCATCAACTTCGCATCGCAGAAGAATGTGTGCCTCTAACTGCTTTCAGAGGGCCGGATATCTTTTATGAATGGCTGGTAATGCCTTTCGGTCTATGTAATGCTCTAGCATATTTTGTTGATCTGATGAATAGGGTCTTCAGGGATGTTATAAATAAATTTGTGCTCGTGTTCATCGATGACATCCTCATTTTTTCTAAATCTACTGCTGAGCACGAACAACATCTGAGGGAAGTCTTGGAGATTTTGCGTAGGAATGTGCTGAAAGCCAAATTCTCCAAATGCATATTCTGGCAAGAAGAGGTGAAATTCCTCGGACATGTCGTATCAAAAGAAGGCATTTCAGTTGATCCAGGAAAAATCTCAGCCATCCAAGACTGGAAGCAACCTCGAACCCCCACCGAGGTCAGAAGTTTCTTAGGGCTGGCTGGTTATTATCGGAAATTTGTCAAAGATTTTTCAAAGATTGCTTGTCCATTGACAAACCTGACCAAGAAACACACAAAATTTATTTGGACGCCCGAATGCGAGAAAGCCTTCCAAGATTTAAAAGAGAGGTTGACCAATGCTCCTGTGTTGACCATTATAGATGGCAATCAGGATCTGACAGTCTGGACTGACGCTTCTCATCAAGGTTGTTTCCTTTATATTAATAAACATGTTAGGGATAACAATTTCTTTTATTGTCAAATCTCATTTTAACGTGTTAGTCCTTTATACATTCAAGGTATTGGGGCGGTGCTGATGCAGCAAGGCAAAGTGGTCGCATATGCTAGCCGCCAATTGAAACCGCATGAAAAGAATTACGCTACTCATGATCTTGAGCTAATGGCGATCGTGTTTGCTCTTAAAATTTGGAGGCATTATCTCTTGGGTGAGAAGTTCGAAGTATACACGGATCACAAATCCTTGAAGCATCTTTTTACCCAAAGAGATTTGAATATGAGGCAGCAACGCTGGGTTGAATTTCTTGCATCATATGATTTTGTTATCCTATATACTCCAGGGAAAGCCAACGTTGTAGCCGATGCGCTCAGTCGAAAGAATACAGATGGTGAAAAACTCCTTCTCGCCAATCTCGTTATTACTTCTACTCTGATTGATAAGATCTCCGCTCTCCAGAAGGATGATAAATTTATTCAGGGGATTATCAAAAGAATTCAGGATGGCGAACCCACTAGCTTCCAAATTGACGACAGAGGGGTTCTGAGGCTATCTGGCCGAATTTGTGTTCCATACATTCCTGAGCTCAGAAGGGAAGTTATGGATGAGTGCCACAAATCTAAGCTTAGTATTCATCCAGGGGTGAGCAAGATGTATCAAGACCTCAAGCGCACATTCTGGTGGAAATCCATGAAGAGAGATATTTCTATTTATGTTTCTAGATGTCACACTTGTCAGCAGGTCAAAAGTGATCAGCAGAAGCTAGCAGGTCTATTGCAACCGCTAGGAGTTCCAGGCTGGAAGTGGGAAGAAATTTCTATGGACTTTATTGATGGCTTGCCTCGTACCCGAAAGGGGAACGATAGTATATGGGTAATTGTTGACCGCTTAACAAAGTCTGCCCATTTTATCCCTGTCAAGACCAACAGAACAGCTCGGAGTTTGGCGCAGCTTTATCTTAAAGAGATTGTCAGATTGCATGGGATTCCAAGAAACATTGTTAGTGATCGGGATCCCCTATTTACGAGCAAATTTTGGGAAGCTTTCCAAGAAGAACTCGGTACTAAGTTGAATCTGAGCACAGCTTATCACCCTCAGACAGATGGCCAGACTGAGAGGGTGAACCGCATTCTAGAGGACTTGTTGCGAGCGTGCATTCTGGACTATGGTGGTTCATGGGAGGACCATTTATACCTGGTGGAGTTCTCTTACAATAATAGTTACCAAGCCAGCTTGGGAATGTCGCCGTTTGAATTACTATATGGTAGACCATGTAGGTCCCCAGCATGTTGGGTGGAGCCAGGCAATCGATTAGTCTTGGGTCCCGACATGGTTCGTGAAGCATCGGACAAAGTTGATTTGATTAAGAAGCGCCTGTTGGCTGCTCTGAGCCGACAGAAGAGTTATGCAGATCAGCGAAGAAGACACTTAGAATTCTCTGTTGGTGATCGAGTATATTTGAAGGTTTCCCCATTGAGGGGCGTGATTCGTTTTGGGAAGACTAGGAAATTGGCGCCAAGGTTCATAGGCCCATTCCCTGTTCTCGAAAGGATTGGTACTCTTGCTTATCGAGTACAGTTGCCCGACTGGTTGCCTGGGGTGCATGATGTCTTTCATGTGTCTCAACTCCGCAAGCATGTGCACGATCCTGATTTGATTGAGGATGAATTGAATCAGCAGGTCTTGGATATTGCTCCTAATCTGACAGTGAGAAAGGATCCGATAAAGGTTATTGGCAAAGAAATCCGGGTGTTGAGAAACAAGAAGATTCCCCTAGTCAAGGTGCAGTGGAGCAGTGATCCTAGGGACTGCACTTGGGAGACAGAGGATAGCTTCAGAAGGGCTTATCCCCATTGCAGAGAGGATATCTCCGAATGATGCTTGTGTTAAGGTACATTTACCACAATTTACATTTCTGTCGTTTCCTACTTTTACTTTCTTTTCGAGGACGAAAAGTTTTTAAGTGGGGGAGACTGTAACGACCCGGAAAATCCGAGCCAATTTAAAATTTTTATTTTTAAGTAATTTAGTTGGAAAATGAGGCAGAATTTAAAATTTTCATTTTAAATAATGATTAAAGCCAGTGAAAATAGCCAATTTTCAAACGATCTCTGTTCTCGACGAAACCAATTTCATTAGATCCGGAATATCATATTATTGCACGGTTTCAATTTTTAGGATTTTCCGAATTTATATGTGAGCATGGCAAAGGGAAATGTGTCTTGTTCATTTCAGTCAAATTTAATCGACTGAAAAATAGCCATTTTTCAAACAGTCTCAGAATTAGACGAAATTAATTTTGTTAGGACCGTATCGTCATAACGAAGCTAAAAATATTTTTCTGGATTTTTTCCAAGTCCGTATGTAGCCCCGGTGAATTTTTATTGACGGTTGAATTTAAAAATAAATGAATTATATTTAAAACTGAGAAACGGGGGTCGAGACGAACTCTTGGGCTGACGGGACCTAGCCCGTTGGATCCGGAATAGGGTCTATTTGGTAGGGTGGGCTTCAGTTGGACTGAAGTTGGCTTAATTTGAAACGTTTGGATTTAAATGTAAAATTACACATAAATTAATATAAAAATAAGCAAAACCCTAAACAAAAAAAAAGCACTGTTCATCGTTCTTCAAAAACGGGCCGCCGCCACTCTATTTCAGCTCGAAACTTCCTCCTCCAAATTCTCCCTCCTCCTCACGAATTAGACCCCAACCCATTGCTCACTCCAAAGAGCTTTCTCTCCTCTTTCCAACCATACCTGTCACCACCCCTCTCGTGCACTGTAGCGCTCGAACAAACCCCCCAAACCCGTCAACTCGCGACCGCCGCCCAGAGCCACCCACGCCACCGAGTGGGCCCCGCCTCCAAGCGTGGCTACGCCACACCTCCCTCTTCCCCGTGACGCTGCCTGCTCGGCCTCCAGGCGATTGTACGGACGGCAAAGGTCCGACCTAGTTCGGAGCAATTTCAAAAAGGTCACGGCCTTTGTTCTCTGAGTGGAAGAAGGTTAATTTTCTAACTTAATTATTTTAATTAAATTAAATAAATTGTTTTAAATCTTTAAATAACCATATCTTATGCGTTTCAAATCGGAATTTGATGATTTCAGCGGCGTTCTGATCATAAAAACAAGATCTACAGTGCTGGACTGAAACGGGACTGTTCTGAATAGTTTGAATTTGGACCAAAAATCCACAACGAATGTGAGATCTCTAGTTTATTTAATAATTAATAAAATTAATTAAAATGCTGTGTTCATGATTGTGTATTGTTGTTTTCTGGTCTGCGATGTGTTGACATATATATGTGATTATTGTGTGTGATGATGCCATGAAATAGCTGTGTTAATTAGATCTGCAATTTTGATAGAATCAAAATGAGATTCTCTTCTTTATCATTTCTATATTTTGTTAATCAAATAAAAAGAGACAATTTGATGTTGATTTTGTTAATCAAATAAAAAGAGACAATTTGATGTTGATTTTGTTAATCAAATAAAAAGAGACAATTTGATGTTGATTTTGTTAATCAAATAAAAAGAGACAATTTGATGTTGATTTTGTTAATCAAATAAAAAGAGACAATTTTATGTTGATTTTGTTAATCAAGTAAAAAGAGACAATTTTACGTTGAGTTAATTTTGTTAACATAGTAAAGGAACAATTTTTGCGCTTATTTTATTAACAAAATAAAAGAACAATTTCAGTACTCATTTTGGGTTAACATAAATACAAAGACAGATTTTTGGGTCCGTTTTGTCAAAACAAATAAGAGGACAATTTTCACCTTTGTCTTGTCTACAAATTAAATTACCCATTTTTATCTCTATTTTATAAATGCAAGTTGAACCCTTATTTATAAAACAAAATGTAAGTTTTGATCTTTGTTTTTATTTACAAATTAAAATAAAGATGGGGTCCTTAATTTGATTCATCAAAGTTGCACCCAATCATATCTATGTTGGTATAGATGAGATGACACCCAAACCTACATCATTGTGTTAACTGTATTATGACGACACCAATTTATATGTTATGTTAATTGTATTGTGACAACACCATTTTATACATTGTGTTAACTTTGTTGTAATGACGCCAAAGGTATACACCAAACCATATGCTGTGTATTATTGGTCTGGTTAGACATATTATTGTGTGATTGACATGAAATTGACACTAAATTGTAGAGGGCCACCTTTGGGTTTGACATGAGATAGATTGTTTTATGCATCGAAATATCACATTGAACATATACGTTGACATCAAAAATCTCATAGTCAAGTTGGTAGAGTTGAAATGGGTCAAATCTTCATCGTCATGATAATATATAGTTAAAATGAATTCAATATTGACATTAGAAAATATACAGATACTAGTATTAGAAATGTTGACGTTAGAGAAGGTGTTTTCATAAATAAGAATTAAAAAGGGTTGCATTTTACAATGTAAAGAAAAATTATTTTTCTAAGAAAAAATGGTAAAAGAACATTGCATTGTAAAGAGAAATCTATTTTTCTAAATAAAAGAAAACATTTTCTTTGTTTAAAAGAAAGAATACATTTTTGTATTTAAGGGAAAAGAAAAAAAAACATTGTTTTCTAATATAGAGAAAATAAGAAAAATAACCTTATTTTCTCATGTAAAAGGAAATAAATGTAATATGTATATTTTCTTATGTAAAAGGAAATAAATGTAATATGTACATTTCCTTATGTAAAGGTAAATAAATGTAATATGTATATTTTCTTATGTAAAAGGAAATAAATGTAATACGTACATTTCCTTATGTAAAGGTAAATAAATGTAATATGTATATTTTCTTATGTAAAAGGAAATAAATGTAATATGTATATTTTCTTATGTAAAAGAAAATAAATGCAATATGTATATTTTCTTATGTAAAAGGAAATAAATGTAATATGTATATTTTCTTATGTAAAAGAAAATAAATGCAATATGTATATTTTCTTATGTAAAAGAAAATAAAAGTCAATATGTACATTTTCAAGGCAAAGGTAAGTATAAGAAAACACTTACATGTTCAATGTCAAGGGTAAAGGAATAAAACAAAATTATTACTTTTGTTTAATATAAAAATACACATAGCCTAAAATATGATTTTCGTCGCATTAGAATTGGCGGACAAAATATATATATATATATATATATATATATATATATATATATACATTATGTTATAAACAAAAGAATGGATTTTTGAAAGCGCCAAATGGTTTGATTTATATATATAATATAAATTGAAACTAAGCGAAACACGCACGGTAGTTCGCGTTTTGAAATCATAACTTTAAACGGTTGTATAGAAAGATCCGACCGTTGAATTTTCCCAAAACTGGATCCGTTAGGACCGTCTTGGAAAGAGCTTTCCAACGACATAAAATGTACCAAAATCTGACGGTTAGATTTTAAGATATGTCTAAAACAAATTTTGGTAAAAGCAGCGCAAGGGCCGCCTATCGACCCGAAGCGTCGTTTTAAATTAATTCGCACCATCTGTAAATAAATAAAAATAGAAATAAATCGCTATGAATAAATATAAACGACGTGAAATGTTTTAAATGATAATTATGCGATGATTATTTGAAAAGGCCGAGTGTAACTCATTTCAGGTAATCAAACGACGATTTAAATCGAAATAATAGAAGACGATGTTGAAGACCGGCGATCTTCACGTCGGACGGGCAACGATTACTGAAACCTTGGACTGATTTGCTCCCAGGAAGGGGTCGATGTAGTACTTGGCCGGTCGTATGAGTTGATTGTCCGGATAAGCGAGAACCTCCCTGGTGTCTCCGGTTTCGTTCAAACCCAGAACGGACTTATATGGACGCGCGTCTGACGTTGGAATTCGTTTCGTGTAACTAAATCAATCTTTATTAATGTATGCTTGTTTGGTGGTAGAGAATTTATTCTCTGCTTAACACCCTGGTATATGTTAGTAGTTATCGATAGCATGACACGAATTGTCAATGTGGCACGCTAAGATGCGAATGGTCAAGGTTTTGTTGAAAAGCAGACCTTGTAGAAGATGATCAAAGCACGGCCTGTTTAGGCGTAGCTTTGTGTATAACGTAGCCTCACGAGCCTCACACACCGGTATGAGTCAAAAACGGGATACGGACCGTAGGGAGTGCACACGTTTCTTTCTAGCTAGAGTTGTGTCAGGGACCTACCAGCGCTGACATTTTACTTATGTGGATGATGGATTTTGAGGTACCTCGCGTTTTATAGGCCGTTGGTGGTCATACTATAGGTCCAAAGGGACCGGGAAACGTGTGTTCAGGCATAACTAATCTACTGCCGTTAGGCGGAGACCGGCCCTACCGCTTCCAAGGGTTCACTGTGGGGGATCCTGAGGCATTTGCTAGAGTGTCTTGAATCGGAGAGGAGCTTGCCCCTAGCCTCGACTCATGATGGAAACCAATTCTCCAATACGACATTACGATTTTAGTTGTATACTTATATACGGCGGCATAATATATGGTACCTATGTCGTCTAGGATTAATACATTTATATTGAAATGATTTATGAAAACTTATGCACACTAATAATAATACGTTTGACGTATTCATCATCTTTTGATCGTTATAAGGAAAAACCCTTTCCTCTGGTGTGCGTTGCATTGTGTGATGGGACTTGGGTCTTATAACGATCTCATTTTCTTCAAAAGGCATAGCGTTATTCAAACGACTTACTTAATTATGCACTGGCAATCCAATGGAGTAAACCCGTTCTGCCTTAGCGGCGTGGTCCTGTGATTCGCCATATGGTTAGTTAGTATAGAAAGATTTCTCATACCAGTCCCACGACTGACTCGAATTTTGTTTCACTTTGCAAATTTCGGGTGCCCTCTTTCCACACGGGCAGCCAATTGACAGGTTGTTAGGTTGCTTCCTTGGAGTTGCTGATCTTGGAGCTTGCTTATTCGCTTTGGTGTTGCTGCTTATCGAGGTGCTTTGTTGGACTATGCAGACCCTCACCTTTATCTTTGTTTCTGCTTAGACTTTGAGACATTCAACCGTATTCCACTTCATTTCAAACTGTATCTTTAACATTATGTACTTGTTTCCTTTTGTTGGGATTTTGATGTAATAAGTAGGACTCTGTGACTGGGATCCTGTGTTATGATAACATCCATATTCCGCTGCTATGTTGATGTTGTTGTTTTATAGATTCTTATATTTATGTTGTTATCTGTGTTATGTGTTGCTATATTTATGTTATATTCCAATGATCATCTCAACTTTCGTTCTGCGTAAGTTTGGGGTTATCACAACAGACAAGAACAAGCAATCATTTGAAAAACAGTATCAGAGAAGCAAATAATTCTTCTCAATACAAGTAGTCATTTAGAGCATTTTCACACCAGTATCAGAGCGGCACAAAAATCGTTTCAAAGCACACTTGTCAAGACATTTCTGATGGTCACAGAATATGATTCATGATCCAAGATTAAAAGTACTGTTTATTTGAAATCATTTGATGGAAAATGAAGATATCAGGATTCAATGAATCGATCACACTAGATTGTATATTTTTTTTTATATATATTCGAGATATGTGTGAGATTCAGTAAATCTATAAATTCAAATGATTTTAAACAAACAGATATTCAAACCAAATAATCATGGAATAATAGAGAATTTTAAGACCAGTTTTACAAAAGAAATTTTCACAAGTATCTCTGACAAGTGTGGGATTAAATTCAGATCATTTACATCAAATTTGAAAGGTATTCATGAACTAGAAAATTAAAGTAATTTATTTGAAATCACTTGAATTAATGTCAAGTTCTGGGATATAATGGATCAGTCACACAAGGTTGATAATTTCAAATTTAGGAGGTGTGTGAGATTCAAAATATCAGGAATTTCAGATGATTTCAAACAAACTAATTTCAACTGTACTAATCATGAATAAAAATGAATTTTAAGATGTATCACTGAGACAAGGTATTTCAAAAAAATATTCAAGCCAATCTGAAAATTACTGGAATTATCACAACTGATAAATAACAGTGTGCTGTAATGAGTATAATATCTTGTGCTTTTCTAAAATGAATTAGAATAAAATTAGAACAGCAAAGGTGTGTGAATTTCCATATAATTTTCATATCTTCAAAACAATTTAGAATTCAGATTAACAGTGTTCAAGATATAACAAGAATACGTCAACACCGTTAGGAATTCAGAAAACAAAAAAAAACTTCAAAACAATTACAAAAAATAATTTAGTATCTGGACATGATTAAAAGTATCAGAGTTCTATAAACACAAAACAAATTTCCAGAATATCATGAATACTGCGATTCAAGAAGCACAAAAAAATATGGTAGTGATAAATCAAATCAGAATAGACAGAAGAAAGAGATAGTAGGGAGAAGAAGAAGAAATAAACAAAAGAAAAAAATAAAACAGAAAATATTTACAGAGGTGAGTTTAGAGATCATACAAGAATCCAGTGTAAATCAGATTCTCTAACTCAACAGTCTTGGCTTAAGGAACTGTGAATGATTACAAAAGTATTGAGCAGCTTAAATTCAAATCTCTTTTGCTTAGCAGTTCCTCAGCCACCTCTGGTACCTAACATTTTAAGAGATCGAGTGGTCTAACAAAATTCGCAAAACCACTCACATTTGTATTTAAATGTTTTGGTACCCATACTTGTTTGTATAACAAACCATCAGAATTAACCTTTGTACCCTTAGGAACCCAAATCTGTTTGAACTTGACGAAGCCCGTTTTATTTTTAGGGATCCAAGAATGTTTAAAAGGTTTATTATGAAATAATTTCTCATCACACTTTGATTCAAAAAACCTTTGAAATTTTTAGAGTTCAAATTTTCAAAGTAGTTCTTTCCAAAATAGTTTGAGGGATTTTTCAAATCATTTGAATTTTGTTTTCCAAAAACATCATTTTTCCTGAAGCCAAGACCAGATTTATTTCCAATTGAAACTTGGCTTTGTAACAGCATATTCAACGATTTTTCCCCATTAGAAAATTTATCCAAAGTTGATTCTAATCGTTGAATTTTCGATTTTAGATCGCTATTTTCTTTTAGTAAATTTGAGCAATTATTTATAGTGATCTTCTGTTCAGCATTGGACTGTTTCAAAACCAAATTCTCATTTTCAAGCAATTTAATTTTGGCTTGGGATTCAGAAATTTCAAGTTCAAATCGTTTTTGTTTTTCAGACTCAAAATTCTAGGATTTTTCAATCTCATTTTCATGTTCTTTCAAAATCAAACCACTTTTCACCAAATTTTCATTTTCAGCAATTTCAAATTTGGAATATATATTAGTCTTAAAATTTTCAAATTCCTTTTGTAAAAAGTTATTCAAACTTGATAACTCAATCTTGTTTTCTTTTAAGATCAGAATTTCCTTTTCAAACTTTTGAATATTTTTATTGAGATGAACAAGATTGGTTTTCAATTTTAAACAATTTTTGCAATCTGAATTTGAAGAATTTTTTAAATATTCAAGCTGTGATGCCAAATCATTAATTTTGTTAGTCAACTCAGAATTCCTAGATTTTAGAGTTTTGTTTTTAGATTTGAGTTTATCAACAGATTTAGTTAAATCAACACACATATAAACCAAATCTTCGTATGAGAAATTTTCAACTTCAGCATCCGTTGATTCTCCATCATCTGATCCTTCTGAATTCTCATTTGTAAATCCTGTTAAACAGAATTCTGAATCTGAGTTGACAATCAGGGATTTTGAGCTGTTGTCAGATTTTCCATACTTCGTATTGAGA
This sequence comes from Allium sativum, assembly GCA_030737875.1. Lineage (NCBI taxonomy): Eukaryota > Viridiplantae > Streptophyta > Magnoliopsida > Asparagales > Amaryllidaceae > Allium > Allium sativum. Next base: position 583,059,770 of record CM060924.1, on the reverse strand, counting down.
GTATCCCAGATTCCCTGTGCAAATAAACAATGGCAGATAAGATTAAACTGTTCAGTACTAAGATAATCAAATATAATTTTCATAGCACGGGTATTGAAAGTAATTTGTACACTACCAAATCCATGGATAACAACATTCCAACATTTAATATTAACAGATTTTAAATAAAATTCCATTTTGGATTTCCATTTTAAAAAATCTATACCATCAAAAATATGTGGAATGTGACTAGACTGACTCTCTATGGACTGATAACTAGGAATCACCATTGCTCTAGAGTTAACCGAATACCTGCTCTGATACCAATTGTTGGATCTAGATTAACCCTAGAGGGGGGGGGGTAAATAGGGTTTATCACAGTTTTTAAACTGAATTGAAAAACTGACAGGATATTAAAATAATAAACAGATCACAGAATGCAGCAGAAATAAAAGTGCAGAAAATAAATCACACACAGGTATACCCAGCTTCGGCAAAACCCTGCCTACTGCTGCATTCCTAAGGTTTCTACTAGGTATTATAAATAGATCCCGCATACAAGACGATGTACACTCGCAGCGCCTGCTCTTATCCTAACCCTACGCTCAAAACCCTAGACTGACTGATATCCCCTCGATCAGATTTCCCGAATTACAAATCCTGTAACTCCTAACCCTAGAATTTAAAGACTCTAGTGGACTGCCAGTCAACACCCTGACTGGAACTCTAGAATTTTACAGACTTCTAGAAAAACTATTCAGAATTGTTTACAGAAGAAAATTTAAAACAAAACAAAATTAAATAAACAAAGAAAACCCTAGGAGTTTAAATATAAGGGGTCATCCCCTTTAAAACTATGTTGGCCGGCCCCTTTCAAAGTTGATGCACTCTCTTTGTTTTAGCCCGATCTTTTTCTTTATTTATCTGGGAAACAAAAATGGCGGTCTCCCTAGGGTTAGCTAAAAAAAATCCCAAAATCGATTCTGATTGCTGAATTGAGATGAAGTGGTGTCCACGGTTTCTTTGAAGCTTCTAGTTCCTTGCTCGATCGATTTGGAAGTTGATTTAATCCCGTGGAAAAAATCGTGAGTTTCTCTGAACCTTATTTTTTCGTGTATGCTTTTTGTTGCTTGTAGATTCGATCGATTTTGCCAATGATGTAATAGGTGTTAAATAGGATTAGAAAATCCTAAAAAAAATACTCTGATTTCACGGTTGATGACTTGGCTGATAATTTGCGGTTTGTGTCCTCCTTTTGACTTTCTTGAATGGATTTGAATTTCTTGGCTTTAATGGCTTTCCCCTTTTTGGAAAATAGACTTGAAATGTTGCCTTGATTCCTTGATAAAAACTGAATGGCACACAGAATTAATTATGAATCTGGTAAAGATTAAAAAACCGGTAATTTGTTTCCTTGCAAGTCCACACATGAATAAATTTATGCCGAATTTTCTTGATAAATTCCTTGCCATTTAAATCGAGCTGTGATTTAAAAAAAATGTTTTGGTGAAAAATGGAAAGTATTTTTGAAATTCTAAAATGCCGTAGCAAGCAGATTTGAGATAATTTCCATATATTTCTCTTTGTCTAGGCTGGAAAGATTTTTGAAATTGCTGTTGCCAAGAATGAAATGTGATTTCAAGAAATGCCTAAAAAAAATCTTGCCACTTATTGATTTTCATTCCTGAACCTAAATTGTTAAACGTGCATCTGGCCATACCATATTCTCTTGTATTTATTGGCTTGGCTATTCAATGCTTGCTTCATACTTTCACAAATACACCTTGCTGATTTTCTACAAGGGAACAAATCATATTTCTGGAAAGAAATATTAGTATTTAAACCTTCACTGATATGTTTTCTTTGGTCCACTGTATGATTAAAAATCTGGAAATAAATTAGTGGCTTGCCATGTATATGTTTGCTGTAATCTCTTATCCCTTGCCATAAATTGATTCTATGATAATCAACTCGAACTTATTTTTCTGGAATCATTAAACATAATTACTGGAATGTGCTGATTCATATATATATATTGAGATGCCATGTGCATTGATTTGTTACCATAAAATTGTTAACTTGTTGATTCCCTGGTATAGTTGAATGCACTTGTATCTATGAATCAGTGCCACGCCACTATGCTTCATTTATTTGTGAACTGCACCATCTATGCTTGCACTTGAATATTTCATTTGTAATTGAAGATCTGTGTTGACATGTACCCTTGCTTGTGTATGAATTTACACCATGTGCTCAACCATGATTATACTCCTTGACTTTCTTGTGCTTGTGCCATGAGCATGCTTTGACTTTTTGAAAAAGCTCCAGCATGTTGCACTTCACTAAGCACATGCCATGTCCGCTGCCATGCCATTCGTCCATGCATTTATGTCATTGCTGCATCATTTGAAACATGCTCATTTGCCACTGAACATACTTGTAATTGCTGCCCTATTTCTGAAAGTCTCTTGCACATGTGCACTGACCTTGTACACTTCATCACCATGCATAGTACCTCTTCACCATACATGAGTTGCTGTTTTGTTTCTTTGTAAATGAAAACTGAACTGCTCCATCCATGTATATTGTGTTAGCTCCTTGGTTCATGCTGACTTGTGCTGAAATTGTCTTCATACATGACTCGACCATGTAGTCATTTGGCTTGATCCATTTCTTTGTTGGTTTGACATGAATTTGCATGGCTCGACACATTTTTACTCTTTGCTGGCTTGAATCATGCTTTGTTGACTTTAACATTTGCACTGTGTCGAGCTTGGTCCATGTGACTGCTCCACAGCTGTATATGCTGATTGGCGAGGCAGTGCACACGTGTATATTTATACACATGTGTATTTGCAGCCATCAGAAAATTTCTTGTCCCTGTACTATATATATACTGTCTAAACACAGTCGGATTAACAAATCAGATCAAGTCAGAAAAATGATGAGAAACACACCTGAAAACTGAGGCAAATAAAATTTTAAAAATAAAATTTATATTCGCATATATTCAGTTTAAATTCTATTGCAGCGTACTGTGTGTGTTTCTATTTTATTTGACAGGTAAGCAGAGGATGACTGGACTGACAGTGAAGTGCTGTGAAGACTGAAGACTGAAGACAGAAGCTGAACGTAAAATATACAAAAACATCTATATATGTGTGCAAGTCTGAAACTATATATGTGAATATGAAAATGTAAATTGAGTGAATATATGAGTGAGGAGCTGTGTGTATATATATATATATATATATGAATTCTACTGATGTTTGTAATAAACAAGTTTGATTGAAATAAAATATTATTTTATTGTTGTCAAACAAACTTGTTTATTTTATTCTGTTTACCTATAAGTACAGTATTCTGTGAGATGAAAAAATAGAGGAGTTATAAGAAATTGTACTGTTTGTATGTTTGAAATATAATATTAAATTTAAATAAAATACTGTGCGAATATATGAAATTCTGTACAGTCGTATTCTATTTAAATATAAATATTATATTCCTGTCTGTGATGTTATATATCAGTACAATAACAAACACATTTAAAATAAAATATATTTGTTTGTTATTATCAAACAAAAATCATATAATTGTGTATACAACACCGTTATATACAACAATCACCTATTTGAATTAAAAACGATTATTGATTGGCCATAGTAAATTCATTGAATTGAATCTGTGGTAACCCATTGCTTTGCAGGTAATAACAGGTTGGAGGAATCCAACTGGATTACCCACTGATATTGATAATATTTATCAATATGATTACATTGTCTGTTATGAAATGTGAAATTGGTTTATATTTCATGGTTTGGTACTATAGTAGCCTGTTGCCTCTTTAGTACCGTCAATCAAAAGAAATGATTTGTCGAAAATCAATGTTAAATGGATTTCGAATGGTTTCAAAGATATGAATATATTTTTATATGAATTCAAACTACGATTTTTATGGTAAAAATAATGGTCAAAGTTAAATTTACCAATTTTATAAATATATAATATATAACAAATAGAGATGCAAGATATTATTAAATAAATGTTTTCAAAAGATATAAATTTATCGTGTTGGTTATTTAAATGTTGAAATGGTTTTATAAAGGCCTTAATTGTCGTAAGGAAATTTAAATGAAGTTCAAAATAGTGAAATGAAATAACTGAATCATAGATTGTACGAGAATGTATAAAGAGATTAAAAGTGATATTTTTGTAATGATCATTTGAACTGTGGGTTTTAAAATATATGAACTGTGATTAAAATATCATTTCATGAATAAGATTTACAAATCAATGGATTTGGAAACGAGTATTGATTTGGAAATGAGATTTCATACTTTAAATGAAATCAAAGTTGAAATATGAATATGGGTTTATAGGACAGATTTATAAATGAGGCTGAGATTTATAAATGGTGTTTCGACTAAAATGACAAATATGAAATTATAATTGGGATTAAAGCCGATAGTATAAATAGATTGATAAATCAACATTTTTCCAAAATGTAATATAATTGGATATAACGAGTATGAGTTGATTATACGTGAAAGGGTTGTAAAATGAATTCCTAAGATAAGGGAATTGGGTAGGTATAAATGGAAAGGTTGGTAAATGATATGAAATGGTTACACGAGTTTTAGTCTGAGGTTAGCAATGTGGTATTCCTAAGTTCGAAATGATTAATCGAAGTGTATATCATTCTGAGGATCGGAATGTGATATTTCGAAGTTCGGAATGTTAACTGAAGGCAGGAATATAAATGAAGTAAAAGTTTTAATAATGACAACGAATATTAGTTGTCGATAATAAATTGAAATGAGATGTTTAAATGCAGTTCCAGTTGAAAAAAATGAAAACGAATTGTAAGTGATTGTATTTAATTTGTAAAAGATTTTGTAAATGGGAATTTAAAGTTTTGGAAATGGAATCGAATTGGTGAATAAAGTGGTAGTTTATTAAATATGTTTTGTAACATTAGTTACTAATGAGGTGAACTATTTCAGACATAAGATTTAATAAAGAATTATTATATTTTTTAGTCAATGAATAAGTGGCGAGTATGATTTAAAGGGATTGTGATAAGAATAAGTTGAATCGTTTCGATGAATATAAAGATAAGGATTTGAAAATATACCAATATAACAATTATATAAGATATTAATATGAGATTTATAAAAGCGTTGTTTATATGGTTTTAAAATAAATGAATTCGAGTTGTTAAAATATTTTGTAATATAATTTTTATAAGGATTTTGTTTATAATAGAATCAAAACTCAAATATAATATTGTAAATGATTATGAAAGTAAATAGCAAGAATTTTATAAGAGTTTAATAAATAATTTGTTAAGTAAATAGGGTCGAGGATTAAATAGGTTTTCAAAAGGATGGAATTCGATTTTAAACGATCAAAGTTGGGAAACATAATTATGATTTTCATATAACGATACTATAAACTGTTTTTGAAAGGTTTATAAGTTGAATGAAATGAATTTGGAGAATTCTCTTATTTTATAATAAGGAGTAAAAGCGATATTTCAAATATTGGAAAATTTAAAGAATATAACAAATAGACGGTTCATTGAAAAGGCTAAATGATACCGAGTAGTGAATCAGTAAATACATTTTAATATGGATGAATGGTTGTTTTATTTGATAGTTAAATAACTAACTATCAAAGTTTGGCCCATACGATTGTTGGTACGGAAAGACCGGGATCGAATATATATATTCGAAACCATTCTGTCCTGCAAATACGAATACGTTAAGGATGCTGATTCAAGATGGAGCTACTGAAGACCGTGGATCTTCATAAGCGGAAGGATTACTTAAAATCTCTGACTTGCAAGTAGAGATAAACTGTGATTTTGTCATGGTTGGAATCTATGGATCCGCAAGGACTTCTCGCTATTGATTCTTAGGGTGATTCCTAGGATGCAGTAGGAGGTTACCTTCGGTTCATCCTGTTCCTGGGTGACTTCTATGGATGAATGACTGACAGTGTATTTCCGAAACAATCACGTACATTGATTTCTCCCATCGTACCAAGAGTGGAAGCGGAGAAGGAAACTTCTTTTAGCAAACACGTATTGTATTGTGGTGGATGCCAATTAGTGATTCTGATGGATCTGACGATGTGGCATTCGAAGTGAATGTGATGTGCTGATTATAAAGATAAAGTGTAACTTCAAGCCTCATCAACCGGGAAATGACAAAAAATCGGGCAGGCAGCATGGCTATGTGGGTCGCTCCCATTAGGGTGTATAATCACCTATCTAGAGAAAATCCATTTCCTTCCTTAATCTATTTCGACGCTGTCCTGTAATAACCTGGAAATCCGAGCCAATTTAAAAAAATTATTTTGGCAATTTTAGCGGATTTTGAATATTTAAAATGAATTATTTTAAATAATAATGACGAGAAATTTATTTTAATAGAATTCGAACGTATATATTTATTCAAATCGTCGTTAGAATATAAATATTTATTTATACATATAAAAGGAATTGAAAATGGCGCGGTAGTTCGAAAATTCGATTTCAATGTTCAAATGAATGTACAGGATTCAAAATAAACCGGATTTTAGCAAAACCAAAAATATTTGAATCTAACTGAGAATATCTTTCCAACGATTCCGAAAAATTGAAATTTCATAGCGGGAATCAGAAGTCACGCCCAGTTGAAAATTCAGAATAGTCGCTATGGAATTCTGGCCCTTAAAAATGGAAATTTTGCAAATGACCTCGGTTTTCGACGAAACCACTTTTGTTGGATCTGTGATGTCAAGTTATTGCTAGGTTTCAAAAGTGGAAAATAGTAATAAGGACAAACTTTGGAGAAAATTTAGTCTGAAGGACGTCAAGTTTTATTTTTAGGTTGAAGGACAAACTTTGAAAAAAATTAGGATGAAGGACAATGCTAAATGTAATTAGCATTTTCTGCCGTGTAAAACTGAATAATGCTAGTACATTTAGCATTTTCGTGTAGTGTAAAAAACTGAATATAATGCTAATTACATTTAGCATTTTCCTTCAGTTTAATTTTGGTTCAAAGTTTGTCCTTCAGACTAAAAATAAAACTTTGTGTCCTTCAGCCTAATTTTTTTGCAAAGTTTGTCCTTCTCCCTAATTACCTCATTTTAAAATTCGTAATTTTCTGAATCAATATGTGAGGGTGGCAAAGAAAAACGTGTTTTGACAGTTTTAGTTAATTTTGATCGACAAGAAAATGGTCATTTTTCAAACGGTCTCGAAATTTGGCGGAATTAGTTTCGTTTGGACCGTATCATCAATACGAAGCTAGAAATAATTTTTCGGGAATTTTTAGAGTTAGTATGTGGCCTCGGTAAATTGAAATGAGCGTTCTAATTCAATACTTTAAAAATCAAGTTTGTGCTTTTATTTGCATTCCACAATGCAATATAACATCTAAAATAAAAGTTACATTTTATTTGAAAACATAAACATGAAATAAACATCTTTGTTAAACTTAATTTAGTTAAAATGAAATGAACATTGTTGCCAAACTTGATTAGTTAAAATAAAATAATTACTTTTGTCAATTTATACTAGTGGAGACAAAATATGCATTTTTGTCAAATTGATTAGTTAAAATGAAATATACACCTTAGTCAATTTATTCTTGTTAATAACAAAATATTCACTTTTAACAATTCACATTTGTTGAAAAACAAGTATTCACTTTAGTCAATTTATACTAGTTAAAACAAATATTCACTTTTGTCAGTTCACACTAGTTAAGACTAATTATTTACTTATGTCAATTTACATTTGTTGAAACCAATTATTTGTTTTCATGATTATATATTGTGAATTACACTTCCATTCACAAGTTACCCGACTTGTGTATGTGATTGGGACGATAATTTTCACACATCGCCCAAGTGCACAACTTTGTTTATCATTTGTTTGTTGGTTGAAACCCCACACGGGTGTTGGGATGAAAATTTACATACACTAATCCCAATATTTAGTTGTATGTTGATCGTTAGATCGACAGGCTGCGATGAGTGTTATTGTTTCATTTTAATGCTTACACAGTGGAAATTACACTCTGGATGTAGATGGATGATTTGATGATTATATTTATGTGTGTGAAATCCATGTAATCTAAATTATATGGTAAATGTTTGAGATGCAGTTCGATTCAGGTGTTCTTTTAAATAAGAATATTTTTACATTTGAAATTCTCTTTTTATATAAAGGATATATTTTCATAAAAGATATAATATTGTTAATCAACTATATGTTAAAACCAAGAATGTTTGTAAAAGGTAAAAATTTGTAATACAAAGAATACTTCTCATTTAGAATCTTTTATATAAAGAATATTTTTAATGATTATTTTAAAATATGTTTTTAAAAGATTACTAGCATTTGCAATTATATTTTCTGATATGAAATAAATTGAGATGTGAAGTGGATTTATCGTGGATGGTGTTTTAAACGACATTAGTCCTTTAATCCAATTTACATTGAAATTATTATTTGGGATTTATAAATCTATTTTGTAGATTTAAAAGGAAAAAGGCATTTTCTAAAAATCAAGTTTCCAATTTAATATATTAAATAGGAATTAAGTGGAAATTTGATTGGTAATAATCGAAATGGGCTTCTGTAAAAGAAGATCGATATTATAGATGGAATTTAAGAGGCTTTGCCGTTATTCCATTTATATTATTAGTCCAATACAGAAATTTATATCGATTATGTATTGATTTGATTTATGTGGAATTCCATATTTTGGAAATTGATTTGTAGGTTTATTGTGAACTGTGTTTTAAAGGACACTAGTTCTTTAACCTGTTTAAGACAAGATTTATTCCTTAAGATAAATGATCTTGTAATAATGATTTTTGATATCAAATCAAAACTGGAGTTTTAATAAATATTTTAAGGAAGATTTAAGATTTTATTTTCAGAGTTTTATCTTTGATAAAATTAATGAGAATCTTCTAATACGAATATCTTATTAAAAGAATACTTGGAGTTGAAATGTGGTGTAATGTGTGATTTTCCAATATTTTCTTTTTAATCACAAAATACGCGAGTTATTCAGAAAGACCGGGTTTAACCCATTCTGTATAATCATCACGACGATCAAGAGTCAAAGATGAAGACGGTGATTGAAGACCGAAGGTTTTCACATCGTTGGGATGATGATGACTAGTATCTTGAATTGGGGATTGGCCTTCCAAGGCAAGGTATTTAGTAATGATCGTCCAAGCGCATTTGGAGATCGACGGACACGTTGTTTCGCTCAGACCCAGAGCGGACTTGTAAATGGATTTCGTGTCTGACATTGTATTCATTTCTACTGTATTTGTTGAACGCTACTGATTATATATTTCTGTTTGGTGGTGAAGAATTTATTCTTTACTTATCACCCTTCTCTAAGACGTATGAGCTTAGAGGTTATTTATATATTGGTAGATGATCAATAATATGGTAGTGTCTGACAATGTGGCATGCTATGATACAAATGATCAAGGCTTTGTTGAAAAGCAGGCCTTGTGGTTGATGATCAAAGCACAGTCTCTTTAGGCACAGCTTTGTGTATATCGTGACTTCGCAAGCCTCACACACCGGTTGAGTCTAAAACGGGAGAAGGAAACACAGGGAGTGCACACGTTTCTTTCTAGCTATAAGTGGTGTTGGGCTTTAACACGGCCCGACATTTGCTTATGTGGTTGATGGAATTTTTGCGAGGCCTCGGTTTATTCTTATTGGTCGCCCTCGGCTGATTTGTAGGTCCAATAGGATCGGGGAGCGTGTGTTCAGGCATAACTAATCAACTAAAGTATTTGTGGACCGGCCCTGCTGTATCCAAGGGTTCGCCAGCGTCCGAATCCTGAGGCATTGCTAGAGTGTCTCGAATCGGTCAGGAGCTCCTCCCTAGCCTTGACTCATGATGGAAACCCAATTTCCAATACGCCCTTGCGGTTTTGATTGTATAACTAGTATGGCGACATAGTAGATGGTATCTATGCCATCTAGGATTGATATTATATTTAAAATGTTTTAAATATATACTTACACACTAATAATAATATCGTATTTTGCGTATTTAGCATCTTTTGACCATTATAAGGTAAAAACGCTATCCTCCGGTTTGCGTTGCATTGTGTGATGGAACCTGGGTCTTATAATGGTTTCATTTTTCTAAAAAGCATTGCGTTATTTGACGATTTACTTTATTTATGCACTGGCAATCCAATGGAGTAAACCCGTTCCGCGTTAGCGGCGTGGTCCTGTGATTAGCCTACTTATTAGACAAGTCAAGTATAGAATTCTCACACCAGTCCCACGACTGACCTGTAGTTTGTTTCACTTTGCAAACTCAGGTGCCCTCTTTCCACACGGGCAGTCGAGTAGCTTTTTGCAGATATAATTAAGCAGGATCATGGATTGAAGTCTGAAGCTGTGTCCAGAATATTGATGGCCTTCCGCTGAGATTACTTCCGCTGCAATATATTTAATTTCTTGTAAATATACCTTCCGCTGTATTATTTATCGATGTACTCTGATATATTCTGTACTCTAATATATTCTATACTCTGATATATTCTATACTCTGATATATTCTGTACTCTGATGTAACATTTATTATTGATGTTATAAAAGTCTGTGTTGTTGTTCTGATGTTATGCCCAAAGTTAACGTACGCGGGTTTCGAATGGTATTGAATCGATCTTGCGATCGATTGGGGTCAGGCGAAATCGGGGTCGTTCTTGCTGGTATCAGAGCCATGTTAGCTCAAATCTTTGGGGTACAACTCGTTAGAACTGAGCAGAAGACTCATCAGAGGTTCGATTAGTAATATCCAATAAGAATACTCATTAGATATAGGATCAGAAGTATCCTAGAATGAGAATACTCATTAGAGATGAGGTTAGCAATGCCCTAGAATGAGTCAGAGTGAAGAAGAATTCATAATTAACGTACTTGTTATTATATATAGTTCGATTTTAGAAAATATGATTTTGAATATATAAAAGTTATATATTTCTAAATTTAATCAACTAATTGATTGATGATTGTGTTGTGTGAATATGAATTCAACTAATAAAATGATTAAACAATTAAAGAATGAAAATTAAATTAGTTAAATAAACAACTTTAGCTTCATTTCCTTTTCGAGGACGAAAAGATATTAAGTGGGGGAGATTGCAACAACCCGCAAATTCTGAACCAGTTTAAAATTTTTATTTTAGAAAATTTTAATGAATTTTGAGGTTATAATATAATTAATATAAATAATAATGGCTTGAATTTATTTTAATTGAAGTTAGAACGAATAAATTTAATTTAAATATAAAAGGAAATTAGAAATAACACAGTAGTTTGAAAAGTCAAACTTGAAATTTGACTGACCGTGCAGGATGCAAAATTTAATGGATTTTAGTGAAACCAAAAATATTAGAATCTATTTAAAATTATCTTTCTAACGAATCTGAAAAATTGAAATTTCATAGCGGAAATCAAAAGTTATGGCCAATTCAATTTTTAGAAAGGTCGCTATGAAATTTACAAAGGTCAAAAAGGTTACTTTTTACATACGAAGGAATTTGGACTCGAAACCACTTCCATTGGGTCCGGAATGACGTTTCTGCATTGGAAAAGTATAAACACTTATATATTTTGAGTTTCGGAAATTATTTGTTTAAAAATGTATTTTTAATATTAAATATATTGGCCTTGAAAATAGTCAATTTTTAAACGACCTCCGTTTTTGACGAAACCACTTTTGTTGGAACCGGAATGTCAAATTATAGCTAGGTTTCAATTTTCTGAATTTTTCGAATTAATATGTGAGCGTGGCAAAAGAAAATGTGTTTTGACTATTTCAGTTAAATTTAAACGCCTTAAAAATAGCCATTTTTCAAACAGTCTCAGAATTCGACGAAAATAATTTTGTTGGATTCATATCATCATAAGAAAGCTAAAAATATTTTTTTTGGAATTTTCTGAGGTCGTATGTGGCCCCGGCATATTTATATGTACGGTCAATATTTAATTAATTAATTTTTAATGGAATTTTAAATAAAATTTCTACAGATTTCGGAATTGGACCCCGAGACCCATCCCATTGCGTTCAGAAGGCCTCAAAACGTTAAGATCGACAGTTTGCAAGCCCAATTCGGAGACAACCCGCATTTTCACCTTTATAACACATTTTTAATAATAAAATAATAAAAAAATCCGAAAATAAAACCCTAACCCTAATTTTTTTCAGCCGCCGCCATGTCGGTTTGAAGGCCAGAAAGCTCCGAAATTAAAATGTTAATTTCTCTCAATCCGTTCAGTGAAAATCAACAAATAATATACCGAATCGAAGAGATTTTCGAGAACTTTAATCTCATACGGTGATGATCATCTCTGGAGCTTTGTGGTGTTCGCTTTTTGGGCGCGAAGTGGCCGGTTTTGGACTGGGTTTGTGGGCCATGGGGGGCGCGAGTGGGGGGCCAAGGCAGGCGAAGGTGGAGGAGGACCGGGGCTACGACGTGGTTGTGTTCGATCGGCGGTCGGTGGCTCGGATTTGCGTGCGCAGGGGGGTGACGATGGTGTATGGGTGCGGCAAATACGTGAACGACGAGAAGAAGAAAGGTCCTTTTTATTTATTTATTATTATTTTATTAATTTAATATTTAATTTATGCAATCTTTAAAAATCAATAACTCTCTCATACGAGGTCCGATTGACGAACCGTAAGTTGCGTTGGACTCGTCTTTCCGAGAGCTTCACGATGGCGCAGACCAGAACTGATTCTGAGACAGTCAAATTTTCAGCAAAAATCTAGGTGAGAATTCTGAATTTATTATTTAATTAATTATAAATTATTTTTCTTGCATTAAAAATAATTGTATAATGATGTAAATTCAGATCTGAAATGTTCTGTGATTGATTAATGGTTGATTGTTGGTGGTGGTTTGTTTTGTTGTTTATGATAGGTTGGATCTTCATTGAATTGAATGTATTTGTGGTTAGAGAATTAGATCTAAAATTAGATCTAAATCATATTGTATTCATATTTAAATCGTAATATAGTTGCTCTAATTTATTTAAAGTATTAAATTATTTATTCTATCATTTTAATGAACAGTGAAATTTGAACGACGAATAATATATTATTTTTATTTGTTTATTTACAATAGAATATGAACAGAAAACATATAAATCAAAAGAGATTACATTTTTATTGTAATTAGAAATAAATCAAAAAGATTACATTTTTCAATGTAATTAAAATTGAAATAAAATGATTACATTTTTTTCAATGTAATTAAAATTTAAATAAAATGATTATATTTTCAATATAATTAAAATTGAAATGAAAATAACATTTTGATTAAAACTTAAGTATTGAAATAAAAATAACATTTTTGTTAAAGCATAAGCATTGAAATAAGAGATCACATTTTTGGCCAAAACTTTATTAGTGAACATTTTTGGTCAAGACTTTATTGTTGAATTGAAAATTTCACTTATATCAAAACTTGATTATTGAATTGAAAATATCATTTTTTTTTATCAAAACTTGATTTCTGAAATGAAAGTAACAATTTTGTTTACATTTTATATGTAAATAAGAAATTAATTTCAGATGTTACATAAAAATGAATTATTATTTTTATTTGTGTTTTCAACACAAATATAACTCAACAAAAGAATCATCTTTTTTATTTGTGTTTACTAACACAAATAAAACTTAGAATATGAATTATTTATTTATTTGCATTTTACAATGCAAATATTACATAGAAATAAAGTACATCTTTTATATGCATTTTACAATGCAAATATTACATAGAAATAAAGTTCGTCTTTTATTTGCATTTTACAATGCAAATATTACATAGAAATAAAGTTCATCTTTTATTTGCATTTTACAATGCAAATATTACATAGAAATAAAGTTCATCTTTTTATATGCATTTTACAATGCAAATATTACATAGAAATAAAGTTCATCTTTTTATATGCATTTTACAATGCAAATATTACATAGAAATAAAGTTCATCTTTTTATATGCATTTTTCAATACAAATATAACATAGAAATTAAGTTCATCTTTTTATTTGTATTATCCATACGAATATGACATAGAAATAAAGTCCATCTTTTTATATCCATGCTACAACACAAATATATACTTAGAATCTGTTGCACAAATAAAATTCACTTTTATTTGTCACTTGAAACTTAGAGTTTGTTGCACAAATAAAATCCACTTTTATTTGACATTAGGATACATAGGAAAATATTTACATATAAAATATTCTTTTATATGTTATTAGAATGTATAGAAAAGTATAAACAAATAAAAGGATTCTTTTATTTGTTATTAGAACACATAGAAAGGTGTAAAACAATGAAATACCCTTTTTATGTTATCCTAGAACTGAAATTTTGAGTTCACTCTTTTATTTGCATTCACTAATGCAAACATACATTAAAAATAAAATCTACCCTTTTATTTTCATCCACCAATACAAATACATGTTGAAACCAAATTTTATTCTTTTATTTACATTCACAAATGTAAAAATACATTGAAAATGAAATTAGTTCTTTTATTTGCACTCATTAAGGCAAATATATTTTGAAAGGAAAGATTGTTCTTTTATTTGGAATCACTAATGAAAATATGCATTGAAAATAAAGTTTATTCTTTTATTTGCATCCTCTAATGCAAATATACATTAAAATATAAATTGTTCTTTTATTTGCATTCCCGAATGCAAATATAATTTGAAAATAGAGTTTGCCCTTTTATTTGCATTCACAAATGTAAATATATTCTGAAAATAAAATTCGTTCTTTTATTTGCATTCTTCAGTGCAAATTTACATTGGAAATAAAATTATTTCTTTTATTTGCATTCACAAATGCAAATATATATTGAAAATAAAAAATTTGCTCTTTTTACATTCACAAATGTAAATATACTTTAAAAATCAAGTTTGTGCTTTTATTTGCATTCCACAATGCAATATAACATCTAAAATAAAAGTTACATTTTATTTGCAAACATAAACATGAAATAAACATCTTTGTTAAACTTAATTTAGTTAAAATGAAATGAACATTGTTGACAAACTTGATTAGTTAAAATAAAATAATTACTTTTGTCAATTTATACTAGTGGAGACAAAATATGCATTTTTGTCAAATTGATTAGTTAAAATGAAATATACACCTTAGTCAATTTATTCTAGTTAATAACAAAATATTCACTTTTAACAATTCACATTTGTTGAAAAACAACTATTCACATTAGTCAATTTATACTAGTTAAAACAAATATTCACTTTTGTCAATTCACACTAGTTAAGACTAATTAGTTACTTATGTCAATTTACATTTGTTGAAACCAATTATTTGTTTTCATGATTATATATTGTGAATTACACATCGCCCAAGTGCACAACTTAGTTTATCATTTGTTTGTTGGTTGAAACCCCACACGGGTGTTGGGATGAAAATTTACATACACTAATCCCAATATTTAGTTGTATGTTGATCGTTAGATCGACAGGCTGCGATGAGCGTTATTGTTTCATTTTAACGCTTACACAGTGGAAATTACACTCTGGATGTAGATGGATGATTTGATGATTATATTGATGTGTGTGAAATCCATGTAATCCAAATTATATGGTAAATGTTTGAGACACAGTTTAAATAAGAATATTTTTACATTTGAAATTCTCTTTTTATATAAAGGATATATTTTCATAAAAGAGATAATATTGTTAATCATCTATATGTTAAAACCAAGAATGTTTGTAAAAGATAAAAATTTGTAATACAAAGAATACTTCTCATTTAGAATCTTTTATATAAAGAATATTTTTAATGATTATTTTAAAATATGTTTTTAAAAGATTACTAGCATTTGCAATTATATTTTGTGGTATGAAATAAATTGAGATGTGAAGTGGATTTATCGTGGACGGTGTTTTAAACGACATTTGTCCTTTAATCCAATTTACATTGAAATTATTATTTGGGATTTATAAATCTATTTTGTAGATTTAAAAGGAAAAAGGCATTTTCTTAAAATCAAGTTTTCCAATTTAATATATTAAATAGGAATTAAGTGGAAATTCGATTGATAATAATCGAAATGGGCTTCTGTAAAAGAAGACCGATATTATAGATGGAATTAAAGAGGCTTTGCCGTTATTCCATTTATATTATTAGTCCAATATAGAAATTTATATCGATTATGTATTGATTTGATTTCTGTGGAATTCCATATTTTGGAAATTGATTTGTAGGTTTATTGTGAACTGTGTTATAAAGGACACTAGTTCTTTAACCTGTTTAAGACAAGATTTATTACTTAAGATAAATGATCTTGTAATTATGATTTTTGATGTAACGACCCAGCGAATTTCGGCCCCGAAAATCGACATGAACCCCCTTTACCGTACTCATGCCGATCCTCCAAGCACCGAAAACACTGGAACGTTTAGAAAGAAGTTTGAGGGTGAGATAAGAAAGAAAGAAAGTTAGGATAGAAGAAAAAGAGGAATCAACACACAGTCTCACATCGCAGCGGAACAAAATATATTACAGAAATAAATCTTTACTGGAAACTTTAAAATACTTACAATATCGGAGTACAACACACAGCTGGACAGTTTTGAAATCTGTCCTGATATATATAATCACACAGCGGAATATCGTTCGTCTGAACATCTTTAGCTCGTCTCTGGACTTCTCAGTACCTGATAACCTGAACCTGTACACCTCGGTCTAACCCGAGCATTTACAAAACACCGGGTCAGTCTGGTGAACCAGAGTGAGAAAAACTCGCACAGCAATTAAGGTTATCACACAACTTGATTTTAAATTTAAAATCCTTTCGAAAGAAAAAGATAATCGTAAGACCGATCCACACATAAACACGGACGGTTTTTACCATACGATAACCCAAACCAGTTTTCGAAAATCAATATCTTGATCTGATATTATGATAATGTCTAGATACAAATAATTAACAAATCTAGAGGAACGCTTGCATCTCACGCTCCCCGTATATAGTATACAATCGGAAAACCGCGGGCGCTTATTGGATATTGGATTTCCAACTTGACAAGGTATGGGACCACCTTCCGCACGTGTATCTCTAGAGGTGAATACACAGGGTTCAACAAGAACGTCTTGCAACCCGGCCCTCACATGACCGACCACACATTTCGCTTGAGTTTATCGAATGTATATCACCAACGGATGGACTCAAACCACCATTACCGAATGGGCAGAATCGATAAAGTAAGAAACAAAAAGGAATTTCTCTAGATAGGTGATTATACACCTTAATGGGAGCGACCCACGTAGCCATGTTGCCTTCCCGATTTTTGTCATTTCCTGGTTGACGAGGCTTTAGGTTATAATCTTTTGAACACCTGGCCACCATTCACTTTGAATACCACATCGTCAGATCCGCCAAGTATCACTGAATACTGATTTCCACAAAAATACTCTGAGCGTTAATCCAAAGAAGGTGTACGGCCTTCTTCGCCAATAACAGAGATATGTTTGTAGAAAATCAACATACGTAATCCCTTTAGAAATACTCTGTCAGACACTCGTCCATACAAGTCACCGAGGAAAAGGATGAACCGAAGGTACTCTCCTACTGCATCCAATATAGGAATCACCCCATGGATCAGTAGCGATCGTCCTTGCAATCCACAGTTTAACCACGACAGAACCCCAGTATATCTCCGGGTCGAATCAGAGATTGTAAGTGGTTCTTCCGCTTTATGAAGATCTATGGTCTTCACATGATCCATCTCGATCGTCGCCTGATCTCTTCTATATATTTCGTATTTGTTGGTTGGAATGGTTTTCGAATATATATTCGATTCCGGTCTTTCCATACCAACATCCGTAAAAGCCAAACTTTATAGTCGGTTATTTAACTATCAAGCAAACATCCATTCAACCATAAAATATAAATAGAATTTATCGTTCAGTATTCAGCATCACTTTCCCTTCTATTTCAAATAATTAAACATCTTCTTTCTCAATATTTTGGAGACTCAGTATTTACTTCTTATTTAATTATGAAAAACCTCTCAACTTCCTTTCTTCTAATGTTTGCAAAACATTGGCTAAACATTATTTAAAAATCCATAATAGAAGAATCAAATAAACTTATTATTCATATAACATTGTGAAGTATATTTCATTTATTTATTTCACAGCTTCCAGTGTTTATTCTTATTGAATAAACTAAATCTTACGGTTTTTCTTCTGTGGAAATTCTCTTAGATTTCCTTTTTGACCTTGGGATTCTCATTCTGTATGTATATCCCCAATGTTTCACTAAATATTGCATTATTATTTCTAAATGAAATAATATACCCTCACTGTCCTTCGTTTCATCACAACAAATATCATCTTCATATAATTTCGAAGTCGTTCAAGTTAGGGTATTTAATTACCTCTCAGACCTTAATCAACAACGTTCTTATCTTCAGATAAATATAAGTCATGACCCAAAAACCCATATCTCGTTTCAATACCAATTCAAATTCTTATTAACTAGTTAATCCAAACTATAGCTTTACAAATTCACTTTATCTTTTGGAAACCCCTCTTTTTTTTTATATATATATATATATATATAAAACCAATATTGCTTAATCCATTGATTATTAAATTTCTTACCAAACATTCCTCGCATTAATTTCCCATTTTGATTAAGTACTTTGTTTCCTATCTGGGTTATTATCATGGACCTTATTACTTAATCCTTTTACCAAACTTAATTATAAATTCCCCTTTTCCCATTTCCTTTTTCCTTCTGGGAAATCTCCAGGTCCAATTACCGACCTTAAGTATTTCTAATTCGAAATCAATTTCTTCACTTCTCACTCGCTTTATAAACCTTGTTTTCATCTCAGGTTAATCATAACTCCTTTATACCCTCATTTTCCTTTACTTAATCAAATTGTTAAGTAACCCTCCCATTTATGCTTATAAGTTCGCTTAAACCCCCTTTATAACTTCATTATAAGCTCGAGTTAAGATATAAAACTCGTTCAAAATCTCTTTTCAAAATTTAAATCAAACCTTGTAAATTTCTCCTTTAAATTAATATAATTAATTCAAGTAACTTCATATAATTGTTTTTACGAAATAATAAATCGAATTCTTAACTGTTGGGTTATTCCCTACTTATCTGCTTATACTTTCTCTTAACATAAGCGGTTACTTTATCAAAAAAAAATTACTGCTGACTCATAAACCTTTGAATAACAATAATAATCCTTATTTTCTTTAAAAGTCACTTTATTCAAAATAATATTTTTAAACCTTAATTTGGTTATAAACTAAATTTATACCTCAATACGGTCAGTTCACTTGACGATTAAAAAAGTTCACAATTTTATAATGACTGACTTCTAGATAGTGATGCCACAATACCGAACCAATATATTCACTAGTTAAAACAAATCACATGGTGAATTTTCAATTCAACTGTTTTCGATCAAATCAATTGTTCAATCAAAACTATTTCCTTTATCTGATAACTACACCCATCCATCAGCAAACAGATCACCCAACAATTCAAATCATTTCAATCATGTTCAGTTAATAAACGTGAACAATCAAGGGGAAATTTCCTTTATCGAATTCGAACAAGGGTCGGTGTCTTACAGGAATTAAATGTCCGTTTAATTCCACTGATTAAATCAAAAATAAATATCCATAACTAGCAGATGGTCAACTACTGGCAACCAGAGCACACAGAAATAAAACCCAATTTATATGAAATATAAATCGGAGGAAACTGAGTGAGGTTAACTCACTTTGATCGGTTGGGTCGTTCAACGATGGTTTTAATTAAATTAAACAACATTTAATTTAATTAAAAGTTTTCCGTCCATCCATTCCTGACAGACACTGCTCCATTCTGATCTCCTCGTCTCTACGGTTCCAACGAGCCTGATTTTGTTAAAATCCGTTAACGTACGGACGAGATATCGTCAAAACAAGTTTTAAATCAAATTAAATTAAACATAGATTTTATATTTGAACTTAGATGGGCTTTACCTTTAACCGGCGGCCCACATACAAACGAACCTGACCCGCTCCTGTTTAAAAACCCTCACCGATCCTTATCCTCATTTCAATCGGCCGCCACAAAAATTTTCATCCCAAATAGAAAAACCCTTATCGCTAATCCTCTACCAACTCGAGATAATCGGCGTCGCCTTCTCCTCCGATCCTCCCCTACCTTCGATCGATTGTCAAACAACAACTCCTACAACCCCTACCGATACCCGCTGAGCCTACCACCACTTCCACAGCCTCCACGGCTTTGCCAGTCAACCCCAAACACCCAGATCCAAACGAGGCCTCCGTCGTGAACAACTCCAACAGCAATCAGCCCTACACCGAAAGCTAAGTTTTTCTTTTCCCTTTAAATTTCAGTAATATTTGTTTTGATTTTTCTGATTCTTGAATGGGATTTTCTTTGATTGACTGTGTGTTTTTGTGGTTGTGATGTATGAAACACCATGTCGTGACCCTTATTTATAGTTGTGGATTGAAACTAGATGAGAAAAATGTCTAAATCATACTAAAATATTTTGTAAAATCATAGGTTTAGGTTCTAGTTTGTTTAGTTCTTAGGTGCTGCTTCTTTTTATTCAGTTGTATTATCAACTGTGGTACTGCTTGATGGACGTTGATGACTGTTTGATGTTTGCGAGATGGTCCTAGCATAGATTTATAAATTACATAGGGTCTTTGCAATGCAGTTGTCTTATTTGAAAAGAGATAGTGATTGAAATGGCCTAGGTTAGGGGAGATAGGAGCTATGACTTGTTCAACCAAATGTTTGAACTGCAGGTCATGGATTTTGTATTGGGTTTCCTACTGTATGGTACGGTCTTGCCTAAATTTGCATAAAATTGACTACTTAGCAATTTATTGGTCTGTAGATTTGATGTCAAAAATATATACACATTTCAGTTTTCTTTTGCTGTTCATGTCCTTTTTTTTCACAGCTACTCCTACTCTATCTCCTTAGCAGTTTATTTCCAATGCATATTATCTGAAATACATACATAGATTTAGTTGTTTCCTTTTGTTATGTATTTTCTTGTCCCCTCCAGCTGAGCATATTTACTTTTTAACTGTTTGAACTTGTATATATATATATATATATATATATATTTCTTCATCATCTGATTTCCTTAGTTATTCTAGCCATATGGGTTCATTGTTTCTTGGATGAAACAGGTCTTCTTGCAATTTGTATTTTTAATGCAATGTTCTGTCTATCCATTTGTTACTGTTCTATAGTTGTTTAATTAAATTTCTGTATATGGATTTGTTGTTTCAATATATACCTACCCATGCTTGATTTTCCCTAGCTGTTTTTGTGTTGTCCCTTAGCCAATTAGTTGTTTTAAAATATTTAGTTATACATTTAGCTTTTGCGATTTGATGTTACACCTTTGTTTCAATACGGCTATGCATTGCCTTAGTTGTGCATTTCACTGTTCTCTTTAATTTATTTTTCTCTTTTTTCTTCTTTACTGTTCAAAAGATGTCATTACCCTTTTTAATGGGTTTCTTCTTTCTCGCAGATCAAAGAGTTGGGCACTTCGGTTTGGGAAGAGACATGAAGAAGTTTTATTTACAAATGTTGATTCGTGTTTTGAAGTTTGAACTTGTATTAGCTGTTGATGTATATGTTTAGTTTTTTATAGGTTTATGTTGCGGATTTTGGTTTGTAAATTTAATTAGCAAAGTGTATACATATTCAAATGTATAATTATTATATACGCTCCTAAGAAGCTCTTACGGATAGATTTGACTACTTTTAAACAGTTGTAAAGCATCAGTTGAGACGACCCCAAACCCCTACTGACGGCGGCAAGGGTAATCCGTGGAATATAATACATAAACAGATAATAGCAGAACATAATTAAATAAACACACCAGATAATGAACAATAGAATATACTGGATAAAAGTAATCATCAGAGATACACAGTATATAAGATCTTACTTAGTACAAATACAGTTCAGCTATACATAAATGTCTACAGCGGAAATAAACAAAGTATGTACAATAGGAACTGAACAGCATAAAAAGAGATAAATGATAGAATCCATTTCAGCTCCAGCTATCCAGAAATAACCAGCTAAACCTGAATACAAGGCTGCCCGTGTACAAAGAGGGGCACCCGAGTTTGAAAGTGAAACAAACTACGAGTCAGTCATGGGACTGGTATGAGAAATCCACTCAACACATATATAATTGGCTAATCACAGGACCCCGCCACTTTCGTGGAACGGGTTTACTCCATTGGATTGTCGGTGCTTTAAAACAAATCTTTCTTTTAAACAACGCAATGCATTTTATAAAAATGAAGCCATTATAAGACTTAGTTCCCATCACACAATGCAACGCAAACCGGAGGATAGAGTTTTACCTTATAACGGCCAAAATATGCTTGATACGAATAAAACAAAGGCAATTGATATTATTGCTAGTGTTTATATGTTTTGAAAACAATTTCAAATCATAACTATTAATCATAGACGACATGAGCGTCCCATGCCACTATATCGCCAAATATATATATACAATCGAAACTGCACAGTCACATATTTGGAAATTGGATTTCCGTCATGAACCAAGGCAAAAGATAGTCCTTACCGAATTCGAGACTGCCTAGCCCGAGTCTCAGGCAAGCGCGCAGGCAAGCCTTGGATCGTCAGGGCCGGTCCACCGATGTGGATTATTATGCCTGAACACTACGTCTCTCCGCCCTTTGGGTCGTAAACGAGCCAACGAATGACTCCATCGGACCCGGATCGTCCGATCAAACCGAGGCACCTCGCAACAGCAACAACCACACAGGTGAAAAGTATATAAATGTTAGGGCTGGTAGGTCACTGACACCACCCTAGCTAGGAAGAAACGCAGGCCCTCCCTGATGTCCTCTCCCGTTTCTGGTTCATACCGGGGTGTGAGGCTCGCGATTTCACGTTATACACAAAGCTACGCCACACAGGCGGTGCTTTGATCATCACCACAAGACTTTGCTTTTCAACAGAAACCCTGATTATTGCACCTTAGCATGCCACATGGGCAATTCATGCCATGCGACTGATGTCCATCGATATACAACCTCTGAGCTCGTGCGTTTCAGAGAAGGGCGTTAAGCAAAAGAATAAATTCTCCACTACCAAACAGATGTATATTTAATAGAGATCAATCAACACAGAATAAAATCCAATGTCAGACACACAGTCCATTTACAAGTCCGTTCTGGGTCTGAACGAAACCGGAGGCACTAAATACCTCGCAAACCCATCGATCACCACGTACGTCTGGACGATCACCACTCATTATCCATATTTCGGGATGCCTCCCAATCAGGATCTCGATTACCATCCAAACGAGGTGGAGATCTCCGGTCTTCGACCACCGTCTTCATCTTCGAATTTCAACCGTCGGTCAATTATTCGAAATGAGAATTAACTCGTCCTTTTCAAATAATTCACGTATATTTAGAATTTCAAATCAATTTATTTCAATGGTTAAATCATTCGACAACACCAATTTTGTTCTTTAATGTAATTTTCACACCAAACACATTCAACCATCAAATACCACATAAATCGGGAAAATTCAGTTTATTTCCATTCCATATCGTTTATGATATTTTATAACGATTTATCGCTATTTTTATTTATTTTAAAATAGCCGATTTATTCAAAACGACGCTTCGGGCCATAACGCGGCCGTAGCGCTGTTTTTCTTCAGATTTGATTTACACATATCTGAAACTCTAACCGTTGGATCTTCACAAAATTTACATGATTAGAAAGGTCTTTTCAAAACGAATCCAACGGTTCCAGTTTCGGGAAAATCCGACGGTCGGATCTCCCGGTACAATCGTTTGAAGTTTCGATTTCAAAATACGAACTGCAGCGTCGTTATTCGATTTAATATAATTATGTATATATATATATATATATATAAATATAATCGTTTCTGGCGCTGTTTTTCTTCAGATTTGAATTAAACATTCTAGACAATCCAACCGTTGGATTTTTACAAAGTTGGGCCCGTTGGAAAGATTTCTCCAAAGCGAACCCAGCGGTTGCGGTTTCAGGAAAATCCGATGGTCGGATTTCTCGTTCTAATCGTTTCAAATTACGATTCCGAAACGCGAACTGCACGGCTTCGATTCCTTTTAATTATATATATATATATATATATATATATATATAGTTCATTCTATAATTCCAACTATAGTTCATTCTATATTTTCAACTTCGTTTTCACTTCAAATATTTCACTAACGCCTTAATATTTCGAAAAATTTCGCCATAACCTCCTTTGTACGGGGAGGGGTTTGGAAATTTATTGGGTCGTGTTAGGTACCCAATAAATCCTAAAAAGCATTCACATATTTATATTGATATATTCTGGTGTTTACGGGGGAGCATGTATAGATAATCACTCTAGAGAATAAATTCTTGTCACCCCGTTTCCGTGTGGAAATAAATAGTCCATGTGCCGTATCTAATAACTAGAGAGACGTGATTATTGTCAACTCCAGACCCATGTGGGGTTTTTATTAATCTGGCAATTTATCGTTATATTTTATAGAGTCCATATCAGTCATCAGTTCAACCTATAGTATATAATCATCGCCATACAAGCCTCTCGCTCGTATGGTAAATCTTCCACCTCGTCACACAAGCTCCAATTGCTTATGTGGAATATGATGAAGTATGCCTATCGTCAAGAAGTATGCCATGTAGCATAGTTCAAATTTAATTGTTACTATCCTATGGCGATATTTATTATTTCACACAGAATAACCAGCACTCCGCATCCAATGGCATTCACAGGAGTTGATATAAAAATAAAATTGCGCAGCCAACTCATCAAGGCTTACCTATTCGTCGGGCATGCAAATAATTTCTTTACTCTACAGTTAATCCATTTTTCCTGTTCAACACATGTATATATATGCAGAACAAAGCCAATAATAATATTTCTAGCAAACTATTATTTATTTCAACACGTGTGTATTTTTATCAAAGCGTATACATGATAAAAGAAATATTTTTATCATCAAAAATATTTATTCAACACGTGAATGTTTTTAACACTTCATATTCACAATAAAAATGTAGTTTTTATTGTCTATTCATTTTATTTTAAAATACGATAACATTCAACACATGAATTTCAACTCGACGAACGAATTTCAATTCAACACGTGAATATTCTCAATAGTTTGTATATATATATATATAAAAATGTGGTTTTTATCGCTAAAACTATTTGTTTAAATTCAAATAATATTCAACACATGAATTTCAACTCAACGAATGAATTGCAACTCAACACATGAATATTCTTTATAGTTTGTATATATATATAAATGTGATTTTTATCGCTAAAACTATTTGTTTAAATTCAAATAATATTCAACACATGAATTTCAATTCAACGAATGAATTGCAACTCAACACATGAATATTCTCTATAGTTTGTATATATATAAAAATGTGATTTTTCTCGCTAAAACTGTTTGTTTAAATTCAAATAATATTCAACACATGAATTTCAACTCAACGAATGAATTGCAACTCAACACATGAATATTCTCTATAGTTTGTATATATATAAAAATGTGATTTTTATCGCTAAAACTATTTGTTTAAATTCAAATAATATTCAACACATGAATTTCAACTCAACGAATGAATTGCAACTCAACACATGAATATTCTTTCAACATATGTAATTTATTTCAATGAATGAAAATTATTCTAACACATGAATATTTCAGAGAATTTCGGCAGCATAACGGCAGGGTAGTTAAAACCGGGACCGTCCCTAGTATGGCTCCTCGCTCTACCTTAAAACCTCGCGGTTTTTGACAATGGGGATTATGCATCTAGTTCGCACGCAGGCGGCATGTATATATTTATTTCATTTCCAAAAACTAATCCTATGTGGTTTCAACCAAATATTTCTCAACCACAAACGGGTATTTTTCAACCACAATCAATCAATATCAACCACAAACAATCCCAAACAACCCTTTGTTATCAATCAATTTTTCACACCAATCACAATCAATAAATATCGTCCATGGTTTGTGGACGAGGGGCGTATATATATATATATATATATATATATATATATATATATATATATATATATATATAACAATTCACTTTTATTTCAACACATATATAATTTTTACAACGCATATATAAATTATACATCGAACATACAACTTATACAACGCTTATACAAAAGGTGTACAACGCTTATATAACTCATACATCGACTATATAATTTATACATCGTCGTTTGCCATATCGTTTATAAATTAGAAATCTCACATTGGGTTCCACTCCACCAAAAATAGCAGAAGGCTCAGAAAAATATGCGGTCTCTTCTAAAATGTAGAAGGCGTCCACACGGTCACGATGTTTCCTATTTCACCGAATTTCGTTAAGAAACGAAAAAGATATGATTTTTATTGTGAAATCACAGACGGTAGCGCTTAGAAGTGCTATAATATAGTTGAAATTATAATAGGCCGTTACCTCCACGAAATCTTCAAAACTAGGTCGGATCTTTTCTCGAAATCCGCGCAGCTTGGTGATGATCGGCCCCTGCCACCTTGTAGTGCTCCGAGAGGCGCACAGATCGACGGGGGTTTGGTGGCACTCGGCGGCGGATCAGGCGGGGTACGGCGGCGCGAAGTCGGCGACTTCGAGGGCGTGAATCTCGAGGTACAGCTGACGAGGGGTGGCGTGGGAAGTATAGATTTGAAGCCCTCGACAAGTACTACAAAAGCTTCAACTGGGTCGGGGTCTATTACTGGGTGGATTGGTCGAAAAATGAAGGGGAAGCGGAGAACCCCTTTCCGTCGTCGATCGTGTTACGGGGAGAGAGAAAACGCGATATTTTTTTTAATAAAGATATTTTCCTATTGGCCAAGGTTATATTAAATTCAAAAATTGGGGTTTTCTTAGACGAACTCGAAATCAAACCCAACGACTGCCGTCCCTAGCGTTTTACCCCCATTTCGAACACAATGGAATATGTTTCATAGGCCCATTCGACTGTTTCAGTCAGTTTTCCCTTCAAATTAAAATATAAAATATTCAATATTTAATTTGAACGAACATTTCAATTTGCCAGGGTCACAAACTGATTCGAAAAATTCCAGAAAAATAAATCTAGCTATGTTTTGACGATACGGTCCCAATAAAACTAGTTTCGTCGAATTCTGAGACCGTTTGCAAAAAGGCCCATTTCTGGTCGATCCAATTTAACTGTAATTGACCAAAACACATTTTCTTTTGCCACGCTCACATACTAGCTTCAAAAATTTTTAAATTTGAAACCTAGCAATAACTTCACATCCCGGATCCAACAAAAGTGGTTTCGTCGAACTCTGAGGTCGTATGCAAAATGGCCAATTTCACGGGCTATATAAATTCCATAGCGACCTTTCTGAAAATTCATTCGGCCATAACTTTTACTTTCCGCTATGAAAATTCGATTTTTCAGATTCGTTAGAAAGGTATTCACTAACAAATTTAAATATTTTTGGTTTCTCTAAAATCCGTTTTGTTTTGCACCCGGTACAGTCCGACAACGTTTGAATTCAATTTTTGAAACTGCAGCGCCATTTCAGGCCTTATTTATAATTATAATTAATTATATTCGTTTTCAATTGTCGATTCAAACTCAGTTTTCATTGCTATTATTTAAAATATTTATTTTAAATATTTAAAATCCATTATTTTAGCCAATTTAAAAAAAATTAAATTGGTTCAGATTTTCTGGGTCGTTACAATCTCCCTCACTTAAAACTTTTCGTCCCCGAAAAGGAACAAAGTCGAAAGTGGTTTGATAAATCTACAATCACACAACACCACAACCAATCTAATTGTTTTCATCCTTTCAAAAATATACTAATCACTTTCTATACACTCTTTTTTTTTTAAAAAAAAATTCATTCAGACCATAGAATTTAAAAGTTCACATCCATGGAACGGAAATAACAACAGAGTAGAGAATCAAATGGTAATGCAAAGTAGGGTAAATGTACCTTGCACCAGAGTCAATCAGAGATATCCACTCGGCATCTAGGATATGCTTTCTGAATGCTCTCCTCAGTTTCCCAAGTACAATCTCGCGGATCTCCACTCCATTGCACTTTGACTAAGTGAACCTTCTTGTTCCTCAGCTCTTTGGTTTCTTTGCCGGTGATCTTTAGCGGCTCTCTTCTCACAGCTAGTTCTGGAGTAATTTCAATGTCCTGTTGAGCTGCTTCTTCGACGATCAAGTCTGGATCATGAACGTGCTTCCGAAGTTGAGATATATGAAATACATCATGAACTCCAGGCAACCAATCAGGCAGTTTGACCCTATAAGCGAGAGTTCCGATCCGTTCCAGAATAGGAAACGGACCAATGAATTTGGGTGCTAACTTTCCAATTTTACCGAACTGGATAACTCCTCTCGTCGGCGATACTTTCAAATACACGTAGTCGCCAACAGCAAAGGATACATCTCTTCTTCTTCTATCAGCATAGCTCTTTTGTCGGCTTTGAGCGGCGAGTAATCGCTTCTTAATAAAATCAACTTTGTCGGCGGCTTCTCGGATCATATCAGGACCCAACACAAGTCTATTACCTGGTTCGACCCAACAAGCAGGAGATCGGCATGGTCTACCATACAATGCTTCGAATGGCGACATTGTCAGACTCGCCTGGTAGCTATTGTTATAAGAGAATTCAGCCAAATGAAGATGGTCTTCCCATGATCCACCGAAATCTATAACACAAGCCCGCAATAGATCTTCTAAAATACGATTCACCCTCTCAGTCTGACCGTCTGTCTGAGGATGATAAGCGGTGCTCAAGTTCAACTTCGTCCCCAGCTCGACTTGAAATGCTTCCCAGAATTTGCTAGTGAATATTGTATCTCTATCACTGACTATACTGAGCGGCACTCCATGTAGTCTAACTATCTCCCTGAAGTATATCTACGCCAGACTCTGAGCAGTTCTGTTTGATCTGACCGGTATAAAATGGGAGGTCTTCGTGAAGCGATCTACGATCACCCAAATACTGTCATTTCCTTTTCTGGTTCTGGGCAGACCATCAATGAAGTCCATTGAAATATGTTCCCACTTCCAACCAGGAACTTCTAGTGGTTGTAACAATCCAGCCAATTTCTGTTGGTCACTTTTGACTAGCTGGCAAGTAGGGCATTGACTAACATATATCGAGATGTCTCTCTTTAACGACTTCCACCAGAATGTGCGCTTGATATCGTTATACATTTTACTCACCCCCGGATGGATACTGAGCTTAGATTTGTGGCATTCATCAAGCACATCTCTTCTGAGTTCAGGAATTTCTGGAACACAAATTCGTCCTCCTAACCTCAGAATCCCTCCGCTGTCTAGCTGGAAATCCGACGCATTGCCTTCGCGAATTCGCTGACTCATTCCTTTGATAAATTGGTCGTCTTCTTGGAGAGCCGATATCTTGTCAATCAACGAAGTCGCAATAATGAAACTGGCGATCATTTCATTCTTTCGGCTTAACGCATCGGCCACGACATTGGCTTTCCCTGGAGTGTAAAGAATTTCAAAATCATATGCTGCAAGAAACTCCAGCCAATGTTGCTGCCTCAGATTCAGGTCTTTCTGAGTGAACAGATACTTTAACGACTGGTGATCTGTAAACAGTTCAAATGTAATGACCCGGATTTCCATAACATCAGAGTTGACTATATACATCATACGTCCAACCCAAATATCACGAAAATACGAGACATTTTTTTTTTAGAAGAAAGAGGTAGAAGAAGAACAGAAATAACAACACAGAATCTCACATCGCAGCGGAACAAAATATAATATATCACATCTTTGAAATACAAAATCTTAACTGTATATCATACACTTATCAGAGTACAACACTTACAACATAACGGAACAACTATAACTAGATAACGCTGAAGCCTCCTGCTCCAAGCTCCTTTAGATAGATCTGTAAAATCCTGAACTACTTGACTGCCCGTACAAATTTAGGCACCCAAGAGTTTAGGTAGAACAAAACAAAATAAACTCCGGGTCAGTCATGGGACTGGTATGAGTAAACAGTTTAAAACAGTTTCAGAAAACTAAATGATATTTCATAAGACCACGCCGCATAACACGGAACGGGTTTTTCCCTTATGAAAATCCAAACACTTGATTCAACTTTATATCAAACTCTTTTGATATTATAGTAATGTCTAAATCAAGTAGATAACAATCTAGTGGAACGCTTGCATCTCACGTTCCACATATATAATATACAATCAAAACCGCAAGCACGTATTGGGTAATGGGTTTCTAACTATGACAAGGTATGGAATCACCTTCCGCTGGTATATCTCTAGAGGAGAATACACCGAGTTCAACAAGAACATCTTGCAACTCAGCCACACATGACCGACCACTCATTTCGCTTGAGTGTATCGAATGTATATCACCAACGATTGGGATCAGCAACCGTTTCCCGAATGGGACAGCATCGACAATAGATTTTTAGAAGTAAATGAAACTCTAGATCAGGTGATTATACACCCTAATAGGTGCGACCTACATAGCCATGCTGCTTGCCCGATTTCTGTCATTTACCGGTTGATGAGGCTAGAAGCTACGCTTTATCATCACACCAAATTCACTTCGAATGCCACATCGTCAAATCCATCGAAAATCACTAATTGACGTCTACAACAGTACATTACGTGTCAGCTAAAAGAAGTTCCCTCCTCCGCTTCCACTCTTGGTACAGTTGAAGAAATCAATGTACGTGACCTTTCTGGAAATACTCTGTCAGACATTCATCCATACACGTCACCCAGGAACAGGATGAACCGAAGGTACTATTTCTATAAATAGAAAAAGTCCTTGCACTCTACTCCGTCTTCGATTATCTTTATATAATCTGATTCGCACGCTACTGCCAATATGGAGTGGTTCTTCGGATAATAATCCAACCGGTCTCTCCATATTGACAACGATGGTCAAAACTCCGATAGTCTGTGATTTAACTATCGAATAAAAACAAGTGTTTCGATAGTCGATGATTTAACTATCGAATAAAACAAGTGTTCATCCAAACATCCAACAATCAGTGAGCCTTTAATTAATATTCCATTAATTAAATCTCTTCTCTATTTCTTTATCAATATTTGTTAACTAAATATTTTCAATAACCATATTGGCCTTATACGTTCTTTGGAAAACATTTCCATATATCGCCTTCCTTTATTTTCTATACTAGGAAATATTCATTATTCTATTTCCAAGCTTTGCACATATTTGGGTTAAAACAGATGTTGTATAAAACATCGTTACGACAACCCAAATACAGTATTTAACTAATTCTTATTCCACATTGATCTTCGAGCCTGAATCTTGCTACTTATCGGTATATCATGAAATCAACCAAGTTGGGGTATAATTACCTCTCAGACCTTGACTGAATAACATTTAACGTCAAAACAGACAAGACTACTTACTCGAATAATCAATACCATACAACTGATTATTCACCTTTAAACACATATACATTTTCTCTTTCTATACCTACTAGATTTTATTCTTAAACTTCCCTTTTTATTTTACTATTCTATTTCTAAGTTCGTTTTCTAATCGACTTCTATATATTTTGATATGTTAATTTCTAACTATCAAATTATCTTAAAAATATTCTATCTCCTTAAATTCCCGGAAAAATTCGCCATAACCTCCTTTGTACCGGGAGCATCGGGAAATTTCAAATAGCTTTCCCGGTCCTTCTCATCTCAAAAAGAAAAAGAAAAAGCCAAGCGGCTTGCCGATACGGCGCATAAAATCTCATATGGAAATTAAATACGTACCTTTTTGTCGGGCATTCTATTTATTTCACTTCTATACTTTATTCCAAACCTGTCTCCTATATGTCTATACCTGTCCAATTCATTTTAACAATACCAATCGTTTTAACTCAATTTGTTAATTAAATCTGTTAATTAACTTCTTAGTCTAATCCACTTCTATTTATCCAAATCTTTTTATTTAAAATCCCATTTGAATTTCTATATTCAAATTCCATTTGAAATACTATGTTCAAATTCTATAGTTAAACTCCATTTGAATTCTATTATTCGAATTCTATTTCAATTCCTTATATTCAAAGTCCATTTGAATTCTCTGCATTATTTATAAACAACGTTTATAACTTCAATTCAAATCCCATATTTTCATTTATAAACAAAGCTTATAAATTCGATTCAAAACCCACCTTTCATTTATAAACAAAGTTTATAAAACACACCTTTCATTTATAAACAAAGTTTATAAATTCGATCACTTGTTTTATATACCTTCAAAACAAGTTAATATTTTCTATAGCTTTAAAGTCCATTTGAATTCTCTATGCATTTATTTATAAACAACGTTTATAGCTTCAATTCAAATCCCACCTTTTCATTTATAAACAACGTTTAAATTCGATTCAAATTCCATCCTTTCATATATAAACAACTTTATAAATTCGATTCAAATTCCATCCTTTCATTTATAAACAACTTTATAAATTTGATTCAAATTCCATCCTTTCATTTATAAACAACTTTATAAATTCGATTCAAATTCCATCCTTTCATTTATAAACAACTTTATAAATTCGATACTCGTTCATATATATTCAAAACAAGTTAATGTTTTCTATAGTTCATTTAAAATTCAAATTCTATTTATAAAAATAGAATTCCCCTTTTAAATTTCAAATACCCTTTTTGATATCTTTATAAATCAATATTCAAGCCCAGGGATAATTTCAACAATCAAATCAACCAATTTTCAATCATTTGATTTTTAACACATCATATATGAATATATATGAAATCAAGCAAACAAACAGAATATATATATATATATATATATATATTTTTGAGGAATCCAGTTGGATTCCTCCAACCTGTTTTCCTGCATCCACAGATGTTAGTCAACATAGTAATACCCATCCTGCTTCGAGGCAGGATATCGCGGTATAGAAGGTCATCCACTAATCATAGCGTGGGGCGTATAGGGTAATCATCCGCTATGAAACTGCGGGCATCCGCTAATGATACTGCGGGAATCCAACCAATCAATCAACCCAATGTATATATAATAGTCCTAAATAACTAATATATATTTTTAAATCAACCAAACAATATTCAAACAAGCATAGCAATTATTTTTAACAACTAGAAATAATTCTAAATAAGTGGTGAGCGAGGTTTACTCACCTTAATTTCATTTGCTGAAAATACGATTAATTCCATATCGTCTTGACTTTGAATCTACTCGAATAAATCTGCCGGTCCCTTAATCCCTTACTCGATGATCTTTCCTAAACTCAGAATTTCGAATTTCTTGAAGCCTTCTCATATGTAGTAAAAAGATCGAGTTCCTTCTCCAAAAATCCAAACTGTCCTCACTGTTGACTGGTGATAGCCCCCCCCTTGGCCACCAAAACAGATGATCACTTAATATCTTTCTTCAGCATCTGCGATTGATACAACGGCAAAATCCAAAACTGCTAAAAAAACACACCACAAAAGGTCACTGCACTTTCATCATACTGCCTCACACGATGGATCAAACTCGATGTCTCCCAATACACTTTGCATCGTCCAACCGTAGCCCTCCCAGGTCGCGAAAGCTTTCATCACTGAACACAACGAAAAGGACAAATCGCGACTTTTCTGAACGACAGTAAATCAAGCCCTAGGATCGACCATTTCTCAGCGTCGAGATCCGCTCTCCGTTGATCGGAGTCCTCTCGTGAGATGCCATCGCGATTTCACGTTTGCCCCCTTCAAGCGTTGGCCTTCCCTGACCTCGTGGCGCCTCCAACATGACTTCGAGCTTCCGAACTGAAGGCCTTCGATTTTATATAGGACTGAGATGAGTTTCGAATTTAATTAGAAGGCCTCTCGTTTGGGTGAATTTGATTTCGGCCATTCCTGAAGCTTGCGCTTCGATTTTTGAGGGATAAATATGAGTAGAGGGTGCCTGCGATTTTATCAGGAACGAAGTGGTTTTAGTTTCAACAACGAGGCCTTTTTGTGTGGAGGTAGAGGACTCAACTTGTTTTGTTCATGTCCACAAACGAAGAAAAGAATAAAGTGCTATTTTTATTTTATTTTATATTTGTTTAAATCGGTATCCTTTAATTTAATTACCCATGATGCCGAACTCCTTTCTGAACCCAACAACTACCATTTCTAGGGTAAAACCACTATTCCGAACCCAATGGGATTGGTATCGAAGTCCAGTTCGATCGTCTGTAGAAGATATTAATTTAAATTGATTTAATTTAAATTTCAAACCATTTAAATTCTTCGATAATAATTTAATATTATTATTTTTCTTCAAACAGGAGTTTTGAATTAATTATCTGAACTGTTTCAAATTCAGTTTTGACTTTGAATTAAATTATTCGCTAATTCCTTATTTTGATAATTTAATATATTCGATTTTTAATCGAAATTGATTATCAAATCGATAACATAAATATAAAAATTCATTTATATTATCAACTAAATATTTAAATCCATTCTAAATATTTAAAATTAGTTGGTCGAAATCCCGGGTCATTACAATCTTCCCTACTTATAATAATTTCGTCCTCGAAATTGCTAAGGTAGAAAAAGTGCTACAAACCCATTAATCTTTCAAAACTTATTTATGTTGATACTCAACATTTCAAACTTCCTTACGTCTCTCTTTCGAATAAATCCCTATTCGATAACTCCTCCCTTCGAATAACTATATTCGACATTCTCTCTATCGAATAACTAGATTCGAAAACCTTTCTTCGAATAAATTATATTCGATTTAATCCTTTCATTTAACTCTATTGGATTTTACTCTTTTTGATTTACTTCATCGAATAACTAATTTCGATAACTCCTTCGAATAACCAATATTTTGTAACTCACTTCGATTAAACTATAATTGATAACTCCTCCGATTAACTAATATCGATAACTCCTTCGATTAATTATTAATCGATAATTCCTTTAATTCTATTCGAATAAACTATATTCGATAACTCCTTTAACTCCATTCGTTTGACTCTAGATCGCAGCGATCACAATGGTTACGCCTGATTCCCTCAGGAAACATCCGACCGCCCTTGGCTATCTGCAGCCCTACGAATTTCGCTAGCAGTCGTACGAAACGGCACTTACCGTGAGTAACTATGGTTGACTAATTCTATCTCAATACTATATTCGATTAACTTTAATTGAATAACTAACATTCAATTAAATCCTAGTTCGATTAACTATGTTCAATTAACTCCATCTGGTTAACTCCAAATTTGAATAAAAAATATTCGATAAATTCTAACTGCATAACTAATATTCAATTAACTCTACGGATTAACCCTAACCGATTAACTCTAACTAGTTAATTCTTATTCTAATTGATTTATTCTAACTCTAATCGATTATTCTAACTCTAATCGACTTCTCCTATTCGAATAACTCCTATCGGATAATGTTTATTCATTTATAAAGATTTACTTTTAGTAACGGTTCTTCACTTTATAAATGTTCTCTTTAATAACGTTACTTCACTTATACAAGTGTTGTGTACCCCATTCTATTTAAAACAACCGGTGTTTAAAACCAATATCTCTTCTCTATATAAGCTCGGACTTATATATTCCATTTATCGAATGATAAATATTTAATTTAATTTATAAACTGTTATTTATAAATTAATCTTTTCTATTTATCTGTTAAAAACAGATTTCCATTTTCGATTCATCTTCTAAATATTCCTTCGATTAAATTCTATTTATTTACCCAATAAATATATCATTTATAACATTCTATTTATTTTCTATAAATAAATATTTCCATTGAATCTATTTATAAATGTTTTACAAATATTCCTCCTTCTAATTGTTTGCACATAACTTCCTTTGTATTTGTGTTACAAATATATTTTCTCTTTAACCCTTTTGGTTTTTCCTTTATTCACACCAAATTCATATTTCATTCACATGATTTTACTCAATTTATTCGTTTCGATCCATTTAACTTACTTAAGTTAAATTTAATTTCAATCATTCACATTCCCATTAGCTAGTTGCTAATTAACCGTTTTGCCAATTTCACCTTTTTTATTTGAATATCACTTGTTCAAATATATGTCAACTTAATTATAGACTAATCCAATTATAATTTCAACTTGAGTTATATATTCGATTTCGAATATAAATTCTCAATCGCTTTCGCTTATCCAGAAACCCAATTTCGATTCAAATTTCTTTTAACTAATTATTTTCCAATTTAGTTAATCCTATTTAATAATCAGAAATATGATCATTGTTTCCCAAATCATTTTATCTACTTCACTTGAGTTCACATTCATTTTGTAACTTAAGTCTATATTTTTCTCATGGCCATTCGGATTTTATTTACTTTAAAAATCCTTTTACTTATATATATATAAACCATTGTGGTTTTAAATGGTTTCTGGCGCTGTTTTTCTAAAAATTTGATTTTGACATAACTCAAAATCTATACGACGAAATCCAGATTTTTCTCTTTCATTAGAAAACTATTGTTCAACTGGTCCCGATGATTCTTGTTTCAAAGAATTCCGACTTAATTTGAGTCCTGTATACTCGATTGAAGTTCGAATCGCCAATTTACGAACTGCCGTGTTATGGCGAGCTCGTTTTAATTATATTTATAAATATAAACGTTTAGCCTTTGTTTATAATAAATTCAACTCCATTCTGATATATTTTTAATATATATCAAATCCATTTCATAATATTCCCGATCTATTTCTCTTCAAATATTTAAGTCCTCTACATCTACAATATTCAAATTCCATTTGAATTTCTTTATTCAAACCCTATATTTGAATTTCCTTTTATTCAATTTCTATTCAAATTCTATTTGAATTTCTTATTTTCAATTCCTATTTGAAATCCTTCATTCAAAAACCCATTTCAAATCCCTTATTCAAATTCCATTTGAAATCCTTTATTCCATTTCTATTTAAATTCCTTTGTTCAATTTTCTATTTGAAATCCTTTGAATTTAAATTCTATTTTAACTCCTTTGAATTCAAATTCTATTTCAAACTTTATATTTTCTTTGAATTCTAATATTCAACCTCCACTTTATATTCTCTTTGAAATTCTATTTAACCAAATTCCATTTGAATTCTATATTCAAATCTCTATTTGTCCTTTCTTTATTCAAATCCATTTGAATTCCTTTGAATTCAAATTCCATTTCAATTTCTATGTTCAAATTCTATATTTGAATTCCCTTATATTTGAAATATTCAAATTCCATTTGAATTTCTTTATTCAAACTCATTTGAATTCCTTTGAATTCAAATTCTATTTCACTTCTATTTGAAATCTATATTCCAATTCCCATTTCAGAATTTCCTTGAAGTAATATAAATATATACATATTTTTATATCTATCCCAAATTCAAAACATTTGAATTTTCAAACAACTTGTTTCTTTTCAAACAAATTTCCATCAAAACTTTTCTAAGGCAGCAATTCATCACTTAGAAACTCGAAAATGAACACTGATGATGTTGCGACCATCATCAGAATTATTTCCCAGCTACTGAATGAGTTCAGTGCTATATCACTTGACATTCATTTAGAAAAAATATTTTCCAAACTCCCAGGATTTTAAATTCTGAATTCTGGTTGGAATTCAATTTCAATTTCATCTCCTTTGTATATTTGATTTCATATACAAATTCCATTGGTTATATATATAACTATTTCTGTTTTATAATCTAATTCGATTATAATCCTAACAATCAACTTAACTATTTAAAAACAATATCATGTCCAATCTTCTGTTCAAGTGTTTATAAACTCCTATCGACTTCGTGGCGTCCCACGATTCGACCAAAATTTATAATCCACTCAACAGACTAGTCAACACAATATAAAACAGTTTTTATTCCAAATAACAAGTACGCTCTCTTGTATATATATATACACTCAACTCATTCTAGGATACTACTGATCCTATCTCTAATGAGCACAATTCCACACAGCCTAGGTATTCGCTCAACCTAAGCTCTGATACCAACTGTAATGACCCGGATTTCCATAACATCAGAGTTGACTATATACATCATACGTCCAACCTAAATATCACGAAAATACGAGACATTTTTTTTTTTAGAAGAAAGAGGTAGAAGAAGAACAGAAATAACAACACAGAATCTCACATCGCAGCGGAACAAAATATAATATATCACATCTTTGAAATACAAAATCTTAACTGTATATCATACACTTATCAGAGTACAACACTTACAACATAACGGAACAACTATAACTAGATAACGCTGAAGCCTCCTGCTCCAAGCTCCTTTAGATAGATCTGTAAAATCCTGAACTACTTGACTGCCCGTACAAATTTAGGCACCCAAGAGTTTAGGTAGAACAAAACAAAATAAACTCCGGGTCAGTCATGGGACTGGTATGAGTAAACAGTTTAAAACAGTTTCAGAAAACTAAATGATATTTCATAAGACCACGCCGCATAACACGGAACGGGTTTTTCCCTTATGAAAATCCAAACACTTGATTCAACTTTATATCAAACTCTTTTGATATTATAGTAATGTCTAAATCAAGTAGATAACAATCTAGTGGAACGCTTGCATCTCACGTTCCACATATATAATATACAATCAAAACCGCAAGCACGTATTGGGTAATGGGTTTCTAACTATGACAAGGTATGGAATCACCTTCCGCTGGTATATCTCTAGAGGAGAATACACCGAGTTCAACAAGAACATCTTGCAACTCAGCCACACATGACCGACCACTCATTTCGCTTGAGTGTATCGAATGTATATCACCAACGATTGGGATCAGCAACCGTTTCCCGAATGGGACAGCATCGACAATAGATTTTTAGAAGTAAATGAAACTCTAGATCAGGTGATTATACACCCTAATAGGTGCGACCTACATAGCCATGCTGCTTGCCCGATTTCTGTCATTTACCGGTTGATGAGGCTAGAAGCTACGCTTTATCATCACACCAAATTCACTTCGAATGCCACATCGTCAAATCCATCGAAAATCACTAATTGACGTCTACAACAGTACATTACGTGTCAGCTAAAAGAAGTTTCCTCCTCCGCTTCCACTCTTGGTACAGTTGAAGAAATCAATGTACGTGACCTTTCTGGAAATACTCTGTCAGACATTCATCCATACACGTCACCCAGGAACAGGATGAACCGAAGGTACTATTTCTATAAATAGAAAAAGTCCTTGCACTCTACTCCGTCTTCGATTATCTTTATATAATCTGATTCGCACGCTACTGCCAATATGGAGTGGTTCTTCGGATAATAATCCAACCGGTCTCTCCATATTGACAACGATGGTCAAAACTCCGATAGTCTGTGATTTAACTATCGAATAAAAACAAGTGTTTCGATAGTCGATGATTTAACTATCGAATAAAACAAGTGTTCATCCAAACAACCAACAATCAGTGAGCCTTTAATTAATATTCCATTAATTAAATCTCTTCTCTATTTCTTTATCAATATTTGTTAACTAAATATTTTCAATAACCATATTGGCCTTATACGTTCTTTGGAAAACATTTCCATATATCGCCTTCCTTTATTTTCTATACTAGGAAATATTCATTATTCTATTTCCAAGCTTTGCACATATTTGGGTTAAAACAGATGTTGCATAAAACATCGTTACGACAACCCAAATACAGTATTTAATTAATTCTTATTCCACATTGATCTTCGAGCCTGAATCTTGCTACTTATCGGTATATCATGAAATCAACCAAGTTGGGGTATAATTACCTCTCAGACCTTGACTGAATAACATTTAACGTCAAAACAGACAAGACTACTTACTCGAATAATCAATACCATACAACTGATTATTCACCTTTAAACACATATACATTTTCTCTTTCTATACCTACTAGATTTTATTCTTAAACTTCCCTTTTTATTTTACTATTCTATTTCTAAGTTCGTTTTCTAATCGACTTCTATATATTTTGATATGTTAATTTCTAACTATCAAATTATCTTAAAAATATTCTATCTCCTTAAATTCCCGGAAAAATTCGCCATAACCTCCTTTGTACCGGGAGCATCGGGAAATTTCAAATAGCTTTCCCGGTCCTTCTCATCTCAAAAAGAAAAAGAAAAAGCCAAGCGGCTTGCCGATACGGCGCATAAAATCTCATATGGAAATTAAATACGTACCTTTTTGTCGGGCATTCTATTTATTTCACTTCTATACTTTATTCCAAACCTGTCTCCTATATGTCTATACCTGTCCAATTCATTTTAACAATACCAATCGTTTTAACTCAATTTGTTAATTAAATCTGTTAATTAACTTCTTAGTCTAATCCACTTCTATTTATCCAAATCTTTTTATTTAAAATCCCATTTGAATTTCTATATTCAAATTCCATTTGAAATACTATGTTCAAATTCTATAGTTAAACTCCATTTGAATTCTATTATTCGAATTCTATTTCAATTCCTTATATTCAAAGTCCATTTGAATTCTCTGCATTATTTATAAACAACGTTTATAACTTCAATTCAAATCCCATATTTTCATTTATAAACAAAGCTTATAAATTCGATTCAAAACCCACCTTTCATTTATAAACAAAGTTTATAAAACACACCTTTCATTTATAAACAAAGTTTATAAATTCGATCACTTGTTTTATATACCTTCAAAACAAGTTAATATTTTCTATAGCTTTAAAGTCCATTTGAATTCTCTATGCATTTATTTATAAACAACGTTTATAACTTCAATTCAAATCCCACCTTTTCATTTATAAACAACGTTTAAATTCGATTCAAATTCCATCCTTTCATATATAAACAACTTTATAAATTCGATTCATATTCCATCCTTTCATTTATAAACAACTTTATAAATTCGATTCAAATTCCATCCTTTCATTTATAAACAACTTTATAAATTCGATTCAAATTCCATCCTTTCATTTGTAAACAACTTTATAAATTCGATACTCGTTCATATATATTCAAAACAAGTTAATGTTTTCTATAGTTCATTTAAAATTCAAATTCTATTTATAAAAATAGAATTCCCCTTTTAAATTTCAAATACCCTTTTTGATATCTTTATAAATCAATATTCAAGCCCAGGGATAATTTCAACAATCAAATCAACCAATTTTCAATCATTTGATTTTTAACACATCATATATGAATATATATGAAATCAAGCAAACAAACAGAATATATATATATATATTTTTGAGGAATCCAGTTGGATTCCTCCAACCTGTTTTCCTGCATCCACAGATGTTAGTCAACATAGTAATACCCATCCTGCTTCGAGGCAGGATATCGCGGTATAGAAGGTCATCCACTAATCATAGCGTGGGGCGTATAGGGTAATCATCCGCTATGAAACTGCGGGCATCCGCTAATGATACTGCGGGAATCCAACCAATCAATCAACCCAATGTATATATAATAGTCCTAAATAACTAATATATATTTTTAAATCAACCAAACAATATTCAAACAAGCATAGCAATTATTTTTAACAACTAGAAATAATTCTAAATAAGTGGTGAGCGAGGTTTACTCACCTTAATTTCATTTGCTGAAAATACAATTAATTCCATATCGTCTTGACTTTGAATCTACTCGAATAAATCTGCCGGTCCCTTAATCCCTTACTCGATGATCTTTCCTAAACTCAGAATTTCGAATTTCTTGAAGCCTTCTCATATGTAGTAAAAAGATCGAGTTCCTTCTCCAAAAATCCAAACTGTCCTCACTGTTGACTGGCGATAGCCCCCCCCATTGGCCACCAAAACAGATGATCACTTAATATCTTTCTTCAGCATCTGCGATTGATACAACGGCAAAATCCAAAACTGCTAAAAAAAAACACCACAAAAGGTCACTGCACTTTCATCATACTGCCTCACACGATGGATCAAACTCGATGTCTCCCAATACACTTTGCATCGTCCAACCGTAGCCCTCCCAGGTCGCGAAAGCTTTCATCACTGAACACAACGAAAAGGACAAATCGCGACTTTTCTGAACGACAGTAAATCAAGCCCTAGGATCGACCATTTCTCAGCGTCGAGATCCGCTCTCCGTTGATCGGAGTCCTCTCGTGAGATGCCATCGCGATTTCACGTTTGCCCCCTTCAAGCGTCGGCCTTCCCTGACCTCGTGGCGCCTCCAACATGACTTCGAGCTTCCGAACTGAAGGCCTTCGATTTTATATAGGACTGAGATGAGTTTCGAATTTAATTAGAAGGCCTCTCGTTTGAGTGAATTTGATTTCGGCCATTCCTGAAGCTTGCGCTTCGATTTTTGAGGGATAAATATGAGTAGAGGGTGCCTGCGATTTTATCAAGAACGAAGTGGTTTTAGTTTCAACAACGAGGCCTTTTTGTGTGGAGGTAGAGGACTCAACTTGTTTTGTTCATGTCCACAAACGAAGAAA
Source organism: Allium sativum (assembly GCA_030737875.1). Lineage (NCBI taxonomy): Eukaryota > Viridiplantae > Streptophyta > Magnoliopsida > Asparagales > Amaryllidaceae > Allium > Allium sativum. The sequence goes on along the minus strand of CM060924.1, from coordinate 583,017,109 downwards.
AGAATAAAGTGCTATTTTTATTTTATTTTATATTTGTTTAAATCGGTATCCTTTAATTTAATTACCCATGATGCCGAACTCCTTTCTGAACCCAACAACTACCATTTCTAGGGTAAAACCACTATTCCGAACCTACTGGGATTGGTATCGAAGTCCAGTTCGATCGTCTGTAGAAGATATTAATTTAAATTGATTTAATTTAAATTTCAAACCATTTAAATTCTTCGATAATAATTTAATATTATTGTTTTTCTTCAAACAGGAGTTTTGAATTAATTATCTGAACTGTTTCAAATTCAGTTTTGACTTTGAATTAAATTATTCGCTAATTCCTTATTTTGATAATTTAATATATTCGATTTTTATTCGAAATTGATTATCAAATCGATAACATAAATATAAAAATTCATTTATATTATCAACTAAATATTTAAATCCATTCTAAATATTTAAAATTAGTTGGTCGAAATCCCGGGTCATTACATCAAATTTCTCACCCAGAAGATAGTGTCTCCAGATTTTCAAAGCGAACACAATAACCAATAACTCAAGATCATGAGTTACGTAGTTCTTTTCGTGCGGCTTCAGTTGACGGCTAGCATAAACAATCACTTGTCCCCTCTGCATTAACACTGCGCCAAGGCCTTCTCTAGAAGCATCCGTCCAGACTTTTAAATCTTGGTTGCCATCGATGATGGTTAACACTGGAGCTGTCATTAATCTTAACTTTAGCTCTTCAAAAGCCTCCTCACTTTCTGGAGTCCATTTGAATTTAGAGTGCTTCTTTGTAAGCTTCGTTAAGTGGCCAGATATCTTCGAAAAGTTTTTGACGAACTTCCGGTAATAGCTAGCCAATTCGAGAAAACTGCGGACTTCAGTGGGGGTACTGGGCTGTTTCCAGTTTTGAATAGCTGTGATTTTGCTTGGATCCACAACAATTCCTTCTTTCGATACGACGTGGCCTTGAAATTTTACTTCATCTTGCCAGAAGATACATTTGGAAAATTTGGCTTTTAATACATTCCTTCTCAGAATTTCTAGAACCTGTTCCAAATGCTTTTCATGTTCGGCCTTTGATTTAGAGAAGATTAGAATATCGTCAATAAAAACCAGAACAAATTTATTCAAAACTCCTTTGAACACTCTATTAATTAGATCGACGAAGTAAGCTGGAGCGTTACATAAGCCGAACGGCATTACTAACCACTCGTAGAATAAGTCGGGACCTCTGAATGCTGTCATTGGAACACACTCTTCGGCACTTCGAAGTTGGTGGAAACTTGTAGCTAGGTCCATTCGTGAAAATACTTGTGCGCCATTTAATCGATCGAACAAATCATCAATCCGTGGCAATGGATATTTGTTCTTTATGGTCTGCTTGTTCAAATCACAATAATCCACACATAGCCGTAGAGTACCGTCAGATTTTGGGACAAAAACCACTGTTGCACCCCAATCAGAGAAACTAGGTCTGATCAGACTCTTCCATACTAGCTGTCGTGTTTGATTGTCTAATTCCTCTTTCCCTTTCAAGGACATTCTTCGAATAGCGTGAACTACCGGCCTTGCATTTGGAATCAAAGCAATCTTGAAATCTATTTCTCTTTGCAGAGGCAAGCAAACAACTTCTTCGAACACATCCGCATAATCTTTGACGACAGGAATATCTTTGATGAGATCAAGAATATTCTCTGTAACTTCAGGGAAATTTTCTTTTTGGGCTGGAGAAACATTTAGAGCTGCCCAGAAGTCTTTTCAATTAGCTTTCTGTCCTTCACAGGGAATGTTTATATAACCACCCGATTTAATCTTAGCTCTAACAACTCTCTCGGCGCATCTAACCTCTGCTTCATATTTGGTTAGCCAATCCAATCCCAGAATAAGATCGGATTCATTAAAATTAATAACGACAGAGATAGTAGGGAATTTATAGTAGGAAAAGGAGACAGGTACTGCACAAATCCAACTGAGATTGATAGAACCCCCGACTGGATTCTGGACAGTCATTGGTTCCTTGAGCTTCCTCAAATTCAAATCCATCTTCTTAGCTGCACTCTTGGCAATAAAGATTCGTGACGCGCCTGTGTCAAACAGTACTTTGACTGGAATGTTTTTGACAGTAAGCGTTCCTTCTAAAACATCAGCCCTTTCTTGAGCAGGCGAAGATGCAGGCACTTCGGCCACTTCATTTACCTGAGCCTCTTTGGTCTTTTTTAACAGCCAGCAATCTCGCTTTATATGACCAGCCTGATGACAAAGATTGCATTCCCGAGTCACAGGAAACTTGCCCTTGGATTTAGACCCACCCTCCTTTCGCTTCTTCGAGGTTTTACACTTCCTAGTCAGATGCCCCTGTTTATTGCAGTTAGAGCATGTGGCAGTCGTTGCCGGTTCCTTTTCAGATTTAGCCCTTTTTCTCTTGGCACTGGGCTTCTTACTGACATCAGACTTTGTACTGGCCTCAGGACGATCGGTTTCAGACTCATTTCCATTACTAGAGCTGACTTCTTCTTCGTACTATAGCATACCTTTCTTGCCTAGATCTTCGTACTGATAAGCCATGTATATCATTTCAGAAAAAGGGAGCTTCACGTTCCTCATTACACTGTTCTGATATTTTCTTTGAAGCCCATGAATGAATCTAAGATTCTTCCTCTTTGGGTCTTTAATCAGATGAGGAGCAAAATGAGAAAGTTCGTTGAATTTCTTATGATATTCCGAGATGCTCATGTCACCTTGTATCAGATAAAAAATTCGTCACATAATCGCTCAGTCGCTTCTGGGGGAGTAAATCTTTCTAGGAAAGTCACTTTGAATCTGTCCCAGGTGATATCACCTTCTGGATTATTCTCTATAACCGAATCCCACCAGAACAAAGCTTCATCTTTGAGTGCCCAGGAGGCCAGTAACCTTTTCTGGTCATCCCTCAGCTTTAAACCATCAAAGATCTTTTCAGACGAACGAATCCAAGCCTGTGTCTTCATAATAGATTCTTCACCAGAGAACGGTATTCCACCTATATTTCGATATTTAATTAATAGGGCCTCAATATCCAGTCCTGTATTCCTCCTATTTCTGACACTCATTTTTCTAGTACCTCTGCAAATGGAAGATCAAGTGTCAGGTCATAGAAAAGATAATTTAAAATATAGAAACATATACTTCAAGTGTAAATGTGTCTATCGAGGTGTAATTTCATTCTGCTTTACTCATACTAGGATATTGCTGATCCTATCTGTATAGAGTTACCCGTCCTAGAACACTACTGGTTATATTTCTGACGAGTTCGTTCAAATGTTATATTCCAGAACTAAGCTTAACCAAAGCTATGATACCAAATGAGACGACTCCAAACCCCGTACTGACGGCGGCAAGGGTAATCCATGGAATATAACACATAAACAGATAATAGCAGAACAGAATTAAATAAACACACCAGATAATGAACAATAGAATATACTGGACAAAAGTAATCATCAGAGATACACGGTATATAGGATCTTACTTAGTACAAATACAGTTCAGCTATACATAAATGTCTACAGCGGAAATAAACAAAGTATGTACAATAGGAACTGAACAGCATAAAAAGAGATAAATGATATAATCCATCTTCAGCTCCAGCTATCCAGAAATAACCAGCTAAACCTGAATACAAGGCTGCCCGTGTAGAAAGAGGGGCACCCGAGTTTGAAAGTGAAACAAACTACGAGTCAGTCATGGGACTGGTATGAGAAATCCACTCAACACATATATAATTGGCTAATCACAGGACCACGCCACTTTCGTGGAACGGGTTTACTCCATTGGATTGTCGGTGCTTTAAAACAAATCTTTCTTTTAAACAACGCAATGCATTTTATAAATATGAAGCCATTATAAGACTCAGTTCCCATCACACAATGCAACGCAAACCGGAGGATAGAGTTTTACCTTATAACGGCCAAAATATGCTTGATACGAATAAAACAAAGGCAATTGATATTATTGTTAGTGTTTATATGTTTTGAAAACAATTTCAAATCATAACTATCAATCATAGACGACATGAGCGTCCCATGCCACTATATCGCCAAATATATATATACAATCGAAACCGCACAGTCACGTATTTGGAAATTGGATTTCCGTCATGAACCAAGGCAAAAGATAGTCCTTACCGAATTCGAGACTGCCTTGCCCGAGTGTCAGGCAAGCGCGCAGGCAAGCCTTGGATCGTCAGGGCCGGTCCACCGATGTGGATTATGCCTGAACACTACGTCTCTCCGCCCTTTGGGGCGTAAACGAGCCAACAAATGACTCCATCGGACCCGGATCGTCCGATCAAACCGAGGCGCCTCGCAACAGCAACAACCACACAGGTGAAAAGTATATAAATGTCAGGGCTGGTAGGTCACTGACACCACCCTAGCTAGGAAGAAACGCAGGCCCTCCCTGATGTCCTCTCCCGTTTCTGGTTCATACCGGAGTGTGAGGCTTGCGATTTCACGTTATACACAAAGCTACGCCACACAGGCGGTGCTTTGATCATCACCACAAGACTTTGCTTTTCAACAGAAGCCCTGATTACTGCATCTTAGCATGCCACATGGGCAATTCATACCATGCGACTGATGTCCATCGATATACAACCTCTGAGCTCGTGCGTTTCAGAGAAGGGCGTTAAGCAAAAGAATAAATTCTCCGCCGCCAAACATATGTATATTTAATAGATATCAATCAACACAGAATAAAATCCAAAGTCAGACACACAGTCCATTTACAAGTCCGTTCTGGGTCTGAACGAAACCGGAGGAACTAAATACCTCGCAAACTCATCGATCACTACGTACGTCTGGACGATCACCACTCATTATCCATATTCCGGGATGCCTCCCAATCAGGACCTCGGTTACCATCCAAATGAGGTGGAGATCTCTGGTCTTCGACCACCGTCTTCATCTTCGAATTTCAATCGTCGGTCAATTATTCGAAATGAGAATTAACACGGCCTTTTCAAATAATTCACGTATATTTAGAATTTCAAATCAATTTATTTCAATGGTTAAATCATTCGATAACACCAATTTTGTTCTTTAATGTAATTTTCACACCAAGCACATTCAACCATCAAATACCACATAAATCGAGCAAATTCAATTTATTTCCATTCCATATCGGTTATGATATTTTATAATGATTTATCGCTATTTTTATTTATTTTAAAATAGCCGATTTATTCAAAACGACGCTTCGGGCCATAACGCGGCCATGGCGCTGTTTTTCTTCAGGTTTGATTTACATATATCTGAAACTCTAACCATTGGATCTTCACAAAATTTACATGATTAGAAAGGTCTTTTCAAAACGAATCCAACGGTTCCAGTTTCGGGAAAATCCGACGGTCGGATCTCCCGGTACAATCGTTTGAAGTTTCGATTTCAAAATACGAACTGCAACGTCGTTATTCGATTTAATATAATTATATTTATATTTATAAATAAATATAATCGTTTCTGGCACTGTTTTTCTTCAGATTTGAATTAAACATTCCAGACAATCCAACCGTTGGATTTTTACAAAGTTGGTGCCGTTGGAAAGATTTCTCCAAAGCGAACCCAGCGGTTGCAGTTTCGGGAAAATCCGATGGTCGGATTTCTCGTACTAATCGTTTCAAATTACGATTCCGAAGCGCGAACTGCACGGCTTCGATTCCTTTTAATTAAATTTATATTTATATATATAAATATAGTTCATTCTATAATTCCAACTATAGTTCATTCTATATTTTCAACATCGTTTTCACTTCAAATATTTCACTAACGCCTTAATATTTCGAAAAATTTCGCCATAACCTCCTTTGTACGGGGAGGGGTTTGGAAATTTATTGGGCCATGTTAGGTACCCAATAAATCCTAAAAAGCATTCACATATTTATAGTGATATATTCTGTTGTTTACGGGGGAGCATGTATAGATAATAACTCCAGAGAATATATTCTCGTCACCCCGTTTCCGTGTGGAAATAAATAGTCCATGTGCCGTATCTAATAACTAGAGAGACGTGATTATTGTCAACTCCAGACCCGTGTGGGGTTTTTATTAATCTGGCAATTTATCGTTATATTTTATAGAGTCCATATCAGTCATCAGTTCAACCTGTAGTATATAATCATCGCCATACAAGCCTCTCGCTCGTATGGTAAATCTTCCACCTCGTCACACAAGCTCCAATTGCTTATGTGGAATATGATGAAGTATGCCTATCGTCAAGAAGTATGCCATGTAGCGTAGTTCAAATTTAATTGTTACTATCCTATAGCGATATTTATTATTTCTCACAGAATAACCAGCACTCCGCATCCAATGGCATTCACAGGAGTTGATATAAAAATAAAATTGCGCAACCAACTCATCAAGGCTTACCTATTTGTCGGGCACACAAATAATTTCTTTACTCTACAGTTAATCCATTTTTCCTGTTCAACACATGTATATATATGCAGAACAAAGCCAATAATAATATTTCTAGCAAACTATTATTTATTTCAACACGTGTGTATTTTTATCAAAGCGTATACATGATAAAAGAAATATTTTTATCATCAAAAATATTTATTCAACACGTGAATGTTTTTAACACTTCATATTCACAATAAAAATGTAGTTTTTATTGTCTATTCATTTTATTTTAAAATACGATAACATTCAACACATGAATTTCAACTCGACGAACGAATTTCAATTCAACACATGAATATTCTCTATAGTTTGTATATATATAAAAATGTGATTTTTATCGCTAAAACTATTTGTTTAAATTCAAATAATATTCAACACATGAATTTCAACTCAACGAATGAATTGCAACTCAACACATGAATATTCTCTATAATTTGTATATATATATATATATATAAATGTGATTTTTATCGCTAAAACTATTTGTTTAAATTCAAATAATATTCAACACATGAATTTCAACTCAACGAATGAATTGCAACTCAACATATGAATATTCTCTATAGTTTGTATATATATAAAAATGTGATTTTTATCGCTAAAACTATTTGTTTAAATTCAAATAATATTCAACACATGAATTTCAACTCAACGAATGAATTGCAACTCAACACATGAATATTCTCTATAGTTTGTATATATATATAAATGTGATTTTTATCGCTAAAATTATTTGTTTAAATTCAAATAATATTCAACACATGAATTTCAACTCAACGAATGAATTGCAACTCAACACATGAATATTCTTTCAACATATGTAATTTATTTCAACGAATGAAAATTATTTTAACACATGTATATTTCAGAGAATTTCGGCAGCATAACGGCAGGGTAGTTAAAACCGGGACCGTCCCTAATACGGCTCCTCGCTCTACCTTAAAACCTCGCGGTTTTTGACAATGGGGATCATGCATCTAGTTTGCATGCAGGCGGTATATATTTATTTCATTTCCACAAACTAATCCTATGTGGTTTCAACCAAATATTTCTCAACCACAAACGGGTATTTTTCAAACACAATCAATCAATATCAACCACAAACAATCCCAAACAACCATTTGTTATCAATCAATTTTTCACACCAATCACAATCAATAAATATCGTCCATGGTTTGTGGACGAGGGGCGTGTATATATATATATATATATATATATATATATATATATATATATATATATATATATATATATATATATATATATATATATATATATAATAATTCACTTTTATTTCAACACATATATAATTTTTACAACGCATATATAACTTATACATCGAACATACAACTTATACAACACTTACACAAGAGGTGTACAACGCTTATTTACTCATACATCGACTATATAAGTTATACTTCGTCGTTTGCCATATCGTTTATAAATTAGAAATCTCACATTGGGTTCCACTCCACCGAAAATAGCTGAAGGCTCAGAAAAATATGCGGTCTCTTCTAAAATGTAGAAGGCGTCCACACGGTCACGATGTTTCCTGTTTCACCGAATTTCGTTAAGAAACGAAAAAGATATGATTTTTATTGTGAAATCACAGACGGTAGCGCTTAGAAGTGCTATAATATAGTTGAAATTATAATAGGCCGTTACCTCCACGAAATCTTCAAAACTAGGTCGGATCTTTTCTCGAAATCCGCGCAGCTTGGTGATGATCGGCCCCTGCCACCTTGTAATGCTTCGAGAGGCGCACAGATTGACGGGGGTTTGGTGGCACTCGGCGGCGGATCGGGCGGGGTACGGCGGCGCGAAGTCGGCGACTTCGAGGGCGTGAATCTCGAGGTACAGCTGACGAGGGGTGGCGTGGGAGGTATAGATTTGAAGCCCTCGACGAGTACTACAAAAGCATCAACCGGGACGGGGTCTATTACTGCGTGGATTGGTCGGAAAATGAAGGGGAAGCGGAGAACCCCTTTCCGTCGTCGATCGTGTTACGGGGAGAGAGAAAACGCGATATTTTTTTTATAAAGAAATTTTCCTATTGGACAAGGTTATATTAAATTCAAAAATTGGGATTTTCTTAGACGACCTCGAAATCAAAACCAACGACTGCCGTCCCTAGCGTTTTACCCCCATTTCGAACATAATGGGATATGTTTCATAGGCCCATTCGACTGTTTCAGTCAGTTTTGCTTCAAATTAAAATATAAAATATTCAATATTTAATTTGAACGAACATTTAAATTTGCCAGGGTCACAAACTGATTCGAAAAATTCCAGAAAAATAAATCTAGCTATGTTTTGACGATACGGTCCCAATAAAACTAGTTTCGTCGAATTCTGAGACCGTTTGCAAAATGGCCCATTTCTGGTCGATCCAATTTAACTGTAATTGACAAAAACACATCTTCTTTTGCCACGCTCACATACTAGCATCAAAAAATTTTAAATTTGAAACCTAGCAATAACTTCACATCCCGGATCCAACAAAAGTGGTTTCGTCGAATTCTGAGGTCGTATGCAAAATGGCCAATTTCACGGGTTATATAAATTCCATAGCGACCTTTCTGAAAATTCATTCGGCTATAACTTTTGCTTTCCGCTATGAAAATTCGATTTTTCAGATTCGTTAGAAAGGTATTCACTAACAGATTTAAATATTTTTGGTTTCGCTAAAAATCCGTTTTGTTTTGCGCCCGGTACAGTCCGACAATGTTTGAATTCAATTTTTGAAATTGCAGCGCCATTTCAGGCCTTATTTATAATTATAATTAATTATATTCGTTTTCAATTGTCGATTCAAACTCAGTTTTCATTGCTATTATTTAAAATATTTATTTTAAATATTTAAAATCCATTATTTTAGCCAATTTAAAAAAATTAAAATTGGTTCAGATTTTCTGGGTCGTTACATCAATTGATATGTTGAGTAACGTGTAAAATTTTAAGAATCAATAACATGAAGTAGGTAAAAGAATTAACAGCAATATAACATGGACAGTGAAGTTCTCAAATGAAGTTCATTTGCAACTAACAAATTCTCATTTATTCTAAGATACGTTTCCTTTCGAAATATTTACAAACTGCCCTAATCTTTTATTTGAAATATCATCACAGTTCAACTTTATTGTATATATATATTTATACTACCACATATATGTATTTAGGTCTCCAAGGCTTCAGATCCTGATTTCGTCGTGCAGTCATTCCAAATTCTTAAAGAAAAGAAGCCTCGATAATGTACTTATCCAAATATTCCTAAGCTGCGTTTAGCCGGTTTGTCTTGCCTTGTTGTACGAGTATGATATATGTTCGTATTTTATTCGTTTTTGCCAAACCGAGCGGGACGTAAATAAACACATACACTTACATAAATGTCATCGCATTTACTAAATTAACAACTTCATATTTTAATTCAGTATGGTATTCAAACTCTACATAAAATTCTCGTTTTAATTAATATATAAATATATATATAAATTCGAACTCTAATTTAAATAATAAATTCGATTAAAAATCTATTATATTTCGAATATAATATATAAACTAATTTAAATATTCGAATTTAAATGGCCGAAAAATCCGGGACGTTACATTCGTTCCCCCTTAAAATAATTTCGTCCTCGAAATTGTAAAATACGAAGAATATTGAATTATTTTAAAATCCATTACTTGAATAATAAATTCGAACTTTAAAAAAAAATCTAAAAATTTGCCAGCACTCCCTCTGCATGGCTCGATCGGTACGATTACCACTGCCACTCTAGGCCTCAACTTCTTCGAAAAGAAAATTCAAAATCCAAATGGCAACCTACTTTATTTGGATCCCAATTTATTTTTCAATAAATTTTCAAACCCCAATTCATTGAAGTTCTCTCACTTTGAATTCATTCTTAAATGGGTTTTACTTAACCATGCTCAGTTTTACTTTCATATTCGATTTAATTGACGAATTGATTTTCTAATCAATTCAATTTTATTTCAAAATTCAAATTAGATTTCAAACCAAATTAACCAGAACAAACAATCCACATTATTATAATATAGAAAATAAATTCCTTTTTCTATATAAAATATACGTTGGGTAAAATTATTTCATCTACCCATCTTTATATAACAATATCGTATCCATTCACTAGTTCAATGCTTCCCAAAACTTGAACCAGTCAAATAACACAATACAAAACGTCTTTATATAAAATTTTACAAATACGCTCTCATATATATATATACACACACACTCAAACTCAATCTAGGGTGTTACTAACCCCATCTCTATTGAGTTACGCCACAGAGCCAAGGTTACTACTCAACCAATAGCTCTGAGACCACTGTAACGACCCAGCGAATTTCGGCCCCGAAAATCGACATGAAACCCCTTTACCGTACTCATGCCGATCCTCCAAGCACCGAAAACACTGGAACGTTTAGAAAGAAGTTAGAGGGTGAGATAAGAAAGAAAGAAAGTTAGGATAGAAGAAAAAGAGGAATCAACACAGAGTCTCACATCGCAGCGGAACAAAATATATTACAGAAATAAATCTTTACTGGAAACTTTAAAATACTTACAATATCGGAGTACAACACACAGCTGGACAGTTTTGAAATCTGTCCTGATATATAATCACACAGCGGAATATCATTCATCTGAACATCTTCAGCTCGTCTCTGGACTTCTCAGTACCTGATAACCTGAACCTGTATAACTCGGTCTAACCCGAGCATTTACAAAACACCGGGTCAGTCTGGTGAACCAGAGTGAGAAAAAATCGCACAGCAATTAAGGTTATCACACAACTTGATTTTAAAGTTAAAATCCTTTCGAAAGAAAAAGATAATCGTAAGACCGATCCACACATAAACACGGACGGTTTTTACCATACGATAACCCAAACCAGTTTTCGAAAATCAATATCTTGATCTGATATTATGATAATGTCTAGATACAAATAATTAACAAATCTAGAGGAACGCTTGCATCTCACGCTCCCCATATATAGTATACAATCGGAAAACCGCGGGCACTTATTGGATATTGGATTTCCAACTTGACAAGGTATGGGACCACCTTCCGCACGTGTATCTTTAGAGGTGAATACACAGGGTTCAACAAGAACATCTTGCAACCCAGCCCTCACATGACCGACCACACATTTCGCTTGAGTGTATCGAATGTATATCACCAACGGATGGACTCAAACCACCATTCCCGAATGGGCAGAATCGATAAAGTAAGAAACAAAAAGGAATTTTTCTAGATAGGTGATTATACACCCTAATGGGAGCGACCCACATAGCCATGTTGCCTGCCCGATTTTTGTCATTTCCTGGTTGACGAGGCTTGAGGTTATAATCTTTTGAACACCTGGCCACCATTCACTTTGAATGCCACATCGTCAGATCCTCCAGGTATCACTGAATACTGATTTCCGCAAAAATACTCTGAGCGTTAAGCCAAAGAAGGTGTATGGCCTGTTTGTAGAAAATCAACATACGTAATCCCTTTAGAAATACTTTCTCAGACACTCGTCCATACAAGTCACCGAGGAACAGGATGAACCGAAGGTACTCTCCTACTGCATCCAATATAGGAATCACCCCATGGATCAGTAGCGATCGTCCTTGTAATCCACAGTTTCAACCACGACAGAACCCCAGTATATCTCCGGGTCGAATCAGAGATTGTAAGTGGTTCTTCCGCTTTATGTAGATCTATGGTCTTCACATGCTCCATCTCGATCGTCGCCTGATCTCTTCTATATATTTTGTATTTGTTGGTTGGAATGGTTTTCGAATATATATTCGATTCCAGTCTTTCCATACCAACATCCGTAAAAGCCAAACTTGATAGTCGGTTATTTAACTATCAAGCAAACATCCATTCAACCATAAAATATAAATAGAATTTATCGTTTAGTATTCAGCATCACTTGCCCTTCTAATTCAAATAATCAAACATCTTCTTTCTCAATATCTTGGAGAATCAGTATTTACTTCTTATTTAATTATGAGAAACCTCTCAACTTCCTTTCTTCTAATGTTTGCAAAACATTGGCTAAACATTATTTAAAAATCCATAATAGAAAAATCAAATCAACTTACTATTCGCAAAACATTATGAAGTATATTTCATTTATTTATTTCACAGCTTCCAGTGTTTATTCTTATTGAATAAACTAAATCTTATGGTTTTTCTTCTGTGGAAATTCTCTTAGATTTCCTTTTTGACCTTGGGATTCTCATTCTGTATGTATATCCCCAATGTTTCACTAAACATTGCATTATTATTTCTAAATGAAATAATATACCCTCACTGTCCTTTGTTTCATCACAACAAATATCATCTTCAGATAATTTCGAAGTCGTTCAAGTTGGGGTATTTAATTACCTCTTAGACCTTAATCAACAACGTTCTTATCTTCAGATAAATATAAGTCATGACCCAAAAATCCATATCTCGTTTCAATACCATTTCAAATTCTGATTAACTAGTTAATCCAAACTATAGCTTTACAAATTCACTTTATCTTTTGGAAACCCCTCTTTTATATATATATATATATATATATGTATATGTATATGTATATAAACAACATTGCTTAATCCATTGATTATTAAATTTCTTACCAAACATTCCTCGCATTAACTTCCCATTTTGATTCAGTACTTTGTTTCCTATCTGGGTTATTATCACGGACCTTATTACTTAATCCTTTTACCAAACTTAATTATAAATCCCCCATTTCCCATTTCCTTTTTCCTTCTGGGAAATCTCCAGGTCCAATTACCGAACTTAAGTATTTCTAATTCCAAATCAATTTCTTCACTTCTCACTCGCTTTATAAACCTTGTTTTCATCTCAGGTTAATCATAACTCCTTTATACCTTCATTTTCCTTTACTTAATCAAATTGTTAAGTAACCCTCCCATTTAAGCTTATAAGTTCGCTTAAACCCCCTTTATAACTTCATTATAAACTCGAGTTTAGATATAAAACTCGTTCAAAATCTCTTTTCAAAATTTAAATCAAACCTGGTAAATTTCTCCTTTAAAATAATATAATTAATTCAAATAATTTCATATAATTGTTTTTACGAAACAATAAATCGAATTCTTAACTGTTGGGTTATTCCCTACTTATCTGCTTATACTTTCTCTTAACATAAGCGGTTACTTTATCAAAAAAAAAATTTATTGCTGACTTATAAACCTTTGAATACCAATAATAATCCTTATTTTCTTTAAAAGTCACTTTATTCAAAATAATATTTTTAAACCTTATTTTGGTTATAAACTAAATTTATACCTCAATACGGTCAGTTCACTTGACGATTAAAAACGTTCACAATTTTATAATGACTGACTTCTAGACAGTGATGCCACAATACTGAACCAATATATTCACTAGTTAAAACAAATCACATGGTGAATTTTCAATTCAACTATTTTCGATCAAATCAATTGTTCAATAAAAACTATTTCCTTTATATGATAAGAACACCCATCCATCAGCAAACAGATCACACAACAATTCAAACCATTTCAATCACGTTCAATTAATAAACGTGAACAATCAAGGGGAAATTTCCTTTATCGAATTCGAACAGGGGTCGGTGTCTTGCTGGAATTAAATGTCCGTTTAATTCCACTGATTAAATCAAAAATAAATATCCATAACTAGCAGATGGTCAACTACTAGCAACCAGAGCACACAGAAATAAAACCCAATTTATATGAAATATAAATCGGAGGAAACTGAGTGAGGTTAACTCACTTTGATCGGTTGGGTCGTTCAACGCTGGTTTTAATTAAATTAAACAACGTTTAATTTAATTAAAAGTTTTCCGTCCTTCCAATCCTGACAGACACTGCTCCATCCCGATCTCCTCGTCTCTACGGTTCCAACGAGCCTGATTTTGTCAAAATCCGTTAACGTACGGACGAGATATCGTCCAAACAAGTTTTAAATCAAATTAAATTAAACATAGATTTTATATTTGAACTTAGATGGGCTTTACCTTTAACCGGCGGCCCACATACAAACAAACCTGACCCGCTCCTGTTTAAAAACCCTCACCGATCCTTATCCTCATTTCAATCGGCCACCACAAAAAATTTCATCCCAATTAGAAAAACCCTAATCGCTAATCCTCTACCAACTCGAGATAATCTGCGTCGCCTTCTCCTTCGATCCTCCCCTACCTTCGTTCGACTGTCAAACAACAACCCCTACCGATACCCGTTGAGCCTACCACCACTTCCACAGCCTCCACGGCTTTGCCAGTCAACCCCAAACACCCAGATCCAAACGAGGCCTCCGTCGTGAACAACTCCAATAGCAATCAGCCCTACACCAAAAGCTAAGTTTTTCTTTTCCCTTTAAATTTCAGTAATATTTGTTTTGATTTTTCTGATTCTTGAATGGGATTTTCTTTGATTGACTGTGTGTTTGTGTGGTCTGTGATGTATGAAACACCATGTCGTGACCCTTATTTATAGTTGTGGATTGAAACTAAATGAGAAAACTATCTAAATCATACTGAAATATGTTGTAAAATCATAGGTTTAGGTTCTAGTTTGTTTAGTTCTTAGGTGCTGCTTCTTTTCATTCAGTTGTATTATCAACTGTGGTACTGCTTGATGGACGTTGATGACTGTTTGATGTTTGCGAGATGGTCCTAGCATAGATTTATAAATTACATAGGGTCTTTGCAATGCAGTTGTCTTGTTTGAAAAGAGATAGTGATTGAAATGGCCTAGGTTAGGGGAGATAGGAGCTATGACTTGTTCAACCAAATGTTTGAACTGTAGGTCATGGATTTTGTATTGGGTTTCCTACTGTATGGTACGGTCTTGCCTAAATTTGCATAAAGTTGACTGCTTAGCAATTTATTGGTCTGTAGATTTGATGTCAAAAATATATACACATTTCATTTTTCTTTTGCTGTTCATGTCCTTTTTTTCACAGCTACTCCTACTCTATCTCCTTAGCTGTTTATTTCCAATGCATATTATCTGAAATATATACATAGATTTAGTTGTTTCCTTTTGTTATGTATTGTCTTGTCCCCTCTAGCTGAGCATATTTACTTTTTAACTGTTTGACCTTATATATATATATATATATATATATATATATATATATATCTTCATCATCTGATTTCCTTAGTTATTCTAGCTATATGGGTTCACTGTTTCTTGGATGAAACAGGTCTTCTTGCAATTTGTATTTTTAATGCAATGTTCTGTCTATCCATTTGTTATTGTTCTATAGTTGTTTAATTAAATTTCTGTATATGCATTTGTTGTTTCAATATATACCTACCTATGCTTGATTTTCCCTAGCTATTCTTGCGTTGTCCCTTAGTCAATTAGTTGTTTTAAAATATTTAGATGTACATTTAGCTTTTGCGATTTGATGTTACACCTTTGTTTCAATACGGCTATGCATTGCCTTAGTTGTGCATTTCACTGTTTTCTTTAATTTATTTTTCCCTTTTTTCTTCTTTACTATTCAAATGATGTCATTACCCTTTTTAATGGGTTTCTTCTTTCTCGCAGATCAAAGAGTTGGGCACTTCGGTTTGGGAAGAGACATGAAGAAGTTTTATTTACAAATGTTGATTCGTGTTTTGAAGTTTGAACTTGTATTAGCTGTTGAAGTATATGTTTAGTTTTTTACAGGTTTATGTTGCGGATTTTGGTTTGTAAATTTAATTAGCAAAGTGTATACATATTCAAATGTATAATTATTATATACGCTCCTAAGAAGCTCTTACGGATAGATTTGACTACTTTTAAACAGTTGTAAAGCATCAGTTGATATGTTGAGTAACGTGTAAAATTTTGAGAATCAATAACATGAGGTAAGTAAAAGAATTAACGGCAATATAACATGGACAGTGAAGTTCTCAAATGAAGTTCATTTGCAACTAACAAATTCTCATTTATTCTAAGATACGTTTCCTTTCGAAATATTTACAAACTGCCCTAATCTTTTATTTGAAATATCATCACAGTTCAACTTTATTGTATATATATATCTATATTTATACTACCACATATATGTATTTAGGTCTCCAAGGCTTCAGATCCTGATTCCGTCGTGCAGTCATTCCAAATTCTTAAAGAAAAGAAGCCTCGATAATGTACTTATCCAAATATTCCTAAGCTGCGTTTAGCCGGTTTGTCTTGCCTTGTTGTACGAGTATGATATATGTTCGTATTTTATTCGTTTTTGCCAAACCGAGCGGGACGTAAATAAACACATACACTTACATAAATTTCATCACATTTACTAAATTAACTACTTCATATTTTAATTCAGTATGGTATTCAAACTCTACATAAAATTCTTGTTTTAATTAATATAAATATATATATATATATATATATTCGAACTCTAATTTAAATAATAAATTCGATTAAAAATCTATTATATTTCAGGAAGATTTAAGATTTTATTTTCAGAGTTTTATCTTTGATAAAATTAATGAGAATCTTCTAATACGAATATCTTATTAAAAGAATACTCGGAGTTGAAATGTGGCGTAATGTGTGATTTTCCAATATTTTCTTTTTAATCACAAAATACGCGAGTTATTCAGAAAGACCGGGTTTAACCCATTCTGGATAATCATCACGACGATCAAGAGTGGAAGATGAAGACGGTGATTGAAGACCGAAGGTTTTCACATCGTTGGGATGATGATGATTGGTATCTTGAATTGGGGATTGTCCTTCCAAGGCAAGGTATTTAGTAATGATCGTCCAAGCGCATTTGGAGATCGACGGACAAGTTGTTTCGCTCAGACCCAGAGCGGACTTGTAAATGGATTGCGTGTCTGACATTGTATTCATTTCTATTGTATTTATTGAACGCTACTGATTATATATTTCTGTTTGGTGGTAAAGAATATATTCTTTACTTATCACCCTTCTCTAAGACGTATGAGCTTAGAGGTTATATATATATTGGTAGATGATCAATAATATGGTAGGGTCTGATAATGTGGCATGCTAAGATGTAAATGATCAAGGCTTTGTTGAAAAGCAGGCCTTGTGGTTGATGATCAAAGCACAGTCTCTTTAGGCATATCTTTGTGTATATCGTGACTTCGCGAGCCTCACACACCGGTTGAGTCTAAAACGGGAGAAGGGAACGCAGGGAGTGCACACGTTTCTTTCTAGCTAGAAGTGGTGTTGGGCTTTAACACGACCCGACATTTGCTTATGTGGTTGATGGAATTTTTGCGAGGCCTCAGTTTATTCTTATCGGTCGCCCTCGGCTGATTTGTAGGTCCAATAGGATCGGGGAGCATGTGTTCAGGCATAACTAATCAACTAAAGTATTTGTGGACCGGCCCTGCTGTATCCAAGGGTTCGCCAGCGTCCGAATCCTGAGGCATTGCTAGAGTGTCTCGAATCGGTCAGGAGCTCCTCCCTAGCCTTGACTCATGATGGAAACCCAATTTCCAATATGCCCTTGCGGTTTTGATTGTATAACTAGTATGGCGACATAGTAGATGGTATCTATGCCGTCTAGGATTGATATTATATTTGAAATGTTTTAAATATATATTTACACACTAATAATAATATCGTATTTTGCGTATTTAGCATCTTTTGACCATTATAAGGTAAAACCTTATCCTCCGGTTTGCTTTGCATTGTGTGATGGGACCTTGGTCTTATAATGGTTTCATTTTTCTAAAAAGCATTGCGTTATTTGACGATTTACTTTATTTATGCACTGGCAATCCAATGGAGTAAACCCGTTCCGCGTTAGCGGCGTGGTCCTGTGATTAGCCTACTTATTAGATAAGTCAAGTATAGAATTCTCACACCAGTCCCACGACTGACCTGTAGTTTGTTTCACTTTGCAAACTCAGGTGCCCTCTTTCCACACGGGCAGTCGAGTAGCTTTTTGCAGATATAATTAAGCAGGATCCTAGATTGAAGTCTGAAGCTGTGTCCAGAATATTGATGGCCTTCCGCTGAGATTACTTCCGCTGCAATATATTTAATTTCTTGTAAATATACCTTCCGCTGTATTATTTATCGATGTACTCTGATATATTCTGTACTCTGATGTAACATTTATTATTGATGTTATAAAAGTCTGTGTTGTTGTTCTGATGTTTTGTATGGCCAAAGTTAACGTACGCGGTTTTCGAACGGTCTTGAATCGATCTTGCGATCGATTGGGGTCGGGCGAAATCGGGGTCGTTACACTTTATGAATAACTCGCGTATTTTATGATTAAAAACAAATATTGAAAAAAAAACACACATTTGGTCACATTCCAACTCCGAGTATTCTTTTAATAAGATATTCGATTTAACAGATTCTCATTAATTTTATCAAAGATAAACACTGAAAATAAAATTTATACATCAATTTCCGAAATATGGAATTTCACAGAAATCAAATCAATACATAATCGATATAGATTTCTGTATCAGACTAATAATATAAATGGAATAACGGCAAAGCCTCTTAAATTCCATATATAATATCGGTCTTCTTTTACAGAAGCCCATTCCGATTATTACCAATCGAATTTCCACTTAATTCCAATTTAATATATTAAATTTAAAACTTGGTTTTTAGAAAATGCCCTTTTTAAATCTATAAAATAGATTTATAGGTTTCGAATAATAATTTCAATGTAAATTGGATTAAAGGACAAATGTCATTTAAAACACCGTCAAAGATAAATCCACTTCACATCTCAATTTATTTATAATTACGAATTCTAGAAATCTTAATAAAAGATCTCCCTTTAAATATCAATTAAAAACATAATTTAAAGCAAACATTGAAAATATTCTTTATATAAACAACTCTAAATGGGAGTATTCTTTATATTACAAATTCTTTATCTTTTACAGATATTCCTTGTTTTAACATATACTTGATTAACAATATATATTTTGAAAAATATATATATACTTTATATAATAAGGATTTCTAATGTTAAAATATCCTTGTTTAAAAGAACACCTGAATCGAAATGCGACTCAAACATTTACCATATAATTTGGATTACATGGATTTCACACACATCATATGTATGACAATAATAGTAAAATCATCCATCTACATCCAAAGTGTAAATTCCACTGTGTAAACATTAAAATTAAATAATAACGCTCATCGCAGCCTGTCGATCTAACAATCAACATACAACTAAATATTGGGATTAGTGTATGTTAACTTTCATCCCAACACCCGTGTGGGGTTTCATCCAACAAACAAATAATAAGCTAATTTGTGCACTTGGGCGATGTGTAAAAATTATCGACCCAATCACATAAACAAGTCGGATAACTTGTGAATGTAAGTGTAATACACAATACATATAATGATGACAAGAAAGTATCTCTATTGACAATTTCTATTTTGCTAATTAAACTCTAAACAAAAATGGTTATTTTGTTTGGCAATTCTAATGAGACAAAACGATAAATATGTTGATTTAACTAACCTATCTTGACAATTATATATCTTGCCAAACATATATATATATATATATATATATAAATTGCTTCAACTAATTCATTTTGACAAAAATGAATATTTCTGACAAAATGTAAAATTTGGTTTAACTAGTATAAATTATCTATAATGAATAATTATTTTTAACTAATGTAAATTAACAAAAATGAATGATTGGTTTTAACTAATATAAATTTACAAAAATGAATAATTTGTGTTTCAATCCTAATAAACATGCCAATGCTATATTTTATTTCATTCTTTAGACAAAATGAGTGTTTTTGTCTATTCTACTTTAATGATAAAAATGTGAATGTTTAGTTATTAAAATGTAATTTTTAAATTCTATCCTTTATTTCAAACAATCTTTATTCATATCAAAATTATAAATCAAGAATATAATTTTTAATCTGATGATTTGTTTGCATCGATGAATTGCAAACAAAGATGAACATTATTTTAAGGTTTTATTTGCAACAAGGAATGCAGATAACCAATGTGACTTTTATTTTATTTAAAAGTATATTTGTGTGCATGTAAAAAGAACCTCATTTACAAAGTGTATTTGCATTATTGAATGTAAATAAAAGAAACAAATTTTATTTAAATGAGCATTTACATTTGTGAAGCAAACAAAGAATAGTTTTGTTTATAAATTTTATTTACATTAGTGAATGTAAATAAGAGAACAAAATTTATTTACAAAGTATATTTTAAACAAATTCTGTTAAATGTATAAAGGTGTGTACCTTTGTATGGGTAATTGTAGATAAAGGAAATAGACTATAGTTTCATTGAATATTTGCATTGATAAATGCAAATAAAAGAATAAACCTTAATTTCAATTCATATGCGTATTGATAAATGCAAACAAAGAAATAAACTTTATTTTCAATATATGTATGTATTTCATTGGTGAGTGCAAATGAATAATTTGTTTTCAATATACATTTTGCATTGGTAAATGCAAAAAGAACAATTTCTATTTTCTATATATATATATATATATATATATATATATATATATATGCATGGCTGAATGTAAATAGAAGTACAAACATTATTTTCAAAACATGTTTACATTTTTGAACACAAAACAAAGAACAAAACTTTATTTTTAATATATGTTTTGTTGGTGTTGTCGAACACGAATAAAAATGTACTTTTTATTTTCAAGTTATGTTTGCATAGGTAATTCCAATTAAAAGAACAAACTTTATTTTCTACGTAACTTCTGAAAATACTTTCTTATCTACATAAAAAAATTGTAAACAAAATTGTTACTTTTATTACATTAATCAAGTTTTGACAAAAATGATATTTTCAATTCAACAATCCAGTTTTGACAATTTTACTCTTTTAATATATAACAATAACATGATGTTTGACTGTGACTACAATTGACAAATAAAATAATGTTTTTATTTGTATAGCAATTTTAATAATTCATTTACATAAAAAAATGTAAATTACATGTTCACAAGTTTTCAAACAAAAGTTCATTCTTTTTAATGAATTCTATCTATCATTAAAAGTGTAAATTACATGTAAACAGGTTTCAACAACGATTCATTCTTTTTAATGAGTTCTAATTATCATTAAAAGTGTAAATTACATGTAAACAAGTTTCAAACAACGATTCATTCTTTTTAATATCTTAAAAGACATAGCGACAAAATGGTTCTTTTTGTCTAGAAAGATAACAAGTGATTCTTTTTATATGTTAAATGACATAGCAAGAAAATGGTTCTTTTTATCTAGAAAAGAAATGTAAACAAGAATGTTTCCTTTTTAATTCTAAAAAGAAATGCAACTAAACATTCTTTTTAGTAATAAAAAGAAATGCGACATAAGAATGCTTCTTTTTATTGCTAAAAATAAATGTTACAAAATTGTTTACTTTTAATGCTAAAAAGAAATGCGACAAAAATTATCCTTTTTTAATGTTAGAAAAAAATTAGCAACAAAGATGTTCTTTTTAATGTTAAAAAAAAGCGACTAAAATGATTCTTTTTATTGACAAAAAGGAATATGAACAAAAATGTCTATTTTTGCTGATAAAAAGAAATATAAACAAAAATGTTTCTTTTTATATGTAAAAAGAAACGCAAAACAAAATGATCTTTTATTACCAAAGAATTAACAACATAAATTGACCCTTTTATCATAAAGGGAATAACAACATAAATTGATCTTTTATTATAAAAGGAATAACAACATAAATTGATCTTTTTATTATAAAAGAAATAACAACAAACTTGATTCCCTTTTTATCACTAAAAAAAATGACAATACAATCAACAAACAAGCAAGGTGATATTTTTATACATTGAATTGGCAATTCTAACTAAATCCAATAAACAGATAAAATGGGATTATAATCAACAAACAAATAGACAAATCATCATCCAAATTTTATCACAACACAGGATTATCTCATTACATACAATCCATTATTTAACGGCTATGAAAATAATTGAACTAATTAAATAATTAAATTAAATTCAGAAATCTCACATTGATATGTCTGAAAATTCGACTGTCTCGGAATCAGCTCTGCTCTGCGCCATCGCGAAGATCTCGGAAAGACGAGTCCAATGCAACTTACGGTTCGTCAATCGGACCTCGTATGAAAGAGATATTGATTTTTAAATATTGCATAAATTAAATAGTTAATTAATAAAATAATAATAATAAAACCTTCTTCCTCCACGTTATCACGTCGCTCAGCCGAACCCATATCACGTACGCACCCCCTTCTGCGCGCGTCCCCCTAGGATCACCCGACCGCCGATCAGACCTCGCCACTCCGACGCTCCGCCCGCGAGCCACCACCGCCCAGAAGGCCACCCAACTCGACCTCCTCCTTGCCTCGCAAATCGAACCCGAACCCGCCACGTTTCAGCCCAGAATTCATGAAATCCGTGAACCAAAACCCAATCTTGACCGTATGGATTGAAAGATCTCTCCGAGAGCTTCGATTTGGTGCCAAGTTTGTCAATTTTCGTTGAGCGGATCAAAAGTTATGAGTGTTTGAAATTGGAGAAATTCTGGCCTTCGGTTTAGGTGGCGGCTGCCATGTCAAATTAGGGTTAGGGTTTCGGCCTGAATATTTTAATATTAAATCTCGAAAATCGTGCTTAAAAGGTGGATTTTCGGACTTTCTCTGATTTGGGCCAGCTTACTGTCGTTCTTAAGGTTTTGACACCTTCAGAACGCAATGGGGTAGGTCCCGTGGCCCAATTCCGAAATCTGTACGATTTTTATTTAAAATTGCATTAAAAAATAATTAATTAAATATTGACCGTACATTAAAATATGCCGGGGCCACATATGACCTCAGAAAATTCTAAAAATATATTTTTAGCTTTCTTATGACGATACGAGTCTAACAAAATTATTTTCGTCGAATTCGGAGACTGCTCGAAAAATGGCTATTTTTAAGGCGTTTAAATTTAACTGAAATAGTCAAAACACATTTTCTTTTGCCACGCTCACATATTAATTCAAAAAATTCTGAAAATTGAAACCTGGCATCAATTTGACATTCCGGTTCCAAAAAAAGTGGTTTCATCGAAAACGGAGGTCGTTTGAAAAATGACTATTTTCAAGGCCAATATATTTAATATTAAAAGTACATTTTTAAACAAATAATTTTCGAAAATCAAAATATATAAGTGTTTACTGTTTTTCAATGCAGAAACATAATTCTGAACTCAATGGAAGTGGTTTCGAGTCGAAATTCCTTCATATGTGAAAAGTAGCCTTTCGGGCCATATATAATATATATGAATAAATTCTACAGCGACCTTTCTAAAAATTGAATTGGCCATAACTTTTGATTTCCACTATGAAATTTCAATTTTTCAGATTCGTTAGAAAGATATGGTTAAAATTTTTTAAATATTCCTGGTTTCACTCAATTCTGGTTTATTTTGAGTTATGTACATTCAGTTAAAGTTCAAAATCAAATTTTCAAACTACCGCGCCATTTCTAACTCCTTTTATATTTAAATTAAATTTATTCGTTCTGACTTTGATAAAAATGAATTCTAGCCATTATTATTAATAATAAATTATATTATATCCTCAAAATTCATTAAAATTTTCTAAAATAAATTTTTTAAATTGGTTCCGAATTTGCGGGTTGTTACAGTATCAGATAAGAGAATTCATCACATAGCCGCTCAATTGCTTCAGGAGGAGTAAATCTTTCCAGGAAAATCACTTTGAATCTATCCTAGGTGATATCACCTTCTGGATTATCCTTAATAACCGAATCCCACCAGAGCAAAGCTTCGTCTTTGAGTGCCCAGGAGGCCAGTAATCTTTTCTGGTCATCCCTCAACTTTAATCCTTCAAAGATTTTCTCAGCCGAACGAATCCAAGCTTGTGTTTTCATAATAGATTCTTCGTCCGAGAACGGTTTTCAACCCAGATTTCTATATTTCATATATAGAACTTCTATATCTGGGTCAGTATCACTTCTTCTGTTTTTGGCACTCATTTTCTAGTACTTCTGCAAATAGCAGATCAAGTGTCAGGTCACAGAAAAGATATTTCCAAAATATAGAGACATATACTTCAAATGTAAATGTGTCTAGTGGGGTGTATTTCATTCTGCTTTACTCATACTAGGATATTACTGATCCTATCTGTAATGAGCTACCCGTCCTAGAACACTACTGGTTCTGTTTCTGACGAGTTCGTTAATATGTTATATTCCGACACTAAGCTTAACCAAAGCTCTGATACCACGTTGTGACGACCCCAAAACCCCGTACTATAGTGTCAAGGGTAATCTTTGGAGTATAACACATAAACAGATAATAGAAGAACAGAAATAAATAAACACACCAGATAATGCACAATAGAATATACTGGATAAACGTAATCATCAGAGTTACACAGTATACAGGATCATACTTAGTACAAATACAGTTCAGCTATACATAAATGTCTACAGCGGAAAACAAACATAATATGTACAATAGGAGCTGAACATCATAAAAAGAGATAAATGATAGAATCCATCTTCAGCTCCAGCCATCCAGAAAAAGCCTGCTAATAACCTGAATACAAGGCTACCCGTGTAGAAAAATGGGCACCCAAGTTTGCAAGTGAAACAAACTACGAGTCAGTCATGGGACTGGTATGAGAAATCTACTTAACACAGTTAAAATATGGCTAATCACAGGACCACGCCACTTTCGCGGAACGGGTTTACTCCATTGGATTGCCAGTGCTCTAAAACAAGTAAATCTTTTAAACATCGCAATGCTTTTATAAAAATGAAGCCATTATAAGACTCAGTTCCCATCACACAATGCAACGCAACCGGAGGATAGAGTTTTACCTTATAATGGCCAAAATATGCTTGATACGAATAAAACATTTAAAAGGTAAATATTATCGTTTAATTCTAAATCAGACTCCAACTGTAAATTAGTAAGAGAACGATTCCCTAATTATTAACCCCGAAGGCCGAAACCAACATCAGATCAAAACCTAGGAAACCATCTGTCTTATCTCGTTTCCAGTTAGTTTCTAATTTCATACACCATCATAAATATCAATCATAGACGGCATGGGTACCATATATCATGTTACCATATATATATATATATATATATATATATATATATATATATATATACAATCAAAACCGCACATGTCGTATCTGGAAATCGGATTTCCGTCATGAACCAAGGCAAAAGATAGTCCTTACCGACTTCGAGACAATCTAGCCCATGTCTTAGGACCCAGACTCAGGTGGGCTCTTGGATCGTCAGGGCCGGTCCACCGATGTGGATTATTATACCTGAACACTACGTTTCCCCGCCCTTTGGGGCGTAAATGAGCCAACGAATGACTCCATCGGTCCCGGATCGACCGATATATCCGAGGCGCCGCGCAACAGCAACAACCACATAGGTGAAAATAATATAAATGTCAGCCAGTTCAAGCACAGACACCACCTCTAGCTAGAAGGAAACGCATGTCCTCCCTGAGATCCTCTCCCGTTTCTGGTTCATACCGGGGTGTGAGGCTCGCGAATTCACTTTATACACAAAGCTACGCCACACAGGCGGTGCTTTGATCATCAACCACAAGACTTTGCTTTTCAACAGAAGCCTCGATCACTGCATCTTAGCATGCCACATAGGCAATTCAGACCATGCAACTGATGGCTATCAATCACACAGAATGAATTCCAATGTCAGACACAGTCCTTTTGCAAGTCCGTTCTGGGACTGAACGAAACCGGAGGCACTATATTCCTCGCATATCCATCGATCTCCACGTACGTCTGGCCGATCACCACTCATTATCCATATTTTAGGATGCCTCCCAATCAGGACATCAGTTACCTTCCAAACGAGGTGAAGATCGGTCTTCAACCACCGTCTTCGACTTCTTATCGACGATTCAGTTATTCAGAATGGGATAAGCCCGGTCTTTTTGAACAACTCGCGTATATAATAAACAAGTGCTACACGAACACAAAATATGCTTTATTCCAATTTATTAGTCACTAACCGTAAATTAGCAAGAGAAAGATTTCCCAAATATTAACCCCGAAGGCCGAAACCAACATCAGATCAAAACCTAGGAAACCATTCGATCTAGCTAACCTTCAGTTAGTTTCTAGATTTCACATTCCATATCGTTTATAATATTTTATAATGATTTATCACTATTTTTATTTATTTAAATATAGCCAATTTATTCGAATGACGCTTCAGGCCATAATGCGGCCATGGAGATGTTTTTCTTCAGATTTGATTTACACATATCTGAAAATCTAACCGTTGGATCTTCACAAAATTTATATCATTAGAAAGATCTT
Source organism: Allium sativum (assembly GCA_030737875.1). Lineage (NCBI taxonomy): Eukaryota > Viridiplantae > Streptophyta > Magnoliopsida > Asparagales > Amaryllidaceae > Allium > Allium sativum. The sequence continues at coordinate 582,990,307 of CM060924.1, read as the reverse complement.
TTCAAAACGAATCCAACGGTTCCAGTTTTGGGAAAATCCGACGGTCGGATCTACCGATACAATCGTTTGAAGTTTCGATTTCAAAATACGAACTACAGCGTCGTTATTCGATTTAATTTAATTATATATATATATATAAATATAATCGATTCTGGCGCTGTTTTTCTTCAGATTTGAATTAAACATTCCAGACAATCCAACCGTTGGATCTTTACAAAGTTGGTGTCGTTGGAAAGATATTTCCAAAGCGAACCCAACGGTTTCGGTTTTGGGAAAATCCAATGGTCGGATCTGCCGCACTAATCGTTTGAAATCACGGTTTAAAAACACGAACTTCAGCTTCGTTATTCGATATATTTTAATTATATATATATATATATATATTAATATAATCGATTCTTCGATTTCAAAACAATATGCTTTACATACATTTGATAAAAATGATATTTTTATCCAACAAACATTCACTTCGACACTTCACTATTTTTAACAACTCATGTATATAGTAAAAACGTGATTTTTATTGTAAAACGATTTATTTCAAAACACGACTATTTTATATAGTTCATATAGATGATAAAAATATGATTTTTATTATAAAACAATTTATTTTAAAACATGAATACCATTCAACACATGAATTTCTATTCAAGAATGAATGTTTTCTGTAGTTGGTATATATATAGTAAAAATGTGATTTTTATTGCAAAACACTACTATTTTATATAGTTCATATAAATGATAAAAATAGGATTTTTATTATTAAACAATTTCTTTTAAAACACGAATACCATTCAACACATGAATTTCTATTCAACGAATGAATTTCTATTCAACACATGAACGGTTTTTTATAGTTTGTATATATATAGTAAAAATGTGATTTTTATTGCAAAATAATTTATTTCAAAACACTACTATTTTATACAGTTCATATAGATGATAAAAATAGGATTTTTATTATAAGGCAATTTATTTCAAACACGAATACCATTCAACACATGAATTTCTATTCAACGAATGAATTTCTATTCAATACATGAACGGTTTCAACATATGAAAATAATTTCAACAAATGAAAATAATTCTAACACATGAATATTTCAGAAAATTTCGGCAGCATAACGACAGGGTAGTTAAACTGGGGCCGTCCCTAGTACGGCTCCTCGCCCTACCTTAAAGCCTCGCAGCTTTTGACAATGGGGATTTCATGCATCTAGTTCGCACGCAGGCGGCATGTATATTTTTTCCCATATCCACAAACTAATCCTATGTGGTTTCAACCAAATATTTCTCAACCACAAACAGGTATTTTTCAACCACAATCAATCAATTTCAACCACAAACAATTCTAATCAACCATTTATCAACCAATTTTCACACCAATCACAAACAATAAATATCGTCCATGGTTTGTGGACGAGGGGTGTGTGTATATATATATATACATACATATATTATATAAGCATTTCACTTCTATTTCAACACATATATAATTTTTACAATGCATATAAAACTTATATATCGAACGTACAACTTATACAACGCTTATACAAGAGGTGTACAATGCTTATATAACCCATACATCGACTATATAATTTATACATCGTTGTTTTCCATATCGTTTATAATTTAGAAATCTCACATTGGGTTCCACTCCACCAAAAATAGCAGAAGGCTCAGAAAAATATGCGGTCTCTTCTAGAATGTATAAGACGTCCATACGAGTCCACTGTCACTTGTTTCACTGAATTTCATCAAGAAACGAAAATGATATGATTTTTACTGTGAAATCAAAAACCGTAGTGCTTTAAACTGCTATTAAATAGTTTAGATAATTTTCAGCCGTACCTTTCTATTTCTGTTCAAAACTAGGTTTTAATTTTTCGCTCGATCCGCGAAGTGTTGTCTCGATCAGGTGCTGCAGCGTCGAAGAGCTACGAACGGCGCTCAGATCGGTGGTAGGCGCGTCCAGTTCGGTGGTCGAAGGCAGGAGATCGACAGTGATGTATGACGCCTCTTCCCAGGCGCAATTCTCGACGTAGACGAGGCGATAGGGGACGGGAAAGTATGGATTCGTAGAGGGGAGTGAGGGCTTCAAAGTTTGGGTGGTGGCAGGGTCTGGTTCGTCATGGTGGCACTGGATTTTGGCTTGGAAGATCGGAGCAGCTTTTCGTCGTCGATCGGGGGGGGGGGGGGGAAGAGAGATTTTTTTTATAATATTCTGTTTGGCCGAGAGCTTTTAAAAGAGGGTTTTCTAACACGACCTCCAATCCAAACCCAATGACTGTCGTCCCTAGCTAAATACCCCCATTCCGAACACAATGGGATATGTTTCGAAGGCCCATTCGACTGTTTCAGTCAGTTTTTCTTCAAATTAAAATATAAAACATTCAATATTCAATTTGAACGTACATTTCAATTTGCCGGGGCCATATATTGATTCTAAAAATTCCTGAAAAATAAATCTAGCTATGTTTTGACGATACGGTCCCAACAAAACTAGTTTCATAAAATTCTGAGACCATTTGAAAAATGGCCCATTTCTGGTCGATCCAATTTAACTATAATTGACCAAAACACGTTTTCCTTTGCCACGCTCTCATATTAACTTCAAAATTTATTAAATTTGAAACCTAGCAATAATTTGACATCCCGGATCCAACAAAAGTGGTTTCGTTGAATTCCGAGGTCGTTTGCAAAATGGCCATTTTCACGGGCTATATAAACTCTATAGCTACCTTTCTGAAAATTCATTTGGCCATAACTTTTGCTTCCCGCTATGAAACTTTAATTTTTCAGATTCGTTAGAAAGATTTTCACTAACATATTTAAATATTTTTGGTTTCACTAAAATCCGTTTTGTTTTGCACCTGGTACAGTCAGTCAAAGTTTGAATTCAAAATTTGAAACTACCGCGCCATTTCAGGCCTTGCTTATAATTAGAATTAATTATACTCAATTTCAAATGTCGATTCAAACTTACTTTTCATCGTTATTATTAAAATATTTATTTTAAATATTTAAAATCCACTAAAATAGCCAATTTAAAATTTTTAAATTGGTTCAGATTTTCCGGGTCGTTACATATTCCCTTACCAAAATATCCAGAATATTTGTGCAAATCAATTAGTGATTAACAAATCTGACAATGTTGCATTCAAAGTGATTGTGTTATCAATGAATGGAAAGTAATTGTAGCCTCAGGCCTCAACAACCGGGAAATGACAAAAATCGGGCAGGTAGCATGGCTATGTGGGTCGCTCCCATTATGGTGTATAATCACCTATCTAGAGATTCATTTGAAACGACCCGAACTTCCCCGGTCTCCGAAGAGAAGAGAAAGAACGAATTGTTTTGAGAACACGATAAAATATAACGTAGACGGAAGAACATTTCATTGTTAATTACAACAATTCCATCAGAATACAAGAATATACAGAGTATAAATGAATATTGTACAACAGAAAATATCAGAGATTACAATACATTACATAGCAGCGGAGAATAATACAATACACAACTAGAAGAGATATGCAGATACAAAGCTTTCCGGATATCATTCCAGCTGTAAACCAGGATCCTGTGAATATAAATCTGCAAAACCAAAACTACTAGCTGCCCGTGTCAAAATAAGGGCACCCAGAGTTTAGGTTAAAACAATAAACTCCAGGTCAGCCATGGACCTGTTGTGAGAACTAAAACAGTTATTAATCTTTATTTTAAAGTTAGGTAAATCAAGGGACCACGCCGTATAACACGGAATGGGTTTCCTCCCAAGAATACCATTGCATAAAACAACAGCACGATGCTAAATAAAGAACAATGAAGCTATTATAAGACCCAGGTCCCATCACACAATGCAACGCAAGCCGGAGGATAGGGTTTTACCTTATAATAGCCAAGAATGCTTGATACGTTTAAAACAAATTATTTGATACTATTATAAGTGCATAGTGTATAAAACAACTTCAAATCATAAGTATCAATCATAGACAGCATAAGCGCCCCATCCCACTATGTCGCCATACTAAGCTCTACAAATAAAACCGCAAATGTCACGTATTTGAAAGTTGGATTTCCATCTATGAACCGAGGTAAAAGATAGTCCTCACCGAATTTGAGAGCTTCTAGTCCGCCCCTCAGGCAAGTACTCAGTAAAGCCTTTGGATCGTCAAGGCCGGTCCACCGATGTGGATTAAAATGCCTGAACATGCATTTCCCCACCCTATGGGGCGTAGGTGAGCCAACTAAATGACTCCATCGGTCCCGGATCGTCCGATCAAACCGAGGTGCCTCGCAACAGCAACAACCACATAAGTCAAACTTGTTAGGACGTGTAAAACCACTAACGCCACTTCTAACTAGAAAGAAACGCATGCCCTCCCTGAGGTCCTTCTCCCATTTTTGGTTCATACCGGGTGTGAAACTCGCGAAGTAAACATTACACAAAGCTAGCCACAAAGGCCGTGCTTTGATCATCAACCACAAGACTTTGCTTTTCAAAATAAGCCTTGATCATTCGCCACTTAGGCATGCCACACAGGCAATTCACTCTATGCGTTTGATATCCATCAGTATATAACCCCTGAGCTCGTACGTCTCAGGGAAGGGCGTTAAGCAAGAGAATAAATTCTCCGCCGCCAAACAGATATATATTTAATAGAAATCAATCACACAGACTAAAATCCAATGTCAGACACACGGTCCATTTACAAGTCCGTTCTGGGTCTGAATGAAACCGGAGGCACCTAGTACCCCGCATATCCATCGATCTCCAAATACGTCTGGACGATCACCAACTGTTTCCATCTTCTTGGGTGTACATCCCAATCAAGATCATCAGTAATCACCCAAACGACGTGAACACCTCCGGTCTGCGACCACCGTCTTCATCGTCGACTTATCGTCGTATCAGTTTTTCAGAATGGGTTAAACCCGGTCTTTCCAAATAACTCGCGTATATTATAAACAACTGCTACACAAACACAACATACGCCTCATTCCAATTCATTAGTCACTAACCGTAAATTAATCAAGAGAATAATTCCCCAAAGATTAACCCCGAAGGCCGAAACCAACATCAGATCAATACGCCAGAAACCATTCAACTTAACTAATCTATAGTTAGTTTCTAAATTTCACATTCATAGGGGAAGGTTCCCATTAATTTTATCAAAGATAAATCCCTTGAATTTATTCTTTAATCTTCTTTTGAATTTCGATTCAACTAGTCGGGATTAACGAACCATACCGAAGTAATCATTTGTTTTAATTTCCCAATCCCAACCTATTCATCCCATAAAGTAAAACTGGTCATACTTCATATCTAACACCACGGTGTTATTGGTAAATTCAATTACCATTTCACGTTCAAATCTAATTAAAGATTTAACTATCACCAGGAGCAAAACTGGTGATACTCCATTCTCGATCTTTTCAATCTAATTAAAGATTCATTAAAACTCCAGTTAGTTTTAATCTATAACGGGGTTAAAGAATCAATGTCATTTAAAACACTGTTCACGCTAAACCCAAAAATCAATACCAATTCAATTCCAATTAAATATTATTTAATTGGTACACCTCATTAAATATAAATAAAAAAGATTTAATCTTTTTCTCAACTGGGTTTAAGAACAGTGTTAATGAAGACACCATTCACGACAAACCCAAATCACATTTGATACTAAATACAAGGCTCTGAATAGAAAATATATCGGCTTATTTTCGACATTAAATTTTACGACCAACAAATATCGTATTGGAAATAATGATATATATATATATTTGTAATTTCCATAACAACATCTGTATAATCACGAAATCCAACATCGAAATATTCCAAAGACAATTTCGATTCAAATCCATTCCAATTCAATTATTGGAAATTCTGGTCATATTTCAAAACCATTTCAAACTCGCTTTATTTATTTTAAAAATAAATAAATTACTATTCTAGTTCAAAACTAGTTCATTTCGATAAAAATCTATTTTTATCTTTTCAAATATGGAGTTTTTCATCCCAATTCTTCACAAATCAATTCTTATGATTTTACACAAATTATTACTATTTTTAATAATTTTATCAAGGCCCGTACAGTCGATTTCCATCAATGGCCATCGAACTGCACTTACAACGACCTTTTCCAAATTTGATTTGGGCATAATTCCAAATCCAACCATTAGATTTCAAATTTCTAATATTCGCTAGAAAGCTCTTTTCGATACAAACCCAACGGTTCTGGTTTTAGGAGAATCCAACGGTCGGATCTCCCGTAATATCCGTTCGAAGTCAATGGTCGAAATTCGCGAACTGCCGCGGCGCGGCGCGTTCTATTCAGGCCATTATAATATATATATACATATATATATATATATAATATAATATATACTTCGTCGATTTCAATTCAAAACGTGCTTTATAAATCGTTTTTAAATTCATTTTCAAAACGGTTTCAACTTCATATTCAATTTCAAATCAAAATTGAATACTCCAATATAAATTCGTTTTAAATTCATTTCAAATCGATTCCAATTCAAATTGATTTCTAATTCAATTTCAGTTCGTTTTCCATTCAATTCAATTTCAATTCGAATTCATTCATATTCAATTTCAATTCGAATTCATTTCTATTCAATTTAATTCGAATTTCAATTCTTTTCAAAATATCCGATTTTGAAATCATTTTCGATATTCATTATAAAATGAATAAAATCGATATAAATATCGTTCACGTCAAAATGGCGTCAATCTAATAAAAACCGCTTCATATAGTTCTATTTTCAAATATTCTATCTCAAATATTTCTTTTTCAAATATTTCTATTTCAAAACTGGAATGAGGCCCAATCAATTACCATATAATGTTAATTATATGGATTTTCTACAACACATGTATACAATAACAATGATGAATAAACAACCAACATCCAAAATGCATTCTACACTGTATAAGCATCAAATATTAATATTCAACGCTTATAACAGCCTGTCAATCAATCCATCAACATACAACCAAACAATCGGGATTAGTGTACGTCAAATATCATCCCAATACCCGTGTGGGGTTTCAAACAATCAAACACAGATTTTATTTGTGCAATTGGGCGATGTGTAAAATTTATCGTCCCAATCAATATCAGTCAAATGTGTGTATATAAACAAATACTCCGATTTGTTTATTTTTATTTCATTTCATATACACGTTAAAAATTCTATTTTTAACTATAAAATATTTTTAACAATATAAATATTTTATTTCATTTCACATCACATCACACAATCAACCACACATCAAAATCAAACAAACAAGCATACAAGCCGTCCAGGGTCTGTGGACGATGGGTGTCGGGTGCTACTAAACACCGTCTACATCCTAGTATATATTTTTAACTAGAAAACAAAATTAAAAGGTTAGAAGTTTTCACAGATAAGCTAATCCAACGCCACGACTCTTATTGGTAGAAATCTTCGCCGTTCTTGCCTCTTGTCACTTTCGTTGCCCGTAGCCACTACATATATAAAAATCACATTTTTACTTCGCCATTCAATATATAAAAATCAAATTTTTACTTCGCTATTCAATATATAAAAATCGAAATTTTACTTCGCTATTCAATATATAAAAATCGAATTTTTACTTCGCTATTCAATATATAAAAATCGAATTTTTACTTCGCTATTCAATATATAAAAATCGAATTTTTTACTTCCCTATTCAATATATAAAAATCGAATTTTTTACTTCGCTATTCAATATATAAAAATCAATTTTTTATCGCATTAAAAATCAAAATTTTATATTGTTAACTTCACAATAAAGATCATACTTTAATACTCTTCTCTATACGATAAAAATTACATTTTTATTCTATCGCTTCATACATAAGAAAGTTCATATTTTTCTTCTAATCAAAATCGAATCTTTCTATTTTAAAAATATAATCCTTTTGCTATAAAAATCAATTCTTTAACTAATTAAAAATCAGAAATTGAACTAATCAAATAAACCGCAAAAACTCACCTTTTGTTGAACGAAGGGGGAGGAAGGAGGGAAGAAGAAGAAGAAGTAGCGGCCGCAGCAGCAGGAGGAGGGGGGTGTCGCGCAGCAGCAGGAAGGGGAGGTGCGCGCAGCAGCAGGAAGTGGGGGGTGTCGCGCAGCAGCAGGAAGGGGAGGGTCGCGGTCGGCTGCAGGTGTGTGCTGTCGGCTGCTAGGTTTTTCTTTCTTTCTGTGAAATCGATTTGGAAGATGAGGGGAGAGGGAGAGAGAATAAAGAAGAGGGCCATATAATATAATATATATTTAATTATTTTATTTTCCACTAAAAAGTAACTTTTTCATTCGAACTCGAAACGAGGCCCACCGCCTGTCGCCCATAGCTAACTACCCCCATTCTGAACACAATGGGATATGTATCGTAGGCTGATTCGATCGTTTCGATCAGTTTTCATCAAAATCAACACATAACTCTATATATTGAATTTAAACGCGCTTTTCAATTTACTGGGGTCACATACTAACTCTATAAATTCTTGAAAAATATTTTCTAGCTTCGTATTGACGATACGGTCCTAACAAAACTAATTTCATCGAATTCCGAGACCGTTTGAAAAATGGCCAATTTCCAGTCGATTAAAATTAACTAAAACTGGTCAGACGCGTTTTCCTTTGCCACGCTCACATATTGATTCTAAAAATTATGAAATTTGAAACCTAGCAATAACTTGACATCGCGGATCCAAAAAAAGTGGTTTCGTCGAAATCCGAGGTCGTTTGCAAAATTTCCATTTTTAAGGGCCTGAATTCCATAGCGACTATTCAGAATTTTCAACTGGGCATATCTTTTGATTCCCGCTATGAAATTTTGATTTTTCGGATTCGTTTGATAGATATTATCAATTAGATTCAAATATTTTTGGTTTCACTAAAATCCGGTTTATTTTGCACCCGGTACATTCATTTGAAGTTTGAAAACGAATTATCGAACTACCGCGCCATTTTCAATTCCTTTTATAAATATAAATAAATATTTATATTCTAACGACGATTCAAACGAATATATACGTTCGAGTTATATTCAAAATAAATTTCTCGATGATATTATTTAAAATAATTCATTTTAAATAATCAAAATTCGCTAAAATTGCCAAAATAAAAATTTTAAACTGACCCAGATTTCCGGGTTATTACAATCTCCCCCACTTAAAACTTTTCGTCCCCGAAAAGGAACAAAGCCGAAAGTTGTTTAACAATTCAACTCAACTTCCAGTATTTTTATTATGACTTAAGTTCTTCAACTTTTCAGTTTCTAAGAACTTTTCAAATTTTTCAAAAATTTGGCTAACACCCTAAATTTCCGAAAAATTTCGCCGTAGGATCCCCTGCACCGGGAGCACGGGAAAATCCCGAAATTTCCATACAGGCCTTCTGATGTCAAAAAGAAAAAGAAAAAGCCAAGCGGCTAGCCAATCGGCTCATAAAATCATCATCACCCAAACAAAACAGTAAATTATAGTAAACATGTACCTATTTGTCGGGCAAACAAATTTTATTCTTCTGCTCTAGCCTCTTTGCTATGACCTGTTCAATGTAAGTACATGTATATGCAAGCAAATGCGACCAAATTTCTATAAAATTCAATATTTGATACAATTGGCTATATGGTACAAATTTATCAAACAAATAAACAAACAACACAAACATCAATCAATTAGTGGATTAACGTTTCAAATTCATAATTTTGATACATATACAGAAAATCATGTTTTTGATGCCAATTCACAACGATTAGCCCTATCTAATTTCGGTTCTCACAACAGTCTAATGGAAATATAGAAATCTCACTTTCGTTACTCGAAAATAAATACTGGCGAAAGTGCCCCATCAACAGAATTATGCCCGGGCAACTAGAGTGTGATTCTATAACCATCCAGTATATTAAAACTTCGAATACACGTTTGCAAGACGCATATGAAAAATCTTCATATATCGGATTGTCCAAATCAATATAGAATAAATATTCAAATACGTATGAAATGGTTTAAATTTCAAAACAATTTTTTTTTCATTTTAAAAATGTTCTCTTCACACTCGTTCTAGGATACTACTGATCCCATCTCTAACGAGTCATTCCCATTGGATATTACTAATCCAATATCTGATGAATTCTTTCGTATGGTTCTAATGTGTCTTGTTCTCTGAGCTTTGTAAACCAAAGCTCTGATACCACGCTGAAACGACCTGAACTTCCCCGGTCTCCGAAGAGAATGAACGAATTGTTTTGAGAACACGACAAAATAGAATGCAGACGGAAGAACATTTCATTGTTAATTACAACAATTCAATCAGAATACAAGAATATACAGATTATAAATGAATATCATACAACAGAAAATATCAGAGATTACAATACATTACATAGCAGCGGAGAATAATACAATACACAACTAGAAGAGATATGCGGATACAAAGCTTTCCGGATATCGTTCCAGTTGTAAACCAGGATCCTGTGAATATAAATCTGCAAAACCAAAACTATTAGCTGCCCGTGTCAAAATAAGGGCACCCAGAGTTTAGGTTAAAACAATAAACTCCAGGTCAGTCATGGGACTGGTGTGAGAACTAAAACAGTTATTAATCTTTATTTTAAAGTTAGGTAAATCAAGGGACCACGCCGTATAACACGGAACGGGTTTCCTCCCAAGAATACCAGTGCATAAAACAACAGAGCGATGCTAAATAAAGAACAATGAAGCTATTATAAGACCCAGGTCCCATCACACAATGCAATGCAAGCCGGAGGATAGGGTTTTTACCTTATAATAGCCTAGAATGCTTGATACGTTTAAAACAAATTATTTGATACTATTATAAGTGCATAGTGTATAAAACAACTTCAAATAATAAGTATCAATCATAGACGGCATAAGCGCCCCATCCCACTATGTCGCCATACTAGGCTCTACAAATAAAACCGCAAATGTCACGTATTTGGAAGTTGGATTTTCATCTATGAATCGAGGCAAAAGATAGTCCTCACCGAATTCGAGAGCCACTAGTCTGTCCCTCAGGCAAGTACTCAGTCAATCCTTTGGATCGTCAGGGCCGGTCCACCGATGTGGATTAAAATGCCTGAACATGCGTTTCCCCACCCTATGGGGCGTAGGTGAGCCAACTAAATAACTCCGTCGGACCCGGATCATCCGATCAAACTGAGGCGCCTCGCAACAGCAACAACCACATAAGTCAAACTCGTCAGGGCATGTAAAACCACTGACGCCACTTCTAACTAGAAAGAATCGCATGCCCTCCCTGAGGTCCTTCTCCCATTTTTGGTTCATACAGGGTGTGAAACTCGCGAAGTAAACGTTACACAAAGCTACGCCACAAAGGTCGTGCTTCGATCATCAACCACAAGACTTTGCTTTTCAACAGAAGCCTTGATCATTCGCCACTTAGGCATGCCACACAGGCAATTCACCCTATGCGTTTGATATCCATCAGTATATAACCCCTGAGCTCATACGTCTCAGAGAAGGGCGTTAAGCAAGAGAATAAATTCTCTGCCGCCAAACAGATATATATTTAATAGAAATCAATCACACAGACTAAAATCCAATGTCAAACACACAGTCCATTTACAAGTCTGTTATGGGTCTGAACGAAACCGGAGGCACCTAGTACCCCGCATATCCATCGATCTCCAAATACGTCTGGACGATCACCAACTGTTTCCATCTTCTTGGGTGTACATCCCAAACAAGTTCATCAGTAATCACCCAAACGACGTGAAGACCTCCGGTCTTCGACCACCGTCTTCATCTTCGACTTATCGTCGTATCAGTTATTCAGAATGGGTTAAACCCGGTCTTTCCGAATAACTCGCGCATATTATAAACAACTGCTACACAAACACAACATACGCCTCCTTCCAATTCATCAATCACTAACCGTAAATTAATCAAGAGAATAATTCCCCAAATATTAACCCCGAAGGCCGAAATCAACATCAGATCAATTACCCAGAAACCATTCAACTTAACTAATCTACAGTTAGTTTCTAAATTTCACATTCGTAGGGAAAGGTTTCCATTAATTTTATCAAAGATAAATCCCTTGAATTTATTCTTTAATCTTCTTTTGAATTTCGATTCAACTTGTCGGGATTAACGAACCTTACCGAAGTAATCATTTGTTTTAATTTCCCAATCCCAACCTATTCATCCCATGAAGTAAAACTGGTCATACTTCATATCTAACACCACGGTGTTATCGGTAAATTCAATTACCATTTCACGTACAAATCTAATTAAAGATTTAACTATCGCCAGGAGCAAAACTGGTGATACTCCATTCTCGATCTTTTCAATCTAATTAAAGATTCATTAAAACTCCACTTAGTTTTAATCTTTAACGGGGTTAAAGAATCAGTGTCATTTAAAACACTGTTCCCGATAAACCCAAAAATCAATACCAATTCAATTCCAAATAAATATTATTCAATTGGTACACCTCATTAAATCTAAATAAAAAAGATTTAATCTTTTTCTCAACTGGGTTTAAGAACAGTGTTAATGAAGACACCATTCACGACAAACCCAAATCATATTTGATATTAAATACAAGGCTCTGAATAGAAAATATATCGGCTTATATTCGACGTCAAATTCTACGACCAACAAATATCGTATTGGAAATAACGATATATATATATATATATATATATATATATATATATATATATATATATCTTTCAAATTTCCATAACAACATCTGTATAATCACAAAATCCAACATCGAAATATTCCAAAGACAATTTCAATTCAAATCCATTCCAATTCAATTATTGGAAATTCTGGTTATATTTCAAAACCATTTCAAACTCACTTTATTTATTTTAAAAATAAATAAATTACTATTCTAGTTCAAAACTAGTTCATTTCGATAAAAATCTATATTTATCTTTTCAAATATGGCGTTTTTCATCCCAATTCTTCACAAATCAATTCTTATGATTTTACACAAATTATTACTATTTTTAATAATTTTATCATGGCCCGTACAGTCGATTTCCATCAATGGCCATCGAACTGCACTTACAGCGACCTTTTCCTAATTTGATTTGGACATAATTCCAAATCCAACCGTTAGATTTCAAATTTATAATATTCGCTAGAAAGCTCTTTTCGATACGAACCCAACGGTTCTGGTTTTAGGAGAATCCGACGGTCATGTCTCCCGTAATATCCGTTCGATGTCAATGGTCGAAATTCGCGAATTGCCACGGCGGGGCGCGTTCTATTCAGGCCATTATAATATATATATATATATAATATATATAATATATACTTCGTCGATTTCAATTCAAAACGTGCTTTATAAATCATTTTTAAATTCATTTTCAAAACGGTTTCAACTTCATATTCAATTTCAAATCAAAATTGAATACTCCAATATAAATTCATTTTAAATTCATTTCAAATCGATTCCAATTCAAACTGATTTCTAATTCAATTTCAGTTCGTTTTCCATTCAATTCAATTTCAATTCGAATTCATTCATATTCAATTTCAATTCGAATTCATTTCTATTCAATTTAATTCGAATTTCGATTCTTTTCAAAATATCCGATTTTGAAATCATTTTCGATATTCATTATAAAATGAATAAAATCGATATAAATATCGTCCACGTCAAAATGGCGTCAATCTAATCAACACGGCTTCATATAGTTCTATTTTCAAATATTCTATCTCAAATATTTCTTTTTCAAATATTTCTGTTTCAAAACTGGAATGAGGCCCAATCAATTACCATATAATGTTAATTATATGGATTTTCTATAGCACATCTATACAATAACAACGATGAATAATCAACCAGCATCCAAAGTGCATTCTACACTGTATAAGCATCAAATATAAATATTCAACGCTTATAACAGCCTGTCAATCAATCGATCAACATACAACTAAACAATCGGGATTAGTGTACGTCAAATATCATCCCAATACCCGTGTGGGGTTTCAAACAATCAAACACAGATTTTATTTGTGCAGTTGGGCTATGTGTAAAATTTATCGTCCCAATCAATATCAGTCAAATATGTGTATATAAACAAATCGTCCGATTTTTTTATTTTTATTTCATTTCATATACACGTTAAAAATTATATTTTTAACTATAAAATATTTTTAACTATATAAATATTTTATTTCATTTCACATCACATCACACAATCAACCACACATCAAAATCAAACAAACAAGCATACAAGTCGTCCATGGTCTGTGGACGACGGGTGTCGGGTGCTACTAAACACCGTCTGCATCCTAGTATATATTTTTAACTAGAAAACAAAATCAAAAGGTGAGAAGTTCGAACAGATAAGCTAATCCAACGCCATGACTGTTCTTTGTAGAAATCTTCGCCGTTCTCGCCTCTTGTCACTTTCGTTGCCCGTAGCCACTACATATATAAAAATCACATTTTTACTTCACCATTCAATATATAAAAATCGAATTTTTACTTCGCTATTCAATATATAAAAATCGAATTTTTACTTCGCTATTCAATATATAAAAATCGAATTTTTGCTTCGCTATTCAATATATAAAAATCGAATTTTTACTTCGCTATTCAATATATAAAAGTCGAATTTTTTACTTCGCTATTCAATATATAAAAATCGAATTTTTTACTTCTCTATTCAATATATCAAAATCGAATTTTTATCGCATTAAAAATCATATTTTTATATTGTTCACTTCACAATAAAGATCATAATTTAACATTCTTCTCTATACGATAAAAATTACATTTTTATTCTATCGCTTCATACATAAGAAAGTTCATATTTTTCTTCTAATCAAAATCGAATCTTTCTATTTTAAAATATAATCCTTTTGCTATAAAAATCAATTCTTTAACTAATTAAAAATCAGAAATTGAACAAAGCAAATAAACCGCAAAAACTCACCTTTTGTTGAACAAAGGGGGAGGAAGGAGGGAAGAAGAAGAAGAAGTAGCGGCCGCAACAGCAGGAGGAGGGGGTGTCGCGCAGCAGCAGGAAGGGGGGTGCGCGCAGCAGCAGGAAGGGGGGGTGTCGCGCAGCAGCAGGAAGGGGGGTCGCGGTCGGCTGCAGGGGGGTGCGGTCGGCTGCTAGGTTTTTTTTCTTTCTTTCTGTGAAATCAATTTGGAAGATGAGGGGAGAGGGAGAGAGAATAAAGAAGAGGGCCATATAATATAATATATATTTAATTATTTTATTTTTCACTAAAAAGTAACTTTTTCATTCGAACTCGAAACGACGCCCACCGCCTGTCGTCCATAGCTAATTACCCCTATTTCGAACACAATGGGATATGTATCATAGGCTAATTCGATCGTTTCGATCAGTTTTCATCAAAATCAACAAATAACTCTATATATTGAATTTAAACGCGCTTTTCAATTTACTAGGGTCACATACTAAATCTATAAATTCCCGAAAAATATTTTCTAGCTTTGTATTGATGATACGGTCCTAACAAAACTAATTTCATCGAATTCCGAGAACGTTTGAAAAATGGCTAATTTCCAGTCGATTAAAATCAACTAAAACTAGTCAAACGCGTTTTCCTTTTCCACGCTCACATATTGATTTGAAATATTATGAAATTTGAAACCTAGCAATAACTTGACATCGTGGCTCCAAAAAAAGTGGTTTCGTAGAAATCCGAGGTCGTTTGCAAAATTTCCATTTTTAAGGACCTGAATTCCATAGCGACTATTCAGAATTTTCAACTGGGCATATCTTTTGATTCCCGCTATGAAATTTTGATTTTTCGGATTCATTGGAAAGATATTATCAATTAGATTCAAATATTTTTGGTTTCACTAAAATCCGGTTTATTTTGCATCCGGTACATTCATTTGAAGTTTGAAATCAAATTATAGAACTACCGCGCCATTTTCAATTCCTTTTATAAATATAAATAAGTATTTATATTTTAACGACGATTCAAACGAATATATACGTTCGAATTATATTCAAAATAAATTTCTCAACGATATTATTTAAAATAATTCATTTTAAATAATCAAAATTCGCTAAAATTGCCAAAATAAAATTTTTAAACTGGCCTAGATTTCCGGGTTATTACATCATTTAATTCCTTATTCTATTCGATGTTGTCCCATTCGGGAAACGGTTGCTGATCCCAATCGTTTGTGATATACATTAGATACACTCAAGCGAAATGCGTGGTCGGTCATGTGTGGGCCGGGTTGCAAGATGTTCTTGTTGAACCCAGTGTATTCTTCTCTAGAGATACAATATCGGAAGGTGGTTCCATACCTTGTCATGTTGGAAATCCAATCTCCTATAAGCGCCCTGCGGGTTTTTGATTTTATACTATGTATGTGGAGCGTGAGATGCAAGCGTTCCGCTAGATTCTATTTATTTGATTTAGACACTATTATGATATCACTGGATTTTTGTATCAAAGTGTTTTGGGTTATAGTAAGGTAAAAACCGTCCATGTTTATGTGTGTGCTAGTCTTACTATTATCTTTTCTTTCGAAAGGATTTTTAAAGTTAAACAAATGGTTGGAGTTTACTCACACCAGTCCCATGACTGACCCAGAGTTTATTTTGTTTGTTTTCCCTAAACTCTTGGGTGCCAAATTTGTACGGGTAGTCAAGTAGTCGGGATTTTACAGATTCACTTGGAGGAGTTTGAAGTAGGAGGCTTCACCGGTTAGCTATAGACTAACATATATTCCGCTGTGCATCGTGTTTATATCTGGAAATTGGTGTTTATAACTGTTCCAGGAATAACTGTTGTGCTCTGATAATGCTATGTATATAAAGTTACTGATTTGTAATTCAAAAGTTATGTTATTTAATATATTTTATTCGTTCAGGTGTGAGATTTGTGTTCTTCGTTTTTTCTTCTGTTCTAACTTTCCTTTCTTTCTATTTCTCATCCTCTAACTTCTTTCTAATAATGATTCGTATTTCTGTGCAAGTCGGGTTGGACGTATGGTGTTATTAGTCAACTCAGATAGTACGGATTTGCGGGCCATTACACTCGCACACCAGAAACAAATCCCATCATTCTCAGTTTTTCACCATTTTCTCGCCGACATTATCTTCCACAATCGCTCCATCTCTTCACAACAATTCAAACTAGGATTACCATTTAAATCCTCTTCAAAAATCGCTCCTACACCTGTTAATTCCCTCCAGCTCGCACTCAATATGAAAAATGTATCTCCACGCAGTCCTTCATGCACCCTGTATAACTCGCAACATAAATAGTGGTCGATCCCCACAAACTTTGGTCAGCACACTCCATTTGATTATACAAACCAATACATAACACCGGAGACATGAATCGATGCTCCAGTCGCTCAAATACCCTATACCTAGTTCGCATTGGGAAATTCCAGCGAATGGAAATTGATGTTGCACCCTTTTATCCGAATATCAAATTGAAGAGGGTTGTCATACAAATCCATCTATATTTATCTCCAGATTTTTGAAGGATTATTCTACTTATTATTATTTTTAAACTTCGCGATTTTTTCTTGTTCTCGAAAAACACAGCAGCGCAAAAAAGCTTTGACCAGAGAAGTTTATGTTTAGGGTTAGAAATAGGTTGGGTTATTTATCGGCTAGATTTTATATTTTTTTATTGATTATTTTATTTAATTATAATCAACCGCTATACATATTCATTGTTTAAAAATCTGTATGATCACATACAGTGTCAAAATTTGATTAAAATGGACATATAGCTATATTTCAACATTACGGACCCAACGAAACTGGTTTCATTGAATTTCGAATCTGTTTTCTAGCACAACGTATTTTTAAATTCAAATTATTGACTGTTTTTCACATTAAAATCCCGTATGGCCACATACTGACTCCAAAAATCACGAAAATTGAAATCTAGCAAAAATTTAATATTCCGGATCCAACAAAATTATTTTCGTCGAAAACAAAGCTCGTTTGCAAAAGTGGCTATTTTTAAAGCTAAATAAACCCATTTAAATATTAATATATTTAAAAATAAATAAAAATTATCATATATATATATATATTCACACAGAATATAATACAGCTCCAAAATATTCTTATTTGAATTTATAGCTTGATATTTCAAAAACAATGTTAAATCGCTACCCTATTTATATTAAAGATCCTTTATAATATAAATAAATCGTTATAAATTATAAAGGAATTCCATAGCTACTTTTTGGAAATTTGATTTAGACATAACTCATAATCTACACGGTGAAATCTTGATTTTTCTCTTCCATTAGAAAAGTATACTTCACCAGCTCCGAACGTTTCTTGTTTCATAGAAATCCGACTTAAAACGGATTCTGTATATTCGTTTAAAGTTCAAATCGCCAAATTACGAACTATCGCGCCATTACGAGCTCGATTATAATTATAATATAAGTTATACGTTCAATTGACATTTATAAATCAATTCGTTAATATAATTCAATTCTAAACTGAATTATATATTTTAAATTGTCCAATTCACACAACATTGAGATTTCCACTATTTCCAACTATATTCGGATATAAATATATAATTCTATTATTTATATTAATTAAATATTCAATATAATTTAATTAAAAATCCATTTAATTCTCTAAATCACTATTTAAATATTTTGATAAATTAATAATTCAACTATTGACCCGCTTTTAGTCAAAGCAGTCATACATGGAATCTCTTCTCAGTAATACGCTCAAGTGTTGGGAATATTGTCAGAAGACATGAAGTGATTTGGTTGAAATCGCATCACAAACAAAGAATGGCCCGAAACTCCTACAAGATGACCTTTTCTGGGCCCGGAAACAGCGATTACGTAGCTAGGCTCCGTAACTCTTGTAGCTCTTTGAATTAGCTTCAGCTTGAGCTTTGGTTCAGCTCAATCGGACTTACGGTTTGAAAGTTACGCCCATTTCCGTGAACGCGTGCAGAACCGGAGACCTGGAATTTAGCATTGAATAAATCCTCGGATCGGATCGGGTAAGTCGGTTCGGATCGGAATGAGGCATCCTGCCTTCACCAACTCATCATCCTCCCTCAACACTTAGATTTCGGCTCGGATCGGAGACTCCGGTTCGGATCGGGATAAGGCAGACCCGACCCGCTTCACACAAAATTCTCACAAGAGCTAGCTTGGTACAACTCCCACTCTCATCAGTCCGGACCGGATCAGAAGGGGCAAACCCGACCCGCTTTGGACATATGCACAGAAGTGCACACATGTGCTCAGCTCGAAGGACCGGTTCGGTTCGGATCCGATCCGAACCGACTGGACCTGTTTCTAGGCACACTGCTGCTTTGACCTCTTCTCTTGGCATAACCGACTCCTATAATTGCGGATCGGACTCCACCTGTCCTAGCACGATCTGAAGACCACCTCTCCACTATTTCCGAGATCACCTCAGTACCCGCCACGTGGCACCTCCGATCCGATCCGATTCAGGACTCCCAGCAGCTCCTCTACACCTATAAATACACCACGAGATAGTCATTTCAGAAGAGGGTTTTTCCGGCACTAACACCTCCCGACCTCCATTACCAAATATTCAAGGACTTTGGGTACTCCTCAACTCAATCAAAAACGAGGCTATCGTGCATAAATTCAATCTCTTTTCTCCTCTTCTTCATTACAACACAAGGCTATTGTGTATAATCGAATCTCACGGATTGTGAGACACCATTGTAATTGTAATTCCTCAGGATATGAGAAACTATAAAGTGGACGTATGCTTGGATTGAGCCGAACCACTATAAAAATCTCGTGTGTTCCCTGTTTTTACTGCTTTTTCTGCATTAATCTGTGATTGGGAGGTTTTCACATAGAATTTGGGTGTTAGGACCAAATTTCGGTCTAACATTTTAGCGCGCCAGGAAGGGGGGCACACGATACAACTTCTTCTACTAGCTTGAACGGAAGCGGATTATTGGGCTATTGGATCAATGGTCAAGCGAAAGAAAGACGGAACCTTCTCTCGTGCTGAGGATGTTGGCACTGAAGGCACAAGGAACGAGGCAAGCCAGGAGGCTTCCTCTCATGAAAATCCATCAGCATACTTAACAAGAGATGAAATGGATGGCGTTCTCGCTGAATTGAGAACTCAAATGGGAAGGCAAGATGATCTGCTCCGCAAACAACAGGAGATGATCGACCAATTCTTCGCTCGGATGGAAGGAAGGCCGAGCGGCAATGCGCAACTCACTGGAAATGGTAATGAAATGGCTCCAGCAGGAATAACAAACCGGATCGGTTCGGATCCGATCCGAACCGAGGGCCAAAATATGAATCCAACGCAGATGGAAATGGGGGACATTCCCCACCGGATCAGTTCGGACCCGATCCGAACAGCAACCCTGCATGAGCCTGGGGGCAGCAGCCTCCCCTCTGGAAATCAAGGCTTCGTTCCTGTTCGACCTACATCCGCACCGGTTCGGGTCGGAAATACCACACAAATTCAGCATCAAGCTCCCCAGTTCGGAACAGGCGAACCTGTTCGGATTGGCACCTCCGATCCGAACCGTGCACCTCTCCATAACCTCCCTCGCTTCTCCGAACCGCAGCAAGGGGGCACCTCCGAACCGAACCGGATGACCAGCCAAGCTCCTTATACTCTTCCACACTCTTCTGAACTCAACGCTGGGGGCACCAGCTCTGGCTTTAGCAGCTTGCAACAGCTCTTTGAAGGCGATCGGCTCGCCAACCTCATTGAACGCCTCTCGAGAGGCCGCACTTATCAGAATGACATGGATGATGTCAATCACAATCCATTCACACAGGAAATCAGGAATTCCCGCAATCCTCCGGATTTCAAACTTCCACAACTGGAACCCTACAACGGCAGAGCAGATCCTACTGTGCAACTATGCGCTATAAACGACATATGGAAGTTCAATCGGCGTCGGAAAACGTCATGGCTAAATGCTTTCCCCTCTTTTTGACTGATATTGCTGCTATGTGGTTTCGGCAGCTGGAATCTGAATCGATCAACAGCTGGAACATGTTGGTCGCTCGCTTTATTGAACAGTTTCGGGTCCATATCGCTCGACCCAAGAATGTAATGTCACTAACTACAATCAAGCAGAGGCCTAAAGAAACTCTACGGTCATTTCTAGAAAGGTTCAACGTTGCAGCAGCATCAGTTGATCGACCTGAGCCATCTATGGTATTGATGGCGGCAGTATCCGGTGTTCTGGACAACTCGGAGTTCAAAAAATCCTTGTACCGGGACCCACCAAGGAATCTCAGCGAGTTCTACCTTGAATCGGATAGGTTTTTGCGTGAAGAAGACGCAACCTCCGAGAAGAAAGTTCTCGATGTTAACATGCTCAAAGACGGAGAACCGTCTGATTCTGATAAAGGCAAAGGAAAAGCTGCCGTCAAGAATAACCCCAACGCTCAGCCCCGGAGAGGGCCCAGATATGAAAATTACACAGAACTCAATTCGTCACTAACTGACATCTACGTGAATACAAACGGTGACGTCTCCTATCCAAAGCCTCCCAGGAGGGAGCCATCACAAAGAGAACGCGATTCTGGGAAATATTGCATATTTCACGATATGGATGGTCATGACACAAATGACTGTAGACACTTGCGAGATGTGATTGAGGAACGGGTTAGACGTGGAGAGCTACCCGAGAATGTGAAACAACCAACAACACCTGTACCTGTGCTGCCACCACCTGCTCCCCGGAGAGGGAATGAGCTCCCATCGGCTCGTCATCAACTGATCTGGATTGGATCACTCTGCGTTTTCAGCATTTCTTAGGATTTAAGATATGTCTCTTTGCTTTCTTTAGGTTTTCCGATTGGCTAAATCGGAGTACACACGTTCGGGGTTAGGATTTAGCTCCAAATCGTGCTCTGCACTCGATGACAAACCAATCAGCATTTGCTTTGGTTTTGTACTTTGGATTGAATAAGGAAGGACTTTCCGAGCATGGATTATGTTTGGCAATTTAAGTGTCTTGTCAGGTTGTGGCAGGATTCTCAATTTTAACTGAAGTATGGCTTATACTTATCTCGAAACCTTTGGTACGGATTGTGCCTAGGGACAGACTATCTTGTCAGGCTTTGGCAAGTATAGCTCCATCCCGGTATGAGTATGGATTGTACTCTACTACATTTCTAAGTATGGATTATACTCTGGAATGGCTTATTGTCTTGTCAGGATTTGGAAAAGGAACTCAATAAAACTCGAGTATGGCTTATGCTCGGTTTGAACTTCCTGGTATGGCTTATACCCGGAAGGTTAGGTCCCTTGCCGGGTTTTGGCAGGATGACTCGAACATCCCTTGAGTATGGTTTATGCTCAAACAAACGCCCAAGCATGGTTTATGCTTGAAAGTGTAATTAGTTTTGTCAGGATTTGACACACCTTTCTGCTCTCTTTTCTTCGCAGGCATGGATTATACTTGCAGCTGGCAGGCCCGGCGTGGCCTTGGATTATCCAGAACACATCTTCCTCCATTCAGCAAGATATGTTCTGAGGGGCAAAATGTTGACCCGCTTTTAGTCAAAGCAGTCATACATGGAATCTCTTCTCAGTAATACGCTCAAGTGTTGGGAATATTGTCAGAAGACATGAAGTGATTTGGTTGAAATCGCATCACAAACAAAGAATGGCCCGAAACTCCTACAAGATGACCTTTTCTGGGCCCGAAAACAGCGATTACAGAGCTAAGCTTTGTAACTCTTGTAGCTCTCTGAATTAGCTTCAGCTTGAGCTTTGGTTCAGCTCAATCGGACTTACGGTTTGAAAGTTACGCCCGTTTCCGTGAACGCGTGCAGAACCGGAGACCTGGAATTTAGCATTGAATAAATCCTCGGATCGGATCGGGTAAGTCTGTTCGGATCGGAATGAGGCATCCTGCCTTCACCAACTCATCATCCTCCCTCAACACTTAGATTTCGGCTCGGATCGGAGACTCCGGTTCGGATCGGGATAAGGCAGACCCGACCCGCTTCACACCAAATTCTCACAAGAGCTAGCTTGGTACAACTCCCACTCTCATCAGTCCAGACCGGATCAGAAGGGGCAAACCCGACCCGCTTTGGACATCTGCACAGAAGTGCACACATGTGCTCAGCTCGAAGGACCGGTTCGGTTCGGATCTGATCCGAACCGACTGGACCTGTTTCTAGGCACACTGCTGCTTTGACCTCTTCTCTTGGCATAACCGACTCCTACAATTGCGGATCGGACTCCACCTGTCCTAGCACGATCTGAAGACCACCTCTCCACTATTTCCGAGATCACCTCAGTACCCTCCATGTGGCACCTTCGATCCGATCCGATTCAGGACTTCCAGCAGCTCCTCTACGCCTAAAAATACACCACGAGATAGTCATTTCAGAAGAGGGTTTTTCCGGCACTAACACCTCCCGACCTCCATTACCAAATATTCAAGGACTTTGGGTACTCCTCAACTCAATCAAACACGAGGCTATCGTGCATAAATTCAATCTCTTTTCTCCTCTTCTTCATTACAATACAAGGCTATTGTGTATAATCGAATCTCACGGATTGTGAGACACCATTGTAATTGTAATTCCTCAGGATATGAGAAACTATAAAGTGGACGTAGGCATGGATTGAGCCGAACCACTATAAAAATCTCGTGTGTTCCCTGTTTTTACTGCTTTTTCTGCAATAATATGTGATTGTGAGGTTTTCACATAGAATTTGGGTGTTAGGACCAAATTTCGGTCTAACATCAACTGTTAAAAATACGGGATGCTACATTCTTTCCCCCTTAAAATAATTTCGTCCTCGAAATTGCTAAGGTAGAAAACAAACCCTATTAACTGGGTTAAAATCATTTGTTTACCTTTTTAACTTCAGTTTCACTGTACTAATTAATTTCAATTAAAATGTTAATTAATTTTGATTAATGAAAATTTTCAAAATTTCCGAAAATTTTCTAACACCTTAAATTTCCGAAAAATTTCGCCAGCACCTCCTTGTACGGGTCAATCGATACAACTACAACTTGCCTCTCTAGGCCTTCTATAATCCAAAAGAAAACCAAACAGCCAAGCGGCTTGCCAATTCGGCTCATAAATCACCAAACTCATATAAAAATAAACTTGTACCTTTTTTTGGGCATATCATTATATTCCTTTCCATTTGTTACCAATTCTGCATATACCAATGTCATCCCAATCAATCTCCAATCGATTCAAACTCAATCATTTGGTTCTATCGAAGCCAAATTTCATTTCAAACTTGAGTACCATTCTTGATTCCAAATTTTTAAATCATCAACCTAATCCCATTCCAAAATCTTGTCTCATACATCCAACTTTTAAAACTGGTTAATTTCCATACCTAGATTTCCAGTAACTAATAAATTTTCAAATTAGTTAACTACAATTCAAAATCTTATTTTTATTTCAAAAATCAATCCATTCCAATTAAAAGGATCCAATCATATTCCAAAGTCAAATTTTACTCGATATCATTCTATTTCGACTCAATTTCCGCTTAACTGATTTCAATTCTAATTCCAATTTGCTTTCCCAAATTCTAATTTAATTTGTTTTAATTCAAAAAAATATTTCCTTGGGAATTTAAACCATTTACTATATCAAAAAATCAAATGTTCCCTTTTGTAATCAAAGCAACTTGTTTTCTCAAAACATTTTCAAAAAAAAAAAATAGTAGTAATCCATCACTTAGAAACTCGAAAATGAACACTGATGATGTCTGAATCATCATTGGAATTATTTCCCAACGACCGAAGTGAGTTCAAAACTATATCATTTCAAAACTCACTTTTAAACACTTTCATTTTGAAATACATTTCAAAATACCATGCACGATGCTTGTAAAACAATTTAAAAATCTCCCAGGTTTTTAAAATTCTCATATACTAAATTCAAATCCAATTACAAACTCTTTTCCCAATTCCAGGGATTTTAGTTCCAATTCTGATTTTAATTTCATATTTAATTCATCTGATTTTATATATTACACTTATGTGAATCCTGATTGGCGATTTATTTAACTATTTCAATTAGAATCTTATTTGATTATAATAACAACCAACACATCTTATATATGACAATAATTCCAAGATATACATTTCTTTTATATAAAAATATAATTTGGGCAAAATTATCTCATTTACCATTATTTCAAAACATACTATGTCGGTTCATCGTATTCGAGTGTTTAGAAACTCCTACCGATACAGTGGATCAAACTGATCGACCAGAACTCATAAACAACTCAACCAATAAATCTCCATACTATAAAACAATTTTTTTATAAAATAACAAATACGCGCTCATACTTATACACTCAAACTCAATCTAGGGCATTACTAACCCCATCTCTACTGATGCACGCCACAGAGCCAAGATAATTACTTAACCTTCAGCTTTGATACCACCATAACGAAAGCGAAATTTTTTACTTAGAAAATTGACACACAACACCATGTCAACTATTCAAAAGTCGGAAACACCGGAACGTCAATAGAAAGAAGTTAGAGGGTGAGAAAAGATAAGATAGAAAATTAGAATAGAAGAAGAAGAACACAACTACAACAACATCAGAGTAACACGAATCTCACAGCGGAACGAATAAAATATTTTATATAACATAACTTTGGAATAAAACAGTATCGGTATATAATACTATTATCAAAGTACAACACTTACAACACAACGGAAATAACAATAATTATATAACCCTGAAGCCTTCTGCTCCAGCTCTCCAAGTATCTGTAAAATCCTGACTATTGACTGCCCGTACAAAATTGGGCACCCAAGAGTTTGGGGAAAACAAAAAAAAATAAACTTTGGGTCAGTCATGTGACTGGTGTGAGTAAACTCCAAACACTTGGTTTAACTTTCCCAATTCATTTTCAAAAGCAATGATAATCGTAAGACCGATCCACACATAAATACGGATAGTTTTTACCTTATGATAACCCAAAATATTTCTTAAGATCAATATTTTCTGATATTATAATTATGTCTAAATCAAGTAGATAGCAATCTAGTAGAACCCTTTCATCTCATGCTCTACATATGTAATATACAATCAAAAACCGCGGGCTCTTATTGGGTAATGGATTCCAACTAAGACAAGGTATGGAACCACCTTTCGATCAGTGTACTCTAGAAGCGATACACTAAAGTTCAACAAGAACATCTTGTAACTCGGCCACACATGACCAACCATTCATTTCACTTGAATGTTCCAAATATATGTCACCTTACGGTTGGTATACCAACATAACCGTTCTTGGGAGATACAGAATTGAAAGAAGTAACAAATATGAATATTCTCTAGATGGTGACAATATACCCTACTTGGGTGCGACCCTCTTAGCCATGTTGCCTGCCCGATTTCTGTCATTTCCCAGTTGATGAGGCTTGAGGTTATAAAGTATCTTTAAACAGATCACTCCTTCATTTACTTTGAATGCCACATCGTCATACCCATCAAATCACAAATTGATTTCCCTAAAAATACCATGGGTATAAGCTAAGAGAAACGAATTCCTCTACCACAAACGTAAATACATTTGAAACGATCAACTTACGCGATTTACCAGATATACTCTGTCAGACATTCTTCCATTCAAGTTGTCCTGGGACTGGACAACCCAAAGGCACTATTCTGTAAATCCATTTAGGAAATTTCTACCTAGGATTTACTGAACAGCCCTTGCATAACTCCATCTTCAATTATCTTCATCATATTTGATTCACAACGCTAAAGCCATATGGAGTGGTTTTCAGATAATATATCTGATCCCGATCTCTCCATATTGACAACGGAAATTGTTAAAAACTTTGATAGTCGGTTATCTAACTATCAAAGGAAAACATATGTACAAACAACGGTCGTATTTCCAAATGGAATTCTTACCGAGCAAATCGTCAATCAACACTGATCTCCTTTAATTTAATTTTTCATTCAATTATCCATTTTCCTATTCCTATTTCCATATATTCGTAAATTTTTATTTTCTAAATTTAGAAATATACATTATTAATCATTGGAAAATATTTCAATATTTACTCTCATTTCTATTTTTTTATATTAGAAATCATTTCTGATTCTTATTTGGAAAACATTTCCAAAACTCCTTTATTGGATTTAAACAGATGTTTAAATAAAACATCTCTATGCCAACTCAAACCATTACACTCATTAACTAAATTCACTTAACCAACCTTCACAGTCGAACCTTAAGCATTTCTTAGTTAAAAATGAAGTCAATCAAGTTGGGGTATAACTACCTCTCAGACCTTAACTGAACAACATTTCTAACCTCGAAATAGACAAAGTTCACCTTTTAAATCTTTAAAAAACTTCCTTACGTAACTCTCGGATTCTATTTACAAATGCACTTCTTTTATAGAAATCATTTGATTATAACAATAGTGTTATAATCCCATGCTTCCAAAATATAGCAACTTAAATATAACTTTTATTTATTAATTTGAATAAACAAATATATAAATAAATTATAAATAAATAAATCTTGTTTAAAAATCAGAAGGTAAATAGTACTTTCCCGAATTCGATATAATCGAATTTCAACGTATAACTCTCTTTCGAATAATCTCTATTCGATAACTCTTTTCTTTGAATAAACTATATTCGATAATCTCTCTTTAGAATAAACTATATTCGATAATCTTTCTTCGAATAACTATATTCGGTAAAATTTCTTCGAATAACTATATTCGATAACTCTTTTCTTTGAATAAACTATATTCGATAATCTCTCTTCGAATAACTATATTCAATAATCTTTCTTCGAATAACTATATTTGATAACCCTTTTCTTCGAATAAACTATATTTCATAACCCTTTTCTTCGAATAAACTATATTCGATAATCTCTCTTCGAAGAACTATATTCGATTAACTCTATTCGAATAACTAATATTCGACTAACTCTATTCGAATAACTAATATTCGATTAACTCTATTCGAATAACTAATATTCAATTAACTCTAATTCGATTAACTCTATTCGAATAACAAATATTCGGTTAACTCTATTCGATTAACTAATACTTGACTAACTCTATTCGATTAACTAATACTTGATTAACTCTAATTCCTATCTCATTCAAATTTCCATTTTAATTCCTCGTTCAAAAACCAATTTTCCTTATAAATGTTTTAATTTATAAAATATTTATTTTTAATCCATTATTCACATCGAATGTGGAAAATATTTCTTTTATATAATCCATTAAGTTTGATTTTGTATTTTAAAATAATATCCCATTTCCAAATTCTATTTATACTTCTATTTATAGAATTATTCATAAAAAATCTCCTTTTTATTTCTGACACTTAAATCTCATTTATAATTCCCTTTATAAATGCTGAGTTCACATTCTGTTGAAAATATCGGTGTCAAAACCGATTTTTACTTTTCTATATAAGTTCAGACTTATATATTCCATTTATCACATGATAAAATTTTATTTTATTTATAAATTAATCTTCTCAATTTATATGTTAAAACTGATTTCCATTTATATTTATTTTCCACATATTTCCTTTTATAAATTCTATTCATTTCCCAAATTTTTCCCTTTATAAAATTCTATTCATTTTATAAATATTTCCTTTTATAATTCTATTTATTTTCTAAATAAATATTCCTTTTATAATTCAATTTATTTTCTAAATAAATATTCCTTTTATAGTTATATATTTTTTTAAATATTTCTTTTATAAAATCCTTTGATTTTATAAAGAATTTCTTTTGTAAAATCCTTTTATTTTATAAATAGTTTCTTTTATAAAATCCTTTGATTTTACAAATATATTATTTCTAATATACACTTTGAAAATTCCCTTTTTAATTCTAGTATTATATATGGTATTTAAAATACCAAATAACAATGCCAGTGTCATCATAATCAAATCACAGATTATATATCACAATATATGAAAAAAAAAATAGTATTATAAATAATGAGGAATCTAGTTGGATCTCTCCAACCTGTTTCCCTGCATCCACAGATGTTAAACAATATTATTAACATCAACTTCATTTCAATATGAAATATTTTGATAAACAGAATCAATATTTGATTAACAATATATATATATATATATATATATATATATATATATATATATACATGTATATCGTTATCTATAATTTCAACCAATCAATTAGCAGTTCATCCAAACAATCAACACACAGCAATCAACCATCATTTATCTGTTCTAAAAATACGTTATAAAAATATAAACTGATCAGAGGTAGTGAGATTTACTCACATTGGACGATCATCGTTAAATAACGATAACTGTCGGTTGATCCAGACAGACAATTTATTTTGCTATAAATTGTAACGAGCTCCAATTCACTCTGGACCAGTTCTGTTGTGTAGCTGTCTTCCATATGATCCAAACAGATCTTGTTTTGCTGAATTACGATCACATATGATAAAGTTATGAATGTTATACTTAATACACTATTTATAATAGAATTTAACTTCGATTTAAATTGACTATGGGCTTTACCAAAACGATCCGGCCCATTTCCATCCATACGAACCCATGTCCGATAGTCCTCCTTCTCCAATTTGATTCGAACCTCAGTAAACCCAAACAATGGCTGATGTTCCGAACCCATTATCCCTTCGATCAATTCACGAAATTCCAAAATTCCTTCACCAACATTTCTCTCTTCCATCACTCCCTATTTCCGTACCAATTTTATGATACTCGCACACCAGAAACAAATCCCCTCATTCTCAGTTTTTCAGTATTTTCTCGCCGACATTATCTTCCATATTTGCTCCATCTCTTTACAAGAATTCGAACTTGGATTACCATTTAAATCCTCTTCAAAAATCACTCTTACTCCTGTTAATTCCCTCCACCTCGCACTCAATATGAAAAATGCATCTCCACACAGTCCTTCACGCACCCTGTATGATTCGCGACAAAAATAGAGGTCAGTCCCCCACAAACTTTGGTCAGCACACTCCATTCGATTATACAAACCCATATATAACACCAGAAACTTGAATCGATGCTCCACACGCTCAAAAACCCTATACCTAGTTCGCATTGAGAAATTCCAGCGAATGGAAATTAATTTCGCACCCTTGTATCCGCATACCAAATTGAAGAGGGTTGTCATACGAATCCATATATATTTATCTCCTGATTTTTAGAGGATTATTCTATTTATTATTGATTTTTAAACTTCGTGATTTTTTCTTATTCCCGAAGAACACAGCGACGCAAAAAATTTTGACTAGAGAAGTTTATGTTTAGGGTTAGAAATAGGTTGGGAAATTTATAGGATAGATTTTATATTTTTTTTATTGATTATTTTAGTTAATTATAATCAGCCTCTATACATATTCGTTGTTTAAAAATCTGTACAATCACATACAGTATCGAAATTTAATGAAAATGGACATATAGCTATTTTTCGACATTGCGGACCCAACAAAACTGGTTTCATCGAATTCCGAATCCGTTTGCTCACACAATGTATTTTTAAAGTCAAATTATTGATAGTTTTTCACATTAAAATCACGTACGGCCACATACTAACTCCAAAAATCACGAAAATTGAAATCTAGCAATAATTTAATATTTCGGATCCAATAAAATTAGTTTCATCGAAAACGGAGCTCGTTTGCAAAAGTGGCTATTTTTAAAGCTTTAAATAAACCCATTTAAATATTAACATATTAGAAAATAATTAAATTAAATATTTATAAATAAATATTATCGTATATATATTCACATAGAATATAATACCGCTCTAAAATATTCTTGTTTGAATTTATAACTCGATATTTCAAATCCAGTGTTCAATCGCTACCCAATTTATATTAAAGATCCTTTTATAATATAAATAAATCATTATAAACTATAAAGGAATTCCATAGCGACTTTATGGAAATTTGATTTGGACATAACTCATAATCTACACGACGAAATCTCGATTTTTCTCTTCCATTAGAAAACTATACTTCACCAGCTCCGAATGTTTCTTTTTTCATAGACATCCGACTTAAAACGAATTATGTATATTCGTTTAAAGTTCGAATCGCCAAATTACGAACTGGCGCACCATTTCGAGCTCGATTATAATTATAATATAAATTATACGTTCAACTAATATTTGTAAATCAATTCGTTAATATAATTCAATTCTAAACCGAATTATATATTTTAAATTTTCCAATTCACACAACATTGAGAATTCCACTATTTTCGACTATATTCGGAAATAAATATATTATTCTATTATTTATATTAATTATATTCAATATAATTTAACTAAACATCCATTTTCTCTAAATCACTATTTAAATAATTAAATTAATTAATTATTCAACTTTTAAAAATACGGAATGTTACATTTTCCATGTGAAATTCTAGTGTTTCTTTGTGGCACCATGCACCTTTATACAACAATTTCGAAAAGGAATTTTCTCTGAATATATATTATTAACTTTGAGACAATAAGTTTTTTAGGTTTTGGTTTTACAAATCAAATCGTCTCAAGGCAATAGTAAAAGTGACATTTTGTAAAATAATAATTTTTAAGAAATAATCCAATTGTTTTATAAAATATTTTTTCCAAAAACTAATTATTTTCCATATATAAAATCATGTGTTTTGTTGCACCTTTCGAGAAAGTGATGTTGTGATTTAAATGGTTTAATTAATTATTTTGTATGAGACACGTGGAGTAATCATATTGGCTAATTCCTAACATGACGATCGAAGATATTTGGTGTTTCTTGAGTGAAGTGGGCCAGCTTATTGTAAATCGAGTATTGAAAATGTATTATATAGCATATATTATTTTTATTATTTTCATTATTTTTTTAGTTTCTGTAACACATTCTTTGTAGTTTGTGCAGGCTAATATTCGCTTCGGGGGAAAGCTAGACTTAGGGGAGTCTTATATGTGTATTCACTTAACCGCGAGGGTTAAGATACATTCGTCCGAGGGGGTCATAGTGATCGACTCTTGAATACGTGTATAGTACTTGACATAAGTCCGGGATGGTGCACATTTATGGTGCACGTGAAATAAAATCTGATGTTTTGGATTCATTTTGTGGCTTTGGGGATTTCGGTGTTTGTGATGTTTTGGATACATCTTTAATGATATATTATGGTGAATTTCCATTGTAGACTTACTACTAATTTGAGAATTTAAGATTTGTGATCACTTTTGTGGAATTAAACTCTTATGAGTTTATTATGTCGTAATTGGAGCATTTTGATGATAGTTTGGTGTATGTGCTTTGATGCCCTTTGTGATTTAAATAATGATACATGTCTATCTCAAAGCTAACATTTATTAATTGTAGTGAACTCCCTTATATCAGTATAATGTTTCTTGTAATCCAATATCCTATGTGAAATCTTTTACTTACTCTTCTTGTAGTAAGAAGAGTTTTTTCTTGTATAACCTTATATCATTCATCTAATCATTGTTGTAACATCCTGCATTTTTAAATAATAAAGATAAATAAAATTTTCAAAATAATAATGGTTACGAATGTGTTTGAAATTTGAAAATGAACCAAGCTATAAATTGGACAATAAATAAAAAAATTCCACTATGTAAACTAAATGCGCAATATTATGTATATAACTAATAAAAAGAAGCGGAAGAAAAAATGGAATAAATGGTACGTAAAATAAATTGTATAAGCAATGTGCATTTGAATTTAAAAATAAATAATGTTATTAACGTATTAACAAGCTTAACCATTTAATAAATATAAACTTCTAGTAATAACCATGTTTGATTCTTCCTCCAAAATAACCATGTTTGAAATTGAAATTTGATGTTCGTTAGAAATAGAAAGCAATTAATGTTAAATTACAACATTTCTTTGATTGACAATGCACGGCATAAACGAAATAAAATCAAGCAATAAAAAGTGAATCTAAATGTCATTAGTTAAGTAGTATTTTAATTCAAAACAAAAGAAGAAAGCATGTTAAATATATACATTGATATATTTATTTCAAGAATATGTATGCGCGAATACTAATTTCAGTCTGAACACATTTTAAATTGAGATTTAATACGTGTTGAGAATAGAAGAAAATTTAGTAAAAACCAAGAACGTAGATAAATATTTTTTATAACTGTCATAAAAGGATCAACAAACATGGATTAGGGGAAGTTAATGCACGCGTTAATGGGATAAACAGTAAGCGTTTAAATTTAATATTAGGATGCATGTTTAAATAGTAAACCAGAGAATAACATCGAAGGCAACGTTCAACGAATTTTATCTGCATATTAAATACGCATTGAATTTGAAAATTATGGACAATGGATGAAAAGGAATAAATTTAAAACGTTCAAAGAATAATAACAATCACAAGATTAGAGGAATTAAACACGTAGGAATTTGAAATAAGAAGAAGAATGAATGCACGCATTTATTTATGTGTTTGAACGCGCGTTAAAAACTGAAAACAATAATAAAATAGTTAAGAAATATAAACGTTAATAACAACATTTAAAACATAACGAAAATAACGCAGCAAGACCAGAAGTATACGATTTAAAATCGTATATATGGGTTGACCCATGCCTGAAGTGGGTCGACGTAGGGGTCGACACCCTTTAGAGATGGGTTGACCTATCTTTAGGTCTGGACAGTGTGTTTTCTTTCTATGTGAGCGATTTTGATGTATTCTCAATGAATCTAATAGACATGATCCTCCAGAACTATAAATAAACTAGCTGAGTCTGGCCTCCAATTCATATTTTTGAGAGGACGCTAGAGTCTACCATCTCTTTTCTCCTATAAACTCTTTTGATTTATAAAATATCAGTCTAGAACTTTATATTTGAGATTTGGAAAGGAAAATCATGGGTTTAGGTTGTAGCTGCTCAGATATCTCTTCTGTACGAGGTAAGTTCTGTGAATCTAAATCAAGTTCTATTCTTTTCATTGTTTTAGAATCATATTTGTAAATCTGTTGTAATTATAGTAGTAGATTCATTTAGGGAGACCACGAATGACAGATATGAATCAGATTTAGGAACTGGAAACCATTCAGGTGAGTGGATTAAATTATGTTTTCCGATAATGGTATATTATATCGTTTTATTCCTGTAAAATTTATAATATGTTATCTTCTTCCTTTTTTTCCCTTTCTACGTCAAAATATGTATTGTTTGTGTTGAATTTTGGTTATACGCAAATTATAAACATAGTTCGATCTTACAACAATGGCGGAAACCGCTGCTAAACTTCTTGCATGTTCTCTTTCTTCCCCACGTAACAATCCCACAACTCTATCTGTTAAACCGCCTTCTCCATCAACAACCGTTAACCCTCTACCTGTCGCATCCCTCTCCTATCCTAATGTCGTCCGTAGACAACCTACCTCCACATCCCATAACCTCTCTCTGCAGTATGTCAAACCCTCTGCTGAATATGTCTTTATTCCTCAATAAATTTTCAACTAATCCGAAAACATCTAGACTAACACCATCGCACTTCTACCCATCAATTTCCATTTATAGTATCAAGTTGAAAGGGTATGTTAAACATGTACAGAGACTATCTGGCAGTTTTCATGTTCATATCTTGCCCAACTATAACTTTCTGGTTCATTCCAATGAAGCCAAGGACTTCAATAAAATCTTAGAGTGCTCCACGTACTCTTACTTCGATCGACTTCTCATGATAGAACTGTAATAACCCGCAAAATCTGGGCCAGTTTAAAATTTTTATTTTGGCAATTTTAGCGAATTTTAATTATTTAAAATGAACTATTTTAAAAAATATCGACGAAAAATTTATTTTGAATATAATTCGAACGTATATATTATACGCGTCGTCGTTAGAATATAAATAATTATATATAATTATAAATAGAATTGAAAATGGCGCGGTAGTTCGATAATTCGATTTCAAACTTCAATTGAATATACCGAGTGCAAAACAATCCGGATTTTAGTGAAACCAAAAACATTAGGATCTAATTGGTAATATCTTTCCAACGAATCCGACAAATCGAAATTTGATAGCAGGAATCAAAAGATATGTCCAGTTGAAAATTCTGAATAGTCGCTATGGAATTCAGGCCCTTAAAAATGGACATTTTGCAAACGACCTCGGATTTCGACGAAACCAGTTTTGTTGGGTCCGTGATGTCAAGTTATTGCTAGGTTTCAAATTTCATAATTTTTCGAATCAATATGTGAGCGTGGCAAAGGAAAACGTGTTTGACCAATTTCAGTTGATTTTAATCGACTGGAAATTGGCCATTTTTCAAACGGTCTCAGAATTCGGCGAAACTAGTTTTGTTAGGACCGTATCGTCAATACGAAGCTAGAAAATATTTTTTTGGAATTTTTCTATTTAGTATGTGACCTCGGTAATTTGAAATGTACGTTTAAAATTCAATATAATGATTTAAATGTAAATTCAGCGAAAACTGATTGTAACAGCCGAATCAGCCTACGATACATATCCCATTGTGTTCGAAATGGGGGTAATTAGCTATGGACGGCAGGCGGTGGGCCCCGTTTTGAGGTCGAAAATAAAAGTTGCTTTTTGGGTGGAAAATTAAATTAATAAAAATAAAAAAAAAACATATCTCTCTTCCCTTTAATACTTCTGCCCCCCCCCCTTCGAAATCAAAACTGACAGAATAAAAAAAAATTTTGATGAACGATGGAATCGCCTCCCCCCCCCCCTCTCTTCTTCGTCGACGGCGCCGCCACCAGGGGGGGACCGCCGCCCTTCTCCCCTCTGCTCCGCCAACCTCCTCCTACCTCGAGACGCCCTCCTCTTCTCCTCCTCAAATCGCGACGCAAACCCTCCCCCCCGTCGCTTTCACCAACCGCAGTCTCCACGCCACCAGACCAGCGAGCGCAACCCCCCCTCCTCCTGTCCAAAGCGCAACAGACCACCTCCTTTGCCTCCTGCAGCCCCTCCAGAGCACCGATCCGCGAGCCCCTCCTGCAGACGACGGTAGCAGACTTTCCCCCCTACAATTCGGTGAGTTCCCTTAGTTTCTAATTTTATTTTTAACTTTGTTTTTATATGTTAAAGGCATAATTTAAAAGAATAGAATTTTTATATTTTAAAAAAGCTCGGATTTTTTATTTATTTGAAGAGTAACGATAAAAATTCGATTTTTCCATATATGTTAGTAAAGTAAAAATTAGATTTTTATTCATATAAATGGCCGATGAAAATTGGATCTTTATTGTTTGAATGGTAACAAAAAGACGATATTTTTAAAAAGTGAAAAGACGATATTTTTAAAAGTGAAAAGGCGATATTTTTAAAAGTGAAAAGACGATATTTTTAAAATAGAAAAGGTTGGATTTTAACAATAAAAAAAAAGGCGAAATATTTATATGAAAAATAGCATGATAAAAATATGATTTTTATATATTGAACATCGAAGTAAAAATATGATTTTTATATATTGAACATCGAAGTAAAAATATGATTTTTATATATTGAACATCGAAGTAAAAATATGATTTTTATATATTGAACATCGAAGTAAAAATATGATTTTTATATATTGAACATCGAAGTAAAAATATGATTTTTATATATTGAACATCGAAGTAAAAATATGATTTTTATATATTGAACATCGAAGTAAAAACATGATTTTTATATATTGAACATCGAAGTAAAAACATGATTTTTATATATTGAACATCGAAGTAAAAATATGATTTTTATATATTGAACATCGAAGTAAAAACATGATTTTTATATATTGAACATCGAAGTAAAAATATGATTTTTATATATTGAACATCGAAGTAAAAATATGATTTTTATATATTGAACATCGAAGTAAAAATATGATTTTTATATATTGAACATCAAAGTAAAAATATGATTTTTATATATTGAATAGCGAAGTAAAAATTCGATTTTTATATATGTAGTGGCTACGGGCAACGAAGATGACGAAGATTCGATAACGATGAAGATTTCCTGCATTTGAAGAGTCGTGATATTGGATAGCTATCGGTGAGAATTTCTCACCTTTCAATTTCATTTTCTAGTTATATATATATACTAGGATGCAGACGGTGCTTAGTAGCACCCGACACAATCGTCCACAGACCATGGACTTGTTTGTTTGGTTGCATAGATTAGATAGATGATTTGATTTGAAATTGAATTGTTTGGTGAAATTGAATCGTTTGGTGGAATTGAATTGTTTGGTGAGATGAATGGATTGATTGATGTGTGAATGGCGTGGGCCTTCACTAGACCGGGGATAAGGCTAGGCCTCGTCCCGTTTCTAGTATCGTGCCGTTATGCCGCCGAAATTTTCTAAAAATATGTTAGAAAAATAAAAACATCATTTTATTTAAAGAATGAACTGAATAGAAATTCATATGTTGGAATAAAATGTTTTACCGTTAAAAATATAATTTTTAACGTGAATGTGAATAAATAAATATTCATTTACAAACCAGACGGTTTGTTTATGTACACCTGTTTGAAGGACATTGAGTGGGTCGATAAATTTTACACATCGCCCAACTGCACAAATAAAATCTGTGTTTGATTATTTGAAACCCCACACGGGTATTGGGATGAAATTTGAAGTTCACTCATCCTGATTAATTGAATATGTCGATCGATTGATTGACAGGCTGTTATGAGCGTTGAATATCTATATTTGATGCTTATACAGTGTAGTGCACTTTGGTTGATGGTTGATTATTTTTCAATGCTATGATATACTTGTGTGGTATGAAAATCCATATAATTAACTTTATATGGTAATGGATTGGGCCTCATTCCAATTTGAAAAATAAAGAATATTATAAAATAAAAGTTCATGTGTTGACAGTACTCATCCCTTGAGATTGGTCATGTGTTGAATGAAATATTTTGATAATAACAACTATTTTGAAAAAAAGAAATTTATGAAGCCGTGTTGATTAGATTGACGCCATTTTGACGTGAACGATATTTGTATCGATTTCGAAATGAATTGAATTGAAAACGATTTCGAAATGAATTGAATTGAAAACGATTTCGAAATGAATTGAATTGAAAACGATTTCGAAATGAATTGAATTGAAAACGATTTCGAAATGAATTGAATTGAAAACGATTTCGAAATGAATTGAATTGAAAACGATTTCGAAATGAATTGAATTGAAAACGATTTCGAAATGAATTGAATTGAAAACGATTTCGAAATGAATTGAATTGAAAACGATTTCGAGATGAATTGAATAGAAAACGATTTCGAGATGAATTGAATTGAAGATGAATTCAAATTGAAATGAAAGCGAATTGAAATGAATTCAAATTGAATTGAAATTTGAATTGAATAGAAATGAATTTTAAAACGAATTTATAAAGAAGAATTCAATTTTGATTTGAATTGAAAAAGGAAGTTGAAATTGCTTTTGAGACGAATTTAAAACTATTTATATAGTTCGTTTTAAATAGAAATCGACGAAATATATATTATATATAATATAATGGCATGAATAGAACGCGCCGCGCCGCGGCAGTTCGCGAATTTCGACCATTTATTTCAAACGGACATTACGGGAGATCCGACCGTCGGATTCTCCTAAAACCGGAACCGTTGGGTTCGTATCGAAAAGATCTTTCTAACGAATGTTAGAAATTTGAAATCTAACGGTTGGATTTGGAGATACGTCCAAATCAAATTTGAAAAAGGTCGTTGTAAGTGCAGTTCGATGGCCGTTGTTGGAAATCGACTGTACGGGCCTTGATAAAATTATTAAAAATAGTAATAATTTGTGTAAAATCATAAGAAATGATTTGAGAAGAATTGGGATGAAAACTCCATATTTGAAAAGATAAAAATAGATTTTTATCGAAATGAACTAGTTTTGAACTAGAATTATAATTCTATTTATTTTTAAATAAATAAATTGAATTTGAAATGGTTTTGAAAATAACCAAAATTTCCAATGATTGCATTGGAGTGGATTTGAATCGAAATTGTCTTCGGAATATTTCGATGTTGGAATTCGTGATTATACAGGTGTTGTTATGGAAATTTGAAAGATATGTATTTATATCGTTATTTCCAATACGACATTTGTTAGTCGTAGAATTCGATATTGAATATAAGCCGATATATTTTCTATTCAGAGCCTTGTATTGAATATCGAATGTGATTTGGGTTTGTCGTGAATGGTGTCTTCACTAACACTGTTCTTGAACCCAGTTGAGAAAAGATTAAATCTTTTTATTTAGATTTAATGAAGTGTACCAATTAAATAATATTTAATTGGAATTGAATGGATATTGATTTTTGGGTTTATCGTGAACAGTGTTTTAAACAGCACTCGTTTTTTAACCCGATAATTAATGAATGTGACTTTGGGTTTATCGTGAACCGTGTTTTAAATGACACGGATTCTTTAACCCAGTTAAAGATTAAAACTAAGTGGAGTTTTAATGAATTTTTAAATAGATTGAAAAGATCGAGAATGGAGTATCACCAGTTTTGCTCCAGGCGATGGTTAAATCTTTAATTAGATTTGAACGTGAAATGGTAATTGAATTTACCGATAACACTGTGGTGTTAGATATGAAGTATTACGAGTTTTACTTCATGGGATGAATAGGTTGGGATTGGGAAATAAAATAAATGATTTCTTCGGTGTGGTTCGCTAATCCCGACTAGTTTGAATTGATATTCAAAGGAGATTAAAGAATAAATTTAAAGAATTTATCTTGGATAAAATTAATGGGAACTTTTCCCAAAGTATAGGAATTTTTGAATAAAAGAATATTCTGAATTGGAATGAGGCGTATGTTGTGTTTGTGTAACACTTTTATAATATATACGTGAGTTATTCAGAAAGACCGGGTTTATCCCATTCTGAATAACTGATTCGACGTGGTGTCGAAGATGAAGACGGTGGTCGAAGACCGGAAGTCTTCACGTCGTTTGGGTGATAACTGATGATCTTGATTGGGCTGTACACCCAAGAAGATGGAAAACAGTTGGTGATCGTCCAGACGTACTTGGAGATCGATGGAGATGCGGGGTACTAGGTGCCTCCGGTTTCGTTCAGACCCAGAACGGACTTGTAAATGGACTGTGTGTCTGACATTGGATTTTAGTCCGTGTGATTGATCTCTATTAAATATATATCTGTTTGGCGGCGGAGAATTTATTCTCTTGCTTAACGCCCTTCTCTGAGACGTACGAGCTCAGGGGTTATATATTGATGGATATCAAACGCATGGAGTGAATTGCCTGTGTGGCATGCCTAAGTGGCAATTGATCGAGGCTTCTGTTGAAAAGCAAAGTCTTGTGGTGATGATCAAAGCAAGGCCTTTGTGGCGTAGCTTTGTGTAACGTTGATTCGCGAGCTTCACACCCGGTATGAACCAAAAACGGGAGAGGACGTCAGGGAGGGCATGCGTTTCTTTCTAGCTAGAAGTGGCGTCAGTGGTTTTACACGCCCTGACGAGTTTGACTTATGTGGTTGTTGCTGTTGCGAGGCGCCTCGGTTATATCGGTTTCGGCCGATGCATTCTGGTCGGCAGACGGACCAGACTTACACCCCATAGGGTGGGGAGACGCATGTTCAGGGTTTAAGTTTAATCCACATCAGTGGACTGGCCCTGAGGATCCAAGGGTCGATGCGCTCTGACCCTGAGGCTCGGGCTAGAGAGTCTCGAAGTCGGTGAGGACTATCTTTTGCCTTGGTTCATAGATGGAAATCCAGCTTCCAAATACGTGACATTTGCGGTTTTATTTGTAGAGCCTAGTATGGCGACATGATATATGGTACCCATGCCGCCTATGATTGATACTTATGATTTGAAGTTGTTTTATACACTATGCAATTATTATAGTATCAAACGATTTGTTTTAACCGTATCAAGCATTCTTTGGCTGTTATAAGGTAAAAACCCTATCCTCCGGCTTGCGTTGCATTGTGTGATGGGAACTGGGTCTTATAACAGCTTCATTTTTCTTTATTTAGCATTGCGCTGTTTGTTTTATGCACTGGTATTATTGGGAGGAAACCCGTTCCGTGTTATACGGCGTGGTCCCTTGATTTACCTAACTTTTAAAATAAAGATTAACTGTTTTAGTTCTCACACCAGTCACATGACTGACCTGGAGTTTATTGTTTTAACCTAAACTCTGGGTGCCCTTATTTTGACACGGGCAGCTAGTAGTTTTGGTTTTGCAGATTTATATTCATAGGATCCTGGTTTTCAGCTGGAACGATATCCGGAAAGCTTTGTATCCGTATATCTCATTCTAGTTGTGTATTTATTATTTTCCGCTGCTATGTATTTAAATGTAACTTAAATCTCTGATATTTCTGTGTAATATTCATTTATACTCTGTATATTCTTGTAATCTGATGCATTGTTGTAATATACAATGAAATGTTCTTTTATATGCGTTCTATTTTGTCGTGTTCTCAACGATAGGGCGTTTCGAACGGTCTGGGTCGGTTTAGCGACTGGTTCGGACCGAGCGAAATTCCTTGCCGTCACATTTGGTATCAGAGCTTTGGTTTACAAAGCAGAGAACAAGGCACATTAGAACCATACGAAAGAATTCATCAGATATTGGATTAGTAATATCCAACGAGAATGACTCGTTAGAGATGGGATCAGTAGTATCCTAGAACGAGTGTGAATAGTATATTTTTGAAAGTGAAAACAAATTTTTGTTTTGAAAATCTAAATCAATTATCCGTATTTGGTTATTTATTATGTTTGAATTTGGACAGTCCAGTATATATAGACTTTGCGTATACGTCTGATCCGCGTGTATTTGAAGTTTTAATATACTGGATAGATATAGAATCACACTCTAGTCGCCCAGAGATGATTCTGATGATAGTTCGAACATCATCAGAATTGGTATTCGTGTTTCGAAGGTGTGATATCTATATATTTCCTATTGACTGGTGTGAGAACCAAAATTAGATAGGGCCTATTGTTGTGATTTGGCATCAAAAATTTGATTTTTGTATATGTATCAAAATTTATGAATTTGAAACTCTAATCCACTAATTGATTGATGTTTGTGTTGTTTGTTTATTTGTTTGATGATTTTGAACCATTATGCCTAATTGAATCGAATATTGAATTGTATTGAAAATTGGTCGCATTTGCTTGCATATACATATACTTACATTGAACATGTCATAGCAAGGAGGCTAGAGCCAGAGAATAAAATTTGTTTGCCCGACAAATAGGTACATGTTTACTACATAATTTACTGTTTTGTTTGGGTGATGATGATTTTATGAGCCTATTGGCTAGCCGCTTGGCTTTTTCTTTTTCTTTTTGAGATCTGAAGGACCGGGGAAGCTATTTGAAATTCCCCGATGCTCCCGGTGCAGGGGAGGTTATGGCGAAATTTTTCGAAAATTTAGGGTGTTAGCCAAATTTTTGAAATTTTCGGGAATTCTCAGAAACTGAAAAGTTGGAGAATGGAAGCCAGATCGAGCGTGGAGTTGATTAATCAAACCACTTTCGACTTTGTTCCTTTTCGGGGACGAAAAATTTTAAGTGGGGGAGATTGTAATAACCCGCAAAATCTGGGCCAGTTTAAAATTTTTATTTTGGCAATTTTAGCGAATTTTAATTATTTAAAATGAACTATTTTAAATAATATCGACGAGAAATTTATTTTGAATATAATTCGAACGTATATATTATACGCGTCGTCGTTAGAATATAAATAATTATATATAATTATAAATAGAATTGAAAATGGCGCTGGAGTTCGATAATTCGATTTCAAACTTCAATTGAATATACCGAGTGCAAAACAATCCGGATTTTAGTGAAACCAAAAACATTAGGATCTAATTGGTAATATCTTTCCAACGAATCCGACAAATCGAAATTTGATAGCAGGAATCAAAAGATATGTCCAGTTGAAAATTCTGAATAGTCGCTATGGAATTCAGGCCCTTAAAAATGGACATTTTGCAAACGACCTCGGATTTCGACGAAACCAGTTTTGTTGGGTCCGTGATGTCAAGTTATTGCTAGGTTTCAAATTTCATAATTTTTCGAATCAATATGTGAGCGTGGCAAAGGAAAACGCGTTTGACCAGTTTCAGTTGATTTTAATCGACTGGAAATTGGCCATTTTTCAAACGGTCTCAGAATTCGGCGAAACTAGTTTTGTTAGGACCGTATCGTCAATACGAAGCTAGAAAATATTTTTCTGGAATTTTTCTAGTTAGTATGTGACCTCAGTAATTTGAAATGTACGTTTAAAATTCAATATAATGATTTAAATGTAAATTCAGCGAAAACTGATTGTAACAGCCGAATCAGCCTACGATACATATCCCATTGTGTTCGGAATGGGGGTAATTAGCTATGGATGGCAGGCGGTGGGCCCCGTTTTGAGGTCGAAAATAAAAGTTGCTTTTTGGGTGGAAAATTAAATTAATAAAAATAAAAATAAAAACATATCTCTCTTCCCTTTAATACTTCTGCCCCCCCCCCTTCGAAATCAAAACTGACAGAATAAAAAAAAAATGATGAACAACGGAATCGCCTCCCCCCCCCTCTCTTCTTCGTCGACGGCGCCGCCACCAGGGGGGCCGCCGCCCTTCTCCCCTCTGCTCCGCCAACCTCCTCGTACCTCGAGACGCCCTCCTCTTCTCCTCCTCAAATCGCGACGCAAACCCTCCCCCCCATCGCTTTCACCCACCGCAGTCTCCACGCCACCAGACCAGCGAGCGCAACCCCCCCTCCTCCAGTCCGAAGCGCAACAGACCGCCTCCTTTGCCTCCTGCAGCCCCTCCAGAGCACCGATCCGCGAGCCCCTCCTGCAGACGACGGTAGCAGACTTTCCCCCCTACAATTCGGTGAGTTCCCTTAGTTTCTAATTTTATTTTTAACTTTGTTTTTATATGTTAAAGGCATAATTTAAAAGAATAGAATTTTTATATTTTAAAAAAGCTCGATTTTTTTATTTATTTGAAGAGTAACGATAAAAATTCGATTTTTCCATATATGTTAGTAAAGTAAAAATTAGATTTTTATTCATATAAATGGCCGATTAAAATTGGATCTTTATTGTTTGAATGGTAACAAAAAGACGATATTTTTAAAAAGTGAAAAGACGATATTTTTAAAAGTGAAAAGACGATATTTTTAAAATAGAAAAGGTTAGATTTTAACAATAAAAAAAAGGCGAAATCTTTATATGAAAAATAGCATGATAAAAATATGATTTTTATATATTGAACATCGAAGTAAAAATATTATTTTTATATAGTGAACATCGAAGTAAAAATATGATTTTTATATATTGAACATCGAAGTAAAAATATGATTTTTATATATTGAACATCGAAGTAAAAATATGTTTTTTATATATTGAACATCGAAGTAAAAATATGATTTTTATATATTGAACATCGAAGTAAAAATATGATTTTTATATATTGAACATCGAAGTAAAAATATGATTTTTATATATTGAACATCGAAGTAAAAACATGATTTTTATATATTGAACATCGAAGTAAAAAGATGATTTTTATATATTGAACATCGAAGTAAAAATATGATTTTTATATATTGAACATCGAAGTAAAAATATGATTTTTATATATTGAACATCGAAGTAAAAACATGATTTTTATATATTGAACATCGAAGTAAAAATATGATTTTTATATATTGAACATCGAAGTAAAAAT
Organism: Allium sativum; assembly: GCA_030737875.1. Lineage (NCBI taxonomy): Eukaryota > Viridiplantae > Streptophyta > Magnoliopsida > Asparagales > Amaryllidaceae > Allium > Allium sativum. The sequence continues at coordinate 582,945,541 of CM060924.1, read as the reverse complement.
ATGATTTTTATATATTGAACATCGAAGTAAAAATATGATTTTTATATATTGAATAGCGAAGTAAAAATTCGATTTTTATATATGTAGTGGCTACGGGCAACGAAGATGACGAAGATGCGATAACGATGAAGATTTCCTGCATTTGAAGAGTAGTGATATTGGATAGCTATCGGTGAGAATTTCTCACCTTTCAATTTCATTTTCTAGTTATATATATATATACTAGGATGCAGACGGTGCTTAGTAGCACCCGACACAATCGTCCGCAGACCATGGACTTGTTTGTTTGGTTGCATAGATTAGATAGATGATTTGATTTGAAATTGAATTGTTTGGTGAAATTGAATCGTTTGGTGGAATTGAATTGTTTGGTGAGATGAATGGATTGATTGATGTGTGAATATCGTGGGCCTTCACTAGACCGGGGATAAGGCTAGGCCTCGTCCCGTTTCTGGTATCGTGCCGTTATGCCGCCGAAATTTTCTAAAAATATGTTAGAAAAATAGAAACATCATTTTATTTAAAGAATGAACTGAATAGAAATTCATATGTTGGAATAAAATGTTTTATCGTTAAAAATATAATTTTTAACGTGAATGTGAATAAATAAATATTCATTTACAAACCAGACGGTTTGTTTATGTACACCTGTTTGAAGGACATTGATTGGGTCGATAAATTTTACACATCGCCCAACTGCACAAATAAAATCTGTGTTTGATTGTTTGAAACCCCACACGGGTATTGGGATGAAATTTGAAGTTCACTCATCCTGATTGATTAAATATGTCGATCGATTGATTGACAGGCTGTTATGAGCATTGAATATCTATATTTGATGCTTATACAGTGTAGTGCACTTTGGTTGATGGTTGATTATTTTTCAATGCTATGATATACATGTGCGGTATGAAAATCCATATAATTAACTTTATATGGTAATGGATTGGGCCTCATTCCAATTTGAAAAATAAAGAATATTATAAAATAAAAGTTCATGTGTTGACAGTACTCATCCCTTGAGATTGTTCATGTGTTGAACGAAATATTTTGATAATAACAACTATTTTGAAAAAAAGAAATTTATGAAGCCGTGTTGATTAGATTGACGCCATTTTGACGTGAACGATATTTGTATCGATTTCGAAATGAATTGAATTGAAAACGATTTCGAAATGAATTGAATTGAAAACGATTTCGTAATGAATTGAATTGAAAACGATTTCGAAATGAATTGAATTGAAAACGATTTCGAAATGAATTGAATTGAAAACGATTTCGAAATGAATTGAATTGAAAACGATTTCGAAATGAATTGAATTGAAAACGATTTCGAAATGAAATGAATTGAAAACGATTTCGAAATGAATTGAATTGAAAACGATTTCGAAATGAATTGAATTGAAAACGATTTCGAAATGAATTGAATTGAAAACGATTTCGAAATGAATTGAATTGAAAACGATTTCGAGATGAATTGAATTGAAAACGATTTCGAAATGAATTGAATTGAAGACGAATTCAAATTTAAATGAAAGCGAATTGAAATGAATTCAAATTGAATTGAAATTTGAATTGAATAGAAATGAATTTTAAAACGAATTTATAAAGAAGAATTCAATTTTGATTTGAATTGAAAAAGGAAGTTGAAATTACTTTTGAGACGAATTTAAAACTATTTATATAATTCGTTTTAAATAGAAATCGACGAAATATATATTATATATATTATATATAATATAATGGCCTGAATAGAACGCGCCGCACCGCGGCAGTTCGCGAATTTCGACCATTTATTTCAAACGGACATTACGGGAGATCCGACCGTCGGATTCTCCTAAAACCGGAACCGTTGGGTTCGTATCGAAAAGAGCTTTCTAACGAATGTTAGAAATTTGAAATCTAACGGTTGGATTTGGAGATACGTCCAAATCAAATTTGAAAAAGGTCGTTGTAAGTGCAGTTCGATGGCCGTTGTTGGAAATCGACTGTACGGGCCTTGATAAAATTATTAAAAATAGTAATAATTTGTGTAATATCATAAGAAATGATTTGAGAAGAATTGGGATGAAAAACTCCATATTTGAAAAGATGAAAATTGATTTTTATCGAAATGAACTAGTTTTGAACTAGAATTATAATTCTATTTATTTTTAAATAAATAAATTGAATTTGAAATGGTTTTGAAAATAACCAAAATTTCCAATGATTGCATTGGAGTGGATTTGAATCGAAATTGTCTTCGGAATATTTCGATGTTGGAATTCGTGATTATACAGGTGTTGTTATGGAAATTTGAAAGATATATATTTATATCGTTATTTCCAATACGACATTTGTTAGTCGTAGAATTCGATATTGAATATAAGCCGATATATTTTCTATTCAGAGCCTTGTATTGAATATCGAATGTGATTTGGGTTTGTCGTGAATGGTGTCTTCACTAACACTGTTCTTGAACCCAGTTGAGAAAAGATTAAATCTTTTTATTTAGATTTAATGAAGTGTACCAATTAAATAATATTTAATTGGAATTGAATGGATATTGATTTTTGGGTTTATCGTGAACAGTGTTTTAAACAACACTCGTTCTTTAACCCGATAATTAATGAATGTGACTTTGGGTTTATCGTGAACCGTGTTTTAAATGACACGGATTCTTTAACCCAGTTAAAGATTAAAACTAAGTGGAGTTTTAATGAATTTTTAAATAGATTGAAAAGATCGAGAATGGAGTATCACCAGTTTTGCTCCAGGCGATGGTTAAATCTTTAATTAGATTTGAACGTGAAATGGTAATTGAATTTACCGATAACACTGTGGTGTTAGATATGAAGTATTACCAGTTTTACTTCATGGGATGAATAGGTTGGGATTGGGAAATAAAATAAATGATTTCTTCGGTGTGGTTCGCTAATCCCGACTAGTTTGAATTGATATTCAAAGGAGATTAAAGAATAAATTTAAAGAATTTATCTTGGATAAAATTAATGGGAACTTTTCCCAAAGTATAGGAATTTTTGAATAAAAGAATATTCTGAATTGGAATGAGGCGTATGTTGTGTTTGTGTAACACTTTTATAATATATACGCGAGTTATTCAGAAAGACCGGGTTTATCCCATTCTGAATAACTAATTCGACGTGGTGTCGAAGATGAAGACGGTGGTCGAAGACCGGAAGTCTTCACGTCATTTGGGTGATAACTGATGATCTTGATTGGGCTGTACACCCAAGAAGATGGAAAACAGTTGGTGATCGTCCAGACGTACTTGGAGATCGATGGAGATGCGGGGTACTAGGTGCCTCCGGTTTCGTTCAGACCCAGAACAGACTTGTAAATGGACTGTGTGTCTGACATTGGATTTTAGTCCGTGTGATTGATCTCTATTAAATATATATCTGTTTGGCGGCGGAGAATTTATTCTCTTGCTTAACGCCCTTCTCTGAGACGTACGAGCTCAGGGGTTATATATTGATGGATATCAAACGCATGGAGTGAATTGCCTGTGTGGCATGCCTAAGTGGCAATTGATCGAGGCTTCTGTTGAAAAGCAAAGTCTTGTGGTGATGATCAAAGCAAGGCCTTTGTGGCGTAGCTTTGTGTAACGTTGATTCGCGAGCTTCACACCCGGTATGAACCAAAAACGGGAGAGGACGTCAGGGAGGGCATGCGTTTCTTTCTAGCTAGAAGTGGCGTCAGTGGTTTTACACGCCCTGACGAGTTTGACTTATGTGGTTGTTGCTGTTGCGAGGCGCCTCGGTTATATCGGTTTCGGCCGATGCATTCTGGTCGGCAGACGGACCAGACTTACACCCCATAGGGTGGGGAGACGCATGTTCAGGGTTTAAGTTTAATCCACATCGGTGGACTGGCCCTGAGGATCCAAGGGTCGATGCGCTCTGACCCTAAGGCTCGGGCTAGAGAGTCTCGAAGTCGGTGAGGACTATCTTTTGCCTCAGTTCATAGATGGAAATCCAGCTTCCAAATACGTGACATTTGCGGTTTTATTTGTAGAGCCTAGTATGGCGACATGATATATGGTACCCATGCCGCCTATGATTGATACTTATGATTTGAAGTTGTTTTATACACTATGCACTTATTATAGTATCAAACGATTTGTTTTAACCGTATCAAGCATTCTTTGGCTGTTATAAGGTAAAAACTCTATCCTCCGGCTTGCGTTGCATTGTGTGATCGGAACTGGGTCTTATAACAGCTTCATTTTTCTTTATTTAGCATTGCGCTATTTGTTTTATGCACTGGTATTCTTGGGAGGAAACCCGTTCCGTGTTATACGGCGTGGTCCCTTGATTTACCTAACTTTTAAAATAAAGATTAACTGTTTTAGTTCTCACACCAGTCACATGACTGACCTGGAGTTTATTGTTTTAACCTAAACTCTGGGTGCCCTTATTTTGACATGGGCAGCTAGTAGTTTTGGTTTTGCAGATTTATATTCACAGGATCCTGGTTTTCAGCTGGAACGATATCCGGAAAGCTTTGTATCCGTATATCTCATTCTAGTTGTGTATTTATTATTTTCCGCTGCTATGTATTTAAATGTAACTTAAATCTCTGATATTTCTGTGTAATATTCATTTATACTCTGTATATTCTTGTAATCTGATGCATTGTTGTAATATACAATGAAATGTTCTTTTATATGCGTTCTATTTTGTCGTGTTCTCAACGATAGGGCGTTTCGAACGGTCTGGGTCGGTTTAGCGACTGGTTCGGACCGAGCGAAATTCCTTGCCGTCACAAGAACCATGGTATCTTGGATTTGATATAGGTTAGTCAAAAAACTGTGAGATTCAGATATGGGTTAGCATGCATAATTTGACAATGGATCTTTGGACGAAATATGCACTACAGATGATGACAAGCTTCATTTCAACCTCTGTCATGATAGATGAAAATACAGCAGCAAAAACATTCACCAAATACACTAGAATTCAAACTATGATTACCACCCAAACGGATCTTCCTACCAACGTTCCAATTCTTTTACATAATGGAAAAAAAATGACATAACAGTTGAATACGAATATGTGCCATATAAATGTACCCAATGCAAGATTTTTGGACACTCTAATGCAGACCATGTATCTCAGAAAGAATCGCGCTGGATCCCCATGGAAAAATCCAGTACTTCATACGCTCCTGCAAATCAACTTGAAACAGACCCTACTCGGTCGAAGGAAACAACTAAAAACAATCTTGATTTTTAAAACTCTAAACTCCCCTTGGATATCATGACAGATGACGTTCAATTCGCAGCCGAAACCATTACCGAACAACCTCATAAGGAAGATCATATTGACACTTTAGCTCTTGTTGACCTAAAAAATAGATACCTAAAAGGTAAAATTGATCACATCTAATGCTCCTGCTAAAAGACACTTGAGGAGCTCAGCCTCAAGCAAATGACGAGCTAACATGGAATGTCAGGGGGATGAACACATCTTCGCGTATGTTAGATGTTTTCAACCTCCTACGATAAGCTAAATGAACTCTGGGTGGTTTAGTTGAAACTAAACTATCTCTTGCGAACTTAGTTTTATTTTACTCCATGCTTCCAAGTAACTGGAAGAACCTAACAAATAATTCACAATCCGACATTGGTCGAACTTTACTCATTTGGGATTCAGATGTTTGGGATATTGATGTCATGGCTTTATCTTCTAACATTTTAACGTAATGACAACAAATAACGGCCAACTAAGCTTTGTATTCACGGTTATATATGCAAGTAACTATTTTTCAGGGAGACAAGATCTATGGCACATTTTGATACAAGAATCAACAGTTATTTCATCAACATGGATATTGATGGGGGACTTCAATAATGCCCTATCTCCTTACGACGAACGGGGGGCTCCCAATTCCCTTCCATCACCTGAGGGGATTTCAAGGTTTCCTTATTCAAACAGCACTGGCTGAAATCAAACCCCTTGGTTTTAAGTTTACATGGAGTAGAAAGGGTATAATAACTCATATTGAAAAATTTTGGTCAATAATACATACTTGGATCAGTTTCTACACATGAAAGCCTCTCCTTATCCCAAAGTTATAGTGACCATAACCCTATACTATTCATCAACATAAAGGCTTCCCTTTTTGATACAAAAACGAATGGCACAAACTTCAAGGTTACTGGGAATGCGTTCAAAGAGTATTAACCGGTGGTTCAGGGGGGATTTCCATGCTACCAGACTCTAGAGAAACTACAAGCATGCAAACAGGAGCTAAAACACTGGAAAAAAATTTAGAGATAACACAAATGCTCAGCTGAAAAATGTAGATCAAACCTTACTGGACCTCGAACATCTAGTTGATCAAAACCCAAAAATGAAGTGCTATATGATGAATACCTGCAGATAAAGCAACAATTTCAGGAACAACAAATGACTTATTTTTCAGGCTTAAAGCAAATAGAAAAGGTGGCTTGGCTATAGCAAGGAAATACCATCTCGCAGGTTTTTTCAACCATATAAGAGCTTTAATTCACTCAAACAGTGAACTACTTTTTAAACCAGAGGAGATTGAACATGAATCAATATCCTATTTCACCTCCCTTTCTAATGGTGCAGACCATACATCTTTCCCTCTGTTCCAACCAATATCAACCCTCAAGGGCATGCTTTCCTATTATGTGACATAACATTTTCTGAAGTTAAAGAGGCATTATTTTTGATTGATGATGAATCAAGTCCAGGCACAAGTGGAATGAATGCAAAATTTCTGAAGCTCCACTAGGAAGATCTAAAGGATGATTTGCTGGCAGCGATGAAACTCAGGTAAGCTTCCAAAAAAAATCAACCATAATTTCATTACCATAATTCCAAAAATAGACAGACCTACTCCTATTTCTTACTATTGACCAATAGCTTACTGTAACATATATTACAAGATATTTCGAAGATCTTATGCAATAGATTGAAGATATTTTTGCCATACTTAATATCAGAGAACCAGAGTGCTTTTGTTACAAATAGGTATATGAGAGAAAATATTTTGCTAGCCCATGAACTGTTGTGTGATTTAAAAAGAGGGAGGCTGCAAAATTCTATTTAAAACTAGACCTTCAAAAAGCTTATGGTAAGGTGAATAGGTAATTCATATGCTACATCATGTCGTAGATGAATTTCTCTGCCTACTTTATTAACCTTGTTTACGAATGCATATCCACTGCTACATTCTCCATTCTTATTCAAGGAACTCCTAAAAGATACATTGCATCGTCGTAAGGTATTCAACAGGAAGACCCTTTCTTCCCTTATCTATTAATGAAAGCAATGCAATATTTTACCTGTTTGATTGATGAAGCTACTGAAATGCATTTTTTTCCAGCTTGTTTATACATTCCATCTTATGATTACTTACCTATTATATGCAGACGGTCTCATGAATTTTGGAAAATCAACAATCCTAAATGCATCAACTCTGCAAGTGAATTTCTAAAAATGAGTACCTATGCAGGTTTGAGTTTAAATTCTTCAAAATCTAAGGTGTTTTTAAGTACGTACTCAACTAGCACACAAACTATGTTGAAACCTTGTTGGTTTTGAAATAAGGACTTTGCCTATCACATATTTGGGAGTGCCCTTTTCATCCAATTATCTACACTATTTTGAATGTCACTCCTTTACTAATCGATTTCAAAGAAAAATAGAAGGGCAGGAGACCAAACTACTAAGTTTCGCAGGATGTGCTGAAATGATAAATTCGGTGATCACCCCAGTAGTTTGTATTGGTTTTTTATATACCAAATCCCTAAATTTACTTTGGACAAAATGGAATCATTATGCGCCGATTTCTTCTGGGGTAGTACTACACACAAGGTTGGCTGGAGTACATTACGTAAACCAAGGCAGAGGGAGGCGTAGGCTTAAAAAAATTCTCTAATTTTAAGAAAGTTGCATTCCATTAGACTCTTATAATTATTTAGTAAAGTCCTCACTATGGAGTAAATGGATGAAATCAAAATAATGCAAAGATAAACAATTTTGGACTATAGCCACTGACAATAATTCATCATCAACTTAGGAATCTATTTTACGGCTGCGGACCAATTCGAAGCAACTATTTAATAAAGCAATTTCTAAAGGAAGTGATACCTCTCTTGGGTGTGAACCATGGATTGGCAACCCCTGTATCGTGGATCTGTTGGGAATGAACAAGTTTCCAATGATCAGTAAGAGGTCTGGAACAGTTGACTCAATCATTAGGAATTTGAATCTTGGTTCACTCATTAGGACCTGCAAACTGAGAAATCTCTCAACGGATCTTTAACCTCCCTTTGTACCCAAATAACATACAAGACAAGTATGAATGGGGAGAAGGAGGCAAATTTATCTTCCACCAAGCATGAGACGTCGTTCGTTCTTATGGCAGCTCTAACAAAATTTTTGCAGTCATCTGGCACAAGAAAAATAGCTAACGAATGTCTTTCATCGGCTACTTGGCAATTTTGGGAGATTAAACACAAGTGACCTACTTCATCATTTCGGCATTGTTTCAAACATTATATGTCCTTTATGTGAGAAACATCCAGAATCAATCCAATACCTTTTCTTCAAGTGTGAATACTCAGCTTTCATCTAGTTCTCTTTGAAGCAAAAATTGTAACTCCATCCAGATATGCTGCCTATAATGGAGACGAGGCGGAGCTCATCCAAACCACCTTCACAAGTCCGGACCAAATCAGAGATTTAGCATGTGCGTCCTTCTCAACATCCGTTTATTTTATCTGGAAAGAAAGAAACTGGGGGTGTTTTCATGAAAGTGCATTCACTGCACAATAAAGCTAGCTCAGACTGAGAAAGAGATTATTTACTTCACCAGAAATAATGGGAGCAAGATGATCCAAAATTTGCAGAATTCTCAAATTCTACATCATTGGAGCCTTAATTTGAATGATACGGGTGACCACTCTTTTGGGAAGTAACTTATTGGCTTTGGGCCTGATTTCTTTGGGCCTATGCAATGGGTTTTATTATTTTATATTTTACTGAAGTTGCTTCTAGTATTGTACTTTGACTCCTGTACTGATTTTATATGTACTCTTATTCCCAGTAAGGCACTCATTTAGGTTATGGGGTTACAGGGTTTTAACAAGGTATGTAAAGGAGGTTTTTTTGGTTTCGTAATAAAGTGCACCAATTTTCAAAAAAAGTGGTTATGCATAAAATATACATAAATACGAAATGTTGGCATATGAATATATACAACTAAATTGTGCACCTAATCTACACGACTAATTATAATCACTTTTATTTACACGTGTTGGAAAATATAGTTTAATCGGGGTTATGAATAAAATGGGAAAATTTGATGATTTGGGGCTAAATGAATGTATAATGCCAAAAATTGCAATGAAAGGGTATTTGGATTAAAAGTAAGAAAACTTGACATAATTAAGGTTATGCATGGTAAATTTTGTGGTTAAATGGTAATTCTAACAATTTCCATATTATTGGTCGGAAATCACCTTTTAGATCTATAATGGAATGAATATGAGAATTTTTGGGATTGAAAAAGGCCCTAACTCAATTGTATCCAAATTTATTGTAATTATGTAAAAAGGAGGAAAATAAGTTAAAAATAGGAATTAACATATAACTAATAATTTAAAGGTTAGGAATAACCTGTGTAGATTGGTTGGAAAAAGAAATATATTTGCATAGTTTGGTAAATAAAAGCGAATAGGGAACATGATTGCAAACATGAAAATAAGAAAAGGTAGGGATTAGTACGAGATAGGGAATTAGTTTTATTGTGCACTAATTTAATAAATCAAAAATAAGAGAAAGAGGCGTCTTCCAATCATGAGTTCCTATTATAGTAATTATCCGAAACTATTGTAATAAATTTTTGTGCAGTTTTGGTAAGCAATCAATTGGAAATATACCTAACCTCCAAAAAAAGAACAAATTATAAAGATAGAAAAAAGTGATAACATAATTAAAAGAGGTTATGAACAGAAAAAGGAATATGAAAGGCTTATTGTAAACTTATAACTGTAATATAATAAGCACAGTTCAGTGGCAATAAAACGCAAGAGAGATAATAATATAAAGATTATAATTTGGAAAATAAAAAAAAGGAACAAAGCTTATTATAAATAAACAGGATATTGAAGATTAAGTTTAGTAAACCTAAAGATATTCTATGGTCACTCTGCAGTTAAGTGAGGTTCTATTTGGCCTTATGACTAAGCGATTTTATTTTTTTGAATTTCCTCAGGAGGGAAACTGACCAAAGCCATAAAACACTACTTAATACACTTAGCCTAGTCCGTGATCACCACATAAGTGGATGATCTTAGCGTAAGCACATGGTAAGCTCTTAGTATGCCATTTTGGGTTTCAAATCTGCGCCACTACTACCATGGAGCAAAGTCTTTAACCGGTGGACTAAGCGATTTTATGATAACTAGTAATATTGGTTTATATATAAATGATATTCGATTAAATAGACTAATGAATGTTGAAATTCAACAAAAATGAAAATAAGTGTGATGCATAATAGTAAATTAAACATAGGTCTAATTATTATAATGATATTAATTTGGACCAGCCCGTGGAGATGAAGAGCCCAACAGGGCAACTCATTGTAGGTATTCGGAGTCGCGGTGAGAGCACGTCCAACTTATTCCATGGGACTGGAAGGAAACTGCAAGACTTCGACAGGGCATGAAGATACTCCATGATGGTCCTTTTTTTGTAATAACCAGCTCGGAATGGGTCTAAATTCTGACCCAGAAAAGGCCCATTGGAACTTAGAGCAACTAAAAATGGATCGTTGGTTCCTATAAGAATATACGAAACAGGTATCACAGAGTAGTATAAATGATAACTAAATTCTCACATAGCGAAAGGGTTAAAATATAATAGTATAAAATAGATGTACCTTTTGTTAAAACCAGAAATCTAGAAATACAACATGTCTCAAGGTACAAGGTACATCAATTATCCATTATCCCATAACAATAATGTAACACCCCGCATTTTTGGTAACAATTAAATAATGCATATAAGAAAAAGAAAATTTTGAAGAGCTTCCAGAATTTGGACACGGAGTAGAATCATTGCGTTCGTGGCGATTTTCCGGTCAATTTAGACCTATGAATTGTAGAAAATCGATTTAAGATGAAAGAGATACATTTAAATGAAGCATTGCAGCAAAACATGAAAATAAGGTAAAGAAGGAAAACAATGAGTACCATTGTTTCCAAACTTATTAAAAAAAAGCCTTCATAGCTCTGTTGGTTGAGGCATTGGATATAAACATAGAGGTCGGGGGTTCAAACCCCGGCATTGACATAATTTTTATCTTTGTTATAGAGAGGGCCAACTGAACATACAAATATATGTATATGCATGAACATAAATAAGGAAAAAATAACGGTAATATATAATTTAAATGAATTCCCATATTGAAGAGTAGGAAAATTAGTACAATTTTTAATGGATTAAGAAAGGTAAGAAAATACATGCAATTAAAAGTGGTAGTGTGGATACTAATTGATGTAATGGCATTATAAGGAAATGGTTAATTTCATGCGAGTGTTAAAATGGAACATATATACATATATATATGTGTGTGTGTGTGTATGTAACATAGAGGAAGGTAACACACGCTAGAAAATGCAATAAGGAATAAAAAGAGGAGGCATTATAAGTTACCGCATAAAATAAGGGTACATTTGAAAAAGCATGCAATAAAAATGCGAAGTATTGGTATAAGAAGGAACACACAAGTATATATGAAAGATATTCAAAAGAAAAACATTTTTAATATTAAAAAAAGAAATCAATGCAAGCGTTAATAAGAAAAGAAACGCCATGGAAAATAAATGCATGAAAAGGGAAAGTTAATATGTGAATAACGCGCAATAATATTTGAAAGAAATGCGTTAAAAATAGTAAACTGAGGCATTAATGAGAAAGAGTTTAAAAAGAAAGAAGTCATGCGTTAATTAATTAAGAGAGGCAAAATTTGGAATAAAATAAAGGTTGTGCGCATAAGGAGGCTTTATATACGCATAAGCATGTCGTATGTATGAATATAGTTCCAATTAAAGACAAGGATATACACGCATGACAACATGCAATTAATTAAAGAAGGAGGTTAGGATCAATTAATTTGAAAAGGGAGCAAAATAAGAAGGCTATTAAAAGCTGGAAAACATTAAAATTATATATGTATAGGCAGCTTAAAATAAAGTATGAAATGCAAAATGGGCCTTATTCATAGTTGACTTAGCATTTCATGAACGGTTAGATTGAATATTCTAATATCTAACGGTTTAGGATTAGCTCTGTTAATCAATAAAAAGGGGCTCTCTCTTTCATTTTATCCTCACACAATTCTTCATCTCTTTCTCTGCCTCCATGACATTCTAAATTAAAAATAAAATGGGGAGATGCTGCTGGAATCTAGATTAACAAAGAAGATTCAAGATTTATAACCAACCTCCAACTCTGCAAAAAGATAAAAGTTGGCTTTCTTCTACAACAACTATTTAGAAGAATTTCTAGATCTGCAAATGAGGTGAATGGATTTAAACTATATCATTTTTAATAATGATATATTATCGTTTAAACATTCCCCATTATCGTATAATGTGAATTTGCTAGAATAATAAAAAGTATTAAATTGTTGTTATGACATGTTTAGATATGATATTTTGAAATGTTTAAACACATGTTAGAAGGAATTAAAGTGATGAATATGACATGTAGGAATATTAATATGCTAAAGATATTGATATGTTGGGAAATTTGCCAAAACATGCGTAACAATTACTGTTGTTTCAATTTCATGTTACTTGTGGCATTTATGCACCTGGACCTTTAACGATAGAAATCGAGAAAATTGCATGTTAAGTTAGAAAAATTACATGATTTGGCGATCACAAGTTATTGTTAAATTTGAATAATTATTTGTTTAATTGATTACATGATAGAATAGAATTGATTATATGTGAAAAAGAACATATGACATAAAATAGGCATAATATGATGACCTGTAAAATATAAATTACAGTGGAAATTTGAAAGAATTAGACATGCCTAGATTAAATAATAGATTTATAGTAAATAAGAAATTGTAACCACGCTTGGACACGAGGTTAGATTACACTTGTGGTAGAAGTTAGCCCGGAACCGCCCGGCATATCTAGCATCCACAAGTGGTAAATCTAATGTGAGGGGTCAAAGTGCATAATTAAAACATGTAATGGTGCTAAGACATGAGGTTAAGTTGACTTGTGGTAGAAGTCTGCCCGAAACCGCCCGGCAAATCTATTATCCAAAAGTGTAGGCTTAATGTGAGAGATCTAGTGCGTAAATAAATACATATATAAATATATGTAAATAGAAGGAATGATAAACAGTATTAATTGTAATTAATAGGAATAAATGAAATTGAAAGAAAGATACAACAGTAAAAGAAAATGGGAATGAACGGGGAATGATAATAACCTATTATAAATAAATTACATTAATGAGAATGTTGTATAATAGGTAGACTTGTCCAAGGGACAAGTGAAGATTATAACTTAGGTTATAATAAACTAGTAAGGAAATGAGGTAACTGGTGAAATGAGAAATGTGACACTTAATTGTAAATTAAGTTGTAACACCCTGTAATTTGTTAAAATTAAAGAGGATAAACTAAATTATAGTTAATTTAATATTCAGAACTAAGGGAAATGGACTATGCCATTGTGTCCGTCACGAAATTCTGGCCAAGATAGACATTCGGTTTGCGTAAAACGGACATCATATGAAGAAGTTATAAAGGTTTGAAGTTTGTATACGCGCAGAAGGATTATATATATATATAGTACATAAAATCAAAATTCAGTTCAAATTTTGAAAATTACGATGGTGGAAAAACTCCCGCCCCATGGATGTCGACCCCTTAAGGGGGTCGACCCCATTAAGGGGGGGGGGGGTCAACCACCCTAGGGCTGAGGTGGCAGTCGTTTTAGAGGGCTGATAGCTATATATAGAGGTCACTTTTCTCAGTTTTCTTCATTGAGAATCCATGGGGGCCAAAGTCTACTGGTGTCTGTATTTAATTGGATACGTTATCCTCTACAACTATCAACTAAAGCAAATCAAACTTAGAGATTCAAGCGTAGATCTACAACAAAACAAGCTTCTTTTCTAGTTCTATCTTCTTAGTCGAACACTATGAGTCCTAGGTTACTTTTAGGTTTAAATGACTAAAAGTATAACGTGATAGTACTGTGATTTGGATCTGTCTTGAATCATAAACCTATATTATTCTTGGATCTCAAACTTTATTATGCTAGATCTATTTTTATAGATCTTATTCACCTGTAATTAGTTTATCATGTAACCTTTATAGATCTGAACCTTTGTCAAGTTTGTGGTTAATTTAGGATTATCATTATATGGACAATTGAACCTTTGTTTAGATCTAGATCATCAAGTTGTGATTAATTGAGATCTGTTATTATTGGACATATGAAATCTTATTTCGATCTGTCCATCCTATGTATATTTGATTTAGTTTTATCGTTACCGTTTTTACTAGATGTGTTTTCATGTCCACCTTATTATGCCTATTACTTGTCTATGCCAGTGTATATGTTTATGTAACTTTTAGAATGATCACCATTGTCATCGTTCCCATCACTTTTCCCTTTTTATGACTAGACTACTTTCTAACCTAGATGCCGCCAAATATATGCGAATGCGTTCGTTAGGGAACGGGGGGAAAAGGTTAGAATTGGCATAATTCAAATAATGTTTATATGAAGTGGGCATATAATTCAAAATGGGGGAAAAGGGGCATAATCACCTATAAAGACATAGGTAAGAAATTGGATAAGAATGAAATGACTAATAATTATAATTAGAAATTGTAATTGCACTTATGACACGAGGTTAGGTTGCATTAGTGATGGAAGTCTGCCCAGACCCGACCGGCATATCCAGCAGCCACTAATGTTGAACCTAATGTGAGAGGTCTAAGTGCGCAAATACGAATCGGGCAAAGACAATAGGCCCAACTCGTGGAATAAGAATGCCCGGACCCGACCGGCATATCCAGCATCCACAAGTTGCAGGCCTAATGTGGGAGATCTAGCCTATTATAAATCGTAAATGGACATGGAAATAAATTGGTCCACTTAACCTAGTCTAATCCATAGGGATTGTATGATTATGAACTAAAGTTAGGGTTAAGTAAAATTTGTTGGACAGTGGGTGGGTTAAGTAATCTGGAGGGGGTGGGTAATATTTAAACATGTAGGCGCACGAAACTTAACCCGATAAGGTTATGTAATTAAAGACACCTTTAGGGTAAGCATAACTAGTAGAAATGATAGGGTTATATAATTAAAGACACCTAGTCGTATACATAGCCAAAAAAACCTAGTGGGGGATATAAGATAATGGGGAAAGCTTGTATCATATTGTGTGGGATCCATTTCATCCAGTAACCCGGAGTAGGTAACAAAACATGTACTCCGTACTAGGTCTGAGAAGGGGCACGCTTACTAGACTAATTGTAAGAGATCCAAATGTGGAGGACGGTGTGGGCGGCGCAAACCGACCAGGACATTTGCGTGCATGAGTCTGGCAGAGGGTGATAAGACGACCGTAACACCTGTAAATATGGGGTTGTGCATATCAACGAGGGGTTGCCACTTTAGGACGTGATACATCCTACGGTGGGGCCGACATAGAGTATCTACGTGGATTAGGGAGTCGATCGATAAGGGTAGTAGTTAGGGTACCTTTGGATGTATGCCTAACTCTACCTCCTTATATTGGAAGGGATCATCTCATTCTGGGTATACTAGTAATAATGCGGAGTAATCATTAAGGAAGCGTATACACCTTATCCTGTCTACCTTATCACACCTTCCTTTTATGAATTAATCTCTCATTCACATTATATGCCTGTCATTATACTTTTATTTATTTACTTGTCAAAAATAATTAGACTCTCCAGACTTTATGTCTGACCCTTTTTATTTCCTCTTCTTTCTCAGGCTTAATCAAGACTCAGTTATCATGTTGCTAGAAGCTGCTTTCGGGGTATGGCTTAAGTTCTTATCTCTACTAAGGTTTAGCTCTTTTTCTTGGGGAATCATGTTATGCTTTTTATATTTATGTACTTTGATGGTACAAGACAGAAATTATATTTTTGTAATGGTTTTTGTGACGTATGGTATTTTGGACCACGCAGTATGATTTATGTTTGAGATAAAAATTTGAATTTCCGCTGCTATCTTATTTATATCTGTCTTGTAATTATTGTGTGACTGTTTACCTATAACGCTTCATGGAACTTAGAACATTTCCTTAGTGAGTGACATTAATGGACGTGGGGTGTCACACTTGGTATCAGAGCTGAAGGTTATCAGATTAGATTAAAGTTTTTGGGAAACTATTTTCAAAAAGGTTTAAAAAGAAAGCATTTTCAAAAAGAAAAGTCTGTTTTGAAAAGCATATTTCCCCAAAGCCATATGTAGTATCCTTCGGTCCTTTGTCTAAATCTCTTTCCTTTTTCTTTTCAGCATGTCTGGGGAACCTAACATTCCTAATAACGCATAGGGCATCAAGATACCCGGATGGTTTCGCAGGTATCTAGAGGCCACGGCGTCTGCCGAAGGCCAAGGAAACGTTCCTCCCCCAGCTGCACCAGTCATTCCTCCTCCCCCCTCCAATAGCAGATAATTTTGCTAAGATCTGCAAAGACTTCCGTGCTATGGAAGGGAAGCCATTCCATGGGAACGAGACATTCATAGAAGCACGTAATTGGCTTAAAGAGACTGAGGACTTGTTTGTAAACTTTGAAGTAGAGGATCGAAGAAAAATTCAGTTAGTTTCTTGGCTTCTGAAGGATGAAGCTTCATTTCGGTGGGAGGAGTAATGACCTGCATTGGCAGAGGTATTATAATTAATTTATTTAATTATATAAATAGTGATATAGTGAATTAAATGGTGGTTTAATTAAATAGCTAGGAATATTTAATTAAAATAATAAATTAAATAATAAATATAATTCTGAATAATAATAATTGGCTGAAATGGCGATATGGTGTGAACGGGATTATCTGTAATATTTAATTCTGTTTAGAATTTATTTAAAATAATGAATATATTATATAAACGAAGTTTGAACGTAGAATTTATAATATAATTAAAATCAAGCTCGAAATGGCGCTGCAGTTCGTAGTTTGGCGATTTGAACTTCAACTGAATGTACAGGATTCGTTTTAAGCCGGATTTCTGTGAAACAAGAAACGTGTGGAGCTGGTGGAGTATATCTTTCTAGTGGAAGAGAAAAATCGGGATTTCGTCGGGTAGATTTTGATTTACGTCCAAATCAAATTTTAGAAAAGTCGCTGTGGAATTCCTTTATAATTTATAAAGGATTATTTATATTTTTAAAAAGGAAATTCATTTTAAGTCGAATATCGATTTAATCGGGATTTGAAATATCAAGTTATAAATCCCAGTAGAGCTGTATGGTATTCCACTAAGAGTATATACGATAATATAAATTTATTTGTATTTAATTTAATTTTATTTAAATATATTTATATATTTAAATGGGTCATTCAGAGCTTTAAAAATAGCCACTTTTGCAAACGAAGTCAGAATTCGATGAAACCCGTTTCGTTGGGACCGTAATCTCGAACTCTAGCAGCATGTCCATTTCCGTGATTTTTGAATATCGTGTGTGATCACATGGATTTTTAGAAGGGTAAAAACGAATATAAAATAATAAAAGAAAAATATCCTAACAAAATATCTAGATATTTTCATCCTTCTACAAATAGCGGAACCTTCCTAAACCTAATTTTTCCTTCTGTAGTAAACAATATCGCGCCTCCATTTTTACATTTTTCCAAACGAAAATCCTGCATCTTCAGAAAATCAAAACAAAGCATATGAAAATCTATAAATCAGTATGTATGTATATTTATGTTGCTGAGATCTTTCTCTTCGATCCGGAATACTTCGTTTGGGGTTCGACGACCGTTTTGGGATGCTGGAT